>OZ007598.1:166343245-167556162 GCA_963931845.1 Maratus michaelseni
GTGCAGAAAAATGATAAATACACTTATGACGCTAGAAATTTTTGGGCCCTTAAATCTGTTTGTTCTGGGAAAGTGTCTCGCGTGTCTTGCCAATAATAGGAAATTAATCCTAAAATACAAAAAAATGATGAAAAAAATATTTTCATCGATTATATTGGAAAGGCTGTTGCTAAAATATTGAAGTCAGTGAATGGCGCAAGAATTTATGGACAAATTGATTTGTAAAAAAAACAAAGAAAAACAGCGGCACTCCGGGAGTGCCGACAGAAGTGAAAACTTGAACAATTACGTGTGTATTTTTTTAATCGTCAGGAAATGTTTCATTGTGCAGGAAATACTTTTAAATGAAGTGTTTTTTATTCATTATTATAAACTACTACTACGAAAATTATATTACAATTTTCATTTAATGCGCTATTGTACATGAAAAATAATGCATATTATTTTACATACAAACATTTCGGGAACCAGACTTCAGTCGCACTATACCGCTTACATTTTTCTGCGTTACTATACCGCTTACATTTTTCTGCGTTACTATACCGCTTACTATACCGCTTACATTTTTCTGCGTTATTATACCGCTTACATTTTTCTGCGTTACTATACCGCGTACATTTTTCTGCGTTACTACACCGCTTACATTTTTCTGCACTTACTATACCACTTACATTTTTCTGCGCTTACTACACCGCTTACTATATCGCTTACATTTTTCTGCGTTACTATACCGCTTACTATACCGCTTACATTTTTCTGCGCTTACTACACCGTTTACATTTTTCTGCGCTTACTACACCACTTACTATACCACTTACATTTTTCAGCGTTACTATACCGCTTACATTTTTCTGCGTTACTATACCGCTTACAATTTTCTGCGCTTACTACACCGCTTACATTTTTCTACGCTTACTACACCGCTTACATTTTCTGCGCTTACTATACCTATTACAATACCGCTTACATTTTTCTGCGCTTACTATACCGCTTACATTTTTCTGCGCGTACTATACCGCTTACAAATTTTCCGCGTTTACTATACCGCTTACATTTTTCTGCGTTACTATACCGCTTACATTTTTCTGCGTTACTATACCACTTACTACACCGCATACTATACCGTTTATATTTTTCTGCGCTTACTATACCGCTTACATTTTTCTGTGCTTACTATACTGCTTACATTTTTCTGCGTTTACCGCTATACCGCTTACTATACCACTAACATTTTTCTGCGTTTACTATACCGCTTACTATACAGTTTACATTTCTTCTGTGTTACTATACTGCTTACATTCTTCTGCGCTTACTATACCGCTTCTATACCGGTTACTATACAGCTTACTATACCGCTTACATTTTTCTGCATTACTATACCGCTTACTATACTGCTTACTATACCGCTTACATTTTTCTGCTCTTACTATACCGCTTACATTTTTCTGCGCTTACTATACTACTTACAACATTTTTCTGGGCTTACTATGCCGCTTACTATACCGCTTACATTTTTCTGCGCTTACTATACTGCTTACATTTTTCTGCGTTTACTATACCGCTTACATTTTTCTACGCTTACTACACCGCTTACATTTTTCTGAGCTTACTATACCACTTACATTTTTCTGCGTTTACTATACCGCTTACTATACCACTTACATTTTTCTGTGTTTACTATACCGCTTACTATACAGTTTACATTTCTTCTGTGTTACTATACTGCTTACATTCTTCTGCGCTTACTGTACCGCTTCTATACCGGTTACTATACAGCTTACTATACCGCTTACATTTTTCTGCATTACTATACAGCTTACTATACCACTTACATTTTTCTGCATTACTATACAGCTTACTATACCGCTTACATTTTTCTGCTCTTACTATACCGCTTACTATACTGCTTACTATACCGCTTACATTTTTCTGCTCTTACTATACCGCTTACATTTTTCTGCGCTTACTATACTACTTACAACATTTTTCTGGGCTTACTATGCCGCTTACTATACCGCTTACATTTTTCTGCGTTTACTATACTGCTTACATTTTTCTGCGTTTACTATACCGCTTACATTTTTCTACGCTTACTGCACCGCTTACATTTTTCTGAGCTTATTATACCACTTACATTTTTCTGCGTTTACTATACCGCTTACTATACCACTTACATTTTTCTGTGTTTACTATACCGCTTACATTTTTTCCGTGTTACTATACCGCTTACATTTTTCTGCGCTTACTATACCGCTTCTATACCGCTTACTATACCGCTTACTGTACCACTTACTGTACCACTTACTATACCGCTTACATTTTTCTGCGCTTACTATACTGCTTACATTTTTCTGGGCTTACTATGCCGCTTACTATACCGCTTACATTTTTCTGCGCTTACTATACTGCTTACATTTTTCTGGGCTTACTATGCCGCTTACTATACCGCTTACATTTTTCTGCGTTTATTATACCGCTTACATTTTTGTGCGTTTACTATACCGCTTACTATACCACTTACATTTTTCTGCTTTACTATACCGCTTACATTTTTCTGCGTTACTATACCGCTTACATTTTTCTGCGCTTACTATACCGCTTCTATACCGCTTACTATACCGCTTACATTTTTCTGCGCTTACTATACCGCTTACATTTTTCTGCGCTTAATATACCGCTTACATTTTTCTGGGCTTACTATGCCGCTTACAATACCGCTTACATTTTCCTGCGCTTACATTTTTTTGCGTTACTATACCGCTTACTACACCGCGTACTATACCGCGTACATTTTTCTACGCTTACTATACCGCTTACATTTTTCTGCGCTTACTATACCACTTACATTTTTCTGCATTTACTATACTGGTTACTATACCACTTACATTTTTCTGTGTTTACAATACCGCTTACATTTTTTCTGTGTTACTATACCGCTTACATTTTTGTACGCTTACTATACCGCTTCTATACCGCTTACTATACCGCTTACATTTTTCTGCGTTACTATACCGCTTTCATTTTTTTGCGCTTACTGTACCGCTTACATTTTTCTGCGCTTACTATACCGCGGTGCGATAGCGCACAGGCAAGCATGCGGAGCGCGACGCGCCCGTCTCGCCCTACCTTATACCTAACTATACACAATACATGTACATACTTATATATAGAGGTGTCGGTTACAGTAACAGTGTCGCGAGTTCAATGGTTTTTTTCCATCTCAAAAAATGCCCAACGTGCCTAAAAAAGTTTTCAATTCAAATATACATAGGTGTCAGTAACAGTGTCGCGAGTTCAATGGTTTTTTCCCATCTCAAAAAATGCCCAACGCGCTCTTCAAAAATATTTTCATTTGAAATTTACAAAGCAATATCAAGTTATTCTAAAACAAGAATCGTAGCCAGAAGATACTTTATATTATTTACTTGAGACTCCAGGACAATTTTATATATTTTAAGTTACAATGACTGTCTTTCAAATGGAAGTATATGAAAGAACCCATTAGCACTTTTCAACTTATATCGGCAAGTGGGGGGGACGTTTTGGGACCGGCCCCGTACTCTCCCTCCCGATATCCTCTGGCTACGGCCTTATTGCAAACAGGATTTCTGTTTACAACACAATTAAATGTTTTTCGTGAGACTCAGAATGTTATTGAAATTTAAGTCACCCCGCCCCCGAAATTAAATCCCGGGGACGCCACTGACAATTAGACGTATTAAGCTTTCAATTCCGAACATAAGCTCGTAAGAAAATCTAAATAATAAAAACACGAAAAAAAGAATTTGAGTTCTGTTACTGCATAATTCATTCAATCAACAGGGCCAGAATAGAGCATGGGCACGTTTTCACTGTTTGGGTAGCAGAAACTATGTTGTTCTTCGTTTGTTAGCATTTAAAAATCCATAGCAATTTTCTCAATAAATCTTTTTTATCCGACCACGATTATATTCAGCAAAATACAGTCTTGTTTGACTATGTACGTCTTATCTGACCCGTACCTCCCCCATTTGCCCCCTCCAAAGCATGTAAAAAAATTTAAATCTTATTTTTTTCATAGCATAAAACTTTTGACCTCTGCTGCTTTCTAGTGATAATAAATTAATAATCAATCAAGTAAATTAACCCTCTCTCGCCAAAATGTATGCTTTCTCCTATCGTGCATGATAGCATACAAAATAAATAAATAAATAATAAAGATGGAAAGAGGAAAAGAAAAAAAATGTACATATAAATACTGTTTAACATTGTTTAGTAAGGTGCCTAAACGATTTCCCTTATGCGTCACTCTCAATTTGCGGAAAAAAACTTTGTTTCTTTTTCTCCGCCTCCCCCCCCCCCAAGCACCAAACACAAAATTTCTGTTGTTTTTATTCAAGTATTCCCATTTCTTTACGCATTTCAACATTTTAAAAATGTATTTTGATGCTTAGTAATAGTAACATATGCAGATTTTATTTTATATCTTTCGGCAATGTACACGCCCGAATTTGTATGATTATTATTATTATTATTATTATTTTACGAAAATCTATCCGAACAAACTATGGGAGTTCCGTTTTAATGACTGCCAATTTAATTTATGACATTTAGACAAATTAAATGTGTATTTCTGACCAAAAGTTCATGAGAAAACCTAAATAATATAACCCCCCCCCTTATTTTCCGTCTTTTAAAACCAGTTTGCAAACCAGAATGGCGCAAGCTCCAAATACCCTGTCTATTAATCAGTCAACATACATCAATAACACAACAAGGAAAAAAAGTCAAAAGATTAAACTTTTTTTTGCTCATAACTTTATCAGAAAAGTCATTAAAATTATTTCCATGAGAATCAAAAAAGTAAATAAACTTTATTCAAACCTAAATAATATGAAACGCCCCCCACTTACGTCTTTCAATAAGCTTACAAACGTTAGATATTTCGTAAACCGCACCTATACTTACACACAGCCAATTGAATGTAAGAATTTAACGAATTGACCAATGATGTGACCCCTGGATAAAACTCCACCTTTCCTCAAATAATGCACAAAAATATCTGAAAAGCTATTGTAGCGCCATCTGTCATCGTATTGGAGAAATATTCACGTACCTATAGGGTTACCATATCAAACATTCTCACAAAGATTTTAATAATTCGCCAAGAGAATTTCACTAAAAAACCTAACTTAACAAACTTCAAATTTTCCAATTTTTATTGTGTACTTCCATAAGGTCAATTTGCATATAATACTGAATTTTTGAATCCTTCTGTGGGAAATTTTCGGAGAACTTAAGTATAAAGTAATTTTCATGAAACAATCAAAAAATCAAACTTAATAAATTTAAAATTTAAAAAAACTGGGTGGGGACCTCCATAAGGTCAATTTGCATAACATACTCCATTTTTGAATATTTTTCTGGATAATTTCTGGAGTTGTTGTCGGACAAGTGATTGCCTTGGCGACAATTGTTCGAAATACACCCACAGACCCCAACTATGCACTGAAATGAGCGGCTTCAGCGGATGACTTAAAAACTAAATCATCGCGTTGGCGATTTTTATCCTCGTGATTTCCGAATAACTGTAACCCTATTCTGGCTGTCATTTGAAGGGTCTGATTACCGGCGGGGCAAATTTCCACCAATAAAAAAGAATAGAAATTTTTTGCTTATTTAAACTTTTTTTTATGCTGAATTTCTATCAAAAAGAAGACATTTTTTTTTTTATATTACTTTTTACAGGTGGAAGTTTGCCCTACCGGTAATCAGGCCCTCCTTCTTTCCTCACCTGTTTTGCTATGCAATGGTATCGACCGACCGTTGGCGAATGTGAATGATTTGAACTCTTTGTACTGCAGGTTCGCAGTACACAAATATACTGTTATATAAATGTGATCTAGACGTTTGTGCTTTAACATCTGTTTTTATAAATCCTGATGAAGGCTGGGTTCACAGCCGAAAGTTCTCGATTTTAATGTATTAAAATTTAAAATCTAATTAAAGTTTTAATCATCTTTTAGGTAATGTGAATCACATGTTTTTGTGTACACTTTTATTTTGTTTTGTTTATTAATTGCACATTTTAAAATATAACAAAAAAAAATATTTAATGAAAATTTATATGAAATGGAATTTTATGAAGGGGGCTAAATTTTGCCTGGATTGATCCCTGCTTGTTTATAGTTTAAAAAATATATAACTTTTATAATTACACATAATAGAGAGAAAGTGTATAGGTATATTGTAATTATTGAAATTATATCAAATTAGTATTCAAATTAATAAAAACCTTGTTGTAATCCGATAGAAAACTATAATGCATTTAAAAACTCAAAATATTGTCTGAAGATATGAATACAGCCAAAGAACTGAATATACAGCCAAAAAACGACAGCATTTTCTGAAAAATTTTGTTTTTTAAGTTATGGCACTTTTGAAGAAAAAATGCAATATGTTTTTGTGTTGCATATTTTTAAGGGAGTTTCTGAAAACATATATAAAGCTCCACTGTGTATGTCTTTAAAGATAATTGATTCTCAGTTCACATAAATATAGAAAGAAAATTGATAAAAATTGAAGGTAGGCTATATCTCTTACATTCTTCATTAATCCCTACCAAATAATAAGCTGTCCTTTTTATAGGAATATATCCAATTGCAAAAATGTTTCGAATGTTATTGAATTATTAAGAATTTTTTATTGTTTTCTAGCACTAAAATATGTTTTTATTTGCGGAAAAAGTTTAAATTTCAAATTATCCCTTTTTTTCAATAAAAGAATAATGAATTTTATTTTCTGTGAGAAAACCACAAAATATATCTTTTGAAATAAAAATTCATAGAACCAAGGAACCAAATATAAACTTTTACAAGAAAAAATATGATGACTTTTGAATGGCTTCTAACATGATAAAAAAAAATGTAATTGAAAGTATTCCTCTAAAATTGACTGTTTAGGGATTACATATTAAACAGCAATAAGAGACACCCTGTATATAATTACAGAAACTCTACAGATTCCTTTTATCTAGAAAAATTAAATGTGCTTTATTTATATAATAGTATTAATGGATTATTCAAAATAAAATAATATATATGTGAATTAAAATAGATATAACTATCATAATATAATATAATATAATATAATATAATATATATAAATATATATGAATGTTCAATAGAACTTTTACTAAATCTAAAGTAACTTTTAAATTAATTTATTAAAGCCTTGAATTTCTTTAAAAACATTACAATTTATTTTAATCGTTGATTTATATATATTTTTTCATATTTTATAAATAAGATTATTTTATTTGGCTATTTTAGTGTCCAGAACAAATAACTCACACAAACAGCGCAGAATTATATGTAAATAGACTTTTATTTGATAAACATAAAAATATTAACCCATTAACGCCACAATTATTTTTCTCTTGGAAAATGGAAATATTCCATTTAATACCGCTTTTATGAAATAACATTTTTAACTTATTTTAGCAAGAAGTTTTTGGTTATTAATGAAAGCGAATTTTTTTTTTTCAGAATTGCTGATGTGCAAACAACAAAAGTATTATTAGCATTTATTAAAAGTATTATTAGCCACTCTAGGCTTTAATGGGGTAAACCAAACAACACAAAATATGTTTAAAAAATAAATTTGTTTAAAAAAAAATTATCTTTTCAATCTTGGAAAAAAAAAATACTTTGTTTTACCACAACACTTATTTTAAAATAAAGTTGAATTCCGATTGTTTCAGAACATGTTAAAGATAAATATGTATTCATAAATTTCAAAACAAGAAGAAAACAAGCAGTCGCCGTTTTTTTTCTTCTTCCCTCATTTGTCGCCAAGAAAGCGATATATCACCGTATTAACAACCTCTCTTCTGTTATGGTCGTAGTTTCCTCGTCATCCGCAGCAATCGCTACTGTCTATGCGCAATCCCATGTTAAAGAAATTGTCATAGCAGTGTATGAAAGATGATTCTAGAGGAAGCCATACCTCCTCGAATTTTGCAAGACCCGACCTGACTCGAAGAAAAAAGGCAGAAGAAAACACAGCTCATAATTAAATATCAATATGTTTTTTCGAATTTATTTACACACTCTTCAAAACCATTATATTTATTACTGATAACAATTTCAAATAATTTAGACAATAAGAATTACTTTTTTAACTATTAAGTGAACCAATGTGAAATAAAAAAGTATTTTCCACTGCCTCTTTTAATAATCTCCTTGACCTGACAGTTTTGGCGATGCACTACATTTAAATAATTTGTTTGGTAATTTGTTTGGTATCTCTTGTTTAACTTTTTTTTCTTGTTTGAACTGAATGGAGACTTATTATTATTTATTCTTTTTACTATTTCTTAAATGTTGATTGTGATGAGCAATAGGTACGCTCCGAACCAAATTAACGAAAAGAAGTGAATATATAAAGTTGTTAACACAGAATAGTACTGAAAATGAGATGAGTAATGCAGATTGAAAACGTGAAAAATTAATACTTACAAGAAAAATGAATGAAAGTAGATAAAAAAAAAATTAGGCTTTAGGTGCTTAAGATTAAAAATCGATATATTTTCTAAACTTCTTCATCAGATGAACCGTGTTACCAGCCCGTTACTTTTCTTTATTTAGATTGCTTGATTGCCACCATTTTTTAACAATATCATTTGCCTTGTATTCACTTTAATTAATCTGCCATTACATAAGGCTAACATTATTATTTTATTAAATCAGCGGTAATCAAGCAATCTGAATTTTTTTTTAAAAAGTAGCGGACAGTGCCACTATAGATGACTTAAAATATGCCAGAAATGAAAAACGAAAAAATTATTAAAAATTAGGTATTGCTAAACTCTCTTTTTCAATAATGAGATCCCTTCTAAGCAGAATAACAAGGAAATATTAACTCCAAGAATACCAAGTGATTATCGAGTGGTACCTAGTTTAACTCCTTTTTCTTGTTTGAACTGAATGTAGACATATTATTCTTGTTTTTGTCTTTTTACTATTTCCTTAATGTTAACTGTGATGAGTATTTTCGTTTTATTCGAATCATATGTTCGTTATTCCAAATCGTATTATTCGAATCCTTTTTTTTTTTTTGCTAGTTGTGTTGTCCATTTTATATCGAAAATATCTGTAATTAACCCATTCGCTGCCATATACTTGTGGTTGTCAAAATTCAAAATAAAAACCTGCATAGCCACCACTATTTTAATATGTTAAAAAATACTTTATTTAATGACAAAAACTTTGCTATTAAATCTATCAAATATTATCTTTCAGAATTTTTGGTGGGAAACGAATGTCAATAAAAATATCGAAGACTCCGCCCACATAATTTGTGGCATTTCCCTTTCTAACCTATCTCTACGATTTTTTTATTCGTATAGAATTTCAAAAGACAAAGTTTTCAATTTGATTGTAATTTTTTTTAATTTATTACTTTCAGATGTTCCTTTAGTTTACAAAGATTGCATACGTTATTTATATTGCTAATACTATTGACACCGTAAAATTTTAAGGAGAAATTAGAAATATAATAGACAAACAAAAGTAAAAATTATCAGACTGCAATTTTCGTACTACAACTCAAGAAATACTGTCTTGCTCGAAAGAGCTTAATTGTGGTTTGCTTTAAAAAAAAAAAAAAAAAAAAAAAAAAAAAAAAAAAAAGAAACTCCAATATCCGATTTGCAGTTATATCCAAGGGTGTGCCATTCTTTCGATGCGCCTGCTGTAAGGAATTCTGTCTTTTGCGCATAAAGTCTCGTGGTGGGCAGAATGTCTTCTTTATATAGTATTTTTTGCGCTGTTCTGCACTGAAATTATCTTTCCGTGAATAATTTTATTTCCCTTACTGTTATTTTAACAGACTATTGTAAAATGCCTAGTGGGTGCGCTATATGAACGTGTTTCAATAACTCTCAGAAAACCGTTAATCTCCATTTTATCATAGATTTACAATAAGAATATATATATATGAAAGCTGTGAGTTATTGCATACAAGCCAGGGGATTCTCGTTTTAACACTGATATTTACCGCGTTTGCTCAGAAGATTTTTGTGCTGAGGATTATGTAACAAACTTACAATCTGAATTCCTGGACTTTGTTCCTGATAGAATAGGATACTTTTTGAAGAGGAAGCCGTGCACATCGAAGTTTGCGAGACCCGATCTGACACGAAGAAAAAATGTCAGAAGAAGACACAGCCCCCAATTAGATATCAATATGTTTTTTCGAATTTATTTACACACGCTTAAAAATCATTATATATATAACTGATAACAATTTCAAAGAATTTAGACAATAAAAACTATAATTTTAACTATTAAGTGAATCGATATGAAAAAGATGTATTTTTACAAACGTCTTTACCACTAAATATCAATATATTTTCAAGAAGTTTTTATACAAGTGTCGCAGGCTTCTAAACCATTATATTCATTACTCATAAAAATTTCATAGAGTTTGGGCAAAAATAACATTTTTTAAAAAGCATTGTCACCTGATGTGAAAAAAAAGTATTCGCAAAATTTAAATTTCTGAATCGGTTCTTCTTTTGTCTAAATATAGAAAAGCGTATAACAGCTAAAACTAGTTTATAAAAAAAGGTGCAATAAAAAGGCACAAAATCTCCGCGTATTTGACACCTCGGATTAGGTATAAAAAGTACAAACTGATTTATGTACAAGAAATAAATAAACTGTATTATGCACAAAAAGTGCTCAAATTTAAATCTACCCAAAATGTAAAATACCGCCGGTTCTAGGTGTCGCGTAATCATGGGAGTTTTAAAAAAGTATATTTATTTCTTCATACTGGGGAATAATCATGTTTTTCTTTTTTTGCACCGAGGATCTCAAGTAGGGATCCAATTCCTGACCTATGAATTAGAAATCCAGTGCTCTGCCAATCTTGCAAATTGTCCTTGGATGTCAATTTAAATTCCGGTAATTAAAATATGAGATTGATTCGGCTGTGTGTTGATATTCTTATAGGGAAGATGGCAATTTATCAGCATTGTTATAATGGTTCCTACTTTTAATTAATGGGGTTATTTTATTACTACAGTTTTTCTATGGTAAATGAATAATTAAAATATGGTTTGGTTAATAAAATTTATTAGAGAAATTTTCTTTACTTAACGAATGGTTAGAATACAGTTTAATTAATTTCTTGCATTAAAATGAGAAATTTTGACGGGGATTTTGAGGAGATTTTCTCAATAGTAGATGGTAGTTAAGATTTTAGAACTTTAGTATTTATAGGGGATGGATATGAATTATACATAATTTCAATTCGATAGTTATCAATATATTTTTTAAATGAAAAAGCCCTCTCTGGATTTTGAAATTTAATTGACTAAAAAATCTTCTTTTTGACCGATTGTGAAAAATTCGGTAATTTTTTTTCTGTTCGAGTAATTTAAAAAAATTGAACACTAAATAAAATACGACTAAGAATTTTCCGTTGAAGGGGGGGGTGGGCTTCTATCCGTAAATTCCACATGGAAATTAATTTCTAGCTCTGTTTTTAAATGTGTAAAATATTATCTCAAACGAGTGGTACAAAGCAGTTTTAGATTCAGGTGGCTGTTGCCAGCGATGATCCCCCCCCCCCCCGCACCGTGTTTTGAAATTTAATAAACTCTATTTACTTTTTCCCCGATTTATTCCCCCGGTGGAAATATCACCCCCCCCCCTCCCACCCCACCCAGGGTGGAACATGTGGGACAGTAGTGGGACTTTTCCTTCTAAATTCTCCATGGAAAATAAATTTTAGTTGTGATTTTTTTTGTTTACGTGCTAAAAATTTCAAGGCAGTGTTGAATTTAGGCGGAATTGGCCCAGCGGTGATCCTTCCCTCCCCGCATTTTGAAATTTAATAAACTAAGTTTACTTTTTCCCCGATTTCACTTTTCGAATAACTTACAAGTGGAGGTTCCGATCTCGGGGATACAGAATGCGATGAATGTTTGTTTATCGATAGAGTAAAGTTAGTATATTAATATATGAAAGCCATAAAGCGTAATACCCAGGGAGCCTTGAGCAAATAAGTTTCAAAGTTTGCGTTATAACGGGAAAAAGTTCTTCCTTTGGCAAGAGGCTCCGCAGCTTGGTTTGGGAATATCAGGGTTGGAGAATCATTAAATATTTACTGAAAAGTAAAATAAAAAAATGTAGGCAATTAATATTTCTATACTTCAGAAATCTTAAAATATTTAAAAATATTTACATTTATTTAAATTAATAAGTTATTTGAAGACATAAATGAATAATCTATACATTTTCACAGAAAAATAAATTGAAATACCAGATATAGATATAAATATATTATTTAATATCGTTTCTTTATATAAATATTTCAAATAGTTCATTTTTTTAAATATTCATTTAAATATTAAATAATGTCTTTTTTGTAATCTAGGACTTTTGGTTTTGTAATTACTACCTTCGTAATAAGTATTTTTAGCAATTCGGATATTTTTGTAACTTATTTTTAAGTACATGGACGGTTATTCTAATTATAAAAACAAGATTCTGGGATTTAAAAAATTCAAAAGATTAAAAGTTAGTTGTTTAAAAAGCTATACACTTTGAAACGATTATAACAGAAAAATTACAATTTTACAAATAATTCAAGCAGCATCTTATAATTTTATGTTATGTATTTTAATTTAATACTGTGAATAAGTTATTACTGTGTAATTTATTCACTGTGAAATATAGTACAGTATTTAATAATATTACGGGGGATTCAGGGGGGGGGGGCTCTGCCCCCTTGAAGAAATGTATTTTTTAAATCTAAAAATTGGAATAAGAAGTTCATAAGAATGACAGAATATTATTGCATAAACAGTGTTTAATTTAACGTTTCTAATTTCTGAAACCTTCGAATTATTTTATATGCGTATAAATATATATGTAGTAAATAAAAAAAAAGTTAATTTGCGGATTGTAAGATGTTAAATATTATGAAAAGTGAGATTAAAAAAACATTGACTTTCAAAGCTGACGTTGAGGCTCCTGATCTGTAGATTTACTAGTTGTAAAACAATTTTAAAACTAGACAAAAATTTGCCGACTATACAGGTACAAATTGCTTATTTTTTATGTTTATTTATTTATTTATTTACTACATAGTATGTATTACTAAATTAAATAAATAAATTAAATATATTAAAAAATATATCTGAGTTTATTGGGTATAGAAATATAAATGGCCTACTTTTTTTTATTTTACTTATCATTAAATTTTTAAACATGCAAAATTTCAAAGTTAAAACTTTACTTATATGCAACAAAGCATATATTGAATTAATATTTTTTGTATACTTCAATGATTATATATAATTTTTTTAAATTGTGATTCGAAAGTAATTGATAAATTGTTTCATAGCGAAAATTAAGTTCAGCTGGGAATCGAACCCGAATAGAAAAATCTGCAATACTGCACGCTACCAACCAAGACTCCCTTATCATAGATCAGACTTGACAATCCGGAGAAAGTCTATGGGAGAAAATGTCCGCGGTAATTGCCAACTTATTAATTGACTTTCTCCGGAAAGTATCGCCGCCTGGTGGATACTACCGCACAGTTGCCATGTTTCGGGCTTTTTGAACACCAGTATATTTTTAGAGAAAATGTTGTTCTTTTAAATCCCAGAATTCTCCGATCAATCAAAACAAAATTGTCTCTACTAAAAAACTGGTATCCAAAAATATAATAGAAAAATCTATAAAAAAATTCTAGCTGGTCTGCTACCGCATAGCTGCCAACTCTTACGCTTTTTTCTTACCGCTAAAATTTAATAGAATTTTTTTCGTCATGTAATCACACAATCTTGTCAATTTAATAAGATAAAATTTACTATAAAATTTTAGTGGTAGGAAAACTACTAGTTCATAAGCAAATGCATAGAACAAATGGAGCTGTGAAAAAATTTCGTGTGATTTCGTGTCGTAAATACTATTACTGACGAATGATGGCGCTAATAGCAGGACAAGTATAGCGGTCAAAGGCAACTTGCTGATTGAGAGGTCTGATACTATGATAAGGAGTTCTTGCTACCAACCATGCTGCTGAACCAACTTACGGAAGGTAGATTTTATCCAGTTAAGTCAAAATTTTCGAATTCAAACCGAAATCAATCTGTTTAATTCGAATTCAATCTGAAACAAGAATTTTTACTTTAGGAAGTCACGAAATATCTGCCATTAACCCCTTGGGGACGAGCGATACGTATACGTGACGCATAACATGCCCAGAATCACCGATTATTCCCACCAGTTATTAGGTAGCTTTCAATACTAAAAAGTATAAAGCTACCTATTGCAGCCGTTCGGAGGAAAGCAGTTCCGGAAAATTTCGATATATTTTCACCGATCATGACCCCCAGACCTCAAAACCACCCTCCGCTCAAATGTTGATTTATATATATAGATATATCCATATATATATATATATATATATATATATATATATATATATATGACCTATGTCATACGATAACGCTCGTATTTATAAATCGATTTTGATGAAACTAATTGTGTGCATTAAGCTCACCAATGTTTCGACCGAGTTCGTTGGCCAGCTTGGTCCGCCATTTTGTTTCAAGATGGCGGCCATTTAAAAATTTAAAACTAAAATAAATATACAAAAAAATTAAAAATTCAAATTTATTTTTTAATTACGTGTTAGGCCTTGATACAAGGATTCCAGAGCATTTTTTGGTTTACCTCTATCTTAAAAAATGGCTGAGATAGAGCAGTTTGAAATTCTAGGGTGGCTGACATTTTGAAACAAAACAGCACATTAACGCCATTGCTTGCAAATTATTTTCTTTCATTGTTGTAATAATTTTCCCAATCATACGCATAAAACTATATATTCATATCCGTTAGCGCCAAAATTGGCGACATTGGCGCCAAAATTGGCAAAATTTGCGACATTGGCGACAAAATGGTCGACATTTGGCGAAATATCGCCAAATTTAACGTCCAAAATAAGTCTTCATAAATGAAGCCAATTTGGCTATTGCTCAATAATTTGGTGAATTTCTTATTCAAATTCAGTATTAACGAATCTTTTGTAAACGTTTCTTTGCATTTTAACTTGCTGTTTTCGTGTAACATTAGCTAAAATTTTAAAACGAAGATGTAGGAAAACTACCTTTTCCTCCCGGTGCAGGCCGGAAGGACTTTTTTTAATTCTAAGCTTTGCCTTATGTAATCCTAGCATTTCTGCGATTCAAGTGGGCGAAAATTTCTATTTTGAAGAACCGGTGGTAAAAGATTAAAAATTCTGTAAAGGACGCTCGTCGCGAAGGGATTAAGTGACGAAAAGAACATTATAGGTAATTTCTGGTATGAATGCGAAATTTCGGAAATTAAAAAAAGCCAAACTGCTCATGCTTTAAAAAGTGCTAAAAAATTGTAACCGATAAACGTGCAACAATGCGGTACAATAATAGGGCGATCGCAGCAACAGCTGCTTTAAAAAAGGATTTACCTCTAGCAAAAATAACCGTTTCACTATTGACAACATGAACATAATTTCTGTTATTAAAAATCTTCTTGTAAGTGTGTATTTCAGATGTAACTGATTTTGAAGTTATTTTTTTTTATCATATCAGGGAATTAATCTTTTCACTCTGCTAGCAGATATTCATCTTTGTGTATGCTAAATAGGGATAGTTTTTAGTTTGCTGTCTTGTATCGAGTACTGCAATCAGGCACAAAGGAATGCGTATCACGTTTTTTGCCATGATCAATATCATTTATATTTTCAAAGCTTATGAAAATCACTATTCAAGTCAAAGGGTGTAATTTAATTATTATTTAAAATATTTACCACCAGCTGAAACGTTTTCTCAGTTCAATTCTTATACAATGTTTTCGTTGAAAAGAGCTAGCAGACAGTGGCGTAGCCTGAGAGGGGGGGTCCAAATGCTCTGGAAACCAGTAATATTATAAAGTTTTCTTCGCCTTCAATGTCGAAAAAATTCTCCGATTAGATAAGGCAAAAATATTTTTATAAAATTAGTGGTATCGAAGCCATCTGGACCTTTACCCTGTCTACACCACTGCTAGAAGATGTCTTTGCGATCGCCCCGTTATCTTTTCAGCATCGTTCTAAATTTATCGGATTCAATTTTTTAGCACTATTTTCTAGCCGTTATCCACACTATGTATTCCAGGTGCTGTAGTTGAGTTAAGAATTTTCCGTAAAGAACGGCTCGTTTGAGGAGATTTTCGTCAGTATAACTTCTTAGAAATCGAATTAAAGATTCAAAGTCATACAAAATTTAGATTAATTTAAGGTATTTATCACGGGTACGGGCAACGACAATTGGGTCATTAATGTAATATACATATATTAGAATGTAAAAAAAGGGGAAAAAAGTGTCCCGCTGAAATAAAGTCACCACCCCTATCAGTGTTTATGGGAATTCCCGACATTCGAGCTGCTACAGGTCAACAGGTTTACGACGTCAGGAAGTTATCAAATACCTGTTCTATGCCAGTCGAACCACGACCTACGTTATACACGGCCGGTGCATGACGTTTAAAACGTCACAAGAATTGGATCATTTTTACTCGGTGATTGGTGCAAAGCGGCGCACCCACCGGTTTGCACCAATCGCTGTGTAAAAATGATCCACTCCATGTGACGTTTTACACGTAATGCACCGGCCGTGTATAACGTAGGTCGCAGTCGAACTTTGTGCTGATTTCAGAAGGTTGTTTCTCTTTTTCTCCAGCAGTATTGCAATGGGAAAGGAAAACCAGCTATTAGAGTTCGAGAAAGTACAGATAACAGCTTTTAAGGAACAAGGTGTTTCTTGTAGACAAATAGCTAAACTAATCAAACGATCTAAACCCGTAATAGACAATTTTGTGAATCGGGGTAATGCGTACGGTTAAAAAACAGAGGTTTACATGCAGAAAAATGACTTCCAGGCAGGAAAGATATGTTGTGCTTCGTCTTTCACGAGATGGTATTTCTCTAAGACAATTGGCTAAAGAGGATAAGATTCCTGTGACAAAATCAACCCTGTCACGGATTGTAAAACGTACAAGCAACGTGTGATATAAAAAAGGAAACAGCAACCATGTTGAAAGCTATCCACAAGCAAAGAAGAGTCGATTGGACCAAATATCATCAAACCTGGAAGAACCAGTGGCATCGTGTTTTATTCTCAGATGAGAAATTTTCATTTGGATGGCCCAGAGTGTCTTGCTTTCTATTGGCATGACATGTGGAAAGAAGAGTACAATTTCTCCGAAAGACAGCAAGGTGGAGGCTCATTAATGGTGTGGGAAGGCTTCGGCTATTGTAGTAAAATTAACCTGGCTTTTCCATCAGGCCGCATGAAGGCTACCGATTACCAAGAAAAGATAGAAACCCAATTACTGCCATTTTCTGAGCGAATTGGTGGCCTAAGTTTTATTTTTCAGCAAGACAACACCCTCATTCACTTTGCAAAACCTACCTGGCAATGTGTTTTGGATAATGGAGTGCATGTCATGGAATGGCCTGCCCTTTCCCCTGATTTTAATCCACATAAAATATGTGGGGTATCTTCAGTAGGGCTTGTATATACCAAAGGCAGACAGTTTCACTCTGTGGCAGAATTAAAAGCCGCCATCACTGAAGCCTGCGGTAATATTGATGCTACTGTCCTCCAAGAATTGGTTAATAGTATGCCACATCTTATATTCCCAGTCATATATATAAGCGTGGCGGATATATTAACAGTACTGGCTTTATTTCGATGGGACACTTGCCCCCCCCCCCTCTTTTTAAAAAAAACCTTAATTTTTTCTGCCCAACTGGGGCAGGTAGTGAGTTACTCTTTGTATATATGTATATGTCTATAGACTTTCTTAAGATATTTGTTTCGTTCTTATTGGCTTGTTTCATGGCCAGTTACGGCACACAATCACGGTGGCTTTATTTCAATGGGACACACCTTATAGTGGCAGTGACGTCACTGCAAGTCCTGGTGTTCACGTCACAGCTGAGGCAGAAATGACACCACTCGGTGACGTCACAATTCATATTTATTACGAAATAACTCTTATCATTTCCGACCACTTTTCGTTTTATGTAATAATGTAATTTAATAAATAATGTCAAATGAGTTTCATATATTATATTAAAAAGCTGCATACTACCTCAAAAGTTTAGTTTCTCAATACATCTCCTAAATCATGCATCATCTGTTATGGTGACAGTTAATTACATTGGCAAAAGTTCAATTACATTTATAAACTACTAAACAGAAAATTATAATCCTATCCTAATAATATTATAAATCTGATTGTGTGCAAATGTTAGGCTGAAGCCAGTGTTAAAATGAAGCATTTAATGATCCTGTATCTTTGCATATAGGCTGATTATAACCCTCATATGAACATAGGCTGGGTTTTATTTATTTTATTCAAATATTTTTCTTAATAATTCAAAATTTCGTTATTTTTATTGAGAATAAATGGACATTTTTTCGTATAGCATTTTAAAATGGTTAAATTTACTTTACCGTTGCTAATACTTTATCGTTGCCAAAACTAATTCAAAACCCGAAAATATAATTTTTACTCAACAATTTATTTTCAATTGAAAAATTTTCTCGGGAAAAATGAAAATGAAATTAAAAAAATTAAAGAATTAAGAAGAAGATTAAATAATATTATTAGAAATAAAACGTACTTTTTTTTAGTTTTTGATAATAATACAAAGTTTCAATATGCGTAACCATAGGAAACAGGCAAATATGACGTCATTTATTGAAAATAAAGCGGATATGCTTTGATTGGTGAAATAACATGATCTTGGGTTTTTTCTTCACTTTTTTTCTTTTTTTTTCTTTTGTATGGTACTTGCCGTTTTACCGTCTGCATACGGCTAATATAACTAACTATACCGTATTTTTTATTTAAATTTTAAAAAAAGTAAAAAGAAGTTTCAAAAGAAAATGGTTAGCAAATGTCAATAATATGCTCTGCAAAATTATCCATGTCGTAAATGACGTCATGGATCGTGAGAAATAATGATTTTTCATTCTTAAAACTAAAAGAAATAACTCGATTACCTAAAAAAAATGACGAATGTTAATAGTTCCATTTTTGTTGATAAAACCTAAAGATTTAATATTATTTCGTTAAAGTAACATAATTTCCCCTATGCCAGTATTGAAATTAATTGCCTGGAAAATAAAATTAACAAGAATTATGTCATTAAAAAGGGATTTCTCTGGGGAAAAAGGAGACGTCGTATTTGAAATAAAACGGGAATTTTCCAATATATTTTAAAATGAGTGTGAATCAATTTCTTACATTAATAATACAAGGATCAATAAGTATAGAAAGTAGATGAGTTTCACGCAATATTTATAACGAAAAATTTAAATGTTTTGTTATCTATACTTATTATTAAGCATGAGTATCCGTTATTTCGTTCCCCATGAGTATCCGAGTTTTCTGCTAAAAATCACATCATAATTTTAAGAAAAGGAAAATGAACACGAATCTATTATATTAAAATCTGACCGTGTGTTTGTATTTCGCAACTACTCATAGACTATCGAACGCAACGCGATTTACTACCGGTTTAGCGAATACCGGTTATAATTGATCCGAGGATGTCACACAAACTCTCAGAATTAAAAAAATTAAATTAAATGCCATTTTTTAAACGAAGTTTCTCTAAAAACGAAAATTAACTTACTTCATATTTGTGTATAAAAAAGGAGAAATAAAACAGATCAGTATATTTTTTACACCATTTTCTCATTAAAACTGAAAAACTGAATTTATTTTCACTTTGAATAGATGGTGAAAACAAAATCTTGATTTCAGTAAATTATCCGAAAAATACAAACATATTTTCACATATCCAAACTTCATGAATCATTTTATTCTAGAGAATAAAAATTGCCTGCCAATATACTGTCATTTAGAAAACAAGATTTGTTTCAACTATATATTAAACCAAGGAGGCAGAATTGAATTTAAAGAAAAAGCATATACTATTTCTAATTAATGTTTTTTTTTTAAGGATGGCTGTTAAAACGTTTCACAAAGGCGTGAAAAGTAAAATTGTTTATCAGGTAAAATTGACATTTGTTTTTACCCAATTCGTCTATTTCCACGATTTTATTTGGCCCTCCTTTTTGCATTGGTTGCAATTTCATTTTCGCGATTATTTGGCACAAAATTTCGGTTTTTTAAGACTGAGTTATGCCAAGGTCCCTATAATAATAAATACCATATTGTCTCCTATGAAATGTGATAAATAGTTAGTTAATTATTAACGTTTTTAATTATTGGGAGTGAAATATTTTGCTTAATTAATGTATTTATTCTTCTTTTAATGTTGTGTGAACGAAGTCACGGGTAACAGCTAGTTTGCTATATATCGAACAATTAACTACATTTATTTAATATAATATGCTATAAATTTGGAAAATTAAACAATGATATGTTTCCGTGTTCCAGTAATTTTAATACACTAATCATATTGACAAAATGTTCAGGTGAATAAATCAGAAAATCATTAAAATTTTGGGACAACTACTGTTAGTTAAACATTTTAATGTGACATTAGGCTTTTAGAATCTAAGTAAATAATAAATTACATTGTAGAACTTATTCCCATTTATTCATATATTGTTCTTGAAGCTTCCAAAGTCCATTTTCTGGGTGCAAATAAATTACTCTACATCTGCCACAAATTGTCGCATGTTATTGTATCACAAATAATTAAGCAGCGATCGACCATCTTTCGAAAATTCAATTTTTAAATGCTCTATAACGGCAAATAATTCTGTTATTAACTTACAGGCCTATTTCTGTTATACATTCATAAACAGATGATTTTGGTTGGACTTTGAGTTTCATTATTGGAAGTTAATTACATAAAGCAGTGGAATCAAACAACATCTTGTTTGATTATCTGGGGACTTTCAAAATATATATAAATTATATAAACCCTGAATATGAAAGGACGTATTCTGCTATTTTTATAAGTAAATCATTTTCTAAGAGAGCAGCAGGATTGGTTATTAGATTAATATGCAATTTCATAGTTACATTTTTAAGTGATCAAATATATTCCATGTTAATGGTACTTTTATCACTATTTAGTTATACTGGTAGTAATAATACTTGGAACAATTATAGTTCGTTTTAGTGAAGCAGTGATGAATATTATATAAAACATTAGTTAAGCGGATTCATTTTCAAATTAGAAATTCAATTTATTTTAATGACAGTATGACCTCTATTGTGTAGTGATACTAATATTGATCTGCGAATTTTGCAATGATATCGCGTTTGAGTTGTCATAAGGTTTCTGTTATTGTAAAATATGATTTATGTCATTATAAGCAGTTACAGATTTCTAGATATATTCTGAGCTGAAATGATCCAAATCAGGTAGCTGCTAAATGTATTTACACACATATTCAAGTTCAACGGAGTGCCAAAGTACATGTTGATTAGATATTAATATAACTTTGTTCACTAATATAAAACATTATTAAATTGTATTTTTAAGAATTTTTTTTTTTTTACAAACTTACAAAAAAATAGGGATTAAACATGAACAATCTTAGATAAAATAGTTTATCTTTTTCACTCCATATTATCTATACCAAAAATATATTTAATGCTCTAATTTTTTAGGTACGTTCGTAATTATACAAATACGTGGCATGGTCATTCCATGGTAACTTACGTTACATTTAGAATAATTGACTTCAGTAATTTTAGTAATATGACACTAAATAATATTCAAAATGTAATGTTTATATGATTAGTTAAATTAACCTATACAAAGCTAATTTGGATAAAAAATACTTAAATTTAGTACTATTTATTGAACGCTAAAAATTATATTTACTATGGTAACTTACGTTTCTGACAGAAAAAACGTAAGTCACCATAATAGATATAATGGCCAGTGTTAAAAAAAATAGCCCTAAAGGTAGGTAATTTTCATCTAAATTTAGCTTTGGATAGGTTTAATTAACAAATCATATCAACATTACATTTTCAATATTTTTTGGTGTTATATTATGAAAATTACTAAAGAAAATTATTCTAAATGTAACGTAAGTTACCATGGAATGACCCAGCACCTATAGTCGTCGTCTTCTCCGTCCGTCTGTCCATATAATACAGAGCAAAAACTACCTAACCGAATAGTTTGAAATTCAATATATATACCGTATATACTCGTGTATAAGCCGACCCCTAAATTCGAGATGAAAACAAGTTTAATACCAGTAATTCAGAATGGTTTTTCATACGCTTTATTTTGTCTAATTTTATTGTACATTATTAAGGCGAAGAAAACTATGGTAAAATATTGGTATTAAACCTGTTTTCATCTCGAATTTAGGGGTCGGCTTATACACGAGTATATACGGTAATCATTGCGGAATTTTGTCGAGTCATTTCAAGTTTTATGAAAATCGAATCAAAACTTAAAAATATATTAATTAAATTTTCTTCATTATATTAAATCCTATCATACGTAATTAATTAAATGACATCCCATGATAGGTAATGATTCTAGGCTGCCATGGTGAGTACGTCATATTTAAGATTGAGTCATATTAGTTCATATTACTGAGTTTAAAAATCGAATTTGTATATTAATATTTTTAAACTGTAGCAATCGTATAATCTACCGACAGTTTTTTGGTTAGATGTTTCCGGAGAAATAGATGCAAATGGAAAAAGAGTCTAAATTTGGATTTTAAGTTCTGAAATTTTCAAAGTTACGCTTAAGTTTGCCATTCGAATTTTTAGTAAATGTCAACAAACATAAAATGTACTTATTTTATTACGGAAGGTACTCATATCATAATAACAGACGATATAATTCATTTCACTGAAATAATAATGAAGTATTGGATATTTGAGCATACTATAATTTTAATGTAACAGAATTGTAATCAATTGTTTGTAATGATATGAAAATCTGCACATAAAATAAATTTTGTATTCATGCATATTTGCATAACAGCTGTTGCACCAAGACCTGAATATTTATAAATCTAGTTATAGTACTAACGCACCTCATTTGTCACGTTTGACGTACAATTTCCAACCTGTCTGTAATTCCTATAGCTTGTGTCTGTAGAGGTAGTTGAGACAAACATTCTTAATAGATAGAGCAATATCTTTATGTTTCACAGAAACTCATCCAATAGTATAAGTAGATATATAAATGTATATTTTTATGTATGCATATATTATTATTAATACATCGTAGCTGCCCCAAACATTGCAATTTTTTTCAAGTTACAAAAACATATTTTGAATCGGAAAATTTATTCAATAAAATTTTGATCTTTACTCTGGAGTAACTTATTAAGGGAAATGACCCACCAAATGGCAAGGAGAATGTTCACTGCATCACAAAACCTCTCCCTCCCACACATCGATTGTTGTTCTCGCAGAAAATAACATACCACTCCTCCACCAGCCTCCCTACTCACCGGATTTAGCACCTTCGGATTTCTGTCTCATCCTAAAAATCAAAATAGGCCTCAAAGGTAACCCTTTTAACACTGTAGAAGACATCAAAACCAATGCGACGGCTGAACATGGGAGAATAGCAAATCAGGGCTTTCATCGTTGTTTCCAGGAATCGTAGAAGCAGTGGAGCAAGCGTGCGTTTTCTGATGGACCCTACTTTGAAGGCGATTAAGTACGTTTGTACTTATATTGTGGTAATAAAGAGTTACAGCGAAATTCTGGGAACTTTTTGACTGTCCCACGTATTTTTATCAATATATCATAGCTGCGTCCAACATTCCAGATTTTTTTTTCTAGTTACAAAAACATATTTTGAAACGGAAAATTTATTCAACAAAATGTTGATCTTTACTATGGAGGAGATGTTCTGTTTCATTTAACACTAGAACGGACATCAGCGGTCATTTTGACCGCTACCAAATGAATATATTCCGATTCAAACCAGAAATTTCTTTTTAAAACAAATTAAATATAAATCTCTCAGAAATATGTTAAATTAATAAATTAAATAGTTTTAAATACAAATTCTGACGTGAATTAGTTTTATAAAACGCGAGTAAAATTTTCGGTCGTTCTAGTGTTAATGCACAAATAATTATTATTTTTTATTTAACGTGAAGAACCCGATTGGTTAACTTTTTCTCATTAAGCTTTGTTCCCCTTTTGGTTTTTCTTAGCATTACCTTTTAAGGATTTTTTTATGTATTTTTCTTAACTTTTACTTTGGCGCAGCTTGTCCCCATCGGGACCTTGTGCCATTAAACCTTATATAACCAACCAACCAACCGATAGGCTAGCAGCTACGATGTCCATTTTATTGGAAAATAAAACGTGTCTAATGTAAACACACTGATCGATAATAGTTTAAAATGTGCCTCTTTGTAATCCCATACACAAAATATTCATCATTAATATAAAAATTATTTACATCTACATGTATGTTATAAAGCAAAAACATGCCAATGAGTACCGCTGTCGTGATATTTACGGTTGTAACACAAGGTCAATAAGTCACGCTTTAAAAATAATTCTTTTCGGACTTACTTCGCCGATCATTGCAGTTAGATCAACATATTATCAGTGGCTAAGTAAATTTCATCAAGTTGCGCTGCTACAGATTCGTTTAATTATCTACTTGACCTGACACTGTCGGGATGCACTCACAACATTTAAGTAATTTGTTTGCCTCTTCTCGAGTGGTACTTTTAAAACACCTTTTTCTTGTTTGAACTGAATGTGGACTTATTATTCTTGCTTTTTCTTTTTGCTATTTCCTGACTGTTGACTGTGATGAGCAATTTGTACGTTCCAATCAAAATCAAAGCAAAGAAGTGAAGACTTAAAGTTGTTAACGTAGGAAAGTAATGAAAATAATATGAGCACAGAAGAATGAAAACATGAAAAATTAATTGTTTCAAGAAAAATGCATGAAAAAATATAAATTAAATTAGGCTTTAGGAGCTAAAATTAAAAAATCTATATATTTCATTAACTTCTTCATCGGATGAATAGTGTTACCAGCCCGCTACTATTCTTTATTTATGTATTGCTTGATTTCCGGCATAGGTTTTTTTAATAATACCTTTTTCATTGTGTTCAACGAAATCAATCTGTCATTAAATAAGTCTAACATTATTATTTTATTAAAGCAGCGGCAATCAAGCAATTTGAATTTTTTTTTTTTTAAGTAGAAGTCTGTGCCATTACAGATGACATAAAATGTGTCAGAAACGAAAAACGAAGAATCCAAAATGCATGCCAAAATTAGGTATTGCTAAATTTCCTTTTCAATATTGAAATTACCCTCAAAGCAGAATTAACGGAGAAAGACTATAAAAGAATTTTGAATACCACTATGTTCGTTAGTTGTATTCTTCTTTGTTAATTGCAAAATTTCTACAATAAAATAAAGCTATTATTATTATAGAACAATAATGATATTTAAAATCCAATTGTCGCATTTTTCTTTCAACTCTTTCTCTAAGATTTATTTATTGGTATGGAATTTTAGAAGACACAGTTTTCAATTTAATAGTATTTTTTTTAATTTAATACTTTCAAGTGTTCCTTTAGTTTAGGAAGATTACACACATTATTCAAACTGAAAATATTATTGACACCGTAAAATTTTAAGTGGAAATTAGAATTACATTAGACAAGCTGGTCCGAGAGTCGTCGGAGGTTGGAAGTTTCTGTATTAGTTCAAGAAATACTGTCTTGCTCCTAAGATCCTGATGCTGATTTGCTAAAAAGAGAGAAATCGGTAACTGCTGATTCGCAGTAATGTCCAAGGTTCTGTCATTCTTTCGATGCTACTGCTGTAAGGAATTATGTCTTATTGCGCATTATGTCAAGTGTTGGAGAGAATGTTTTCATTAAATAGTATTTTATGCGCTGTTCTGCATTGAAATTTTCTTTCCGTAAATGATTTTATTTGTCAAACTCTTATTTTAACAAGACTATTGTAAAATGCCTAGTGGATGCGCTATATCAACGTGTTTCAATAATAAATAAAAATAATAAAAATAATAAAAAATTCAAATAATGAATAAAAATACAAAAAAAAAATAATTTTTAGTGCTAAAAAATAAAAATCTATATATTTTCTAAACTTTTTCATCAGATGAGCAGTTTTACCAGTTCGTAACTTTTCTTTACTTAGATTACTTGATTGCCACCATTTTACTTTCTTCTATCTCAAATAGAAGAAAATATTGTAATCAAAATTTTTTCGACTTCCGGTTTTCGACGTATTTACACGTTTTAGGGGTCAGAGATTCGGAAAACATGTTTTTACAAAATGTATGTCTGTCCGTCTGTCCGTCCTTATTGTATCATCGAAAAGTGTATGAAGTTATGCTTCAAATTGAACCACATTTTTTTCTATGTTTTTGCCTATGGTAAGCAGGTTCTATCAGAATTTGGGGATATTTCGACGCAAGAGGATTCTGTGATCGATATTTTTGTTCCATTTTCACTATTGTATCATCGAAAAGTGTATGAAGTTATGCTTCAAATTGAAAAAAACATTTTTTTCTATGTTTTTGGCTACGGCAAGCAAATTCTATTAGAATTTGGGAATATTTCGACGAAAGGGGGCGCTGTGATAGCCATTTAAAGATTTCAAATTCAAAAAGATATATAAAAAAATTAGAAATCCTAAAAGTTTTTTTCGTTAAATGTTCGGCCTTGATCCGGAGAATCCGGAACAATTTTTGTTTTGCCTCTATCTTAAAAAATGGCTGAGATATAGCGGTTTGAAATTTTAGGGTGGCTGACATTTTCAAACAAGACAGCAGAATTCATCCATAAACGGGTTTAATTTATGAGTTTTAGTTAACAATGTTTCGGCAATATTTCTTTCATTGTTGTAACCATTGTTCATATTATATGCTTATCACTATATATTTATATTCGCCAACGGCAAATTCTCGCAAAAGTTGGCGACAGTTGGCGAAATATCGCCATATTTGGCGACCAAAATAGGTTGCCATAAATGAAGCCAACTTGGCTGTAGAGGACTAATTTGGCGATATTCTCATTCAAATTCAATGTTGGCGAGAACTAGGATTGAATCTTCTTTAATTAGGTTCCACGCATTTTACCTTCGTGTTTTCCAGTAAAATTAGCTAAAATCGTAAAACCAAGGAATAGGGAGGCTATCTGTTCCTGTCGGTTCAGGCCAGAAGGACTTTTCGTAGTTTAGCATAAATCAGTTGATCGCATCCCGTTAACCCGACGATTCGCAAGCAGCTGACGTACAACAGAATGACGAAAAATATTGATTTTATTGGCGATGTGATAAGAATTTTGAAGTATTAACATGACTGATAGAAGAAAGTTTTGGGATTGACACATCCAACTACTTTAAAAAAATAATATCATTCGTCTTGTGTTCATCTTAATTAATATGCCATTACATATGCCATTACATATGACTAACATTATCATTTTATTAAAGCAGCGACAATCAAGCAAGCTGAATTAAAAAAAGTAGTGGACTGAGCCACTACAGATGACTTAAAATATGTCAGAAACGGAAAACGAAGAAACAATAATTTATGCCAAAATTATGTATTGCTAAACTTTCCTTTTCAATAATGAGATTCTCCTCTAAGCAGAATTAACAAGGAAATACTGAAGAATAATTTTGAATACCGAGTGGTTAACAAGTGGTATCTTGTTTAACTCTTTTTTCTTGTTTGATCTTAATGTGGAGATATAATTCTTGTTTTTCCTTCTTACTATTTTCAAAATGTTGACTGTGAGGAGCATTTTCGTTATGTCCGAATCGTATTTTCACTAGTTGTATTCTCATTTTGTAATCGAAAATATCTGTAATTAAATAAAGCTACTATTATTATATGAAGACAATGGTATTTAAAATTCGATTGTGGCATTTCCCTTTCTAACTTATCTCTAAGATTTTTTTATTCGTATAGAATTTCAGAAGACAAAGTTTTTCACTTAATTATAATTTTTTTAATTTTTTACTTTCAGGTGTTCTTTTAGTTTTGGAAGATTACACATATTATTTATACTGAAAATACTATTGACACCGTAAAATTTTAAGGTGAAATTAGAATTATATTAGACAAGCTAATTTATAGGTCCGCGAGTTTGTAAGTAATCGGCTTACTTTATTTCAAGAAACACTATCTTGCTCGAAAGAGCTTGAGAGTGGTTTGCTAAAAAGAAAAAAAAATCATTAATTTCCAATTCGCAGTTGTATCCAAGGGTGTGCCATTCTTTGGATTCGCCTGCTGTAACAAATTATGTCTTTTGCGCATTGTGTCACCTGGTGGACAGAATGTGTTCTTTACATAGTAATTTATTCCCTATTCTGCATTGAAAGTTTATTTCCGTGAATGATTTTATTTATCTTACTGTTATTTTAACAGACTATTGTAAAATGCGTAGTAGGTGCGCTATATGAACGTGTTTCAATAACTCTCGGAAAACCGTTAAGTCTGAATTTTATCATAGATTCCCAATAAGAATAGATATAAGACACAACTTTCTTATGTAAGAAAGTTGTGAATTATTGCATGCAAGCCAGAAGTTTCTCCTTTTAACCCTGATGTTTCTCGTGTTTTCTCAGAAAATTTTTGTGCTGAGGATTATGTAAGAAACTTACAAGAGGAATTGCTGGACTTTGTTCTGGATAGAAAAAGGATAGTTTAGGAAGAGGAAGGCGTGCCTCATCAAAGTTTGTCAGACCCGACCTGATGCGAAGAAAAAAAAGTCAGAAGTGAACACGGCCCTTTTACAATTAAATATCAATGTGTTTTTTGAATTTTTTTACCCACGCTTCGAAACCATTATATTTATAACTGATAACAATTTCAAAGAATTTTGACAATAAGAACTATTTTTTCAACCATTAAGTGAACCGATGTGAAAAAAAGTATTCTTACAAGCGTCTGTACCACTAAATATCAATATTTTTTCAAGAAGATTTTATACAGGTGTCATAGGCTTCTAAACTATTATATTTATGACTCAAAAAATTCATGGAGTTTAGACAAAAATAATTTTTTCAAAAACATTAAATGAAATGAAGTGAAAAAAAGATACCACACTTTAAAATTCTTATTTAGCTTGTTTTTTTTAGTCGAAATATGAAAAAGCATATTCCAGCTAAAAGAAAGTTTGCAAAAAAAGTGGGCTCAAAATCTCAGGGTATCTAGCGCCTCTGGTTATGCATAAAAATTGCAAACTGAATTGTGCACAAAAAGGGAATAATAAACTATTTTAGGTACAAAAAGTGCAATAATTTAACTGTGCAAAAAAAAAAAAAAAAAAAAAAAAAAAAATAAGGTACTGATGGTGCTGCCATCTAGGGAGTTTTAAAGAAGCATCTTTATTTGTTGATACGAGATAATAATAACGTTTTCTTTTTTTTGCTCGAAGGATGCCAAGGTTGTATCTCACTTATGACTCATGGTGGTTAGAAATCCAGTGCTCAACCGATCTTGCGAATTGGACCATGCTTGGATGTTATCTTAAATGCGGGTAATGAATAATGAGATTGATTCAGCTGTGTGTTGATATTCTTATATGGAAGATGGCAATTTATCAGCGCTGAAAAGATACTTCTTACTTTTAATTAATGAGGTTATTTTATTACTACAGTTTTTGTATGGTTCATGAAGAATTAGAATATGGTTTCATTAATAACAGGTTTCGTACGTATCAGGGAATTTTCCACAAGAGTTACCAGTATTTTCTTTTAATAGAAAGAGAAATCTAGGTTAAACTCGCGAAACTTCGCCTTCTTTTAAGCATTGATTTTCTGTAAGAAAATACTGGTACCGAAGAATTTCCTGATCGCAAAATTCCAGGAGGCGTACGAACCCTGTAATAATGAATGAATAGAATATGGTTTGATTAATTTGTTGTCTTGAAAATGAAATTTTGAAGAAGATTATGAGGAGATTTTGTCAATTGTTGATAGCGGTTAGGATTTTTCAACTTTAGTATTTATAGGGGGAGGGATATGAATTATATCTAATTACAATTCGATTGTTATCAATATATTTCTTAAATGAAAAAGCGTTCTCTGGATTTTGAAATTTAATCGAGTAAATCTTCTTTTTAATCGATTTTGAAACACTTAATAATTTAATAACAACGGCTAAGTTAACGCGTAAAAGAGTATGAAAATATAGCCATAGTTGAAATGACTTCGACGAAATTAACTCGGTATGTAAAATATACTGAAATTATTAAATCTAGTGAATTTTAATTAAGTGGTTAACCTGAACTCTGTAAATTTCCCTTTATTTTGCAGATTTAAAAGCAATAAAATATTTTGTAATGATGTAGTGTGCGATTTTTTTATTTTTAGTTAGTTTTTTTCTTTTTCTAGATGGCCAAGACTAAAATTGATCAATGATATTGTTTTACAGGGAGACATAGACAGAAAAATACTATTTTTTAAATCTGAAAATAAAAACAAATTATACTAGATTATTTGACATAATTATTTAAATTTGAGAAGAAATCATGATATGTAATCTTCCCAACTGAACAAAACAGTCCGGGCTAGGATTCGAACCCTGGATCCCTTGTCGGAAGCTGCCAATGCTCTACCAACTTAGCCATCAACCATGTTTGTCCGGGATGGCTCAGTTGGTAGAGCATTAGCAGCTTCAGCCAAGGGACCCTGGGTTCTAATCCTGGCCCGGACATTTTCGCTCAGTTGGGAAAATCACATATGATTTCTTTACGAATTTGAATAATTGTGACAAAATTAATCTAGTGCAATCACGTTTCCGGCGTTTACTGGAGGTCCCATTTCCTGTGATTTATTCTGTTGTGTTGATTCAGATATCAGACCAGATGCTATGATCGTTAAGGTTAACTGGGTGAACTAGTTCAGCCAAGTTCGTCCGGGATGGTTCAGTTGGTAGAGCAGTGGCAGCGTGAGCCTAGGGATCCCAGGTTCAAATCCTAGCCTGGACTTTTTTGTGCAGTTGGGAAGATTGCATCTCAAAAACAAACTAGTTGGATGTGCCGATCCTAAAACTTTCTTCTATCTTATACATGTTAATACTTCAAAATTTGCTATCACGGAGCCAAAATTTAATGACAATCTACGCCCATCATGAGAATTCTAAAGGTATAGGTTCATTGAATTGTGTGCATTTAAAAAGGAGATATAATTAACGCATTTTTCAAACAAATCACAGAATTTCAGAACACGCCCACATAGATGTCTGCAACCAAAATACCTAACCGAAAGAGAATAAAAGTGATACATGTTGGGCAGTATACACCCATATATATTGAATATATATTTTAAAGGTATTAATGAATCTTATTGTAGATTAAAAGTTAATTTAAATTATGTATTAGAAATTCTCTGATGCTAAATGGTTAAAGTGTTTTAAAATCCGCGAAGTATAAAGAAATTAATATCTAAAATAAGTTAAAATTAAGAACTTTAAACACTATAGAAATCCTTTAAATCTTTGACTACGAATTTAACTTTTATAGGATATTCCTTAAACTAACGAGTTTTTATTATTCTATATGTACCACTTTTTCGAAAAAAAATGGATGTAACTCAGAACGCCCGTTCCAGAAGAAATGGACCCTTCCGTCGAAATGCGCAGCGCATCACGTGATCTAAAACGAGACGTTTTGTTCAGTTGACGCGTGAGCTTAGCCGAAGGAAGTTTGTTTTTTTGAAGAGCGGTGATGTAAATAGAGCGTGTGTGTTTTTTTTTGTTCTCCGGAAATGTGAAAGTGAAGTCCTATATATATACGTGTAATGTGCCGTTTGTGATGTGTGTGTTGTATGTCAACATGTAATAAAATTTATGAAAATACCAGCAAAGTTACCAGAGGCAAAGTTACCAGCAAAAGTTACCAGCAAATACCAGCAACGGTTTCTGGTCTTATGAAAGAACTATTCTTTCCGCCCCGACATAGTAAAGGTATAATTATTCTACAGTGTTGATACAAAAATTGGCTACCCAACTTCGGGCCAGAAATCCAGTGAAAAAATGCAAAGTGCTCTGTTTCTACAACTACAAATCCAGTGAAAAATGATAATGATTTACTTCTGCAAATAGAAATCCAGTGATATAGTTTTAAAATAAAGAAGGGAGCTTTCAGAGCTTGTTCGGATTTCATAAGCTACAATCAAGAAAATGGCGCAAACGATCGTCGCCATTGCATCATATGATAAGTGATATGTGTTATTAAGCTTCGTTCTAAAGTTCTAAAAATTGTTTCGTGTACGCCCAAGAAAATAATGCATTATGTGTGTTTACAGAGTTCTACAAATTGTTCACGACATTGTGTGTTTTAAAACGGATCCGTCATTTTTTTATATAAAAACAAAAGAATGCATTCTTAACTTCAGTTGGATTATTCTTAACTTAAGTTTGGTTAATCTTAATATTATTATGGTTCATTCTTAACTTAAGTTTGATTGATCTTAATATTATTCTTATTCTTATCATCATTGGGATTATTCTTAACTTTAGTTTGATTTATTCATAACATTTTTTGGTTCATTCTTGCATTATTTTGTCATGTTTTATTTTGTTCTTACATTATTTCACCTCCCCTCCTACTTTTGATTTTATTCTTGAATGCTTATCGTGACTGTGTTAAAATATGTTTTAATTAGTAAAATTATTATATTATTGGTTTCAGGTCAAATTAATGTAAAGTATTCGAAATTTTATCGCAGTTATCAAAAATATGTTTGTTTTTTCTTTTATTATTAGTTTTAAAAGAACTGATTACTGTTTGTTTTTCTTTTATTATTGGTTTTAAAATAATTGAGTACAGTTTCGATATGAATGTTTGTTCTTATTTAATGCTCAACGTAAGTATTTAATTCTGAGTTCTTGATTTATTGTGAAAAGAAGCATTGGCTGTGAAATTTAAAACTGAATGAGTAAGTTATGCAAGTTTTGGTTGTTTTGATTTTATTAAGGTAGAAAGTTTTTTTTAAGTTGTACTGAACAAAACCGATATTAAGCTGTCTTAGTAATTTAAAAATAATATTGGTTGAAAGTTTAATTATTCTGTTATGTGTTTTTATCTCATTTAGAATATTATTTAAGTGACAATTATTCAGTTATGTGTTTTGTTTTCATCTAGAACATTATTTAAGTGACAACTATTCAGTTATGGTTTTTTTTATCTCATTTGAAATATTGTTTTGAATGTGTCGCGTTATGAAATCCAGTTTATTTCAATCAAAAGAGATTTAACGTTTGTTCTGTTTTGTAGTAAGAGTTCATATTATGGTTAAAGCTCACTGTTTTGATTTATTAAAAGTTTATATGATTTGTAACAGCAAAGCTCACTTCTGGGGTACGGTTTAAACGAATTTTTTGGCATTTATAGAGTTTTCGGCTAGTTGTTTTGTTAAAATTTAAAATGTCTGAACTTAATAAAGCTCGCAAAGAGGATTTGTTCCAGGTTGCGTTAGAAATGAATTTAGATGTGCAAACCACTATGACCGTTGTCACATTGCGGGAAAATATCAGATCCTCCCCCTCGTTCGATGTTGATTTTGTGAATTCCTTAGTCAGGAATCAAATTGCAACTCGGGAAGAAGAACAACATAGGCGGGAATTAGAGGATAAACAAAAAGAAGCAGAGTTAGAACAGCATAAGCTGGAATTAGAGGAGAAGTGTAGGGCGGAAGAGATGGAGTTTAAAAAGCTTCAGATGAATTTTGAGCTTGAGAAGCTCAAGCTACAGGTTCAGAGCCAAAGTGTTTCCAGTGGAGTGGTAGGTGGTAATGCGAGAGGGATAATATCTCACGCGGAAAGTACGATAGATGTCCAAAGGTTGTTGCCTACATTCAGGCCAGAAACTGATGATGTAACCTTGTTTTTGGTACTCCTGGAATGCCAGTTAAAGCTCTCGAAGGTACCTGAACATCTATGGGTATCGTATTTACTCAGTGTTGTCCCATCTTCTATTTCTACGCTTATCGCTCGTGAATCGGAAGAAAAAGCTTCAAATTTTTCCCACGTTAAAGATTTACGTTAAAGAAAAACTTAATTTTCTTCTAAAAAGGTATGAAAAATGTTTTCAACCAGGGGGAGAGAACACCCCGTACGTAGAGCATCGTATTAATACAGGTGATAGTGCTCCTATTGCTGTGCCACCTTATCGGATGACTCCTGCTAAGAAAGAAATTCTTAAGAAAGAAATAGATAATCTTCTAGCTCAGGGAATCATAGAAGAATGTGAATCACCTTATGCTTCCCCGGTGGTTCTCGTACAAAAGCCGGATGGTAGTATGAGGTTATGCATCGATTACAGAAAACTAAATGCAGTTACAGTGGCAGATAAATATCCATTATCTCGAATGGACGACCTTTTACATGAAGCCAAGCATACGTCTTATATGTCAACTTTAGATCTTCGTTCAGGATATCACCAAGTCCAAGTCTACCCAACATATCAAGATAAAACTGCATTTTTCTGTCCTTTCGGTACTTTTCGTTTTTTAAAGATGCCTTTTGGACTCAAGAACGCTCCTGCTACGTTTCAGAGAATGATAGACCAATTTAGAAATGGTCTTAAGAATGCCCTTGCTGTGTCATACCTAGACGACATCATCGTTTTAGCAGACACCTTTGAGAAACATCTCTCAGATCTTACGACTGTGTTCGAGAGACTCATAGAACTTAAATTAGATGCCAAGCGTGAAAAATGTCATTTCTCTTGCGAAAAGGTCACGTACCTAGGGCGCTCGATAACACCAAATGGTCTAGAAGTAGATCCAGACAAAGTATCTGCAATTAAAGCGATACCACCTCCTAAAAATGTGAAAGAGATCCAGTCTTTCTTACAGATCTGTTCTTGGTACAGAAGATTTGTACCAAATTTTGCTGATATCTCAAGGCCCCTTAGCAATCTCACGAAAAAGAAAGTTATTTGGAAATGGGGAAACGAAGAGCAAACAGCCTTTGAAACTCTAAAACAATGTCTCATAACACCTCCTGTACTTAAGCAAGCTGATGGGACCAAACCCTTTATTCTGCGTACTGACGCTAGTAACTATGCTCTTGGCGCTGTTCTTCTACAGGGTGATGACAAGACCTCTGAACATCCCATAGAATACGCTAGCCGTCTTTTTACAAGTGCTGAAAGAAATTATCCCACTACGGAACGCTAGGCATTAGCTGTTGTCTGGGTCTTAGGAAAATTTCGTGGCTATGTGGAAGGACAAGAAATAGTTGTAGCTACGGACCACCAACCTTTAAAATGTCTTCCATCGGGCAGACTAACCCGTTGGACACTACAAGTACTATCGTTCTTATTAAAAATTGAATATGAACCTGGAAAATCTAATGTTGTGGCTGACATGCTATCGCGTCCTATCTGTAGTCATCAGTCTGCTTTCTGTGAGACATGCAACTTTGTCAGCATAGACATGCCAATAAAAAGCCCAAAAGATATCAGAGAAGTTCAGTTGCAAGATGAAAATCTTAAAAAGATTATAGATTGTTTTGAAGACGAAAGGAAAAATGAAGACTTCGCCAATTGGACTGATAGAGGATTCCTGATGAATCAAGGTGTGCTTTACCGGTATGCTCCTGAATCACACGCCGAAGAAGCGCAGCTGGTCATTCCAGTACAAGAAAGACAAAATATTTTGAAACTTCATCATGACGATCCCTCAGCCGGACATTATGGTGAAGCAGGCACTTATCAAAGAATTGCTAAGAGATATTATTGGACAGGCATGAGAACTTATATTTCTGAATACGTGAAGAAGTGCCCAGAATGCGCTCGCTATAAAACAACAAATCAGAATCCAGCTGGTTTATTGCGAACACCTGCTTATGCTCAGCGGTTTGAGACCCTCAGCATTGATCTCTTTGGACCATTGCCTCGTAGTAAAGATAGGCTCCGATGGATTTTTATAGGGGTAATGGGTAGTAAATAGGAGTAAATGGGTAGAGCTGTTTGACTTACTTCCCAAGAATGTGCGACTACGCTGATTGAAGAGATTTTCCTTCGTTACGGTATCCCAAGAAGACTCCTAAGTGATAACGGCCCTCAGTTCGTGAGCGCTGTCCTACAACAAGTTTGTTACATTCTTGGAATTGACCAGTCATTGACACCTTTGTACCACCCTCAAGCCAACCCAGTCGAACAGAAAAATAGAGACTTGAAACCTCGAATAGCAATCCTTGTTGGGGATGAACACGATTCCTGGATTGATAAACTTCCTTTTATTAGATTTGCTATGAACTCTGCCAAATCTGATACAACAGGCCAAACGGCCGCCTATCTGCATTTTGGTCGAGAACTAAGAACAATCGATGATGTGGTGAACGATTTTAGAGCAGTTGGGGAAAATGACAATTTTGTTCCTGAAATAACTCCATATCTTAAACGTCTTGCAGATGTCTCAGAGAAAGTGAAAGAGAGAGTTGAAATAAAACAAGATCAGCGTAAGAAATATTATGATAAAAATCGTAGAAGAGTTTATTTTACACCTGGTGAAAAAAAATGGGTTACTTTACACCCTGTGAGCAAGGCAAGTAACCAGAAAACAGCAAAATTTATGCCTAAGAGTAATGGGCCATATATAGTTTTGACTCAAAAATCACTGGTGACATATGACATTGCCAGCCCAGACAATCCTGCTCAGCGAATATGGTCTTATCATGTTTTAGCGTTGACACCATTCCAAGAAACTGAAACTACTCCAGTTGCTCCTCTGAGAAAAAGAGGGAGACGCAGAAAACATCCTGTTTCCTCTCCGAGACGTATGTCGAAAACAGAGGGGGAGGATGTAACGCAGAACTACCCTTCCAGAAGAAATGGACCCTTCCGTCGAAATGCACAGCGCATCGCGTGATCTAAAACGAGACGTTTTGTTCAGTTGACGCGTGAGCTTAGCCGAAGGAAGTTTGTTTTTTTCGAAGAGCGGTGATGTAAATAGAACGTGTGTGTGTTTTTTTTGCTTTCCGGAAATGTCAAAGTGAAGTCCTCTATATATACATGTAATGTGCCGTTTGTGATGTGTGTGTTTTATGTCAACATGTAATAAAATTTATGAAAATACCAGGAAAGTATGGTTCCTGGTTTTATAAAAGAACTATTCTTTCCGCCCCGAGATACTAAAGTTATAATTATTGTACAGTGTTGATATATGGAGATATTATTTTAGGACAATTTAAGGAGAAAACTTCCAGAAATAAACATTTTTGTAAATGGTGGTACGAATAGGATATAACAATAGTCACCAGTTCTAACTCTTCTATCGGTTCGCGAGACATATGTTTCTCGCCGTCATCAAGGATTAAAATTGTGGTAGCTTGGTAGCCACGTGCACAGGTTGATGTCCTTTTGTTTAATTGATTCATGTAGAGGCTCTAGTGTTAACTCAAATGACGAATTATATTCTTTATCTTGCATTTGGGCAAAGTAAGTGCATAACGAGTCTCAGTCGTCAAAGGTATCCAATTGGTAAATCCTTTGAAAGATGGTTATGTTTACTTATACCACTTTATTTTAATTTCCACCTGTCTAAAATGTACCAGAAATTTTGAAAAAATAATTGTTTGTTTAAAGCACGTTTAAATAAAGTATTTATTTATTTTTAAATGAATTTTTTTTGTGATCGTTTAACATTTCAACAATTTAGCAGCAGAAATATTTTGCCAGTGAAATTGTTAATTTATCAAATAAGTATAAAAATATAGTAAAATATGTTTTTCAATAAATATTTTTTTAGTAATTGTTACAAAGATAGAAACAAGTTTGCTGCAGAACTTTGCAATATATTTTAAATATATTTTTAGATTTATCGTCAATGTTTACACTCTGCATATTATAATATTAGTTCACCAAAAATGCCAGAGAATACTGAAGTATTTATACTGCTTACGAGTAAAACATAATTTATTGCTTAAACATTTACGCTGGATGCTAGAAAAATTAAAGAGTTAGATGTAGGTATATTACAAGTCGGGTTCGATTTAGATGTGTTATTTACATTTCGAAAAGTGTTTTTTATTTTTTTAGATTTTGAACATCATTACAATATTTAAAATGTGAGCTACTTTGCTACAAGGATTATACAGATTGTGATAATTTTAAAAGTTATATTTTACATTTCCTATGCACAGATAATCATACTTGAAAAACACCTTGCCCAAGTGTTGTTTAATGCTGTAATGTTATAAATAGAAGCAGGACTCGCCAGGTTCCTTAAAAATTTTATAATCGGCAAATTCGCTCCACTATTCCAAAACGATAATTTCTGTGCTAGATTTCTATTGCAGATGTTAAAGGAATGTATGACGAATATTATTGTTTTCGAAATAGTGGTTGCAAACGTAGGAAAATGTTGCTGCCAGTTTCGCCTCCTTTTTTATTTAGAAATTCCGAATCCTAATTTTTATCTGTTAAATAATAAAGCTGTTTAATATGATATTAATAACAACATTTCTTGATTACGTAAAGAAAAAATTCTTTTTTGGGAAATTCCTGTGTGAATTTGGAATTTCTGAATAAAAAAGAAGGGCAAACCGTCAACTCTGACAAGCCCTGTTTTAACAGCAAAAAGCGCCAAACTGAATCTCATAGAGTTAGTGTCTCAATTATATCTGATAATTCAGGTTTCACTTATTATGGTAACAATTAATAAATTGACAATTGTTCAGTTACATTTAGCAGTTACGGAACCAAAATTATTCTTATCTTCAGATAGATACAGATAATTCAAGATAATATGTTAAGTCGGGAAATTAGACAGTGATATCTTCTCTCCATGCTGCTGGTATTTTGAGTCGCTATTCCTATTAAGAAAACCGTCACGTGAATGAATCTTTCAATTATTCTACTTAATGGAACAATTATGCTTAATGAAACATTTCGATGTAACAATTTGCTTTAAGAAAAATAGTAAATATTAAAATTATATTGTATCCCTTATTCCAATTTGTTCTGATACATATCTGTGGTGTCAAAATTTCAGTTTTCTGGAACAAATTACTTAATACTTAACTGAAATGCTTTAATATATCTTATTGTATCGTAAATGATTAGGTTATCAATCATCTTCCAATCAATTTATAAATATTTTTAAAGGTATTAGAGTATGTTATTATCTTAAAGGTCACATTCTGTTATATCATAGAGGAATGATTCCCATTGTACTTTGGATTTCATTATTCAAAGATAATGATGTGATTCTAACAACAACCGGCTTAATATCATAGAAAATCCTTAATATATATAAATTCTATCAACCATAAGTATCAAGATAATGCATCCTGTTGTTAATGAAAGATTCATAAGCAAATGATTTTCTCCAAGAGAACGGCACTAATCGCTATTTGTTAAAATGGCAGTTGCTTTGCTACGTATTCAAATTATGAATTATATTTTAATGGTACTTTGAATACTATTATGTAGTGACACTAATATTGATATGCGAAATTAATGACATCTCGTTTTAGTATCATTGTGTTTCTGTTATTGCAAAGTATGATTTATGATTGGCAAAATCAGTGACAGTTTTGCATACAAATTTAATACTAAAATTACACAAATAAAAAAGGTGTATATTGTTGTTAATAAGTTATTCAAATTAAATTTATATTAAAGGAGTGAGTCGTTCCAGTAGTTGCGATTTTTAATAAAAACTAAACTCTGTGGAGGCAAAAAACTAAATTATGTGGTTATTCCTATGCCCTAAAGTGTCCAACTTTGCTCATTTGGCCATGGACCCTGGGTATTTTACACCATATGTCCCGGTCAGGTGATCAACATAACGCGTGACAATCACTGTTTAGTTCCCAATAATCCCTATTTAGTTCCCAAGCGCGACTCTTTGATTACATAGCTACTGTGCTTCGTATTTGTTACTACTCAAATATAAAATATCGAGAAGAAAGATATACAAAACATATTTTTCTATAGAAAGTTGTTAAAAATTGACTGATTAAACTTGAGTACAGTGGACTCTTGCTAATGCATCTCCGCGTAAGACGTATCTTCCATGTACTATCTAAAAAATTGAAAAAAATCTTCCAAAAAACGTTCAAAAAATTTTATAAAATACAAAAATATATATTGTTGTCGTAATGCTATCCTTAACCTTCCTATAGTTATTTAGTGCATTTTTTCTATGAGCTCCTAATTTAATTTGTTGTTAGTGTTTGTGTTTTTTATGCTTCTTCTCTCCCCCCCCCCCCCCCGGTGCTACCAGTAATTGAATCACTACCACTTTAATCTCCTGTAGTTATGCTCTGGGGATGTGTGGCAGATGGCCATAGGCTCCTCGGTTTAAAGTTCTTCGAATGCTTTTATTCATTTTTTTATTTTATAAATCAATTGCTTTTACAGTTTTACTGGTAAGAGTATGAAAATATTCTTTTAAAAACGTTATTTATTTATTTTTTAAATTTGTTGATAAGCATTTAAGATATTTTCTTTTATTACTCAATGAAGATTTAATATAAATGATATATTTTATGTTTTTTTTTTTTTTTTTTTGGATGCTTAAATTCAAAGGAATGAAATATTGTGTCAAAAGTTGGTGTTATTATTAGAAAATTCAACGTTGGTGCTCATTTTTAAAATGTACACGAACCCTATTTCAAAGATTGCATCCATATTCTAAAATAATACAACATCTCCAGTCTAATGACGTCTTTGGTTTATCGTAAAATATATTCGAATAAAAACAGGTGTATCTTTTCTTATACTGACTGTGTATTATTTCCCCAAAAACATTTTTGTTTAAATTTGGTTCATGAGATATCAAATATTTGCCAGTAATAATAGTTAAGAGACAGAAAAATGTCTGCTATCAAAAACGTAATAGGTTTCGAAATTGCTAAGGGATATTACCAATATTCCTGATATTACCAATCAGAATGTGATGTAATAAACAAAATTTTCGAGTGTATTGCAAAACAGTAAGAATGCTGTGGTATAAAGATCATTTATCAACTAACGCTAAAAAAAAACGAGAGATTGCATTAAAGTTAATTTATGTAAGTACGACAATTTATTTGTTTATTTGTTTGTCCTGGGTTCTCTTATTTAGTATTTGTTCCCGTTTGTATTAACAAAATGTCACTAACTTGCTTTTTTGCATAAATTACCAAATTTGAGATTTTTTTCTTTTAGCATAAAATTGATAAACTATTTAACTTCTGATGAAAACTAAATTAAATATATTCAACGTAAGCGAAAACGCTATTTAACTGTACAGATTGTTTAATGCGGACGAAAAATGGATTTCCTTGGAAGCTCGCACTAAACGGAGTTCGCTGTATTTCCAACTGAAAATATTTAAACTTTCACTCAAAATTACATACGAAAATTATAATTAAATAGATGGAACCCGTCAAAACGTGACGAAAAAAAATTACAATAACAACATTAGTAAAATAAGCTTGCGTATGAAACAATCTTTCCAATATTTTATTTTAAAAGTTTTTTCCTACAGTGAATTACAGTATTATTTCCGATGCAAACTCCAAACAAAAAATCCGTAAACAACTGTTTAATAATGCAAATCAGTTTGATATTACCGCCATATTCCCCACGGCAAGAAAGAAAATTTCCTGGACCTATGAAGTATCACACAAATAGTATATCCCTACGTTCATCTCGTATTCAGTCAATAAAAGAACATAGTAAATAAAGCACACATCTCCCCCGTATATGACATCTGTGCCAAATTTCCTTGTTTTTAATCTGAGAAAGAAACAATAATCTATTAATAATTTAATTAATTTTGAAATATCCGGTGCAACCAAAACAATTTTGATTAAATCAGTACTGATATCGTAGACGCACCGGGGTTCATTTTTGGCGCCAAAATGACAATTTTTGCTTTGTATGGCAACCTGGTGTTTTATAATAAAATTGAATATGTGTGAAAATAAATAAAATAAAATAGGTACTTTTATGTTAGCTGGGCGTCAGGGATAACTCTCCAAATCTTGTTTCAATTGGAATAATTTCAATTGCAACATTTTACGTGAGATTTGTTATTCATATTGCTATGTTTATGTTTAGATATTTTATTATGATTATATTTTAGTTAATTTTAAGTAAGTTTTTTAATATTTTACATTACAATGTTACAATATTACCTAGTTGATATTAGCTAATGTCAAAAGATTGGTGAACCACGGAGTTCAGAGAATAAACTCTATGCCTCGCAACAGTGGGAGTTGCCGACTTTATGACGTCATAAGCAGAAGTAAAAGTTTAATTGAAAATTACGGCTAATTAATTAAATTTTCGAACAAACGAATGCACGATAACAAATCTGTGTCGAAATATCTTTCATTAAAAAAAATGAATGGTGTAGTTTGATTCAGTAGTTTGTTCTCACGAATTGTCGAAAGAAAATGCTTAGCGTTTTAAATATATATATGTCTACATTTCATGCCGTTTTGTCCGTTTTTCATGTTCTATTGATTGTGTGTTTTAAAAAGGCTGTATGCCGTTGTTAATGAACGATTTATATGCAAATGATTTTCTAATAGAAATGCGTTGGTGATTATCAGTCAGTGGCGTAGCCAGGGTGGGGGCCAGATCCTCTGGATACCACTAATTTTGTAAAGTTTTTTTTAACCTATCTAATCTGAAAGCTTTCTGCGATAATCAAGGCCAATAATACTTTACAATATTACTGGTATCCAGAGTATTTGGACCCTCTCCCTGGCTACGCCACTGTTATCAGTTAAACAAATAGTCGTTCAGTTAGGTTTCCAAATTAACGACCAAATTTTTTTCTCAATAAAATACAAATATTGCACTTCATACCTCTTTTATATTATAGCAAAAGAGTGACTTTATCATGGGTTTTTTTTGCATCAAATAAAGTGAATATTTATCTTAAAAAAACTAATGTTACATTAAAACATACTGTTGTGAAAACGCAACGCCAGTCTTTAACACTTTTTATCCTAACGGTACTTATAATTACCACTTTAACCCTTTCGCGACGAGCGTCCTTTACAGAATTTTTAATCTTTTGCCACCAGTTTTTCAAAACAGAAATTTTCGCCTAATTGAATCTCAGAAATGCTGTCATTAAATAAGGCAAAGTTTACAATATAAAGTTACTGGTGGGAATAATCGAGGATTCTGAGCACCTTATGCGTCACGTATACGTGTCGCTCGTCTCCAAAGGGTTAATAAAATACCTATGTATTCGTAATATGACCGTTTTTCCTAACGGTATTCACAATGGCACAAAGAGTATATTTCTGACAGCAGGCAGGAGATGGCAAATTCAAGCACATATCCTCTTTCTTTAGCACATATCTTCTTTCTTTTCTTTTTCTAGGGATTTTACATTTGCCACGCTACATTCGAAATTCATTTTGCAATAGAATTGACATGCATGTTGTTCTTCATTTGAGTAATTTTAGTGGTTTATTACAGGTTATTTAGTACTATTATTTTCTATTGTTTTCTATACTCTACAGGTAAACATTTCCTATATTTTATTTGAAGTTTACTATTTGAAATTTACTATTTTATTTTATATCATAGGGTAAAAAAATTATGGTGGTTACAGTTGCATAATTAACCACTAAAACAATATAAAAATTATTTTCCTCTTTCCTATGTTTATTCTGCACTAAAAATTATCCAATGATGCAAAACTACAATTAAAAAGTAGCTGGAAAATTAATTCAGGATATAAAGGGTAAATGGGTTAAATACAGTAAATTTTAATAGTACTTTGACTATTATTACGTAGTGATACTAATATTCATTTGCCAAAATTATACAACTATATCTCGTTTTAGTGCGATAGTGTTTATTACAAAACATATTTTATGTCTCATAAAGCTTTAACACATTTGTAGATTTATTCTGAGCTGAAATGTTTGCAATCGAGAGTACATGCGTTGTATTTAATACGTTCCTGTAATTTAGCGGAAATTCAATGTGCTTGTTGCTTTCATAATTATGTATGTTTGTTCGCCAGTATACAACAGTATAAACTAAATGAAATTTTATGGTAAAAGTATCTTTATATAAGCTTACACAAATTCAATGATTAAAAGTTAATAAAATCCAACAGAAAATAATTTACCTTTTTGTCTGCACATTATCAGATCTCATACTCAGTCCGTGATTTGAATATCTGTTTTTTCTAAGAAAAATCTGTTTTAAATTTTGTAGGCTTTTTTTCGGAGCGTACTTTTAATTGCAAATCTTGTAAACACCTATCATGTCTAATTTTTGTATAAACTCATGCTTATATTTTTATTTACACTTGAGTTTTATGAATAAAAATATATTAGAAAGTAATATGCACATTTTACCTCTGAAATGTGACCTTTTATTTTCACATGCACATGTGGCCTTTTGTTTACACATGCGCAAAAGTTTATTATGCGAATTAATTCCATTTATTTTCAAATAGCGCTTGAAAAATCTTTTTTTTAGATTTAAAATATTTAGAGTTTAATTATTATAATACACTAATTTTAGCACGCGCTAGTATAAAGTTGCCAAGGAGAGTTTATTATTTTGTCTACCACTATTTCCAATCCACAATCTTCCTGGCACATTCTAGCCGAAATTTAAACCAAATATTACTCTGTAAAAATAACCATACACACACAAAAAAAAGAAAAAATAGTCGGCATTGGAAACTATTTTTATGCACATTTGTACTACCGTTAATTATCGGGTTAAGCGGTTTTCAACATAAAATCTTCTCATATTGAAGATTGTTGTTTCTTAGTTGCAAATCATTATTCATATTTCATACGTTCTTCTGTCAGTTATCGGTATTTTCAGATAAACTTTGTATATAATACTTAAAATAGAATTAATGCAATTAATGACGAGAGAAAAAAATATTTGTTTACATTATATTGCAAGTTCTCGTAGAAATATATAAATTAATTAAGCCATCTACCGGGTGTCCCAAAAATGACTGATGGATTTTAAAATTCAATAACTTGCAAACGGTGACAGATATTAAAAAATTCTTGCAGGAGGGTTATGAATGATGTCAGGAGTTTTTTTACTGAGATTCTAGACATTAGTTCGAATTTTAAGCAACAGATGGCGCTGACACCGATTATCTTGCTTATTTAAAGATATAGTAGAGTCCCGCTATTTCGAACCCTTCTATTCCGAAAATCCGCCTATTCAGAACAGAGATTTGAAAATTGCTGATTTTTTTAACTTAAAAACAGGAAAAATTAAAAAGACGTTCGTGAAGAAACGTACATTTATTGTTATACAAATAAGCTAAATAGAGACATATATAGAGCCTAAGCTTGATGAAAACGCCTGAAACCAAATTGAAATGAAGGCTGGTTACTTACAGTACATGTCGGCCCCAATTACACAATTCTGTAGAATCATTTTAAATCACTGTTAACCCTTTCCGGCACAGTGGTCCCACTCCGGGAACACCTAATTTTAATTCCAAACTTGCATTCGGCACCGAGAATATTTTAATAAAATTTTACTTCTACAATGAAAAGTTAAAATAATTAGTTCTTATTTTCTAAAAAATGTCGTTTGTAAATTCCGGTGTCAGTCAGTAATTTCGCATTTTACGAACAGAATTTTTCTGTGCCGGAAGGGGTTAAACACACAAAATATCTAATTTACACACACTTAAGAAGTAAATTCAGTGATTTTTTTCTAACGAAGAGCACTGAATCGATTTGAGGGTGCAATGTTCCGCCATCGCCGCATGAACATAACATCATTTGGTATTGATTAAGTGTGTTGTTTGACGTAGCGTAAGGCGAGATCAAGAGCATTTGCCGCGTCTGTGTGTGGTATGAGTTCAATTTGAGCGTTCACCTTCTCCTCGTTTTCCTCCGAGTCGATCTCAGCTGATGAGTCCTGGAACATTGCTACGACGTCTTCGTCTCCGTACTTCTGTGACCATTCTCGTCAATAGCAGTACTCCTCAACACAGCTTTCTTATGGGTCTTCACAGCCAGGGATTTTCTTGACTGGAAGAAGGTGACAGTCTTTCACTGGTGTAAAAGTTCTTTCAACAAATTCCAGTGTAAGCCAGGGTGATAGGTAGGGTGGGTGGGGTGATGAGTGGTCGAAGGTCACTGCCCTTCCATTCCCACTTTCACTGAACCTGTTCACCACGAGCCGATCAATGCTGCATAGAGGTGCACTCGCAGATGTACCCGCATTTAATTTACGCTTTAACAAGGCAATACATTGATTCTTATTAATGAAATCCACCTATTCCGAATTCCCGCTAAACCGAACAGTGATCGGTCCCAATTAGTTCGGAATAGCGGGGCACTACTCTATCATCCTTCTTCAAAGAAATAAATAAAGGAAAATGTGCAGAGACTAAGCAATCGAAATAAATAAAGCTAGGCCACTTCAGATAGCAAAAGTTATGAATTATTATTTGTGACATAAACACAGTGACATCATTTAACGCGCCTATATTTAGAACTGTAATAAACACCTAATTTTAATCAGATAGTGATATATTCTTTTGTGTAGTCATATATGTTATTTAAAACCGTATAATCCTTTTTATAATTCTTATGGAATTCGGCTTTCTTTTTATTGACCTGTTAATTATATTGATCTGTTGCTAGGTAGGTAAGTAAAGGAGTAAGTTCAATTTCGCATATTATTCCGTAAAAAAAAAGTGCTTAGTTTTAAATTATATAGAGGCAAAAAAAAACTTTACGTTTTTTCCTGGCAAAGAAATATTTTATTTTGAACTAAAAATTTTGCTTAATGAGTTAAATAAATGGATAAAGCATGAAAACAAACCAGATTTTATTAAATAAAGTTTATGGTTCAAATTCATGTTTTCATTATTTTAACCCCTCTAAGGGCACCGGTATATTCAAAGCCATTGTATAATAAACCCAGTCAGATAAATGGGAAACTTTTCGCAAGTTGAAAATAGCGCCATCTAGCGGTTGGGAGTGCTGCATTCGGCACCAAGAATATTTTAATAAAATTTTGCTTCTAAAATTAAAGCTTAAAATAAGGAGTTCATATTTTCTAAGAAAGTCGTTTGTAAATTCCGGTGTCAGTCAGTAATTTCACATTTTACGAACATAATTTGTCTGTGCCGGAAAGGGTTAATTGCATAGTGATGTAAATTTCCATCACTTTTTATTTAACTTTTAATAAATAAATCAACTTCTTCGCCACCACTATATTTATAAAAATATTAATCGAGTAAATTTCCAAATTTTTTTTCATTATAGTTTTAGCTTTAATGTAAAAGATCCCAATAATTATCAAGCTTTTAAAGGAAGTGCAAAAACAAAACATCGATAAAAATCGTATAAAATATCGATATAAATAAATCGTATCTTTTCTCTGCGACCCACTTCTGTTTTGTCCTCCTTCCGCAGCAGAGGTTTGGCGCTAGTGTGTCGCTAACAAATTTAACACTATCTGACTGGGCTTATTATTTAATGGCTTTGGGTATATTATATATGCCACTTAATTTTAATCCAAAAATGCCACAATGACACTAGAATTTTGTAATCAAATTTTGAATTTATAAGGTACAGGAGGGAGAGCTTTTACTTGGTTATAAATTCGTTCGTGAATCCTGGTGTCAATCAATCATTTCAATATTTTAGCTACACGAGTACTTTGCCCCTGAAGGGTTTAAAGAAAATCGGAAACTTCGCAACTTTGCAATTATTAAAGTATCAATACCATTTTATATCTTGTGGTGAAACTGGGACAGTGTAATCTTTAGTCCGCTAATATTCCCATTTCTCAGAAAAAAAAATAAAGATTCCCATTCGAAATTAGATACTTCATTACATAAAACAATGAATTTCTTACTTCATTAGATATTATTGCTAAAATGCAATAAAAGACGATAAAACTTAATAGTATTTAAAGCAATATAAATTACTTAAGCCATTTAATTATTTACTTTAGTTTTAACACGTGTAAAGTAATAGTGTTTAAATTAACAGTATTTAAAGCAATATTTATATTTCTCGGGAGTTTTGATTCTTTTTATAAATATTATCTATCAAGAATGCTTTGTTACATAGTAGTGTATTGTCAAAATTGTGAAAATAGTTTAATTTTCTTAATATCTAATTTATAAATATTCTTGTGAATCAAATACAATATTAATTGTAATTTTGCTTCGTACTTATGAATGCAATTTATGTTCCTATTATGTGCACAGGAATGATATCAATGATACTGATTTAAAACACTAGATTTCAGTAGAATGTAATGCTTAGCTGACAAAGTATTTGCATTGTTCCGATTTGGATAATGTTCGTAATAAGCTGATATTGACTGGATGATGTTCCTAATAAGCAATTCCGTTGCAAATTATTGTCAATGGGTGCCTCTAATAATTATATATTTGAAAGACAGTTGCTTATTTATCATTTGTAATTATCAAACGCAAATGACACTTCTGATACTTTGAATACTATTATATGTAATGACATGTATCAAGTAGAATTTAAACAATGATATTTCTTCTCGGGAGATTTGATTCGTTTTATAAGTATTCTCTATCAAGAAAATTTTGTTACACCGTAGTGTATTGTCAAAATTGTAAAAATAGTTTAATTTTATCAATATGTAATTTATAAATATTCCTGTGACAGTCAAATACTATATTAATTGTAATTTTGTTTTGTACTTATGATTGCTAATTATGCTCATAATATGTGCACAGGAATATTATCAATGACACTGATTTAAAACACTAGATTTCAGTGGAATGTAATTCCTTGCTGACAAACTATTTGCATTGTTCCGATTTGGATAATGTTCGTAATAAGCTGATATTGACTGGATGATGTTCCTAATAAGCAATTCCGTTGCAAATTATTGTCAATAGGTACCTCTAATAATTATATATTTGAAAGACAGTTGCTCATTTATCATTTGTAATTATCAAACGCAAATGACACTTCTGATGCTTTGAATACTATTATATGTAATGATATATATCAAGTAGAATTTAAACAATGATATTTCGTTCTACTAGGGAAATTATTTTGAATAATGATTGATTTCTAACAAGCCTACAATAAGATAGAAACTGAATAAGTTATAACAGCATACGCTATATGGCCAAAAGTCACCGAACCCTTTCGATTTCAAACGTTTTGTCAAATATCTGGAGAAATACTTCAAAAATTCTTCTTAAAATTTAAAGATGTAATGCACATGTTTGACCTCATATTTTTTCAGTGAAGGTTTAGTCATGAGGGTAATTAGAGGGTCAACAACAAATTAGGTAATGGAATAATAATTGGAATCACCTTGTAAAATGAATTCCTGGGAAATATCTGCAGCAGTAATAAGTGACTATGTATGCGCATTACAATATTTGGTATTGTCAAGGAAATATAAAAATTTCGTTAGAATTTTTTTAAAAATGCGCAAGTTTTTTGTGTATAGCATACAGACATTTTAACAAAATTTAATGGAACTTTCAGAAAGTTTGACAAAGTGCAGTAGAAAAATATACTGTAAATAGAATATGACTATATTAAATATTTGACGACACATGGTTATTTGTATGAAGTAATATTTATTCAAAGTAGCTGGATGATAAGGAATTTTTCACGAATCGTCCTTGATTATTTTTTATTTTTTTTATCTCATATTTTTAGTTCATGTTTTAGTTGGCATTAAAAAACTACAAGAACGATCCCACACAAACTTACTAAGTTGGAAATTGTACGTCAAACGTGACAAATGAGGTGCGTTAGTATTATAACTAGTTTTATAAATATTCAGATCTTGGAGGAATAGCTGCTGCATTCTTATGCAAAAATGTATAAATACAAAATTTATTTTATGTGCAGATTTTCATATTATAGATATTAATTTTATTTTATGAAATTAAGTTTCTGTACAATTTAAGACACAATTAATTACAATTTTGCTACATTAAAATTATAGTATGCGCAAATATCTAATGCAAGACGATGTAAAAAAAAAAAAAAAAATCATTGTTACTAGGACTTCCCTCAAAGAGATTAGTCTGAGTGATATTGCTGAGAACATAAAGTTAACAATTACGATATAAAGAAGATATCAACAAGAATCTAAGTGAATATACAGCATATGATAGACAAGAGATAGATAAAGATACAACATATGAAAAATAGCAAATTAAATGATATAATTACAAAATATCATATATAAATTCATATACTGTAATGTTTTCATATGCATTTGTTATAACATTTGGCAAATAATCTCATTTTCTTAAGCGGGAATTGCTCAAAACTTAAAAAAAAAAACCGCCGGATCTTTTAAATCGATATTTTTAAAGTCACATAATCAGATTTGCAGCCAATAGCGTATTTTAGCAAGCGTAGTTTAACGCAAATTTAATTTAATTTTTGCAACATTTTCTTTGTGACAAATATCTAAATAAAATATTAAAAAATAAAATATTAAATGTTGAAATATTAAATCAAATATTTAATATTTGAATTAAAAAAAATTCCTTTGTTTATTTGTATAACTATTTATAGAAACTCGTATACTTCAAACCACATTGATAACATGCTTTGTTACAAACGTGTCTACCAGTCTAACTACTCGTATGTCTTATCTGTGTCTCTCTCCGAACTCATCTGTCTACTGTCTCTCTACTCTTCTGTATACCCGTCTCAGTATCCGTCTGTCTTTCTACCCGACTCTTTAATCGTGTCTCTACCTGTCTCGCTTCCCGTTACACTACTCGTCTATCAACACGTCTGTCTGTCTATATACCCCTCTCTCTACCCGTCTGTCAAGTCGTCTCTGTACTCGTCTCTCTATCCACCACGCTACCCGTCTCCCTACCCATCTCACTACCCCTCTGTCAACCCTTTTTTGCACCTGCCTAGCTACCCGTCTGTCTATTCGTTTCGCTACCCGTTAGCTTATCTCTGTCGCTATCCGTCTCTCTACCCGTTTGTTTACACGTCTATATATCTCTCGCCAACTCTTCCCAATATTTAAACAATTTAGTAAACGGAAGCCGTTTATCTGTTATTAAATGCAAACAGGAGTAATTTATCTAAAGAGTGTAATCAGATGCAATTTTTTTAAATACATACATAAACCAGCATAATAATTCACCAGTTTTATTTTCATTGTAGTTTATGTCATTTGACAGTAAATCTCAACTTCTTCAACCCGAACTGCGTCAAGCTTTTTAAAAATGCCCCAAGGTCCGTATAACTGGGAAGGGGAATTGTCCTCAGGGCTATTAGATACATGTTATTAAGTTAAGTGAATGTTTCGTAATCGGGTTCGCAGCCAATTTCTTATGTCAGAAAGGGTGCCTTCACGCCATTTTAAATTCATTTCTGTAACTTTCTTTTTCTTTTTTTGGTGGGTGGTTGGGGGGGGGGGGGGTTCAAATATATACACTTAAATTCAAACTTTTGCCCCCATGTTAATATTAGTGTTGTTTGTATTATCAATTAATACTTTGTTGATCGAGCTTCATTCGAAACAAATGTAAAAGACTTCTACAGTTTTTTTTTCTACGAGAAAGTTCCGTAATCGGGCCCTAAGCTAATCGGGGAATTTAATATCATTATTGTTTCTAACTCTTATAGAGTTAAAACAATATTGTTGCTAGCATTACTCTTGTTTGTGACCAACCTCTTCTGTGTATCTGAATAGGGAAAAGTTCCGTATCATGTACTGGTTGGTGCCAAAGGCAGTTGTAGAATCTTACAAATCTTTCTAGAGAGCGGAAAAAAAAAAAATGTTTTTTAAAATATTTACAAATATACGTTTATTAAACCATGTTTTTGAGCCATTTTAAAAAATTAAGTACGGTGCTAAAATAAAATTTTATTGCCATTTTCGATATTTTAATAAGAAATGAAAATACATAACAAACAAATTTAACAAAACTAAGCCATTTTTGGGTACTTCTCTATTATCCCGTCGACCACTTTTCATAACAAAAAACTATCGCCAAACTAAGATTAAACGCCAAAAATACAGTCCCATTTACTTGATGCCAGAAGCATTATACGTATTTGTTATGCCATCAAGTGGTTTTTAATTCGACATTTTCGTGTATTTTTCATTATGTTTTACTGATTTATTAGTTATTTCATTCATTAAAGTAACAATTGTGTCCTTCAATTCTTATATTTTATTTATTTTGATATTTCAATGGCAACGTTCTCCCGTTTATTTAGCGTTACAGTTTGGCGATAGTTTCTTGTTATGAAAAGTGGTCGACGGGATAATAGAGAAGTACCCATTTTTTGTGATAAATAATTGTTATTGCCAGGGGGGCAAATTGCAAACAATTAATAAGCGAACTAAAAAAAATTACCGGAAAAAACTTGTGGGAATCTCAAGAAAGAAATATCTGATATAAATAGCATTTAAAATCTTAAAATGGAGAAGTGGTCCGTATAAAAATGCAAAACATTATACACCTGATATAAGAATTTTTTAATTTTTTTATATTTCCGAAAGCACAGATAAAAGGGTAAAAATCCCGGCACAGATGCCATATACTCACCACGTTGGCGCGATTTTCCCCCGCCCAGTTGGCGAAAACTGTTTGTTGTGTTTGTTTACTTTTATTTTTTATTTTAATTCTATAGATTATTTTTATATGTATATCAATATTAATTTAGGCACAGATGTCATATACGCACCAGATTGGCGCGATTTTTCCCCCGCCAATTTCGCGAGAACTTTGTTTTTGAATATCAGTTACAAATACCATACAATAATAGCATGTAATTTTTTATTTCAATATAAAAATAAAATAACGTAATAAATGAAATATCTCCTATTATTCAAAAATGGGAAATAAAAATAAATAAATGATAGTTTGATATAAATAAATATTGATATATATAATAAAAACAATTTATAGAATTAAAATAAAAAATAAAAGTTAATAAACAACAATTGAAACAAAATAACCGGGTTACCATGTGAGGCATAAAATTGCCATTTTGTTGCAATCGCGCCAATGTGGTGCGTATATGACATCCGCGCCTTTATTTATATCAAACTATTATTTATTTATTTTTATTTCCTGTTTTAAAATAATAGAAGCTGTTTCATTTATTACGTTATTTTATTTTTATATTGAAATAAAAAATCACGTGTACTATTTGTCACACTATTTGTAACTAATATTCAAAAACAAAGTTTTCCCCAAGCTGGTGGGGGGAAAAATCGCGCCAACGTGGTGCGTATATGACATCTGTGCCTTGTTTCATTTCACATAGAGGTACTGCTCTATTATTCCGTCGACCACTTTTCATAACAAAAAACTATCGCCAAACTGTTAGATTAAACGCCAAAAATGCAGTCCCATTTACTTGATATCAGAAGCATTATACGTGTTTGTTACGTCATCAAGTGGTTTTTAACGCGACATTTGCGTGTTATTTTCATTATGTTTTACTGATTTATTAGTTATTTCATTCATTAAAATAACAATTGTGTCCTTAAATTCTTATATTTTATTTATTTATGTATTTTGATATTTCAATGACAACGTTCTCCCGTTTATTTGGCGATAGTTTCTTGTTATGAAAAGTGGTCGACGGGATAATAGAGAAGTACCCACATATGTATTGGTACTTTTATGTTAACTTGGCGCAGTTGATAAATCGCCAAATATTTTTCTCATAACATCTTCATATTGCATTCATTTCATTTAAATATAAATCTTTCACTGATTTCATTTGAAATACATACATTAAAAGTACACGTATTTCACTCATTTAATTTAAAATACACGCCTTTCACTAATTCCATATAAAATACTAAAAAGGAAAAGAAAATAAGAAATAATGCCACAAATCGAAACCTTTTATTTAAACATCAAAGAATTGTTCCTAACATACACACGCGAAATAAAAAAGCTGCTAATGGTGTGATTTACGCCAAATCTCTAATACTAATACTACTCTTACTAATCTCTAATACTTTTCAAACAGAAAAAATTCCAGATTAACTTTCCATTTTTATTAAATTGAAATATATTTTATTGTGCTGAATATTAGTGCTTGCATATTTTTTTGCTCCGTGTATTCCATGAACTTTTCAATTCCGATTGTCTACGAAAATCTCCCGCCGGTGAAAATGACGTACGCACAAAATTTAGTGACGTATGTACTTTAATTGTGCTTTTTTATCTATTTTTTTAATATAACTTCCAAACGGTTTGACACTTATTCTTGGTAAAAAATAGACGACGTTGTCACCTTTATAGGTACCTGCTGTAAAAATTTGAACGAAACCCGTTAAATATTTTTTGAGTTATGCTTGACGAAAGGTTTTAATATCCATCGTAGCTATATATGGGGCAAAGTAAAACTGCGCTGTGTATGAGTCTTCGTTGCACTCAGACAATTATTTCAGTGAAATGAATTTTATCGTCTGCTACTATGATATGATTTATTTCAGTAATAAAATAAGTACATTTTAAGTTGACAACATTTTATCTTTTGTTGACATTTACTGAAAATTCCAATGGGAAACATAAACCTAGCTTTGAAATTTTCAGAACTTGAAATCTATATTTAAACTCTTTTACTTACCCATCATACGTAGTATAGGGTAAGTCTTGTAATCGTTTTGAAAATCGACAAAAAATTTTTGACGGATTTACACGTTTCAGACACTGGAGATTCCGAAAAACATATTTTTAGAAAAAAAAATTGCCGTCCGTCTGTGTGTCTGTGTGTCTGTGTGTGTGTCTGTAAACGCTCTATCTCCCGAAAAAATTGAGATAGATACTTGCATTTTGGTATGTACTTAGTATGTAATAATGGGAAGAAGCCTATTTCATTTCAATAACCTCAATTAACCGGAACTATTTTTTTCGGACTCTCGAAATATTCGTTCTGATAAAAGGTATATAAAAATTTTCGAAATTGTTTATTTTAAGAAATGAATATAAAAGACAATAAAAAAACATAAATGTTGCATAAAGCATGAAGTCGATCGGATAAATAGTTGCCGAGATATTTGGAATCCTATTTTCCACACTCTTCGATTTTTCATGACCCTGTATTTCATCCAAATTTGACTTTAAAGATATATTTTAATTGGAAATTTGACGCTTAATCAGATGCAATAAACCGCTAGTTAATAGGATTATTGTTTTTGGAGTTATAAGGATGTTTCTTTTAAGCAATTCAGTAATCGAGCCTTTAAAGTTTATGACGTCATCAAGCCACGATTTTATTTGAATTCCAATCCATTTTATAAGTACTTTACACATTTTTATTTTAATATTTTACATTATGCATAACCATGATGGGTAAGTATTACGGTGGCCCCCAACGACTAGTTTCCATTTAACATCTATCTCTCCGGAAACATCATCTATGCAAAGAAACTGCCGGTAGATTATATATGATTGCTATAATTATTAAACAATTTTAGTATACAAATTCCGTTTTTAAAATCAGTAATACATAAATAATATGACTCCATCTTAAATAAGACGTAATCACCATGGCAACCTAGTATCATTACCTATCATGGGATATCATTGAATTAATTACGTATGATAGGATTTAATAGAATGAAGAAAACTTTTATTAATATATTTTTTAATTTTTGATTCTATTTTTATAAAATTTGAAATGTTAAAATTCTGCAACGGTTACATATATCAAAATTTTTGAAACCATTAGGTTGGGTAGTTTTTGCGCTGTTACATGCGGACAGACGGACGGACCAGACGACGATTATAGGTGCTACGTATTTATATAATTACGAACGCACCTAATAAGGATCAATGAAGGGATGTCACAGTTCATCGAAACGAAAAGGAGGTGAATTTCGTGGTTTTGTTTTCACAGAAAGAATAAATTCACACAAACTGAATTTATCCTCATATTTTTCATAGTTTAGACTATAAAATTATTTCTGTTATACAATATTTATTAAAATTGATGGAGATCATGTCTGTCGTTTATGAATATTCAGTGCTGTGCGCGCATCACCCTGCTCCGTGTATTGCACAGTTTGTTGAATCCATTTAAAAAAAAAAAAACACATTTTTCAGAAAAATATTGAATTTAGTTTATCATGAACCATTTTTTGTGAAATTGAAAACATATGGTAAAATAATAGTCATTTGAAAAAAAAATGTCAATTTTTTCTTCATTTTTTTCGAATTTCAAAGTGTTATTTTGTTTTCAGTTTTACATATAACTAGGGAATCCAACCCGGGCTTCCCGGGATAGAGAATACATGCGAAAATCATTTATTATTTTTTTTTATTGAAAACTCTAATAGATTTTTTACATTATATATTTTTTTAGATTGTCTCCTAACAACAAACAGCACTTTTATATGAAATATGTCAATTATATATTCAAATAAAATTTAGAAATTTATTAAAAACAGTAATTTAGTATTGGCCTCGTGCCAGAAGTTAATAGCCGAAGAAATCGCTAAAAATTTGTTATCTACAGCGGTTTATTTTGTTCTGATAATGTCAGCGGTTTTAAATTTGAGTTTTTTTTTAATTCTATTTTATTTATTGCGTAATAATGTTTTAATTTCGTTATTGAATATTAGCTGGAAAGAAATGAAGAACTTTTTATAATGTTTAAATTGAAAATGGATTAATAATTTATAAACGTCTGTAAGAGATAAGAGTGATTTAAAAAAAAATCATGCTTGAAATTTAATTTAAATACTATAATAAATGAGTAAATTGCGATACAGTTTTCAAAAAAATTGCATTTGTAAGTAGATGTTTTCTCCTATAAAACGGTGTAAAAATTTAAAACAGGCGATGTTTAGAAAAAAAAAAAATTGTAGTAGCAAAAATCGCAAAACCGAAATTTCATCATCAACTGTTGCCATTCGCAAAATGACGTCAGCGTTACGCACGGACACGTTTGTCCTTTATAATGTAGATTGGTTCGTGGCACCACAAAATAAATTTCCAAAGTTGACAAACAGAATCTGTCAACATTGTGCAGTGGCATTTTCGAACATGATTTGGAAAAGAACATCTAACCAGACAGTCACAGATGTTCTGTTTGTGCAATCTTAGTTACATGACACACATCAAACCGTTTATCCATTTCTGTACACTGTGTACAAACAGCCTTTAGTTTTAAATCAATCATAAATGGATTTTCTGGTTAGAGGTTCTTTTCCAAATCGTGTTTGAAAATGTCTTTGCACAATGTTGACATATTCCGTTTTGCTCAATTCAAGAACAAAAAATGCCTTCTCCACTGCAGACGCAGCCATTTCTACTAGTGCTCGCGAATATACACGTTTATATACGTTTAAACGTATACGTAATTAAGCCTTTCTTCCATATTATACCTATCCAAAATCGTTACCGGTTAAAATACGTTTTAAACGTATACGTATATTTGCGAGCACTAATTTCTACTCATATTAGACATGCTAGCCACCGCCCCCTGAATACTAGGCCTGCGCGCTGACAAAAATGGCGGCTGTCGCAGTCGGATTTTTGTTTCAGCGTTTGTAGAGTCCCTCGAACTTTATTACCAATAATATCTAAAAGTTTTATTTGACTTATTTGATCTCAGAAAAACTAGGCGAAAAACCTTAAAAAAATTATTGGTGTTGAACTTCGAGGGAATTTTCAAACGCTGAAAAAAAAATCAGCCTGCGGCAGCCGCCATTTCTGTCAGCACGCAGGCCTAGTATTCAGGGGGCGGTGTGCTAGCTATCGCCTACGTCACTTCGCACAGCAGCAGGAAAAAAACATTATGAGCACACCTACCTTACGGCTTGCATTTGGGGAACGTGCCTTAAACTGTTCCTGTTTTACAGCATCTGGAAGTTGCTTACTTACTTATGAATCACCTTGTATATTGCTACATCAAATAAATTTTCTGGTGAGAAACGTCTTTAACCTGTATAAAATTAACGCACATGTTATGGAACTTTAGTTGAAGGTTGGCAAGTATGCATTCTGACAACGACATATGATGTTAACCCTTTGAGAGGCGGTGGGATATATTATATCCCACCTGATTTTAATCCGATTCGAACCAGAAACTTTAAATTAAATTTTACTTTTTTAACTTTGACGGGAAAAGTTGAAAAATTGCTTTTCCTTATTTTGAAATAAATTCTTTCGTAAATACCGGTGAGAATTCAACGTTACAGGGACACACTTGCTTGCCCCTGAAAGGGTTAAAGAAACTATTGGAAACTTATTATTTAAAATAAAATAATTGAACATTGAAGCTATTAGTAACCATCATTTATTTTTGAAGTGGTTAATGATATTTATAAAAATTCCAGCATTTTATTTTGTAATAAAATGTTAGAAAATGGTTTATTATTATTTATGAGTAATAATTCATAACACAAGACTTTTATTGTTACATATTTATTTTTTTAATATTTTTTAGTTTAATTTATCAAAGTTTTAGATTGATTGTTTTGAATCCGTTCTTATATTGTTATTTATACTATATTATATTTAAAAAAGAGAGAATTTGTAAAAGTTGAATTTGAAAAATTATTAATATTTTATAATGAAATTATAATTTTAAACTACTTTTACTTACTTAGAATATTTTTAATGATTTTAGCGTTTATATATATATATATATATATACAGGGTGTTCCGTTAAAGGGGTCCAATATTAATAGGGGTAATAGAGGAGATCACACGGAGCATAAATCAGTATATAATGCCTGGCCGGATCTCAATAATTTTCAAGTTACAGCAAATAGAATGAAAAATCGGAAATTTGTAAAAAAACCCTCATTGCTAAACTATCGATAATGCTACATAAAAACGAAGCACATATTTAGAAAGAGCAGAAAAAATCCTACGAAATGACATAAGTTGTTTTAGAATATTGAGAATTAATGTCGAGTTACAAGCTCTGAAACAGTGAAAAAATACAAAATCAAATATTTAGCAAAATAGTTAATCGTTAATTCCAAAAATGCAACTCTACCTACATCAAGGAAAATGTTATAAAATTTGGTCCATTCCGAAAGCTTTCGAAGAAGCTGACAATAAACCATATCAGTTTAATTGTATGGGAGAAATCAAGCAGTTCCCTAGTTACAACTCTGTACTGTTGCACGCTCGGAAAGAGCGAAACTCCACCCATGACGATTGTAAACACCCCATTTTAATATCTTTCAATTATACATTTCTGATCAACCTCTATCAATATCCTTTCATAATTCAGTCTGGTCAAGTGAATGACATATTGTGCAGCTCTCGCCTTGTCTTAAAGCAAACTCCGTGACTGCTGCGTTTCCTCCATGAACTTTCAGGATGCTGAAGAAGAAGTGCTTTTTATGCAAATTTTCTATGTGTATAGGAAGAAAAGTGTAATAAAACAGCAGTCATCAGTGGGCGTTATGTTAAAGGGAGGCTGTTGTAAGTGGGATTGTAGTAAGTTGATGTATAATAATTATGCCGGAATACTCTAACGAAGAATATGCGGACATGCATCTGATGTACGGGCAAGCTCATGGAAATGCATGTCTAGCACAGCGCATGTAACGTGAGCAATTTCCAAGGAGACGTTGCCCAAGTTCGAAACTCTTCATAAAAATCGATAGACGATTACGGGAGACTGGATCGTTTAATACAGCAAGCATTGATGCAGGGAAACCTCGACATGTACGAACACCTGCAATGGAAGAAGATGTACTGAATATTTTTAAAGATAACCCCTCCACGAGTACACGAGCTGCTGCGTCTGAAGTCGGTGTTTCTCACCAAAGTGTGTGGCGTGTTCTGCGTGCAGAAAACATGCACCCCTTTCATGTGCAGCGGGTACAACTGTTATCAGTAACAGATTGTGCTCAGCGGACAGAATTCGTACGCTGGTTGCTTAATGTAACAGAAAATAATCCACAATTTCTGGAAAATATTTTATTTACTGATGAAGCAACATTTACGAGAGAGGGCGTGGTAAACACGCACAATATGCACACATGGTCATATACAAATCCGCACACTGTTTTCCCGTCGAACGCACAACAAAAGTTCAGTGTGAACATATGGGCAGGTGTCCTCGGCGATTATCTCATAGGACCATATTTACTCCCAGATGTACTCAATGGCAGTACGTACTTGGTTTTCCTACGGGATATCTTACCGCAGTTACTGCAAAATGTGCCAGCAACATTGCGCCACAATATGTGGTTTATGCACGATGGCGCACCGGCACATTTTTTCATAGGTGTTCGCAATCACCTCAATTCAACATATCCTGGGAAATGGATTGGACGCAGTGGACCTGTTGCTTGGCCTGCACGCTCTCCAGACCTCAATCCGTTAGACTTTTTTGTTTGGGGACACCTTAAATCGCTGGTGTATGAAACGCCTGTGGATACACCGGAGGATTTACTAGCGCGAATCGTTGTCGCTGCAGGAGACATTCCCAACTCCGTCGGAGTTTTTCGGCGTGTTCGCCAATCTTTACGACGTCGCTGTCGGCTGTGCGATTCTGTTAATGGGCGCAACTTCGAACACCTATTATAATAATGTCCGTTCGTGTGCCTTCCGACATTGAACTGTGCAGCGCAGGCCAGAAGACTATGCTTCACATATGTCATAAAGTACGTGGAATGTAATTCTTTATTTGTCATTTTTCTTTTATTTTCAACACTTTTTGGCACAGTATTTTGTAAGTCACAGACTGTGGTGTACTCAAATTGTAAATTACAAAGTTTGTATGAATTAATTTAAAATTTATTGTCTTTTTTAAATTTATAATTAATAAAATTATTATGCTATTTGTTATTATTATTTCCTATCATAAATTATGATGCACATATACATACAATAATTGTCCATGTAAAACATGTACTGAAACTTCTTGCATAGTTACAAATCGCAATATTTTTAATTATTTCCGAATTTTCACCACCAGTTTAATTTTAAGGAATTTAACTTAAGCTTTATATCAATAAAAGACCACTTTAAAATGTAGACTATTATTGTAAAGTTATTTTGGTTCATTCAACTCTTGAATAATTAAAAATGTTGCATCTCAGAAGAAGCATGATCGAAAATGTATAGTTGAGAGTAATTAAAAAGGCGGTGTTTCCAATCGTGATGGGCGGAGTTTAACCTTTGCTAGTGTCAAAGAAAGCGGAGTTGTAACTAAGAAACTGATTAATTTCTCTCACACAATTAAACCGATATGGTTCATTGTAAGCTTTTTCGAAAGTTTTCGGAATGGACCAAATTTTACTACATTTTCCTTGTTGTAGCTAGAGTTGTCTTTTTGGAATTAACGATTAACTATTTTGATGTATATTGGATTTCGTACTTTTTTCACTGTTTCAGGGCTTGTAACTCGTCAATAAATATTGCTATTTTAATACAACTGATGTCATTTTGTAGGTTTTTTTCTGCTCTTTCTAAATATGTGCTTCGTTTTTATGTAGCATTATCGATAGTTTAGCAATGAGGGTTCTTTTACAATTTTCCGAATTTTCATTCTATTTGCTGTAACTTGAAAACTATTGAGATCCGACCAGGCTTTATATACTGATTTATGCTCCATGTGATCTCCTCTATTACCCCTATTAATATTGGACCCCTTTAACGGAACACCCTGTATATTTTTATCATGTATGAGTATTTTAAATAGGAATAACGATTTCTGGAATTTGGAAATATTGATGGCATTTCATCATATAGATTTGTTGAATTAATATAATGTATTCAAGCGGTAAACTTGAGAAAATTGACAAGACTATTACAAATTTGTGATTTTAAAATACATAAATTAAAATACTTGGACCTCGTATTTGTATGTTTGCAAATTGATGCATTTATATTAATGTGAGTGTACTTATATATTTATAGACAAATGTGTTCAGACTTAAAATGGTTAAATTAGATTAATTATATTAACTTTTCATAATTATCTAAAGCACGCAATAGTAAGAAAAGGAAATAGGATTTGGATATAACATGAATGAAAACCTTGGTGAGATGCTGATATATTTTTAATTTGTCCCTAATTTATTTTATTCCCGTGTTTCACTTTTCGTAGTATTGTAAAGATAAATGATTTCATACAATCTTTTCTTCTGTCAGGATATTATAAATTATTCTAGTCATTATGTTCTGATTTTAATTGTAGTCACGAAATTTCGTTAAATATAACATGGAAATGTTGAATTAGTTTAGATTTTCTCTTGAATAATTAATTAGACTAGTGAAGCTGAATTACAATTTTGAAGAGAATTTTAGTTTGATTTCTTTAATAATAATAAAAAAAATCACTAAGTCAGAAAATGAATGACATGAGGTGTAAAAAAAATGAATTCAGTAAATTAACATAAAAGTTAAACTTACCTCTAAGGAGTATTTATTTCTAAAAAGGTTACATACTGTTAACAAACAGTTGATCAACAATCTAATATGAAATTTAAATTTTGAATGAAGAAAGCCCGCCGTGTTCTCAAAATATTTGGTACACTGATTGCTTAGATAATTGTGTTAAGTTTTTCCACAACGAAATATCATAAAGTGTATAGATTTAATATCAAATTTCTTATAGTCTAATGAAATATATCTAAATATACAGAGTGATCGCAAAGTCTCACCCTGATTACGAAACGTTAACATAAAAAGACTGTTGAATATAGTAATGCATTTTTTTTACTATTACGTTGCCCTAATCCTATTTTTTTTAATTGCAAAACAAATTGCACTATTTGTTCTTACATTTAAGCCTTGAATCAAACTTCGATATTTAACGAAACAGCTTTCATTTAGAAAAAAGTGCAATGCGTTTTGTCAAGAATCCAAAGCGCAAGGTTTTTTTAAATAGTGTTTATACATTGTAATGGACGCAATATTTCTGATATCATGACTATAAAGCAGTGGTCTGAAAAGTTTAACCTTTTGAATCCCGCAATAGTCGAAGTCATCTGAATGCTGTGAAACCCAAAATAGCTCAGGATAGCTGAAAGAATTCTCCTTCCCCTTAAATGGGTCGGGGAACTGTCAGCGGAGGTGGCCTTTCTCAGTGATGGATGTGGTAATGTGTTGTCATTTCTGGACAGTACAGAAAGAAAAACAAGATTTTTTTCAGTACCTGGAACAATGATAAACAGAGGGTTGTACACCTGTCGAAATTTGAATAAAGGAGAAGGCAGTAGGGTCGTTTCCACTAGTGACCTAGTGAAAAAAGGGGAAACGACAAAACCAGCATTTTGGGCTATTTTGGGTGGATTCTAAGGTCATTAAAAATTTTTAAGCTAGATATTTAAAGAGTTAAAGAAACTGGTAGCGTTGGTAGCCTTCTAAGAAACGATCGACCATTTCCTTAAAAATTAACTTTTGATTCACACCTTACGTTTTTGGGGGTGTACCACCATTTTTGCGACGATAAAAAAAAGGAATATAAAGCTGTGACATGGTAAAGTTTTACATTATTATATTCAACAGTATTTTCGTGTTAACGTTTTGTAATCAGTGTGAGACTTTGTGCCCACCCTTTATTATATAAATACACATTATTTCCCGTAAAAGCTGACCAAAATTTTATGCATCATATACAGGGTTGACATAATCAAAATATAGATTTTTAGAGCTCAATTATTAGGAATGTACTGGCGCAAACGAAACATCATTTCGAATACATCTTATTTAGACCATGAAATTCCGATTTATAAAGAAAAAAAATCACATTTTCAAAACCGGCGGCAAACATGGCGCTGCATTTTGATTTTATGCAACAATATAGTCGTGGAAACTAGAAAAAGGAACGTTTTATGTGACTGACTAACATAAAATGCAGCAATATTTAAATTTTTTTTGCCTATTTCACTTCACAAAATTCCGGTGTTGTGTCACTTTTGCACCTGGTATCCAAAATAATTGTAAACTATTTTCTTTCATAAATCGATTTTCCATATTCTGCATAGTATGCATGCGAAATGTTGTTTATTTCGCATTATTATATTATTTATAATTGACCTCTAAACACCATTACTTTAATTATAGCCACCCTGTAGATAAATAGGGGTAACAAAGGATTCAAAGTACTCCTTTAGTTAATATTTCATTTTATATACCGTATGTCCGAAAAGTCTGGAAACGGTCGAATAACTTGAAAATAAGGAGAAATAAGTGTTAAATATATTTGTAAAATGTATTCCGTAATACCAAAGTTGACCATAAATCCCCCTCCCGGGGTCAGATGGGGTCCAACTTTGAAATCTTGAATTTGAACCCCCATTGTTTATTGCAGATTTGGATTCTACGGGGAAAAATATGTAACTTTTATACATACCTGCCAACATTGCACTAAATTTCCGTACAATGTGGGTTAATTTAACCTAGGTCAAATGCGTTCCAAACCAGAATTTTGTTTAAGAAATAAAATGAAATATGTGCCACGTAAGAACATGAAAGTAAATATATATTATTTTTTCAGATATATTTTCTGGTTAGAAATGTCTTTAACCTCGATCAAATTAACTCACATAGTACGGAAGTTAAGTTGAAAGTTGGCAGGTATGTTTGTGTTAAAACATTTTTTTTCGATCATAGTACACAGCACCTCGAATCGTTAGAAGAAAGGGAACTTACGTTAGTGAAGTATCCTGAATGGAACAGGAAGTTACTATGACCAAGTCGTTGTTCTTGGGTAATGCCTAAATTAGTGCATTCATTTAGAATTGCAGTGGCCACCTTCCTACCCTCGATAAAGGGAGGGGAGCGGCATTTTTCTGTTCAGCTTCAGTTCTTTTTTATTTTAAAATTAGAACTTTAATTAAAAAAAATAGGATTTAGTGCTCACAAAACGAATCTGACCATATTTTCTTGAATACGGTGCTATCTACGATTATCCGAAAAAAAAAATATATTAAATACAAAAGTTACGTACTTTTTCCCGTAGAAATCCGAATATGCAATAAAAATTGGGTATTTTTATTCAAGATTACAAAGTTGGACCACCTCTGACCCTCAAAGGGTCGGGTTGGGAGTAGCATAAATCTAAAACCAAAATTTTCATGGAGAAATAGTGATGGAGAAAAAAGAGACGGCTGCGACATCTGTAAAAATTAAATATTTTACTTAAAATCATTTAATGTTATTTATTTCTAGTTTGACGTGTTATTTTTATGTTTTATGTCTGGAACACAATAGCAAATCACAATAAAAGATTTTCAAAGTTAACATGTTTGCATTTTTTATGTAAATTTTGACTTTTTCCATAAGAACATCTTTCAGTTAAATAGACTCCGTGCACCAAAATGCTGTTTACCTTATTTTATAATCGATTGTTTAAGATTTTAAAAAGAGATAAATTTTTATTGGTTGGCAGAAGCTTCCGAGCTATAATAATAAGGAAAGAGGTCTGTGTGTACGTGTGTCTGTCCGCTGTGTTTTGAAGAGACCGCTGAATGCAGAGCTACAAATTTTCGTGGGAAGGTACCTCTATGTATGTAGTTTTGTAGCTCGAAGCCCGGATTTGGAATATTTAGCCCCTTCAGGGTCGCTTAATATTTGAAAAAAAAAACATCAAAAAAGTACCTATTTTTTTATTACAGAAATTGAATAATTAAAAGGTTTCTAAATAAAATATGCAATTAGTTTTTTTTTAAGTAAAAAAAACAATATGTTATAGAACAAATTCACATTTGTAGAAAAGCCATCATGCGAGAATTGTGTGTCTTAACACCTTAACACTTTACCGACCGGCCGTCGATTAATCGACGTTTGCTCCCTAGCACTTACCGACCGGCCGTCGATTAATCAACGTTTGCTCCCCAGCGCTTACCGACCGGCCGTCGATTATTCGACGTTTGCTCCCCAGCGCTTACCGACCGGTCGTCGATTAATCGACTTTTGATCTTTCTGTTAGATTGACAAGTAGCAAGCAGCAAGCATTCTTTATTCAGATAATCGGTGCTTTTTTATAAGCTTTAGCTTTTTAGAACAGGTTTCGCTTGTAAATACTGCAACGTCCCATTACACAAAGGTGACTGTTTCGAGCGCTATCATAGTTTAAAAAAATATTAAACAACTTCTTTTTTCGACAAATATTGTTATATGGATTGTGGTATATTTTATGTAAATAATAAACTGAAAACGATTGTAATAGATAAAATAAATATTGTTTAACATCAATATGATTAACCACTTCACGACGAGCGTCCTTTACAGAATTTTTAACCTTTTACCACCGGTTTTTCAAAACAGAAAATTTCACCTAATTGAATCCCATAAATGTTAAGATTTAATGAGGCAAATCTTACTTTAAAAAATAACTGGTGGGAATAATCGAGGATTCTGAGCATCTTATGCGTCACGTATACGTGTCGCTCGCGCCCAAGGGGTTAAAGTAAAAGATTTTATTAAATTTTGTTACCCTAGAATAACACGAAGCGTACAATTTTACCAGAATTTAAGAAAAGCGGCTATATTCCCGCGCGTCAGTCTAGACCGAAACCAAGCCGGTGTCTCGGACGATCTGCGGCTGATCGGGCGGTGAAAGGGCATAGTATGTTCGAACCGCTACCGGTCGGTAAAGTGTTAAGCGCCGCCCTCCGATAAGTGCAGGCTACTTTTCTTTTTATAGTTCAGATTATTTTCAGATCCCCATCCCTTTTTTGATATAGAAATATTCACCGTAATTTACAACAGATAAAATGATGCGAAAATAAAGCCAATTACACTATTTTAAAAAAACTGGTGGGAGTCAAACAATCTGAATTAAATAAAAGTAGTCTACACTGCCAGTGAAAATCACGGCTGCCAGAATTAAGGGGTTAAATTTTTCTGGTTTCAGTAGTTTTTTCCAGTACTTAAATCTTGAGCCCGGAAATACGACGGGCACGAGAAATAACGAACGACACTTCAGCCCGTGATATTGACGGGAGCGAGAATTAAGAGGTTAAATCGATTTTTTAATGTAATTTTTATGCGATTTTTAGCATTATTTCACGTTTTGCTGCGATTTTTCTAAGATTAGTAACAGGTATCCGGTTCCAATATTTTAGCCTAATTCAGTAAATTTTGTCGAAAACAGTTATTTAAAATTCGTAAAGCGATTTTTTAATTTTTGGAGATTTTTTTCCTTCCCCGCAAAGGAAATTTCCCCAGAATGCATGATTGGTTCGTTGGTTTCTTACATTTCGCCCTCAGTTATCTCCGAAATTGTCATTATTTTTCTCATTTTAGCTTGGAGAGGTTTTATAATTCTTTAACCCCTTCAGCGTCACTATATTTTTGTGTAGGCTACTTTTTTAAAATTTCAAATTGTTTGACTGCCACAACTTTTTTGAAGTAGAAGTATTCACCTTATTTAATGGCTGATAAAATGATGCGATAATAAAGCTACTTTCACTCTTTTAAAAAACTTGTGGGAATCAAAGAATCTGAATTTAAAAAAAGTAGAATACACAGCCCGTGAATATCACGGGCGCGAGAATTAAGGGGTTAAAGATAAAAAACCATGATTTTAAAAGGAAAGGGCGGGTTATTAATTATCCCAAATTGGATTTTTTTATTAGATTTTTTACATTTTCATTTTTTTATGCATTTCTTAACGTTTTGTTTCTTGTTTTGCAAAGTTTTTGTTTCAAATAACGTCACAAATTGGCCTTTGGAAGTCAAAAAATGTTGGAGGGCAGTTGTGATTGGTAGCTGAGAGAATTGTAGGTACGGCTGGAAGTCAACTGGACAGTTGTGATTGGCGGATGAAAAAGTCATTAGCTGATTGCAAATACGCCAAATATGTATTTTATTTCAGAAATTGGCAACGTACTGTATTTGTATGTCAAAACAACAACAAAAAAAGAACGTTATTTTGTTTCTGTTTCAACCGCGCCATTTTATTTCTGTTTCAAATGTTAACGATAATTCTTAATGTTAAAGGTCGCTGGTTTAATTTTGAGAGGGGCATATTGTATGGTCGTAATTTAAATATTGCGTTAATGCTCTGTTTGAAACTCCCTCCTTCCCCCCTACCTCCCAAATCAGAACTTTTTTAAATATAGGTCCGCTTCAAACGAAATATTTTCCAACATTCTTCTCAAGTCCCCCAGGTACTAAATAAACTTCGGAATCATTTTTTTTCAGTCCTTGGTTACCACCATTTATGAATATCAATCTCCAGAGTGGTGATTATTATTTTCTCGGGTCCTATGGACCCGAGTTCAACGGGAATTGTTTCATTCAACTTAACATGAACTAATTAAGATATAGATAACTAAGTAAGACATAAATTTCTCACCCCCTGGCGATGGCCCCCCCAGGGGGATACCTTCTTTAGGTGTTCACGGGCTTCGCAACCCCGGGCACCTGAGCGATCTTTCTCTTTTCTTTTTTCCCTCTATATTCTCTTGTCTACTCTTTCTTCTTTGTTTCACTCTCATTGTGGTTTCCTCTTCTGAGGTGAGGGCGATTCTGCATAAGCCGATATCATCCTGTTTATATCGACTTATGGAGAATTGTAAACCACCCACGCGTTTGCCGTGCGTGGCGACCCGTGTCCCTGGAAATGGGGATCCTGGCAGTTGAGGGAAACCAACACACTGCTTTGGCCTCTGCTTCAGGTAGACGGGAGGTGCATATTGGTCCCGTATGCATCAATCGGCTGGTCAGCTGACTTGTCACTGGCTGGGGATCAAGTGAGCAGGCACATACTAGTCATTTCGTTAAGAGTGGAAACTGATATAGGTGTGTCATGTGAGCGTATGGGCCCTGGTTAGCACTGGTGCATGAATGTGCATCCCCTTGTTGGGCTCGGTGGTGGGTGGTGCGGCCGGGGTCTGAATTAGTTTTCCCTTTAATATGGATGGAAAAAAATCAACTCCTCCTATCCCTCTCCCATCTGGAGAGCAACGAATTGTACAGAATGAATCATTCACACGTTTTTTTATAATTAAACGCACTGATAGTCACTCTGATAGTTCTTTTAAGAGAACTTCACCGTTTCTTATTGCAAAAACATTCCAATCTGTATTTGAAGATGGTTACTCACTTAAAAAACTACAGTCTGGAGATTTGCTTGTTGAGGTTTCTAAAGCCAAACATTCACAATTTCTCTCAAATTCAACAACAATAGGATCTTTCTCTGTTTCTGTTCAGGCCCATCAAACTCTAAATACAAGCCTTGGTGTAATATCCGAACCCGATCTTTTATTCACTACAAAAGACGAACTCCTACAAAACTTAAAACATGAAAATGTCATAGATGCACGTCGTATTACTATCCGCCGGAATGAGAAAGTGCTTCCTACGAAGCACATTATTCTGACTTTCAATAGCCCTACATTGCCAACCAGAATTAAAGCTGCCTACCTGAGCTGTCCTGTCCGACCTTATATACCTAACCCACTCCGTTGTTTTAAATGCCAGCGCTATGGTCATACTACAACTACCTGTCGTGGTTCTGTTACCTGCGCACGTTGTGCAGAAGTCGGCCACGATGGTAAGTCATGCGAAAAGCCTGAATGTTGTACAAACTGTAAGGGTGGCCATACAGCATACTCCCGCTCTTGCCCAAACTGGACTCGTGAAAAAGAAATCCTTGCAGTTAAAATCGCTCAAAAACTTTCATATCCTGAAGCTCGAAAACTTGTAGAATCCAGAACACCATCTGTAGGAGTTTCCTATTCCAGTTTACTTAAGCAACAAACAAAATCCTTAAGACATATTAGCACCCAAACTGAATTTTCTTTACCAGCAAATGATCCTTCTATGACACTAACTAGCACTAAAAAGAAGAAAACCCGTGATGCGTGCTGTCCGACTTTTAAAAAAGCCATACCTGATCTAGAACGTTGGGCACCATCATCAGAACCTGTGAAAATAGAATACCCTAATAATCGTAAATTTAAACAGTCAACCGAACATGAGTCTGGAAAAACTTCCGTTTCATCTGCAAACAAAATAGAAAAACCTGTTTCCCCTACTCAAAAAGCAAACCAAAAATCATGTGCACAGAAAGAGAGAAAGAAAACCTCAACCCAAGCCTCTTCACAGTGGAAAACTGTGAAGAGAAAAAACAAGAAATCATGTCTCAGCCCATTAATAACCAATACGAAGGATTCCAAACAGCTACTCTACTATATGGAAGAGGCTATGGAGTCCGACAATTATGACACTGATACAGATGAAGAAAACACTGTTTTTGAGGAATTTGACCCGACATGATTTAATTTTGTTTTTTAATATTCTGTGTGTAAATATACCAGTTTTTCTGCATTATTTAGATATTTTATACTATTTTAGATAAATATTACTATACAAAATGTAAAGATTTGTTTGTGTTTTTTAAACATCAGTATGAAGTAATTTTAGTGATTTTAATTACATATATCATCCCATCACTCTTTTCATTAAACTGTGTTCTTTTAATTATTTATTTTTTTGACAAGGTTTTGGATAACTTCTTGATATAATTTTATGTACTTTATTCACTTTTTCTTGGCGCAGCATGTTCCAGAAGGGACTTTGTGCCATTAAACCCTATTCAACCAACCAACCAACCAACCCCCTGGCAATGGAAATTAAAATTAAACGACATTGCAATGCGTGTGCAGCACACCTGCTATACGGTGCCGTAGACAGCGGGGACGAGTGCGGGAGATTTGTTAAGTATGCGGTTTGTTTAGAACTGAATGTACCCCTTGGCGGTGGAACTAAAAGGTTTTCCTGCGCCAAAAATGGCTATTCTTATCGAAACCGCAAAAGACTGTTACCGATTTCATAATCACAGGCAACAAAATACTCTGATTTTCAGTCATCCTTGAGTATTAAGAAAACTATTGGAGGTATCGATTCGAAACTCACAGTATGTACGTGGTTTATTTTTCTGATTCCGAAAATGCGGACGGTAACGTTTTTAAATTTTGACAAAAAACTGACCCGCTTTGAATCTAACGATCAAAACATTTGAGAAGGTGGTATTAAATTTACTTCCACATCGGATTCCGTCTCTCCAGTTAATTTACGAAAGACGAAAGGGTTACCAGAGGAACAGTTTCGTGCAGCAATTTTTAATGTGATTTTTCGTTTCGTATTATTTTTTGACGGGACAGGGCAACGCCGGGCGTATCAGCTAGTAAGTAATAAAACTGAGACTTTTTTACGGAAGTCTACCGGTGGCAAAATTGAGGATGAGTTACTGAAACAAACAAAGGAGCAAAAATTACCAAAGATACATAAAATATACACTTTTTTGAAAATTACTAATTTTGTACTGATGCTTTTTATGAGGATGAAATAAAAAGCTTTACACGCTAATTCTCATTTTTAAAATCTGAACTGAGGAACATTGAGCTTTTAACTAAAAAAAAAAAAAAACATATTCATAAAGAAGAATAATAGTTGGAATAAAGGAACTGTTGCGATTCAAAGAAGTGTAATGATGTTGTAAATGCTTTCATTGAATTAGATGACAGATCCAATATAAAGAGGTTTAATACCTAAGAAGTTCAACAAATGTTGAAATATTCAATCATGCAGATCAGGTGCAGTTAGAAAAACTCTGAACAGAGAGTTATTGATCAGGATCTTAAAAAATAACTTGTTCAAAAAGGTAATTATAAAAAATAATGAAAGGGACTTTCAATAATTCAGATAGTAAAAATCATATATCACCGATGCAAAGATTATTATGACTTATCAAAGCTAAGCAGTCCAGAAACTAATATGAAAATATACGAAAAACTTAAAAGAAGATTATACGTTCTTAAAAATTGTACAATGAACAACAAATGGATTTTAACACAGACAAAGTAGTCATTGTGGGCCACCGTAATATTTACCCATCGTGGATATGCATGATATAAAATATGAAAATAAAACATGTGTAAACTACTTATAAAATGTATTGCAATTCGAATAAAATCGTGGGTTGATGACGTTACAAACTTTAAATATTCTATTACTGAATTGCGTAAAAGAAACATCCTTATAACTCCAAAAATGATAATCTTATTAACGAACGGTTTATTGCGTCGGATTAAGCGTCTTATTTCCAATTAAAATATATCTTTGAATTGAAATTTGGATGAAATACAGGGTCATGAAAAATCGAAGAGTGTGGAGAATAGGATTACAAATATCTCGGCAACTAATTATCCAATCGACTTCATTATTTATGCAAAATTTATGTTTTTTTATTGTCTTTTCTATTCACTCCTTAAAATAAACAATTTCGAAAATTTTTATATTCCTTTTATCAGAACGAATATTTCGTCCGAAAAAAATAGTCCGAATAATCGAGGTTACTGAAATTTAATAAGCTTCTTCCCATTATAACATACTAAGTAATACCAAATTTCAAGTCTCTATCTCAATATGTTCGGGAGATAGAGTGTTTACAGACACACAGACAGACGGTCGACAATTTTTTTTCTTAAAATTTTTTTTTCGGAATCTCCAGTGTCTGAAACGTATCAATCCGTCATTTTTTTTTTAAACGATTACAAGACTTACCCTATACTACGTATGATGGGTAAGTAAAAGTTATAAAGAAACTTGTGCGGGAAACAATATCTGAGTTATAGTAATCATGTTCTAGTAACACGGGTAATAAATGTTTGCAGTTCTGGCAATTTAAAAGTAATACGTTGAATGTTTCTCCACTGAAATAAAAGAAGTACTCAAAAATGAGTAAATCGATGTACTAATTTCGAATTGAGTATGTTTGGATTAAAAATGAACCTATTCTTTCTGAATTTTGAAACATCACATGTTATCAAACTCAAACAAAATTATAATTTTGTACTTTGTAATAATTTATTTCACTCATGACGACATAAACATAGATTGATTAATAGAAAAACAATGCAATATACCCTGGGAATAAGGGAATAATATTACATTTTTATGCCTTGGAAGGAACTATATCTTGCGTTTCTTTATAATGCGTAAGGTTACATTGCGTTGTAGTTATAAGTGCCCATATATTCATGCTCAGTCGGTCCGGTCTGTGCGCTGAGTGAGATGGCTATTTGTGAAAGGAAAGATTCAATATTTCGAGGACAACTTTGAAAACAGGCGCTTTCTGTAAAATATTCAATACATTTTTTTTAACTTATTTTATGTAATGAAATGTAATTTGTGTAAATATTAAATTATGCACAGTAGTTTAAAGTAATTTAAAAGTGCTTGTAAACAATGCTTATGTCATAAAAATATTTGATTTGGTTATCTTGATAATAATTTCGCAATACCTCCTAAATAAATAATCTATTAAATGTTTTTTGTCAATTCTCTTGAGCGAAAAATAAATGTCAGTACATTTTTACTTTAATCTCTAATAAACCAGTGGGCGGGGGGTGAGCAGAGTCCCCTTGACAAAAAATATTTATTTTTTTCCATTTAACTTATTTTAGTTTTAAAAACCCGTCGTTTGATCTATGTATTTACCTAAATTTTCGTTTCGCGCGTGTTACTAATCAGTCATTTTGTTCGCTATCTTGTTTTACTTCATATTTTTATGACTAAAAGCATCGATTTCAAGTATTTTTAAATTATTTTAAAATACTGTGCATTTTTTAATAATTACATTAATTTTATATTTACAGAAGGTACTGTTGCTTACATAAAAAAAAAAATGTATTGAATATTTAACAGAGAGCACGCAGAGTTCATATTTGAATACATCCGTGGGATTAAAAATGTGTACATCACAGTTCATATTTAAATACATCCATGAGATCAAAAATGAACGAGCACATAACACTTCATATTTGAATACATCAGTGGAATCAAAAATCAGTACACGCGTTTCTCAATTTTGAGAAAATTTGGATAGGAGCTATTTTGAGTATGTGACGTATTTAAAATTGAGTACATTTTACTCAATTTTGAGAACACCCTTTTTTGTCCCGTGGAATAACATAAGTGCACAAAGTTAATTTTTTTGGCTCAATTTTCAGAAAATTCAAGTTAAGGAGAAAAGCGTGCTTCAGTTGTTAGATGCAAATGAGTCTTTAAATGAATCCCAAAAAGCATTAGCTTTATTTTTATACGGTTGTTTATTTTCATTCAATACCTAATAGCATAAAACTGTAAAGCATGAATGATCTTTCAATAAAAAATAATAATCAAACAAAATAAAAATCTTGAAAAATAATAAATCTTGATAAAAAAAAAGTAAAAATCTTGCAATTTTTTCTAAATAAATAATCAATTAAATGTTTGTTGTGAATACTTTTGAGCGGAAAATAAATGTCAGTATATTTTTAATCTGTAATAAACGAGTGGGGGGGGGGGAACGAAGCAGATCCCCTTAACAATAAAAATAACTTTTTTCTATTTAACTTATTTTAGTTTTAAGTGTTTTATTAAATGTCGTTTGACCCATGTGTTTACCGAAATTTTGGTTTCCCGCGTGCTACTAATCGGTCATCTTGGATGCCATCTTGTTTTACTTCATATTTTTATGACCAAGAGCATTTGTTTTCAAGCACTTTTAAGTTATCATAAAATACTGTGCATAATTTAATATTTACATATAATATTTACAGAAGGTATCTACTACTCTACTACTTACATAAAATAAGAAAAAAATGTATTGAATATTTAACAGAACGCACACAGAATTCATATTTGAATACATCCATGGAATCAAAAATGAGTACACAACAGTTCATATTTGAATACATCCATGAGATCAAAAATGAGTACACATTTATCTCAATTTTGAGAAAATTTGGATAGAAGCTATTTTGAGTGTGTGACGTATTTAAAATTGAGTACGATTTACTCAGTTTTGAGACCCCTTATTTTCGGTGTCCCGTAGAATAACATAAGTGCAAAAAGTTGAGTTACTTGGCTGAATTTTCAGAAAATTCAAATTAGATGCAAATGGGTCTTTAATGAATCCCTAAAAGAATAATCTTTATTTTTATACGGTTATTTATTTTCATTCAATATATAATAGCCTAACACTGTAAAGCATGAATCACCTTTTAATAAAAAATAATATTATTTACAAAAAATATATTTATTGATTAACAAATTCATTTAAATTTGCTTAACACAAAGAAGTAATTTTGGTCGCCCAGATTCGCCAAATGTCCAAACATTATTGCTCCATCCAAATGTTATTATATTTCAAATAACGTGGAGAGTCAAAATACGTCCATTAGAATTGACTTTTAAATATTCACTAAAACACTTTTATTTTGCTTAAAAGACGTCAAACATAAACATTAAAGACGTTAAAAATAAAAATTTAAAATTTACATGTTTCGATTTGTTCATCAAATCGTCATCAGAATATAAAAATAAATATTTATATTATTTAATTTATATTAATATTATTTATATTCTGATGACGATTTGATGAACAAATCGAAACATGTAAATTTAAAATTTAAAATTTTAACATCTTTAATGTTTATGTTTGACGTCTTTTAATCAAAATAAAAGTGTTTTAGTGAATATTTAAAAACTAGGACTTCCCTCAAAGGGATTAGTCTGAGTGATATTGCTGAGAACATAGGGTTAACAATTACAATATAAAGAAAAAGAGCAAATTAAATGATAGAATTACACAATATCATATATAAATTCATATACACTGTTAAAAAAATAAAAAAGAAGTACCGTTCATCAGATGTGTTGTCATATTTTTTTTTTTAACATGTGACAAAGAATCTCATTTTCTTAAGCACGTATTGCGCAAAACTTGAAAAAAAAAAAGTGGGTACGTGTGATCGAAGATCGCTCAAAGGGTTTCGTTTAATATTCCTTTCAAAACACTTTATCCTTTCCTTAATAAATCCAAATAAATTTCATTTAGAAACCAAAAAAAAAAAAATGATTTTTTTTTAAATGGAAAATTTAGAGGTCTTTTTTTCTCGTTTTTTCGAATATCTAAACCAGCCCGCTATTATATTCTGTCATAATAATGTCTGTCATGTGGACTAAATGCGATATTTAAAAAAAAATAATTTCAAAATTAAACATGCTGTACACCTTCAAAATGTTAAAATATGCGAATATTTCCATAATCGGATTTTTATCACGATTCCTCAAACGTAATTAATACGTTCCTCAAACTCATATATTTACTATTCTCTAAAACTCATATTGATACTCGCTTTGTGTTATTCTGAAACATTTGAAAAATCCTTTAAACTTCCGATATGACGTCAGATTTTCTTTTTAATCCTCTAATGACGTGATATTAATCTGTTTTGTGTGCATACACATACTCATACTCCTTGTATTATTGAGAAATTTTTCCGTTTTATTACCACTATGACGTCAATCAATTTCATTTCATATTAATCTTTTTTTCACGTGGAAATCGTCTGATAGAAAATTAATTATTGTAGAAAGAATTTCATCGTGGATTTTTAATTTTTGGCATCTTGTGCTTAAAAATGTTTAAATTTAATAGGAAAAGGCTGTTAGAATTTTTTTTTTAAATCTCTATTTATTAAAATAATACGAATTTTTCAAATTTTAATATTTTGAGCTCTTTATAGCTGATATTCAGATTTATACACAACGTTTCAACTCTGTAAGTTACATAGTTTTTGAGAATGGCTCTGTGACAGACAGACAACGGAGTGGGAATAATAGGGTTTACGAAACCCTAAAAACGCCGGATCTTTTAAAACGCCAAGCTTTTTAAAGTTACGTAATTGGATTTGCAGCCAATAGATTATTCTATCAAGCGTGGCTTAACGCAAATTTAATTTCATTGTTGCACCTTTTTTTGTGTGTGAATTTAAAATTTTTCTTCCTTGATTATATATCTATTATTTGTATAACTGTTTATAGAAACTTTTACACTTCAAACCACATTGATAGCATGCTTTGTTACAAACCAGATTGCAAAACTATAGTCTAAATTACTATTAAAGTATACAAAAAATCTTTCGATGACTTCTGTAAAATAACTTTTACATTAAATCTCCATATCGGCAAAATTGAAAAATTATATATATTACAAAGTTAAGTTTAACAGATACTTCTTGATTATTCTCTAGGAGGCTCGGCCCCCTGCGCCTTTAATGCGCCTTTACTGCGCCAATCCGCAGACTTTTCTTTTGCCTGTCTGTCTTTCCACAATCTGTCTGTTTCCCTATCCGTTCTTCTGCCCGTCTCTGTATCTCTCTACACGTCTCGCTACCTGTCTCTATATTTCGCTACCGGTCTCGCTACCCGCCAATCTATTTCTCTAACCGTCTGACTACTTGTATGTCTAGCCGTGTCTCTATCCACTTCGCTACCCATTTGTCTATCTGTCTCACAACTTGTCTATCTGTCTCTCTTCCCGTCTGGCTATACTCATCTCCGTACCCATCTACTGTCTCTTTACTCGTCTGTATACCCGTCTCACATCACATGTTATCAAACTCAAACAAAATTATAATTTTGTACTTTGTAATAATTTATTTCACTCATGACGACATAAACATAGATTGATTAATAGAAAAACAATGCAATATACCCTGGGAATAAGGGAATAATATTACATTTTTATGACTTGGAAGGAACTATATCTTGCGTTTCTTTATAATGCGTAAGGTTACATTGCGTTGTAGTTATAAGTGCCCATATATTCATGCTCAGTCGGTCCGGTCTGTGCGCTGAGTGAGATGGCTATTTGTGAAAGGAAAGATTCAATATTTCGAGGACAACTTTGAAAACAGGCGCTTTCTGTAAAATATTCAATACATTTTTTTTAACTTATTTTATGTAATGAAATGTAATTTGTGTAAATATTAAATTATGCACAGTAGTTTAAAGTAATTTAAAAGTGCTTGTAAACAATGCTTATGTCATAAAAATATTTGATTTGGTTATCTTGATAATAATTTCGCAATACCTCCTAAATAAATAATCTATTAAATGTTTTTTGTCAATTCTCTTGAGCGAAAAATAAATGTCAGTACATTTTTACTTTAATCTGTAATAAACCAGTGGGCGGGGGGTGAGCAGAGTCCCCTTGACAAAAAATATTTATTTTTTTCCATTTAACTTATTTTAGTTTTAAAAACCCGTCGTTTGATCTATGTATTTACCTAAATTTTCGTTTCGCGCGTGTTACTAATCAGTCATTTTGTTCGCTATCTTGTTTTACTTCATATTTTTATGACTAAAAGCATCGATTTCAAGTATTTTTAAATAATTTTAAAATACTGTGCATTTTTTAATAATTACATTAATTTTATATTTACAGAAGGTACTGTTGCTTAAATAAAAAAAAAATGTATTGAATATTTAACAGAGAGCACGCAGAGTTCATATTTGAATACATCCGTGGGATTAAAAATGTGTACATCACAGTTCATATTTAAATACATCCATGAGATCAAAAATGAACGAGCACATAACACTTCATATTTGAATACATCAGTGGAATCAAAAATCAGTACACGCGTTTCTCAATTTTGAGAAAATTTGGATAGGAGCTATTTTGAGTATGTGACGTATTTAAAATTGAGTACATTTTACTCAATTTTGAGAACACCCTTTTTTGTCCCGTGGAATAACATAAGTGCACAAAGTTAATTTTTTTGGCTCAATTTTCAGAAAATTCAAGTTAAGGAGAAAAGCGTGCTTCAGTTGTTAGATGCAAATGAGTCTTTAAATGAATCCCAAAAAGCATTAGCTTTATTTTTATACGGTTGTTTATTTTCATTCAATACCTAATAGCATAAAACTGTAAAGCATGAATGATCTTTCAATAAAAAATAATAATCAAACAAAATAAAAATCTTGAAAAATAATAAATCTTGATAAAAAAAAAGTAAAAATCTTGCAATTTTTTCTAAATAAATAATCAATTAAATGTTTGTTGTGAATACTTTTGAGCGGAAAATAAATGTCAGTATATTTTTAATCTGTAATAAACGAGTGGGGGGGGGGAACGAAGCAGATCCCCTTAACAATAAAAATAACTTTTTTCTATTTAACTTATTTTAGTTTTAAGTGTTTTATTAAATGTCGTTTGACCCATGTGTTTACCGAAATTTTGGTTTCCCGCGTGCTACTAATCGGTCATCTTGGATGCCATCTTGTTTTACTTCATATTTTTATGACCAAGAGCATTTGTTTTCAAGCACTTTTAAGTTATCATAAAATACTGTGCATAATTTAATATTTACATATAATATTTACAGAAGGTATCTACTACTCTACTACTTACATAAAATAAGAAAAAAATGTATTGAATATTTAACAGAACGCACACAGAATTCATATTTGAATACATCCATGGAATCAAAAATGAGTACACAACAGTTCATATTTGAATACATCCATGAGATCAAAAATGAGTACACATTTATCTCAATTTTGAGAAAATTTGGATAGAAGCTATTTTGAGTGTGTGACGTATTTAAAATTGAGTACGATTTACTCAGTTTTGAGACCCCTTATTTTCGGTGTCCCGTAGAATAACATAAGTGCAAAAAGTTGAGTTACTTGGCTGAATTTTCAGAAAATTCAAATTAGATGCAAATGGGTCTTTAATGAATCCCTAAAAGAATAATCTTTATTTTTATACGGTTATTTATTTTCATTCAATATATAATAGCCTAACACTGTAAAGCATGAATCACCTTTTAATAAAAAATAATATTATTTACAAAAAATATATTTATTGATTAACAAATTCATTTAAATTTGCTTAACACAAAGAAGTAATTTTGGTCGCCCAGATTCGCCAAATGTCCAAACATTATTGCTCCATCCAAATGTTATTATATTTCAAATAACGTGGAGAGTCAAAATACGTCCATTAGAATTGACTTTTAAATATTCACTAAAACACTTTTATTTTGCTTAAAAGACGTCAAACATAAACATTAAAGACGTTAAAAATAAAAATTTAAAATTTACATGTTTCGATTTGTTCATCAAATCGTCATCAGAATATAAAAATAAATATTTATATTATTTAATTTATATTAATATTATTTATATTCTGATGACGATTTGATGAACAAATCGAAACATGTAAATTTAAAATTTAAAATTTTAACATCTTTAATGTTTATGTTTGACGTCTTTTAATCAAAATAAAAGTGTTTTAGTGAATATTTAAAAACTAGGACTTCCCTCAAAGGGATTAGTCTGAGTGATATTGCTGAGAACATAGGGTTAACAATTACAATATAAAGAAAAAGAGCAAATTAAATGATAGAATTACACAATATCATATATAAATTCATATACACTGTTAAAAAAATAAAAAAGAAGTACCGTTCATCAGATGTGTTGTCATATTTTTTTTTTTAACATGTGACAAAGAATCTCATTTTCTTAAGCACGTATTGCGCAAAACTTGAAAAAAAAAAGTGGGTACGTGTGATCGAAGATCGCTCAAAGGGTTTCGTTTAATATTCCTTTCAAAACACTTTATCCTTTCCTTAATAAATCCAAATAAATTTCATTTAGAAACCAAAAAAAAAAAATGATTTTTTTTTAAATGGAAAATTTAGAGGTCTTTTTTTCTCGTTTTTTCGAATATCTAAACCAGCCCGCTATTATATTCTGTCATAATAATGTCTGTCATGTGGACTAAATGCGATATTTAAAAAAAAATAATTTCAAAATTAAACATGCTGTACACCTTCAAAATGTTAAAATATGCGAATATTTCCATAATCGGATTTTTATCACGATTCCTCAAACGTAATTAATACGTTCCTCAAACTCATATATTTACTATTCTCTAAAACTCATATTGATACTCGCTTTGTGTTATTCTGAAACATTTGAAAAATCCTTTAAACTTCCGATATGACGTCAGATTTTCTTTTTAATCCTCTAATGACATGATATTAATCTGTTTTGTGTGCATACACATACTCATACTCCTTGTATTATTGAGAAATTTTTCCGTTTTATTACCACTATGACGTCAATCAATTTCATTTCATATTAATCTTTTTTTCACGTGGAAATCGTCTGATAGAAAATTAATTATTGTAGAAAGAATTTCATCGTGGATTTTTAATTTTTGGCATCTTGTGCTTAAAAATGTTTAAATTTAATAGGAAAAGGCTGTTAGAATTTTTTTTTTAAATCTCTATTTATTAAAATAATACGAATTTTTCAAATTTTAATATTTTGAGCTCTTTATAGCTGATATTCAGATTTATACACAACGTTTCAACTCTGTAAGTTACATAGTTTTTGAGAATGGCTCTGTGACAGACAGACAACGGAGTGGGAATAATAGGGTTTACGAAACCCTAAAAACGCCGGATCTTTTAAAACGCCAAGCTTTTTAAAGTTACGTAATTGGATTTGCAGCCAATAGATTATTCTATCAAGCGTGGCTTAACGCAAATTTAATTTCATTGTTGCACCTTTTTTTGTGTGTGAATTTAAAAGTTTTCTTCCTTGATTATATATCTATTATTTGTATAACTGTTTATAGAAACTTTTACACTTCAAACCACATTGATAGCATGCTTTGTTACAAACCAGATTGCAAAACTATAGTCTAAATTACTATTAAAGTATACAAAAAATCTTTCGATGACTTCTGTAAAATAACTTTTACATTAAATCTCCATATCGGCAAAATTGAAAAATTATATATATTACAAAGTTAAGTTTAACAGATACTTCTTGATTATTCTCTAGGAGGCTCGGCCCCCTGCGCCTTTAATGCGCCTTTACTGCGCCAATCCGCAGACTTTTCTTTTGCCTGTCTGTCTTTCCACAATCTGTCTGTTTCCCTATCCGTTCTTCTGCCCGTCTCTGTATCTCTCTACACGTCTCGCTACCTGTCTCTATATTTCTCTACCGGTCTCGCTACCCGCCAATCTATTTCTCTAACCGTCTGACTACTTGTATGTCTAGCCGTGTCTCTATCCACTTTGCTACCCATTTGTCTATCTGTCTCACAACTTGTCTATCTGTCTCTCTACCCGTCTGGCTATACTCATCTCCGTACCCATCTACTGTCTCTTTACTCGTCTGTATACCCGTCTCACATCACATGTTATCAAACTCAAACAAAATTATAATTTTGTACTTTGTAATAATTTATTTCACTCATGACGACATAAACATAGATTGATTAATAGAAAAACAATGCAATATACCCTGGGAATAAGGGAATAATATTACATTTTTATGACTTGGAAGGAACTATATCTTGCGTTTCTTTATAATGCGTAAGGTTACATTGCGTTGTAGTTATAAGTGCCCATATATTCATGCTCAGTCGGTCCGGTCTGTGCGCTGAGTGAGATGGCTATTTGTGAAAGGAAAGATTCAATATTTCGAGGACAACTTTGAAAACAGGCGCTTTCTGTAAAATATTCAATACATTTTTTTTAACTTATTTTATGTAATGAAATGTAATTTGTGTAAATATTAAATTATGCACAGTAGTTTAAAGTAATTTAAAAGTGCTTGTAAACAAAGCTTATTTCATAAAAATATTTGATTTGGTTATCTTGATAATAATTTCGCAATACCTCCTAAATAAATAATCTATTAAATGTTTTTTGTCAATTCTCTTGAGCGAAAAATAAATGTCAGTACATTTTTACTTTAATCTGTAATAAACCAGTGGGCGGGGGGTGAGCAGAGTCCCCTTGACAAAAAATATTTTTTTTTTCCATTTAACTTATTTTAGTTTTAAAAACCCGTCGTTTGATCTATGTATTTACCTAAATTTTCGTTTCGCGCGTGTTACTAATCAGTCATTTTGTTCGCTATCTTGTTTTACTTCATATTTTTATGACTAAAAGCATCGATTTCAAGTATTTTTAAATTATTTTAAAATACTGTGCATTTTTTAATAATTACATTAATTTTATATTTACAGAAGGTACTGTTGCTTACATAAAAAAAAAATGTATTGAATATTTAACAGAGAGCACGCAGAGTTCATATTTGAATACATCCGTGGGATTAAAAATGTGTACATCACAGTTCATATTTAAATACATCCATGAGATCAAAAATGAACGAGCACATAACACTTCATATTTGAATACATCAGTGGAATCAAAAATCAGTACACGCGTTTCTCAATTTTGAGAAAATTTGGATAGGAGCTATTTTGAGTATGTGACGTATTTAAAATTGAGTACATTTTACTCAATTTTGAGAACACCCTTTTTTGTCCCGTGGAATAACATAAGTGCACAAAGTTAATTTTTTTGGCTCAATTTTCAGAAAATTCAAGTTAAGGAGAAAAGCGTGCTTCAGTTGTTAGATGCAAATGAGTCTTTAAATGAATCCCAAAAAGCATTAGCTTTATTTTTATACGGTTGTTTATTTTCATTCAATACCTAATAGCATAAAACTGTAAAGCATGAATGATCTTTCAATAAAAAATAATAATCAAACAAAATAAAAATCTTGAAAAATAATAAATCTTGATAAAAAAAAAGTAAAAATCTTGCAATTTTTTCTAAATAAATAATCAATTAAATGTTTGTTGTGAATACTTTTGAGCGGAAAATAAATGTCAGTATATTTTTAATCTGTAATAAACGAGTGTGGGGGGGAACGAAGCAGATCCCCTTAACAATAAAAATAACTTTTTTCTATTTAACTTATTTTAGTTTTAAGTGTTTTATTAAATGTCGTTTGACCCATGTGTTTACCGAAATTTTGGTTTCCCGCGTGCTACTAATCGGCCATCTTGGATGCCATCTTGTTTTACTTCATATTTTTATGACCAAGAGCATTTGTTTTCAAGCACTTTTAAGTTATCATAAAATACTGTGCATAATTTAATATTTACATATAATATTTACAGAAGGTATCTACTACTCTACTACTTACATAAAATAAGAAAAAAATGTATTGAATATTTAACAGAACGCACACAGAATTCATATTTGAATACATCCATGGAATCAAAAATGAGTACACAACAGTTCATATTTGAATACATCTATGAGATCAAAAATGAGTACACATTTATCTCAATTTTGAGAAAATTTGGATAGAAGCTATTTTGAGTGTGTGACGTATTTAAAATTGAGTACGATTTACTCAGTTTTGAGACCCCTTATTTTCGGTGTCCCGTAGAATAACATAAGTGCAAAAAGTTGAGTTACTTGGCTGAATTTTCAGAAAATTCAAGTTAGATGCAAATGGGTCTTTAATGAATCCCTAAAAGAATAATCTTTATTTTTATACGGTTATTTATTTTCATTCAATATATAATAGCCTAACACTGTAAAGCATGAATCACCTTTTAATAAAAAATAATATTATTTACAAAAAATATATTTATTGATTAACAAATTCATTTAAATTTGCTTAACACAAAGAAGTAATTTTGGTCGCCCAGATTCGCCAAATGTCCAAACATTATTGCTCCATCCAAATGTTATTATATTTCAAATAACGTGGAGAGTCAAAATACGTCCATTAGAATTGACTTTTAAATATTCACTAAAACACTTTTATTTTGCTTAAAAGACGTCAAACATAAACATTAAAGACGTTAAAAATAAAAATTTAAAATTTACATGTTTCGATTTGTTCATCAAATCGTCATCAGAATATAAAAATAAATATTTATATTATTTAATTTATATTAATATTATTTATATTCTGATGACGATTTGATGAACAAATCGAAACATGTAAATTTAAAATTTAAAATTTTAACATCTTTAATGTTTATGTTTGACGTCTTTTAATCAAAATAAAAGTGTTTTAGTGAATATTTAAAAACTAGGACTTCCCTCAAAGGGATTAGTCTGAGTGATATTGCTGAGAACATAGGGTTAACAATTACAATATAAAGAAAAAGAGCAAATTAAATGATAGAATTACACAATATCATATATAAATTCATATACACTGTTAAAAAAATAAAAAAGAAGTACCGTTCATCAGATGTATTGTCATATTTTTTTTTTTAACATGTGACAAAGAATCTCATTTTCTTAAGCACGTATTGCGCAAAACTTGAAAAAAAAAAAGTGGGTACGTGTGATCGAAGATCGCTCAAAGGGTTTCGTTTAATATTCCTTTCAAAACACTTTATCCTTTCCTTAATAAATCCAAATAAATTTCATTTAGAAACCAAAAAAAAAATGATTTTTTTTTAAATGGAAAATTTAGAGGTCTTTTTTTCTCGTTTTTTCGAATATCTAAACCAGCCCGCTATTATATTCTGTCATAATAATGTCTGTCATGTGGACTAAATGCGATATTTAAAAAAAAATAATTTCAAAATTAAACATGCTGTACACCTTCAAAATGTTAAAATATGCGAATATTTCCATAATCGGATTTTTATCACGATTCCTCAAACGTAATTAATACGTTCCTCAAACTCATATATTTACTATTCTCTAAAACTCATATTGATACTCGCTTTGTGTTATTCTGAAACATTTGAAAAATCCTTTAAACTTCCGATATGACGTCAGATTTTCTTTTTAATCCTCTAATGACGTGATATTAATCTGTTTTGTGTGCATACACATACTCATACTCCTTGTATTATTGAGAAATTTTTCCGTTTTATTACCACTATGACGTCAATCAATTTCATTTCATATTAATCTTTTTTTCACGTGGAAATCGTCTGATAGAAAATTAATTATTGTAGAAAGAATTTCATCGTGGATTTTTAATTTTTGGCATCTTGTGCTTAAAAATGTTTAAATTTAATAGGAATGGCTCTGTGACAGACAGACAACGGAGTGGGAATAATAGGGTTTACGAAACCCTAAAAACGCCGGATCTTTTAAAACGCCAAGCTTTTTAAAGTTACGTAATTGGATTTGCAGCCAATAGATTATTCTATCAAGCGTGGCTTAACGCAAATTTAATTTCATTGTTGCACCTTTTTTTGTGTGTGAATTTAAAATTTTTCTTCCTTGATTATATATCTATTATTTGTATAACTGTTTATAGAAACTTTTACACTTCAAACCACATTGATAGCATGCTTTGTTACAAACCAGATTGCAAAACTATAGTCTAAATTACTATTAAAGTATACAAAAAATCTTTCGATGACTTCTGTAAAATAACTTTTACATTAAATCTCCATATCGGCAAAATTGAAAAATTATATATATTACAAAGTTAAGTTTAACAGATACTTCTTGATTATTCTCTAGGAGGCTCGGCCCCCTGCGCCTTTAATGCGCCTTTACTGCGCCAATCCGCAGACTTTTCTTTTGCCTGTCTGTCTTTCCACAATCTGTCTGTTTCCCTATCCGTTCTTCTGCCCGTCTCTGTATCTCTCTACACGTCTCGCTACCTGTCTCTATATTTCTCTACCGGTCTCGCTACCCGCCAATCTATTTCTCTAACCGTCTGACTACTTGTATGTCTAGCCGTGTCTCTATCCACTTCGCTACCCATTTGTCTATCTGTCTCACAACTTGTCTATCTGTCTCTCTACCCGTCTGGCTATACTCATCTCCGTACCCATCTACTGTCTCTCTACTCGTATGTATACCCGTCTCACTATCCGTCTGTTTTTGTACCCGATTCTTTACCCGTCTTGCTACCAATCTCATCACCCGTCAGTCAACTCGTCTCTTTATCTACCATGCTACGCGTCTCGCAACCTTTCTCGCTACATTCCTGTCTACCGGTGTCGCTACCCGTCTCGTGACCCATCTCGCTAACCCTCTGTCAACCCTCTTTTTACCTTTTTCTCTCGCCGTCTGTCTATTCGTTTCGCTACCCGTCAGCCTACCTATGTCGCTACTCGGCTCTCTACCCATCTCACTACCAGTCTGTATACCCGTTTGTTTATTCGTCTTTCTACCTCTCGCCACCTCTTTCCAATATTTAAACAATTCATTTAATATACAGAAGCCGTTTATCAGTTATTAAATGCAAACAGAAGTAATTTATCTAATAAGTGTAATCAGATGCAATTTTTTTAAAATACACTAGGGGGCTCTGCACCCTGCTCGCTACGCTCACCAACCCCCGTTCTGATTTCACACTCTTAAAACCTGGTAATGTATCCTGTTTTAAAAAAGATGATGGTGATACCACGAACGGCGACTTTCTTCTGTAATCAGGTTATAATGCTTTTTCATTTAACTGGTTATAATGCCTTTTCATTTAACTGGTTATAATGCTTTTTCATTTAATTCATCTTTTTTATTTTTAATATTCATGTGTAAACACAATTTTTATGACGTAATTTTCTTTATTTCCTGCTTTCAACACGTGATCATTTAATTATTATTTTAAACTTTCATTATTGTTTTTAATAGTCTCACGCAAATACATTTTTTATTTGAGATAAAACATAATCCTTTACGCTTATTTAGAAATTGGCAACAATATAAAAAAAATAACTTTTTCAATAAAAGATTTTTTACTCGATTTTTAAGTATTTTTTTGAGATTTTATTTTCCGACCGTGATAATTTTTTGAATTTCTGAAAGTTTGGTGGTGTGATTTTCGAATCCGTAGGATGGCTAGAAAAAAGTAATAGCTCCTCAAAAAAGTCCCTAGTAAAAAAGCGATGAGACTAACCCGGAATATCTACGCAGAATTTGATTGGTCCATTTCTAAAGCGTTTTTGGCTCAGTTCCAGATTACTTTTTTTTAATATAGAAAGATACATAAACCTGAATCATAATTCATCAGTTTTGTGTTCATAGTTGTTCATATCATTTGACAGTAAATCTCAACTTCTTAAACCTGAATTGTCTCAAGCTTTTTAAAAAAAACCACAAGGTCTGTATAACTGCAAAGTACCCTGAGGGCTATATTAGCTACATGTTATTAAGTTAAGTGAAAGTTTCGTTACCGCGTTTGCAGCCAATTGCTTATGTCAGAAAGCGTGGCTTAACGCCATTTTAAATTCATTACTGTAACTTTTTTTTTTTTTTTTTTTTTTTTTTGGGGGGGGGGGCGTTCAAATATATATATTTAAATTAAAACTTTTGCCTCCATGCCATTAGTGCTGTTTGTATTATTAACTAATGCCTTGTAGACCGAGCTTCATTTGAAACAAATGTAAAAGACTTCTTCTATAATTTTTTTTAGGAGAAACTTTCGTAATTGGGCCCAAAGCCAATCGGAGCATTTAATATCATTATTGTAACTCTTATAGAGTTAAAACAATATTGTTGCTAGCTTTACTCTTGTTTGAGACCAGCCTTGCCTGTGTATCTGAATGGGGAAAATTTTCGTAACCTATGTCGGTTGGCGAAAAAAAATTTAAATGGTGCCAAAAGGTAGTTTTAGCATCTTAGAAAATTTTTCAAGAGAGCGGTAAAACATCTTTTTCAAATATTTACAAACATACGTTTATTAAAGCATGTTTTTGCACCATCTTAAAAATTTAAACACGATGCTAAAATAAAATTTTAACGCCATATTCGATATTTTAATAAGTAATGAAAATACATAAACAAACTTATTTAACAAACCTTAGAGGCATTTTTGTGATAAATAATTGTTATTGTCAGGGGGGTAAATTGTAAACAATTAGTAAACGGCTAGTAAATAATAAATAGCATTTAAAATCTAAAAATGGAGCAGTGGTCCGTATAAAAATGCAAAACATAACATTATACGCTTGATATATGTAAATCTTTTTTTATTTTTTAATATTTCCGAAGGCACAGATAAAAAGGTAAAAATCTCTTTTCCAAATGCCAAATAGAAAATATACAAAATAGAATGCCAAATATACAAAATAGAAAAATATCTGCAAAAAAATATATTTACATAATACTACATCTGCAAAAAAAATAAGATTTAGAAAAAGTAAGCCAAATCCTGCAGATCCCAATAATCACATCGAAAAACTTATCACCAAAAAAGAACTTGCCAAATCTTACGGCACAGGAGATGGATTTTTCCCTCTGAATGCAGAATATTAGTTTTTTTCTTGTACGATGGGTGATTATAATATAATTGTTTCATTTCACATACTACATACCATTTGATATATTGGTACTTTTATGTTATCCTGGCGCAGTTGATAAATCGCCAAATATTGTTCCTATAACATTTTCATATTGAATTCATTTTATTTAAATATAAACCTTTCACTCATTTAATTTAAAATACATGCCTTTCATTAATCCCATTTAAAATGCTAAAAAGAGAAAAAAAAAAAGAAATAATGCCATAAATCGGAACCTTTTATTTAAACACCAAAGAATTTTTTTTTAAATTTACACACGCGAAAGAAAAAAAGCTGCTATTGCTGAGATTTGCGCCAAATCTCTAATACCAAGTCTACCAAGTTATTGCGGGGTTTTTCTTTCAAATAGAAAAAAATCCAGATTAATTCTAGATTTCTACTAAATTGAAATATATTTTATTGTGCTGAATATTAGTGCGTGCATATTTTTTTGCTCTATGTACTCCATGAACTTTTCAATTCCGATTGTCTACGAAAATCTCCCGCCGGTGAAAATGACGTACGTACAAAATTTCCGTGACGTATGTACTTTAATTGTGCTTTTTTATCTATTTTTTTAATATAATTTCCAAACGGTTTGACATTTATTCTTGGTAATAAATAGACGTCGTTGTCACCTTTATAGGTACCTGCTGTAAAAATTTGAACGAAATCCGTTAAATATTTTTTGAGTTATGCTTGACGAAAGGTTTTAATATCCATCGTAGCTATATATGGGGCAAAGTAATACTGCGCTGTGTATGAGTCTTCGTTGCACTCAGACAATTATTGCTCCAGTTTCCACTGCACACTACACTGTGTATTATTATAACATATTAATGCAAAACATTAAAATTGTGCATGTTTGTCTTATTTAGATAATAAATAATAACAAGAGCGAAAAATCATGCATCAAGCACAGATTATGAAACGTTTACCAACAGCAAGATAATATTATTAAAAATTTTCATTTTTGGATTCTGTAAAATGAGATATCTAAATAATCAATTTAAAAATCATATGACTGAGTAAAAATCCATTTTCAGCAATTACTGTCTATATGCGCTAATGTGCGCGAATTTTTGTCGCGGAGTCCTGTATATGATCTACAGAATTTATATACGCCACGTAATACACCAAAAATTAGATAAGTTTTTAAAAGAATACCACAGCAGAAAACACATTCCAGCATATCGATCATATTAGACATTCCTGTAAATGTATTTCTTCTGCGTCTCCGTAAACGAACGATAAATGCTATGCACTTCATAATCTATAGAAAACATGTTGTAGTGCAGCTCAGTGATTCTTTTTTAATATAATTTTGCCTCGAGTGTCATAAAACATTAAAATGCACCTACAGCGGTTTTTCCCAATACATTACAATGTATAGGGAATTATTCTGTTGTACGTCCTTATAAAAGAACTATAATTGCTACTTATTCTGTACTCCTCAGAAAGCATGTTGAAGCATATCATAGTGAGGAATATTAATCTTATTATGTTTGAAATATCATAACATCAATAAAATGCACCGTGTGTGATTTTCTCCCATAGACAATAATGTAACGGACATAGTTTGTGTGTACGAATCTGTGTAAACGAACTACAAATACTACATACTTCATTTTAAATACCGTAAATTCTATACAAATACTAGGAAAAAAATAATATGGCAATATAAGTGTATTTGTCTAAGTATATCCCACAGTGGCGCAGACGATTGAACTTGGTTCCCGTCAAGATCACCGAAAGTGAAGCAGCATCAACCATGGTAACTTTGGGAGGGCGACAACCTTCTCGACTGCGGCTGCTGTGGGACTGTGTACGTTAATGGGAGCTGGTGTACGTAAAATCTGTTCGTGGCTCCAATGTCCTCCAAGTTTGAAAACGATACCTCTGGGGGTGCCAATCCAGGTGCAGGTCCCTCATCTGAAATTGGATCAAAATTATGACACCAGCTCTAGAATTCCAACCTCTCTTGAGGCTCTGGCACCCCTTCTTTCAGGGAAATGCCATGGCACTTTCGCAGACACAATAACAAGTATATTTGCCACAGTTAGAGCACGGTCAGATGGACAGAGAGACAGACAAATAGACCGACAAACCAAATTCATAAACAACTGTGTTGGAATGTGTTAAAAAACAATTTAAAACATGAAAATTCTTTTGGTAATTTTCTATATGGGAACTGAAGTTATAATACGATTATAAAAAAAATAAGTTCTTACTTTCATTAAATATCTACTTTAAAATATTGTACTAAAGAATACATAGAGTACTCGTATACATTATATAATCGAATCTTCTTCCACAAAATGTAATAGTTGCGACAGTTTTAAGGAAAAATTCTTAGAAATAGCATCCTTAAAAGAAATCTTGTTATTAAAAGATGAAAAGCTTTTATATACGCTTGGAAAATGGTTTATAAAGAAAACGTTTCACACACGAATTAAAAAAGTTTTTTTTATAGAATTTAACCCCATAAAATGAACACAATATTTCAAAAACTAAATTAAATTACACAAAGTACTTTATGGTATTCCGTTAGAAAAGAAGAAAACTTTATACATGTTACAAAAAATTAAAAGTGATGCATTAGAAATACATTAAACTTTAACCAGCAAGTATGTTTACATGATTCAGCAATTCCTAATGCTTCATAAACTTATAATTACAACATATGAAGGGTTCAGAGGCAAAGTGGATCAAGTCCAAAAGTATAAAAAAAAATTGTATGTTGCGGATTAATACTTGTTAGTGGTGTATATTTTCTGAGCCATAGTGAACCAAGTCCCATTTTTAATGTGTCGTATTCCTTTTATCGACTGCATGTAAAAAACATTTCAAGGCCAAAGTGGATCAAGTTCAGAAATTTCTGATTTTAATTTGAATTTCTACCTTAATTATTGTTTTTGAATTTTCAAATTATGACCCATATTTGCCGAAATGTCAGTAAAGTCTTAAATTTAAATCAAGAACGCAAAATAATGCTTCAAGCATAGATTATGAAACACTTTCCAACAGATCCAGAATACTGTAACAAAACTTCACAGTTTACTATGTAAGCAGTTTAGAAAACACATAACACATTTAAAAACCTAATTTCAGCATTTAGTACCAATAGTAAAACAAAATATCCTATTAATTTTGTGCAGCCCTGTAGATGATCTCTAGACTTGCATGTTTACTACGCAGTATGCTAAAATTTACTTCAGTTAGGAAATACATAGTACAATTGAAAATTCTCCTTCAGCAATTTCCGTTAATAAACGGAAATTTGCGTGATACTTTTGAGCAGCTCTGTATATGGTCTATAGAATTTTGATGCAAAATTTAGTTACATTTAAGAACGCTTACCACAACTGAAAGCGATCTACCAACAATTATTGTTCGTAGACAGTACACTGAGAAAAATGGCACTTTCAAATCTGAGTAAATCGATGTTTTCTTTTTGTTATGGAACTTTTTGTTTCAAATAGGACGACTCAATGCTTTCAATTCTGAAATACCAGAAATACTCAGAATATTGAAACATGGACATACTCAAAACTGAGCACATAGAGGTCAGTTCATACTCATTTTTGAAGTATGGACTGGACATACTCACAAATGGTTAGAATCAGTTCAAACTCATTTTTGAAACATGGAAATACTCAAACATGAGCACATATAAGTCAGTTCATACTCTTTTTTGAAACATGGACATACTCAAATATGATCACATGATGTTTTATTCTTGAGTGTGTGCATGTTTTCAGAAAGGAGTCTATACATGCTTCAAACTTGAGAAATTTTGATTCGGAACTATTTTGACTATGCGACATACTCAGATTTGAGTATTTTTTGCCCATTTTTGAAAATGTCGTTTTTAAAGTGTACTATAACCAAATTCTTTTGAGTGTCCCTTTAAATGAATGGATCATTCTATGCATACCATATTCTACAGTAAGCGCGTTGTAGTGCACCTCAGTGATATGTATCAATTTGAATATGTTTAAAAATAATAAAACATCATTCAATTACGATGAAAATTATTTTCTCAACAGACTATAATTTAACGGATTTTTTGTTAGTGTCCCGGTAAATGAATGATACATTCTATGAACACCATATTTTTAAGTAAGCGGTGTGTGTGCATCTCAGTGAGATGTAGCAGCTTGAAAATGTTTAACATTATTAAATTACAACAATTATACCCATAGACCGTAAAATAACGGGTTTTTTTCAGTGCCCCTGTAAAAGAACCATAAAGGCTACATACTTCATTTTCAATACCAAACGTACCATTTTAGACTTCGATAACATATATCAGTTTCAAGACCATTCGAGTATATTTACGCGAGTTAGAGCACGGACAGATGACAGATTGACAAAGAAACCAAATCCACTTTTCAACTATGCTGGAGAGTGTTAAAAAGTTCTTTTGTCAACCTTGCGGCAAAATTTTGCTTTATGTATTGTTATCTATGTATCATTAAGGAATCATGCTGCACGTACCTTTAAAACTACTTCAACACTTGAAAATAAACATTACGTTTTAAGTATATAACAATTTTCACCTCTGAATGATTTTCGCACGTAATAATTTATCTATTTTAATTTGTTTTTCGTTTTCAATATTTACATGTAAATATATAAAATTGAAAATACATTTTTTGAATATATTATTATTCAGGCTTTTTAAATTTTGGTAACAGTAAATAAGTTCGAAATTGTACGTTAAACGTGACAAATGAAGTACGGTCGTTTCGTAGTATAACTAGTTTTACAATGCAAAAAATCATCGTTATTATTTCAATGAAATTAATTATATATCGTCTGCTATGAACGAAATAAGGAAGACGTATTTTTTTTTTCTTATTACATATGCCATGTTTACAGATGCGAATTTTTTTCGACACCAGACAGAGCTGTAAATTCAGCATGGAGATCTTGCTTTGCGAATGATTACCTCCATGGTTTAATATTTCTATGACTCACGATGAATGAATCTTTTGTTTATTTACTTTAATGGATTGAGATATTCGGCTGTTAACATAATTTTCACTGAAGTTATCTCAGAATCTATGCATTTTTTAATGTAACTCATCTCTGAAGCAAACAAATTTTTTAACTATTTTTATAAAAATGTAACTTTTACGCAATTTTATTCGAAAAATTAATTTTGAATAAAAATGGCAGCTTGGTATAGGGAAAAATATGTGGTTAGCCCGTATTTGTTTTCCTCAGTCGCATGACTTGTACTTTTATCATATAGATTACGCATGATAAGATTTAACAGATTAAAGAAAACTTTTATTAATATCTTTTTAAGTTTTGATTCGATTTTCATAAAATTTGAAATGACTCGACAATATTCTGCAACGATTATATATAATTAATTTCAAACCATTCGGTTGGGTAGATTTTCGCTGTTATATGCGGACAGACAGACAGACAGACGGACGGATTAGACGACGACTATAGGTGCTACGTATTTATATAATTACGAACGCATCTAAAAATAGCTATTTGAAAAATATTCATTAATTCTGTATTCGTTTATTAGAAGTTCGTAAAAAAAAAAAAAAACTTGCCGCTATCTCCATCCTTTCCCTCCAACAAATAAAATTAAATAATTCTTTATTTTAAAATTGTTGTTCCACCATGTTTATCATCAAGGATGTAGTAGAGGGTACATATATGGTGGTTACGCTGTATATTTTCTGTATTTTTGAGAAAACTCCGTATACTCTCCTTAACTATAGCCAGTGGCGACACGTGGCTTGCTTTTTTTGGGAGCACTATATGCAACGACTGCCAAACTTATTTTTTACCACTATTATTAAAAAGGAATAATTTGTTTTAGTTATTAACAGAAAATTCTGCCATTAAATAAGGAAAATATTTCTTTAAAAAAATAATGGTATGAAAATAATATGTGTTTAGGAATGCATTTAGTATCCCCAAAAAAGACAGTCTCGAGCTACCACTGGCTATAGCGTATACTCGCTAGTGTGTACCTCCGCTATAATGTATACTTGTTTTTTTTTTTAACACATTCCAAATAGTTGAAAAATGTTTATGAAATCGGTTCGCCTGTCTGCAGTCTGTCTGTCTGTCCGTCCTCTAACTCACGTAATTATACTCCAGTTACCATGCAATTTATTATGTTATTGAGATTTACTATGGCATGTTCTGTATTGAACATAAAGTGAGTAGCATTTATAGTTCATTTACAGAGACACTCAAAATAATTCCGTTACATTATGATTTATAGGGTAAAAATCGTTTGCGATATATTTTATTGATGTTGCACTATTTCAAACGTATTGAAATTGATATATATCGCTGAGGTGCACTGCAAGATGCTTACTATAGAGTAAGCCCAAATTAAGTACTGTGTACATAAGATTCATTTACAGGGACACACAGAATAATCCCGTTACTGCACTGTCTATTAACAATAACTGCTGGAAGTGCGTTTTAAGTTGTGGTACGCGTTTTTAAATTAAACTATTTTTTTCCTATTAATTGGTGTGTATAAATTCTATAGATGATATACAAGGCTGCCCAGAATTCGAATACTATTCCCACTATAGATGATAATTTCTGAAATTGGGTTTTCATATGTGTTATGCGTTTTCCAAATTGTTTACCAAGATCGCTTTACTCACGCCTTAATACCAACAGCATCAACAGATCTTCAACTTCAAAATAGGTATCGCTACATCTTTGCTACAAACCAAGGCCCGTTTCCTTAATATCTCAATAAATTCGGCAAGGCATCGTCCCCTAGATGCACCTGTGCGAAAAGAGTTACCTCTTTATATTATATCCTAGATTGTACCCTGACTGCCCACCATCACATTAGAAAGCCATCACAAATGAATCTGTCGGCCTGGTTTTCCTACGTGCTGAAACAACCAAAACTGTTTAAAAAACATAAGAGAATGTGTTTCTGCTAGAACGCAATCAGTACTTATTCATGCTGCCTCCACTGGACATAGCGGAGGTTGAGGATGAAGTGGACTTCTACTATGCATAAGGACCTTTACACACTACATAAACTCTAACCTTAACAATTTAGTTATTCTTAATGACATCATACAGTATTATTTAGTATTTTTAGAATAATTTATCATTGTTTACTCTAGTATTATTCATTCATTCATTATTGTTCATTTAGTACTTACTTCTATCCATTATTATTATTTACTTCAGAATCTTACAGTATTATTACAAGGTAGTATCATTGCTCAGTATCACATAGTATTATTTAGTACTGCTCAGTACGATTGGTAAATTGTATTTTCAGAATTTTTGTATTTTTAGAATTTTGTATTTTCAGAATTTGTATTTCAGCATTACATGGTATAATTATTGCTCAATATCACAAAGTATAATTCAGTAATGCTCAGTATAATTAGATAAACAAACCTACCGGATGGGGCTAATTCAGCTTAATCCGAAAGCTAGGCCGGTTTGACCTTGACCTTGTTTACTATTATATCATATTGCATCTTGTTGAACGCATGATTTTTCTTTCTTGTTTTACAATTACCACACCATTTATCATGCATTTTTCTAGAAAACTACAAGTTTCCATGTTATTATATGCAATAGTTTTTGCAGTATAGGCTGAGAAAATGAAAAGAGCGCCAGCAGATGATTTAGTTATTAATATTAATATTTTTATTTTTTAAATAGACAGATAAATGAACGAAGAACAATATATTCAACCCATATTTCCGCACATTTTTTTGTATTTTATCAGTTTTCGAGCACAAAGTAAATTGTGAAGTTGTATTTTATTTTATTATTACTTATTAAAGATTGTTTTTTGTATGTTCTATAAGTTAGATTTTTTTTATTCCTTGATATATCAGTTTAAAAATAATGAGAAAATATATCCATTACATAAAATAGATCCATGTTTAAAAAGAATTGCCTGATGTTTGTTTTAACGTTATCAAGTAATCTAAAATCCTATGCTCCTAAGCAATTGATAAAAAATATATAAAATAATTACGATATACTTTCAAATCAGTAGTTTTACGTTACTAATTTCATATCAGTAATTATTCTGATACTTTTTACGCTTTCTTCTTAAGAAAACTTTTAACACATAATAATACTTTAAAACGGAAAATACTTGTTAGAAAAATAGCATTTTTAGCATACTAATGTAAGTTACTAATACAGTGATATTCTTAAAAATATGGAAATTTATTTTTCACGAAAGTTCTTTCCAATAGATTTTTAATTTCATTAATTAAATAAAAACTATAGTCCTTATCTTTTAATTTAAAAATGTAATTTAATTAAGAGAAATCTTTTAGTGCAAACTTTTTTATATTTATTCAATAATATATATATATATATATATATATATATATATATATATATATTTAATATTTATTCAATTAATTTCTATACCGCTTCAGATGCATGTACTTTTATGCTAAAATTTTAAACTTTTGCTCGCGAAATTTGTCTTTTTAACATGTTAATTTAAGCTAGTGACGTTGCAATAGCTTAAAAATCTGCAAATATATTCTTAACAAAATTTTATTAAATATATTCGAGTTTTACTAAGTATATATATATATATATATATATATATATATATATATATTATTTTTTATTAAAAAACATATTTAATTAAGATAATTTTTATAATTCAGTACTTTTTTGATAAATATTTGAATTTTAATTAAGTCTCAAATACGTGCTGTTGTATTAAAATTTTAATCTTAAAAATTTCTCAGAACATTTTTATAATTTAAGCGTTAATGTAATAATAAAATATTGTTATTTTTTAAATGAATTGCAATTTTTTTCTTAACGAAGTATTTCTTATTTTAAAAGGATTTCCGTAAATTTTATTATCTCGAAGCGTTAACAAAATTTTACTTTTACTGCTTCACAAAATCTGCGACTCAGTTTATAATTAAAGTTTGGTATCAACACACAAAAAAAAAAAAATGTAATATAATAATTTTAACGTATCATATACAAGAGGGTACTAAGTTGAACATAATTAAATTTATAGTATATCGAAATATTCTATTTAAATTTACATGAAACATATTAATATTAATTTTTGTATACTGTAGCAAATATCAATAAAAATGGTTTATAGTTTAAGTAAGTTTTTTAATAACAATATCGTCTTGAAGAAGACAAATTCTCACAGCCAAAATCTGTTAAAAATAACCTTCTTCCCAATTACTCCATTCCCAAATTTATCCGTTTACCCTATATATTTTAATAGTGATGAAAGCCACGCTTTCTCGAGTATCTTTTATTTCAAAGATAACATAACATTATCAAAAAAACGTCTTTGTTTCTGCATTTTGAAATTAAAAAAAAGGTCAAAAATACCCACGACAGAAAAATATTTCAATATTGAAAATGGTGATTCGATATGGACAAAGGAGATGTTAGATTGAAAATGCTTACACGCAACTATCACATAAATGGTTTCACAAACGTTCGGTATTGTTGCTCTGAACCTGACTATGGGCAAATGAAATTTTATGTAAAAATTCTCATTTGTAAGCCTAAATTTGGTGAATTTAAACTCAATCGGGCAATATGAATCCATTCAGAAACTGTATCTCTGAATAGAGTTTTAGAAATATTATAAATGATACATTTTTTTAAATTCAGACAGTCTATTATTTGGGTTTATGCGTATGCAAATATTTTCTTTTGTTGTGTGCAATGACAATACACACAGATATATTCCACAACTACAAATATGTAACGGCATTGCTTTATCACTTAATCGATGATCATATGTTCAAAAGTATTTTTTCCTTAGTATGAATTTTCCTTCTTTGTAATTTTTTTTTGAAGACCTGAGGTATCGTTGCATTTACCATGATACACTTTGCATTGTTATAATAATAATGTGCCACTGAAATAAGCCATTCGCGTAATTTGACAATTAAGGCTGGCATGGACTGCAGAAAAATAAAATTTATTGAAATTGGAGTTAAGCAAAAGGGTTAAAGCAAATTGTCTACAAAAGTCCATTCAGAAACTTCTTTTCTCTCGATGCAACTTCTAGAAAAAAATATTTTTATCTTTACATGTATTATTAACAAAAGTTGTTAATATTAATGTTAAGGCCGTTAATGGAGCATGTTTTTCTGTTGAACAAGTTTGTTGAAAATGAAAACGTTTACTTGCGATTTGATATCATTAAAAAAAAATATTTTGTGTTGAGAAAACTGATTAATACAATGCAAAAATTACTGGGAAATGTTTTCGAAAAGAACGGGCTGCAATAGAAACTATTATTTCAGAAATACTTCTTTAAATTTCAAACATTATCGGTTTCTGATGTTTCGGCAGATATAAAAAAAGTATTTCGGAATAATGGGTAGTTCGGAAGAAGTTTTGTTATATTTTCTTAAATCGTATTAAATTTCCTAAAATTTCCGGAAACATGTGTATATTTTACAGTGTCAGATCAACATAAAATAGCCTTCTACATATTTCACAGAAGTTTTAAAATGCAATTAAAATAAATTAAACTTTATATAAACAAGAACGAAAAATCATGCGTCAAGCATAGATTATGTAGCACTTTCCAAAGCTTCCAAAATAATTTTACAAATCATACCGTTTAATAAGCTAAAAGATAACATCTAAGTAAACAATTTGGAAAACGCATAACATATTTAAAATTATAATTTCAGGAATTTCCAACATATACAATATTCGGAAAAATATCCGAATACTTTTATTCAGCCCTGTATAGGATCTATAGGTTTGTATATATACTACATAGAATGCTAAATTTTAGTTCAGTTAGGAAACGCGTAGCACAGTTTAAAATTCTCCATCTGGAGTTTGTCAATAAACGGAAATGTGTTCGCGAACTTTTGTGCTTCCCTGTATATGATCTACAGAATTTATACGCACCACGTGATAAACAAAAAGTGAGTTAAATTTAAAATCGCGTTCAGTAACTTAAAATGCACTTCCAGGAATTATTGTTAACAGGCAGTAGAGAATTCTTTTGCGTGTCCCTGTAAATGAACGATGACTGCTATGTACACAATATTCTGTAGTAAGCCTCTTGTAATGCACATTAGTGATATATATAAATTTCAGTGCGTTTAAAATAGTGAAACATTACTTAAATAAACCGCAGACGATTTTTCTCCATAGACGTAATGTAACGGAACTCTTTTGACTGTCCCTGTAAAGTAACTATAAGTGCTATGCCCACCCTATTCCATATTAAGCTTCTTCTAATGCACCTTAGTGATATATATAAATTTCAATGCGTTTAAATTAGTGAAACATTATTTAAATAAACCGCGAATGATTTTTCCCCATAGAACGCAATATAACGGAATTCTTTTGAGTGTCCCTGTAAAATAACTATAAGTGCTACACACGTCCGTTGAAATAGGGAACATGCTATAGATGGCGACAATAACATATAAAAATTGCAGAGCAATCCGAGCATATTTACGGGAGTTAGAGCACTGACAGACGGCAGACGGCAGACGGCAGACGGCCAGACGGCAGACGGCAGACGGCCAGACGGCAGACGGCCATACGGCCAGACAAACCGAAGTCATAAGCACTTTTCAACTAGGTTGGAAAGTGCTAAAAAGCAATTTCCATAAATATTATTACAGCAAGAGCAAAAGTCGTGGGTCGGAAAAAATATTTTTTTATTATAGCGAACTAAAACTACAACTATTTTGTTGAAAATGTAGTTAACTACAACTACAACTACTTGTTTTAAAGAGTAGCGACTACAAACTACTTTTCAAAAATAGTCACTACTTCGCTGCTTTCAAATTTTGTTAAAGTGTTCAATTTACACAAGAAATTGAAGACACGGATTAAATAATATTGTTCCTTCGTCATATCGCGTCTGCCAGGATACAATAAAATAAATGCGACATAACCGAGGGCATTAAAAGGTTGAGAAAGATAACATATAAGAAAATGTTTTGCGTTTGTCTCCATAACGTTAGTTTATACACACTTAACAAATTTCGTAGCAAAATTAAGAAAGATATTATATTCTAGAAAATTGCAGAAAAACAATCCTAAATGCAAACAATAAATAAATCTATAAATAGAGCAATTCCGAATAATAAGAAACCCGGCGTTAAAATATGGGGACTTAATAACGAATAAATAGACAAGTGTTGTCAACAAGAAAATTAATTCTTTTGGTACGTTGCTTAATTTCAGCAGCAAGTGTCAATGGAAAAAATCTATGACTTCACTCACATTGCTATACATTGTAGCTGAGATTTGCCACTGCGATTAGGAAATTGTTGAGCAGAACAAATTCTGAACAAAAGAAGCAATTTCGACCACGTGATTTGCAGAACGACAGTTTTTTTTCCTGAAGTAGCGTTAAAAGTAGCGTCGGTTCTCGCTACAAACTACTGATTTTTGTATTGCGGTACTCTTTACACTACATTGTTCAAAATGTAGCGTGCTACACTACAAACTACTGTAAAAAGTAGCGACTACAGTAGTTTCACTACTTGTAGCGCTCTGCTTCCGACCCCTGGCAAAAGTTCTATATTTTATTTGAACAGGACGTTTCTGAAATTCAAGTCGAAATACATACAATTTCAAAGTTATCTTATTTATTTAAATGTTTTTTAAGAAAATTGATTTTCGCATATAGTTAAAGGGATTTTTTAAAATTTCAAGAAAATCATTTTGTACTAAGAATAAAAAGCCACTACTATTTTAGATGAGATTCATTAAAAAAATGTACTAAAACGAAATGTTTTTATTGCAAAATGGAGAGCTTTTATATTCACTGAAAAAGAGTTTGGCAAATTTATGTAATATGAAATTTACCTATTTTTTTCATCTTATCTCATAGCTGAAAATGTTATTTCGAAGCGTTTTTATAACATGAGATATTTTATGGGGATTTATAACATTTCAAAAGAAATAAATTCTATATTTCGTATAGAATTCTAATTTTATATGCTTAAAACGAATTTAGCAAACAGCAGAACAGTAATTATATTTTAGCACTTAAGATTGTTTTTAATGCCTTTAAAAATTTAAATCTCAAGAGGTTTATTACTGTTTACAAAATAACGTATCGAAAATAAAGCTAATGCAACATACTTGACAACAAATGTTTCGTAATTAATCATTCAAAATAAATAATTATAAAAAATTATGAAACTTCCGTACTTAGAAAATACTGTATCAGATTCCTGCAATTAGGTTGGGTTGACTCCAACTTTTTGGGGAGAATGTTTCTAATCGGGTTCCAGTTTTTGAAAATCGGATTCGAGTACACACTGTTAATAATTTGCAGCAAACTATCCAGTCTTTCGACCGTTTTTATAGAAAACGGTTACATAACTCTAATTTAACTCTATTCTGACCATATTATTGCCCATATTATGGTCATAATCGAATTAAATTACTGTTATGTAAACGTTTTCTATAAAAACGGTCGAATGACTAGACAGATTGCTGCAAATTTTTAACAGTGTATACACGATGTTTTGCTAGATTGCTTGATACCCTAAGACATTTTACGGGAATTTCATCTTTTTTCAGTAGCAGTAAATTTTGTATGTCATGTAAAAATTTTAATGTGATGAGTCTCAAAGAAACTAAACGAATATGAGCGCAAAAATTATTTTGTACACGTTTGGATATTTGTTTTATCTAATTTGAAATTTCTTTATATAAGGTTTAATGTATTTTACACAATGATATCTTCATGGTGTGTATAGTTTTACCACAAAATAAATAGAATTTTAAAACTTATTCAATCGCAGAAAAATGTTAGAAAATCAGCGATGAAAGGAGATGATTGCTATTTCGCAGATTTAAATATTAGTCCCAGAATCCTTGGACAATCCAAGGAATGTACGCACATTTTATCTAGGAAGAAACGCTTAAAGCTTACAATAATGAATAATTTCTAACTAAAAGCACAGGTCTAAAAAATTGGGTTCATTAAACATTAAAAAAAATTAATAGTTTCTATACGTTTATGGAACCGCTTATTCCAAAATTGACCACAATAGTTTTTTATAACGCAGTTGTTTTCACAATATGCGTCAACATGTGTTACAGTGACAAATATAAACAGTTGAATCTTTTAATGGCAAATAAATAAATATAACATTTTTTTGGGGGGGGAGGGATGTGTACGACGATATACGTTTACATGTAGGATATATTGAAATAAATTTAAATTCATCAATTTTGCTTAGTTGAAGCTCTTATAGTGCTTTTTTGTTTTGTAGTAAAGCATTTTTTTGCTGTTGTTGGTGGTTTTTCTGTTATGTAATCATTCAGCATTTTCACTATTAAATATTCAGCTATAATTGACAACCATACATTTCACTCTATTGGTACAAAAGGTATGCAGACATATTTATTTACGTAAAAGAACAGTTTGAAAATTTTTATCAGTATCGTCATTCGTGCGCGATTGGTAGCGGAGGTGACCGCCACGGTGAGGGGTTCGAGTCATGATAAGGTATGGATGTCATTGTGTGTGTATCTTCAGTGCTGTCTGTCTACTTCCTGATGTCTATCCCGTCCTTGTCAAGAAGAAGATTTATGTAATTTGTCAACATCTTATATGTATTTTTGTGAATAACAAAATATGGATCATTCGAGATAAACAGCCTAGTAGCTTATAAGTCTCAAAGCAATTCTCCTTCAGATGTATCAAATGTACAGCCATTAAAAATTTTATATTCATGCGCATTATATTTAACGCCAAACTTGCTAATAAATCTTTTAATATCTTTGTAGCAATTTTATGAATTATAACGTAAAATGTAAGATATCAACGGATGTTCTATGGTTATATACACAGTAGTAGATGTGCAAGAAGCTACACTGTAAAAAATGACCAATGTTTCTTATTTTATGAAAATATGCTATAACCACGAACGAAAATATAATATAATCTTCTGAGTTATCCGAATTTCAAATAGCATGTTACATTGTCTTTTGAATCCCCAGAAACGAATACATTTTCAAAATTTAAAGAATAATTTATAAAAACAAATTATTTTTAGCTCTCCGAATTTTTCAGAAACGTTTCCGAAGGATTTTTATAGTGTATTAATGAGTGTCCTCAGGCTGGAATACCTGTTTTTCGAATGTTATCAATTCTGAAGTAAACATTTTCATGCTAAAAAAATGTTTAACAGACAAACATGCAACATTAACAGCGTTAACAATAACATTAAAATTAAGATTATTTCTTTTCTCTTTCATGTATAAATTAACTTATAATGCTGAAAACGTGTACTTGAGAATAGATAACATTCGAAAAACAGGTATTCCAGCCTGAGGACACTAATTAATACACTATAAAAACCCTTCGGAAACGTTTCTGAAAAATTCGGGCAGCTAAAAATAATTTGTTTTTATAAATTAGTCTTTAAATTTTGAAAATGTATTCATTTCTGGGGATTCAAAAGACAATGTAACATGCTATTTGAAATTCGGATAACTCAGAAGATTATATTATATTTTCGTTCGTGGTTATAGCATATTTTCATAAAATAAGAAACATTGGTCATTTTTTACAGTGTAAAAAGTGTTTTATTTTAGTCTAGAGCCTAAAAATTCAACAGATCCATTAGAAAACCACAAATCTGAGATTAAATCTGAATTTTCATATTTATTGAATAGTTGAAGGCACATTTGTCTATATTACAACAAAAATCAGAAACAGCAGCTTTATCTGAACCAAAATCAAATGGGTCTCCAAATATGCCTTGTAAAAGAGAGTTAGAAAATTGTGGACAGATTGGTACAAGTGATGAAGCTGATGATGATTTCGGTACATAAAAGCTCTCTTGTAAACATTAACATAACATGTGAAAAAAGACAGTCCTCAATGTGGTATTTAGGCTGCCTTCATACCAATTGGATATCAAATCTGCACTGAGAAAAATAACACTTTCAAATCTGAGTAAATCGATGTTTTCATTTTCTTATGAAACTTTTTGTTTCAAATATGACGACCCAATAGTTTCAATTCTGAAATACCAGAAATATTCACAATATTGAAACATGGACATACTCAAAACTGAGCACATAGAGGACAGTTCATACTCATTTTTGAAACATGGACATACTCAAAACTGATTAGGAGAGATCAGTTCAAATTCACTTTTGAAACGTATACATACTCAAAAAGAAGCACATAGAAGTCAGTTCAATTTCATGTTTCAAACATGGACATACTCAAATATGAGCACATGATGTTTTATTCTTGAGTATGTGCATGTTTTCAGAAATGAGTAAATACATTTTTCAAACTTGAGTAATTTTGATTTGGAGCCTTTCTGACTATGCGACATACTCGTATTTGAGTATTTTTTGCTCAGTTTTGAAAATATCATTTTTAGAGTGTGAATTATTATTTTTTATCTTATGACATCATTATTAAATCCTATACGAACTTTGTGTGGAGCCCATGGTCTTTCCCAGTGTGTTGCAATAGCTGTTCACGGGGAACCCATATTTTCGATAAGAAATATTTGCCTTGCGCATAATTTCTGTGATTAAATAAGGTGAATTTTTCTATTTGAAATGTTTTGTCTTTACACGTGCCACAGTTGGATCATATTGGTGTAATATAATCCGCACGTTTAACTGAAAAATAGGTGAAAAGGATTTTTCTAATGGAATGTGCAGCACTACAATGTTAAAACAATCTGCAGCAGATTGACCAGTAATTCATCCATTTCTATAGATAACGGCTACTGGACAATAATTTGAAGAGTTTTCCTTATTCGGATTAGGGATAAATTACAGTTATGTAACTTTTTTTATAAAAACGGTTGAATGATTCGACAATTTGCTGCGGATTTTAAACAGTGTGCATACATTTAAATTCCGGGAGTAACAATTTATTTTATGAATTATTTTCCACTTAATTTAAATTAGGCATTGTAATTGCAATAAGCAGGTTCTAACATCGCGTACATATAATAAAAGCCACTTTTATGCAAAACTCATACTTGATACACCATTGTTATTGTGATTTCAAAGTTCAGCACCAAAAACTGCATTAATAACAGCGAAAATTGTATTTATTTTTTAAATAGACATACATAATTCAAAATTAGTAAATCTTTTAATCATGTATTTGAAATACATTAAAATTACATTCTTATGTTTCATGAAAAAATCTCTTTTTTAATTAAAATAAAATATGTTTTGACTTCTAATAACAATGTACATATGGCGAAATGATATACAATTAACATAAACTTATTTACACTTGAACAATACTACTTATTATTAACATTTTTACTATAAAAGCAATTGTACAAATTAAGTATTGTTATACTTAAAGTAAACGGAAAATTTAGAAATAACAAAATTTACCAAATATGCAATTTTTGGAAGTTTTTGGAAGTTTTCAAAGTTTTTATAGTCATTTATATATTTCTTTAACAAAAAGAGTTTCAACAGTTACTTAAATAGTTCTCTTGAACATTCTCCAAAACCATATAAACAGAAATGTAGAATAAAAAGTCACAACTATTTCGAACAAGATTAATTTTCCAATAACATTTTCAAACGAAACATGTTTTATTAAAATATATATACAATAAATGCATTTAAGATTACAGGGAACCCAAAGGTATCTGGTTTGAGTACAGGTATTTCCAATCCGCAATTTTCGTGTTGCAAATGTAGTATAAATCTGTCAAAAAAAGTATTATTTTCAACAAGCCGTATTAAAAAAATGGACTATTGGGAAAACCTTTTTTTACTGCAAAAGGTTTCTGTAAAATGTAAGTAATATTATTCGAAACCTTCTTTTGACTTAATCTCATAATGGGATATGTTACTTCGAAGTGTTTTTATTACATGAAATATTTCACGCGGAATTAATGCTTTTTACAAGATATAAATTCCATACTTCACATAAAAGTTAAAAATATATTCTTATTCAATTAAACAAATATGGATATTTTCATATCCATATATCCATATAATATTTTTATATCCTAAGATAGTTCAATGGTTTTAATACATTTTTGAATACAGATATTTATGATATCATACAATGTATGTAATTGTTCTTAGATTGTAGAAGTCCTAAAAAGCAATCAATTTATATTTCGGATAATGAATATTTTGTACTTGAAAAAAAAATGTGAACCATTCAAAATAAATAAATCAATAAACAAACTTTGTAAACATCTATTATAAAAGCATTAAAGATACACGATAAATTTCAAAGAAAATCGATATGTATGTTTTCTTTTAAGAATAAGATACACATGGAGAAACACAATATAATTATAATAACCCCATTTATATCTCGCATACATCACTTAAAATTAACTCTTTTACAACGAAATCAAAACAGTTACATTTAATTTCAACAATGCCTTTATATAGAAGTATAAAAGATCTTTCAAAATCTCAAGTTAAAACCATTTATACTAAGAATGAAATGTCAATACAATTTAAAATGACAGTTTATGCTCAAATAACATTTTCAAAAGAAATCTCTTTATTATAAAATGAAAACCTTATAAGTTCACTGGAGGCATGTTTTGTAAAAACCTGTGTAATAGGAATCCAACCATTACATTTCATGCAATCTCATAAAAGAAATTGTTACTTAAAAGCATTTTAATAACTTGAGCTATTTCAGGCGGATTGAATTATATTTCAAAAGAAAGAAGCTAAATATTTCAAATAAATTTCAAATGTGATGCGCTTCATATAAATAAAACAAATGGGAGTGTTAAAACAAATGTTTATCACATTACGATGCTTTTAATCTATTTTTAAATTTAATCTAGGTATAATGCGTTTTCATGCAATGTTATTTGGAAAGAATCATTCAAAGAATATTTTGTAAGTAATAATTTATAATAAATAAATTTCGCAATCATGTGTTTCAAACAGATTAAAATCATATACTTAATTTTCACTAAACCCTTTTTCTTTTTTGTTTAAAAAAAATATACTTAAACTTGTAAGAGTAAGATTCAAATGGCAAAATTAAATACAATTAACATAAACTAACATGTTAATAGAAATTATCATTTATTTTGAAAACTTTTTACTAACAGGATAACAGTGTTTACCTAATTTTAACAGAAAATTTACAAAAGAAAATTGAAAAAGGCACAGTTTTCAGAGTCTTTTTATTCTTTTGAATGCGTCTCCAACAAAAATGATTTCCGCATATATTCAAATAGTTCTATCGAAAATTCTGTGAAATCCTTTTACACTAAGAATATAATGTGACGCTTCTTTCAGATGATATTTATTCGTATATAACATTTTCGAAAGAAATCCCTTTATTACAAAATGAAAATCTTTCAGAATGTGTTCAGAAAAATACATAATATGGATACAACTATTTTCTTTCATGTAATTTCATTACGTAAAATGTAACTTCAAAGCGGTTACTAAGGTGAGTTCATTCACACACGGATTTAATTATACTTCAAAAGAAGTAACCTCCCCCATTTCACATAAAAGTTTAAAAGTGATGAAACAAATGAAACAAATATAGGTGCTGAAATTTAGCATGATTCGGTGTTTTTAATATATTTTTTTCGTTTATTTATTTAAATATTATGCAATTCATAAATGTTACATAGATGTAAGCAATCAAAATCTAATTTAATATAATAAATATTTTGTACTTAAAAATCAAAATATTTAAACCATTAAAAAAAAAATACCTTCATAAACATGAATTTTAAACGCTGTAAGAGTATACACACTTCATTTTGAATAAAATTGACTTTTCATGACTTTTATTAATAAAATACTAAGAAACATAATTAAAATAATTTACTCATTTATATGTGACAAATATTACATAAAAATAACGTTCTTATTCCAAGATCAAAAGCATAATACCTAATTTAAACACGAAACTTCTGCAGTTATATAAATATTCTTTTGAATAATTAAGGAAATCCTTTTACATTAAGAATAAAATGTCACAACTATTTCGTATGAGATTCATATTACAAAATATTCAAAAAATCTGTTTATTACAAAATGAAAAGCTTTTAAATTCACTTCAAAATTATTTGGCAAAAGAATTGCGTAACAGGAATACGACGATATAATACGACCATCTTTACATATAAATTTATAACGAAATGTGTTCTTTCAAAGTGTGTTAATAATACTTTAAGCTATTTTACGTGGATTTAATCACATTTCAAAAGAAGTAAACATCTGTTTTTACATAAATTTAAAAGTTATATTACAAGCATTCGACACATAATTAAAATAGGAAATTTACAAGTAAAAATTTCAAAAAAGATTCCGTTTTTACACATTTTGTAAAGATTTTATATTTATTTAAATATTTCTGTAGCAAAAATTACTTTACGCATAAATAATAATAATGAGAAGAAGAATAATAACATTCTGAAATATCAATGGGATACTTTTAAAATAAAAATGAAATTTTACAACAATTTTATAGGAGGTACATTTTCAAAGGAAATCTCTTTATATCAAAACGAATGCTTTTAGATTTACTTGAAAAGTGTTTTGCAAAAAAAGTGTGTAACAAGTTTGAGAGTATTTCATTTCAGGTAATCTTATAATGGGAAATATTACTTCAAAGTGTTTTAACAACCCCAGCCATATCACGAGGATTTAAGAATATTGCAAAAGAAATAAAATCCACATTTCATTTAATACATTGAGGCGCGATGAGATGTATTTTAAACCAATTAATTTTAATCAATACTTGTACCAGAATTTTTAAATAAAATTTTACATTTATAATTTTGGTTACAAATAAATAAATGAAAAGTTAAAATTTCATTTCTTTATTTTAAAGCAAAATTTTTCAAAATTTCTGATGTACATTCAATATTACAATAACACAATTACTTGCTTCTCTAAGGATTAACTGTGTATATAAATGTGATATGCTTAAAATGAATACTAGAAGAGTCATAGCGATCAATTTGACCTGTACTAAATAAATACATTTCTGTTCGAATCAGAAACTTCTAGATAAAATACAGGGTGAGCACTGATTAATGAGCGCATTCTAGAGTTCGATAAAACTAAAAGAAAACAATGTAGCAACCGCTATGGTTGTTTAGAAGAGAGAGTGGTTTACACAGTTTGTTTTAACCCTTTCCGGCACAGACAAAGTCTGTTCGTAAAATGAGAAACTGCTGACTGACACCGGAATTTACAAAAGACATTTTTAGAAAATATGAACTCCTTATTTAGATCTTTCATTATAGAAATAAAATTTTATTAAAATATTCTTGGTGCCATTTGCAAATTTGGAATTAAAATTAGGTGTGCCTGGAGTGGGATCACTTTGCCGGAAAGGGTTAAAACTTCGCTGTGTGTATTCCTGACGAAACCGGCAGAGATAACTCTTTCTGATCGAAAGTCATCTTCTCGGATTAAGCAGCGTTTCACATTTCCAGTTATGTCGACCGTCATAATTTTCGTATGCGGGGGTCAGAAAAACCGCATGTAGTAACAGAACGCCAACGTGATAGTCTAAAGCAGTGGTTCCCAACGGGGGGCGTACGCCCCACAGGGGGGCAATTTGACTATTCAGGGGGGCAATTTAACTTTTCAAGGGGACAATTCAGAATTTCTGTGAACCCATACCTTCTGAATTTTTTTTCTAATAGTAATGTTGTAGACTGAAAATAAAAGTTACACATCCAAATTTCAAAAACAAAATTAAAAAAAATAGTTTTTATTCAATTTTTAAAAAGTATCCATTCAAAAGTTTTAAATACATTCCCACCAGAATAATTATAGGAAAAAACATTTTAAGATATTTAGATACTTTTATATATTTAAAAATTCTTTATAATTTTTCTGATTTAGAAGTATTTTAGAATTTTAAACAACTTTTTTGATTATTTATTGAATGAGTCGCACTGCAATATGTCACATGAAAATCAATTTTACACATGAAACTATTTAAGTGTATATTTAACAATTACTTGACGACCTTCCTTTACCAAATCTTTTATCACGTTTCATTCTGATTAGAAATTGATTAGTAATTTAATCGCAGAAATTCTGTGATTAAATAAGACAAAAATGTTTTATTCAAAATTATTGATTTTTCTAATCAAGGATTCTGAGCACTCTATACATCACGCATACGTGGCGACCGTATGCCAGTAAACTACGAGGAGTATCAGATGATTATAAAAAATATTTGATTCTTCCATTACCTTCGGCACGTTTCAGGATCAATGTTAAATGCTTTTTACTCTGTCAGGAGTAAATTCTTTTAAAATTTTATGAGAATTATATGTTATAGGGGGAGGGGGCATCATCATTTTAGAGATGTTTTGGTGGGGCGCGGCTAAAAAAAGGTTGAGAACCACTGGTCTAAAGGTTAACGTTGGTGTGGATTGGCCGTGGATGAAGTGATAGGGCCATTTTTCTTCCATGAATCCACAGTAACAAATTGTGTGTATCTCGACATGTTACAGTGTTACGCTGTTCCTCAGATGGTGCATCGTCAGCCCCAAGTTTGCTTCCAGCAAGCTGGGGCACCACCACTGTTAGAGACTACCAGCGGGAAACATTTTCCCAACGATGGATTGGTCAATGTGGACCGTTTTTTTGGCCTGCACGATAACCCGACAAAACATCTCTAGATTTTTTCTTTGTTAATTTGTCAAAGACCGGGTGTACGCAACAAACGTTCGCGATATTGATGAACTAAAGCGACAAATCACTGAGGTTATTGGAGGAATAACGGCTGAGATGTCCCGCAACGTTTGGCGTGAAATTGAATATGGACTATACCACAAATGAAACTCATGTAGAACTTATTCAATGCGTTACATAAAACTGTTTAAAATCTGCTTGTCAGTAAAGCATTAACCCGGGAGAAATCGCGCATATCTAGTGTATGAATGGTTTTTACTTCGTCACCAATAAATACAAACAATAATAGTCAACTTATTTATTCAGAGACAACTGTTACAAATTGTAGGATAAAATACGATGAAGATTGCTTTTCAAAAAATAGTGGTTATAAATGTAAAAACCGTACGCACTCTGGGGTATGTCACACTCCGTGCGACTTCTCCCGGGTTAAACATGTAAGTACAATACTTTGTTTATGTTTTGGGGGACTCTGAAATGCGTTTAATAATTTAAATTTAAGTCATACAGAAGAAAGTAAAATCAATAAATTAAACATATTTAAATAATTCCGGTCTAAAACATTTGTTTTAAAACTTGAGTAAAATTTCCAGCCGTTCTAGTGTTAATGAAACAGGCGTTGCTTTTTAGTACGTTAAGTGATTTTGAATGACGTTTTTATAAATTTATTATTTAAAATTTAAGACAGAAGTCGGTAACTGGTAGGTCGTCTCAACCATTTTTTTTCGATTTTTTTTTTAAACTTTAAATAAAGCTACTAAATAAGGCGAAAATTATTATTTGAAAACCAAAGTGGTACCAAATAGGCCGCTAGATTCTGCAATTCAGTAAGGTACAGATTACAATACAGATATAGTAGTAAAAATCAGGCACTGTAGCATCACTGAGAAAAAACAACAACAACAACAAAAAAGACAAATGCTTCTTAATCTAAAAGTTTACGAAAATAATATTTTAATCATCTCTCTTCTACCAACCATTCCGAAAATCATTCCGTTATCTTGAGAAACCCCAGAAACAAGCAGATTCCCGAGATTTAAAGAAGTATTACCGAAAAAAATTACTTTTGCTGCCGAGATATTTTGAAAACGTTTCCCAACAGATTTTACCTTGTATTTATCAGTTTTCTCATTCCGAAATATCGTTTTATGGGATGCTATCAATTCTCAAGAAAATATTTTCATGTTCAAAAAACATGATAAATTAGCAGCTTTAAAATAAACATGACATTTCAGAACATAAATATTAAAATTAATGCATAACATTAATATTAAAATTAATACATAACATTAATATTAAAATTAATAAAATTAATATTAACATTAACACATTAATATGAACATTAACATTAACATTATTTTGTTACTCTTGCATGCATACATTTTGTTATGAAGCTGAAAATGTTTACTTGAGATTTGATAACACTCGAAAAACCGATATTCCAGTTGAGAAAACTATTAAGAGCACGGTGAAAAACTACTCGGGATAAAAGTCTACTACTCGGGACTACACGGTAAAAACTACTCGGGTTGCCGCACACGCGCGGTAGTGTATTGCTGCTTAGTTTACTGTTTATTACTGTTAATTTTACTGTATAATGCTGGCAGCTGGGATGCTACTATTACACTGTGAAATCAACACTTTTTTTGCAGTATATATATACAAATCTCTAGATCAAATAAATTTGTATATATACTGCTTCACAAAAAAATATTTCAAGACTTTATCGACTATGGATTATAACTGCTGAAATTGGGTTTTCAAATGTGCTATGTGTTCTTCAAATTGTTTTTTTTAATAATAATTTTTTACCTTATTAAACGGGAAAGTTTAGTTCCAGTTTACGGAATATGTTGGAAATTGTTTCATAATCTATGCTGGACGCAGGGTTTTAGTTTCTTTTTACAGTGTTCTGACGTCTGTTCTACGGAATCCTTTTTAACACTTTCCAACCTAGTTGAAAAGGGTTTATGACTTCGGTTTGTGTGACGTCTGCCGTTTGACCGTCTGCCGCGCGTCTGGCCATCTGCCGTCTGTCCATGCTCTAACTCCCGTAAATATGCTTGGATTGCCCTGCAATTTTTATATGTTATTGTCGTCAACTATAGCATGCACCCTACTTCAACTGAAGTGTTTAGCACTTATAGTTTTTTTACAGGGACACACAAAAGAATTCCATTACATTACGGTCTATGGGGAAAAATCATTTGCGGTTTATTTTAATGATGTTACACAATTTCAAACACATTGTAATTGATATATATCACTAAGGTACATTACAAGAAGCTTAATATGAAATAGGGTGTGCATAGCAATTATAGTTACTTTACAGGGCCAGTCAAAAGAATTCCGTTACATTACGTCTATGGAGAAAAATCGTCTGCGGTTTATTTAAATAATGTTTCTCTATTTTAAACGCATTGAAATTTATATATATCACTAAGGTGCATTACAAGAGGCTTACTACAGAATATTGTGTGTATAGCAGTCATCGTTCATTTACAGGGACACACAAAAGAATTCTCTACTGTCTGTTAACAATCATTCCTAGAAGTGCGTTTTAAATTGCTGAACGCGATTTTAAATTTAACTCACTTTTTGTCTATTACTTGGTGAGTATAAATTCTGTAGATCATATCATGCACAAAAGTTCGCGAACACATTTCCGTTTATTGACAGAAACTCCATAAGGAGAATTTTAAACTGTGCTACGCGTTTCCTAACTAAACTAAAATTTAGCATCCTATGTAGTATATATACAAATCTATAGATCATATACAGGGCTGAATAAAAGTATTCGGATATTTTTCCGAATATTGTATATGTCGGAAATTCCTGAAATTACGTTTTTAAATATGTTATGCGTTTTCCAAATTGTTCACTTAGATGTTATCTTTCAGCTTATCAAACGGTAATGTTTTGTAAAATAATTTTGGAAGCGTTGGAAAGTGTTACATAATCTATGCTTGACGCATGATTTTTCGTTCTTGTTTGAACTAAGAATGAAAGAAATGTCTCAACAATTTCAAATGAGATTTCTTTTCAAATAAATTTTTTTAACGAAATCTGTATTACAAAATTAAAAGCATTTAGACTCATTTGAAAAGCATTTTGCAAAATGGTGTGTCAGACCTGCCAAGTCTCCGGCTTTTTGGATACCAGTAATTTAGTACAGAAAATGTTGTTTTGTTGAATCGAAGCATTTTGCAATTTAAAAGAACAACATTTTCTCAAAAAAATTACTGGTGTTCAAAAATCCGGAGACTTGGCAACTCTGGTGTGTAATATGAATCCAACTATTTCCTTTAATGTAATCTCATAATGGAAAATCTTACTTGAAATCGTGTTTATAACTTCAGATATTGCATGGAAATTTAATACTATTTCGAAAGAATTAAACTCTACATTTCATATAAAAGTGTAAATTGATATACTTAAAACGAATGAAGCAAACATGAGTACTGAAATTATATTTTAGCACTTAAGAATGTTTTAAATGTTCTTTTTAAAATTTAAGTATTAAAGGTTTATTAATGTTTAGGTAGTAATTTATCGAGAAAGAAGCTAATGTGATTTTTTAGACAACGAAAAGGTTTGTAATTAATTATTCAAAATAAGTAACTATCAAACCTTTTTAAACTACTACATTTATAAACTACTGGATTAGAGTCTTGCAACTATGTTGGGATGACTCCATTTTTTTCTGGTTCGTTTATATTCGGGTTTCAATTTTGAAAATCCGGTTCCAGTATAAATGATGTTTTACGAGATATTTCTCATATTTTTCAAATGAAAGTAACTATATATTTCGTTATGAATGAGTACTTATGTACACAATTTATTTTTTATAAATAAGCTACATGTTAATGTTATGATTGTAGTCTATTTTTCCATACTGAATTTAACTTTAGAATTTATGCTCATTAATTTCGGCTTTCAGGTCGGGTTCGAACCAAATTATAGTTTAAGTGTTTCAATCCGTGTGTTTATCAAGAAAACATATTCTGGACTCGTTTATTTGCAGGTTGAAGATGGTCTTTCTCAGTTTGGGGTTAGTTTCCAGTTGATATCAAACGAAATTTTCAACAACGGGCTCTAAAAGCTTTAACCCGAGATTGCTCGCGCTGGGTATGTCACACCCAGTGTCTCCGTTTTCGAAGTTTTTCTTCCCAACCTTTTTTCAGAAATGGACGAGTCTTCGTGTAGCTGCCTCAAAGGACATAACATTGAAGGGGGAGAAGCGGTGAAAGAATTCTAAAAATAGATCTATCGTAATCGCTATGCATGGGTGTCTCATACCCAGCGCGAGCATTTCTGTAACAGCTCTGAGTACAGGTAGACGCATTTAAAACGTTCTTTCGTTATGGCTCGTTGCCGCAGTTATGACGAAGAAATGCAACATTTAATAAATTTACTGGAAGAAATTTACTGGAAACAGTTTCTTCGGATGAAGAAATTATCGATGAAGATAATGAATTTTCTGATAACGAAGAGCAAGATGATGAAGAGTATTGTAGTAATCACGATTCTTCGACAGAAATCGAATCTGATTTAGAAAGCGCGGTTTCTGATTCAAATGAAAATGATAGTTTCATAGGAAGGGATAATACAACAAAATGGAATAAAAAGAAATTCCGTGCTAATGCTAGAATTTCTGCTAAAAATATCGAAACGCCCAGGAAATACATACGTTTCAATAAATGTCACTTCTCCCATGGAAGCTTGGAATCTTCTTATATCTTCTGATCTGGTAAAGAAATTGTAGCAATGGACTAACATTTTTATAGACTCGATTCAAGAGCGTTTTTCTCAAGAAAGAAATGCAAAGGAAACTAAAGTGCGGAGCTAAAAAGGACAGAAAACTAAATTTGTTTGTGAAAAATGTCAAAAACATGTATGTATGGAACACATGGCATGTATCTGCAGGAAATGTAGAGAATAACTGTAAATAACACGTTTAATATATGTCTAAAATTGTATAATCTCTTCTCTTTCTCGGGTGTTTTATGTTTTATGTAGATTTTACGGTAGAAAATAGGAACAAAACGCCATGGGTATGACATACCCAGCGCGAGTAATCCCGTCCGTTTTTTTCGCGCGTGTAATGCCGGGTTAATGATAAACATTTACAAATTAAAACAAACAGCACAAAATTGCACTTTTTTTTTGCTAAAATCAGTGTACATAGGAAAAATAAAACTTAGTTACTAATTATCTTCCAACGATTTCGGCTAAAAACTATGAAGCCATCACCAGAACTGGTGATCTTTACATCTTGACATGAGAGAAATGAAAAATAGGATGAAACACACGTAGGGAAAACTGACAAGGAAAAAGGTGAAAATAGCTAGAAAGCTGGTGCCATCTACCGATTAAAATGTAAACCAAAAACAACCATGCAGTGAAAAAAAAAGGTGGGGGAGGAGTTAACTTATTTTTAAAAGGTTAATATGCTAAATGAAAACTATCATTACAAGTATCACTATTTCTTAAATTAATTTCTGTTGATTCTCTAACTATGGCTTTAAATGGGTTGTTACATAGAAATAATTTTACCTTTACTGACATTAATTTTCACATCATTATTGTTAGCGTAAAATCTCGAAAGGGCATTGACAATCTTCAGAATTTAATCTCACTCTCATATACTATTTTAATCGCTAAGAAAACCTTCGTTTGGTCGTATCTATGTAGAAAATCGTATGATTATTATTCTATGAACACTGATTTTAGAAAAAAAAACAAGTACAATTTTGAGCTGTTTGTTTTACTTTCTGTAGTAATTAACGGAGTAACGTCCATCTTTAACTTTTATTTGGTAAACATTTACTTTTAACAACACATCGATATTTTATACTCCAGTCCATCTCTACAGTACAGAAGTCTGCGAAAATAACAATTCATGACACAATTTCGTTTTCAAAAATTACACTTTTATATATGGGAATTTTATATAAGTTATTCCTGTCTGCAAATGTAAAGATCAGTCAAATGTTCAAAAAAATAATAAATCTAGTTTTCTAGCGAAACGAGCAGTCAATTGATCAAGAGACAGAAATTGTGACTTTAAAATACTTTTTTTTTAAATTAATTAAAATTATTTTATAACAGCAAAATAATAAATTTATGATATTTTAAAGATTTTTTAAATTTTAAATTTTAGTTTAAATGAATTTAAGATGTATTTTACCATTTAAAATATTTTAATGAATTTAATTTTTTTCTTTCGTTTTATAAATTAGTATAATTAAAGAAATTTGTAATTTTCTAACATATTCTTGTAAACTTTTTAAATGCATTAAATATATTTTTTAATTGAAATTTGCTTTAATTTTTATATTTCTGTCATTTAAAAGACAATAGAGAGACGAAGAAGAAGGAAAAATCATGCGTTACGCATCGATTATAAAACACTTTCCAATACTTTCACGATATTTCAATGCAATTCAGTCTTTGGATACAGCGAAAGAAGAAAACAGATCACTTATTTGAATATCCAATTTCAGCAATTACTGTTCATAGTCGGTAAGGTATTCGAATGTATTTGTGAAACCCTTATATCAGTTTTAGGTTTATATGCACAATACAGGGAATTCTAGAATTGAATTAGCTGAAAAATGCATAATACAGTTGCAAATTCACTTTCAGAAACTTCCGTCCCTAAAGTGTAATGTATTTATATTCTTCTACGCAGCAATGCATGTGATCTAAAGTTTTTTATACGCAACACACAGTATGTTAAAATGTAACAACACACATAACATGAATAAAGTAAACTTTTGATAATCACCATCCTTAGATTGCATTGTTTTGTATATGTATTACTTTATGCTCTACAAACATTCTTTAGTACACAAAAATATTGTTGAGCAGGCAAATGCATTGCAAAGTTCAAAACACGTGTGAACCAATTCGCGCACATACACGATAATACCTACAAATTATTTTGAGCAGCCCTGCATATAATCTATATAATTTATCATACAACGTAATTTACTAAAATTTAGTTAACCCGCCAGCACACGCGCCCCTTTCCGTTACGTTACCACACGTGCGGGACAAATTTTACCCCAATGGGTTTTCTTGAGTCAATTTCCCCCTGGTTAGATTATAAACAAAAATTTATATTTTGAAATAAACTGTAAATCAATAAAGGACATAATTTAACTTAAAATAAAAAGTTCTTTTATATTTAAAGCAAAAAAAAAAAAAAAAAAAAAAAGCACTAAGATTTTTTTCTGCATATCATTACATACAAAGCTTTTACAATAGAAATTCAGCCATGAAAATACAAAAAAAAAACATAAAACTGATATATAGCAACTGTATGTGCAAGAGTTGTTAACGTTTGAAAGAAAAATTATATTATTATTTGCACACTATATTTTTTACATAAACATTTGCATTAACATTTACCTATCATTATGGGTTACGTTATAACACGCGTGGGGTAAATTTCCTCCCACGTGACATTTTTATAACAAAATAATGGAAACTACACAACCGGAGGTAAATTCTTTTTGGCCACATCTTGATATCATTCAGCTTGAAAGGTACTATAAATCTCCGAATGATCACGAACTATTTTCGCATATTTTTAAGAAATAGTTGTAAGCTGGGGTAGATTTTATCCCAGCGCGTGTGCTGGCGGGTTAAGGTACAAAATGCATAACACAGCTGAAAGCGTTTTTACGTGCAAATATAGTTTATTGATAGTGCTGTAACTTAATTATTTTGTGTTTCCTTGTATATCAGTAATAATACTACTCGTACGATATTCTATAGAATACATGTATTATACACTTCCGTAACGCATATCAATTTCATTATATTTGAATCTATATAACATTATTAAAATACACTACAACTAATTTTCTCTCCTGAAGCATAATCAGGGGTCTGTCCAGACTTTTTTCCCAGGGTCCAGTTTTTGTGAAATTGTGAACAGCTTTTTATATTTGTGTAAAATCTAGTCATAATTTTGTGAATTTGAAATGACTGTTATATTCAGGTTCTTGTTTATACATTTTTAAGAAGATATATGGATGTAAAATACATATATTTTCTTTATATGTGTAAAAGTGACAGGTCAGATTTTACTTTTAAATGATTAATTTGTGAAATGTTCAGTTTAAAGATGAAAAATTTTTGTGAAAAACCTATTTTTAAGATATAGAATTTTCTGAAGGGTCCTGTTTTAGGAAAAATAGTTTTGTGAAGGGTCCTGTTTTAGGGAAAAAAGTTTTGTGAAAGGTCCTGTTTTGAAATTAAAAAAATTGTGAAGGGTCCTTTAAAGGACCCAATTTTTTCCTAAACAGATCCCTGATAATGCAAAGAAATTATCAAACTAACTAAATAAAAATTTTACACACTACATTTTCAATCGGCAATGTCCTATATTAAACCTCAGTAACATATACATAAAAATGCAGATATATTTACAAAATGTAGAGTACAGACAGACGAATCGAAGTCACAAGCCATAATAATCTTCCCTTTTTTAGAATTAAATAAACATATTTTGAACAAGAAATATTCAAAAAAAATGTAATCAAATAACCAATCAACCAAGTACCACATAGAAACAAGTCACATTCTTAAATCATTTTATTAAAGTTTATTTGTGGTACAAAGTATGTTTTTTTTATCTGGGGGGGGGGGGAGGGGGATGATGAAAGGTTGGCAGCTGAATATAAATATTTTTCAGCTATGTTTTCAAAATTTAAGTGTCGAAAAATTATCGTGTCGAATAATAATATAAATCGAAATTTAAGTTTGAATAATTATTGAAAATCAAAAGGTTTATCAAATATTTGAAATTATTTTATATTTCTTAGTTTTCACGTATTCAGAAATATTTTCCCTCATTTTTTGTAAATCTACAAATATTGTAGTGAAACTTAGACATAGCAGAAAAATTAAGTTAGAAATTAATTTTAAAAGTTTCTATACATTAATGAGAATCCCATGTTGTCCATTATTTAATTCGATAACTTTTAGTTTAGATATAAATTTCAGTTGAAAAAACTGATTAAAATAATGTAATGCTGTACTTTAGGTGTGCCCGGTCCTAAATGTTATACTTTGTAAAACAATTTTTACATATGGACATTTCAAACAAATATAATCTTCTTATGATTGAAATTTATCTAGTTATGAAACATTAAGTTTTAAGAATTTCAAGATCTTGGGCATTGAAATGCTATTGCTTCGAAAAGTTCTTAAGGAACCATATATATATATATTTATCACACTTTCATAGATGTGTTTAGATTTCTTTTAATTACGTAACAGCAAGATATGATAGAGTTCCAGTATATATATACTTACTTATTTGTTCAGAAACGCTAAATTTATTTGCCAGTATATCTATTCTAAAGAAAATACAAGTTATTGCAGGGTTTTTTCATTTACTTTTTTTCATGATTTACTTAATATGAATCTTTATTTTGTTTTTATATTATTATAAATCTTTAATCATTATTTATTTTTGTTTAAAAAAAAACCCATTTTCTTAAATGGGATTTAAAATTTGTTAAATAATTATTACAATTTTCACAAAAATCATTAAAAATATAATTTTATAAAATTCTTCTAATTTTTCCTTTAAAGTGAAAACACAGAACATAAGAAAAATGAAAGTCTGTTTTCGTTTAAAAAGTGATATCCTACTTCACAACTACGGTTACTGCAACAGAGAATTTTATCAGACGACAATATGTAATAAATCTTTCTGAAATATATTTTATATCTATGTTAAAAACTTGAAATTTAATTTTTTCTGACTATAAAACAAGATCACAGATAAGAAAAGAACATAATATGATATAAGGACTAACAAGGGAGCAGTTTAAAGGAGTAGTATAAAATTTATTGTCCAAAGTTTAGAAACAATGTTATGTAAAAGAATTCTCAGAGGTGCCTTAAAATTTCTTTTACTAGCATGCAAAGGAAATTTTCTTTTAATTTTATTACGTAAAACTTTTAAATTGTATATAAACTATATTTTAATAGTTTTCCTTTTATTTGAAATATCTGTAAAATGACCGTGAAATTTAACAGATTCAATAAAATTTAAATGTTGACTATACTTTTGTATTAGCTGATAATCCTTTTGATATTTCCACTATTCTTCATATTCTCAATTCTATGGACTCACATACTCAGTTTAGGTTCAGTTAGAAAATTGTTATAAACTTCACTTCCCTCTTGATGTATTAGTTACAGTGATTATTTTTTTAAAACCTGTATTTTTAAAGAACCTTTTTCTATCTCTAATCCTCTCTTCCTCATGCTCTCTCGAATACACATGTAAACCGCACCCTCAAAATTTGTTCATATTCCGTTTACCTTAATGATAAGCTTAAAAAAAATTCTATCAAAAAAGGATTCAGCCATTCTGTTACCTTAAATCCTGTTCATAAATTCAATACAGCCACATGTAAATCTACTATGTTAATTTGTCAAACACAAACCTGGTAATTTGTTTATTCTGCCTTTATATCCTACTTTATATTTTAGATTAGCTAAAGTTAAAAATATTTTTTTCAAGTTTTTATTTTAATATTATCTTCAAATAATTCAATAAATTTTAAATATTGACAATACTTTGTCTTAGCTAATAATCCCAGTTTAGATTCAATAAGCTTAAGATCCCATCCACTAAGTCTCCTGTTTCTCATCTACGCAAATGGAGAATCTATAACGTTCTTTGTAACGATTGTGATTTATTTTATAAATGTCAGACTAAAAGATATCTCGAAAAACGGTTAAGCGAGCACTCCCGTTATATCGCTATCCTTTAAATTTCTAAATCTTATTTTCCCAAGCATTCTAGGGATTCTTGCTATAGTTTTAGTTTACAATATGCTAAAATTATCTTTCATGTTAATAGTATCCTTAAATTCAGAGCGATTACATTTAGCGCGTATGCAGTACGGGTTAAATTTGTTAGTGTACATTTGCGCTACTGTTCTCTCATGCGGCCGGTAGACAAAACAGAAATGCACTGCAGGCGTCCAAATTATGCAAATTTTGTTCGCGTTCATGAAAACCTCTTACTTCTCTTGCAGCGAGTTGTCAAAGCAATTGTTCGTAGGAAAAAAATTGCTACTAGTAATTTATTCATAAGTTCCAAGTTCCATATTCCTTTTTATCGACATTACAGCTGCGTGTGATTACAATGGAATATTTATACTTAATTTAGTTTGCCCATTCGTAACTGGCATAATATTTAACAATTTCTCTTTGTAATTTATCTAGTGCATATTTTTATTTTCCCGCATGCAAATGTACTAGCAGTCGTAAGAGGTGGTTGTTTCAACTTGCGAAATTTCTTCAATTCATCTGCGTAGGCTTAGTATATAATTATATTTTATTGAAAATTTAACTATTTATTTTAATCGTGATGAAAAATCTAACTCTACTATGCTCTCTGCCGCTTGGAAAACTTATTCAGATCACCCATATAAACTTTTATATTAATATTTGTATTATTATACTAGTATTGAATATTTATATTTGTATTTAATTATTTTTAATTATTTTAATTTTGTATATAATTTTTAATCTTTATTTTATTTACATTGATTTTATTTGTTTATTAAACTATTATTATGTCGATTTTTTGAAATTAATTATTAAATTAAAATAAATTAAATTTACTTACTTATTAATTATTTTATTTTGTTCATTCTTCTTTCTCTATTATATATATTATTTTTTTCTATACTTTTCCTTTCCGTTTCTGACTTCTATTTTTATTTAACGTGTCTCACCCTGATCTGTCTTCTTCTGATTAGCTAATGCCTATTATGTCATAGGCTGATTGATGCCTTTAGCTTTTCTGTTGTGTGTTGTCTTTAACCTGTCATTTTTATTCCATTTTTTTCAGTCTTGCTCCTGCTTTCAAAGTTGTAGCACGTCTTCTTTACGCCTCATCAAGAACGACAGCACTCATTCGAAAGGACTTGCAATTATTTAAATTTATTATTATTATATTTTTTATTTTAGTCCGAACTATTGACTAATTATGGAATGCAGCTATGAATAAATATTAAGAGGCAGATAATAAAGTAGCTAATGCCTATATAAAATTGCCATTGCCACAAAAGGTAGCAATGGCAATACTAACTTTATTATACGGAAGTGAGGCATGGACACACACAAAAAATGATGAACGACAAATACAATCCTCAGAGATCAAATTTTTGAGGAGTGTGAAGGGATGTCCAATGATAGACAAAATAAAGAATGATTACATCAGAAAATAACTTGAAATTATACCAATATTAAATAAAATAGGAAATTACAGAAAGAAATGGAGGTACCACATCGAAAGGATGGATACTGATCGTATACCAAGGGCATTATTAGAAGCCAAGGGGGAAAAGAGACAGAGGAAGGCAGCGAAAAAGATGGATTGAGGCCGGAACAGGCTTATAGCCTGAAACTATGTTTTGGGATGATGATGATAATAAAATGTCTTCCTATTCCGAGTGATGTAACTGAGGATGTAGTCACAAGATGGTGTCTGTTGTTTGTTGACATCTAATCAGGGCCAGGTTAACGTCTGGGAAAACTTCCACCATTTAAAATCGAAAATATATTCTTGCCTTATTTATGACACAAATTCTCCATGGTTAAGTCGCATGAAAAATACATTCTGGATGAAAATGTCTATTCAAATTTTCTGGTGGACGTTTACCTCAGTTGTAATCAAAATCACTGACATTGACAGGAGGACTGTGTATGTAGCCATAAGATACGGGACCGCAGGGCCTGGCTACCAACGAGGCAAAGTTCCACCAGTGAAAAAAATTAGGTATTGCTTTAATTATGACAGAAATTTTGCATTATTAAGGCGTTTAGATAAGAAGATAATTTCTATCCAAATTTATTCGTGGTTTTATTTATAAGGCGGTAATCAGGACCTGAAGAACCGGTTACAGTTGAAAATTCACCATTTTCAAGATATATCAATATCTATTTTTTAATAGTTTCATAATTTATGGTGATATTATTATTATTACATTATTATTTTATTATTTTATTATTAAAATTGGAAATTTAAGATAGAAAACAATTGTAGTCCATCTGAAGAACATTTTGATTTTTTAAAATTTTTTAACACCATGGAAAAGTTAATATAAATCATAGAAAATTAATTGAATTTGTAATTATTACAGATGGTAGTATTTAAATTATTTAATAACGTTCCAGAAGAATATATGTTTTTAAACACATATTAACAGCGAGCATATCAAAGTTTGTTTTCGATATATTTTTTAAAATTTAATTTTGATAAAAATAAAAACATTATAGTGCGATGAGAAAATAGACATGAAAAAAGTTATTAAATATTTTCTAACCAGAATCAAATATGGAACGGTTACATACTTCTATCAATTAAATAATAGAAGTATAAAACATTCTGTTAATTGCTCTATCTATATTTTCAAATTTAGTTGCATTTTTCAAAAAAACAAATAATCCGTATAGATACTTTTCATTCAGGTAAAATGAATTTCGGCCATTTATTTTTGCTAATTCCTCAAATAAATAATCTATTCTTTGTTGAATGAAGAATATATTTTTCAAATGCAACCTTAGGTAAAACTTTCAATTTATAATGACTCATGCTTAGTTTTAAATAATTTTTTAAATAATTTTAGAAGCACGCCATGCAAATGGTTCACTTCATTCAACATGCAGGGTTTGTGAAAAAAAAATTACTCCGAAGTGTGTTCTACGACTCTGCATCAATTGAAATTTACGGGATAGATAACTCAATTGATGCTAATTCAATTTATTATCAAAAATGCTCTTCACGAAAAATCTTCAAAATTCTTTGAGATAAGTTTTTAACAGGATTATGTATTTTAATGCTTTCATATAAAAGTTTTATAGGTTTAAAATGAATGTTAAGTGTGTATCTTCATATCAACAACATGCTATAATAGCAAAACTATATTACCCTTTGCTAAGTTCAATTCATCTGGCCAAATATCCAAAAGATGGCACTTACGACTAGCCATTACTTGAATTATCCGTAGTTTAAATTTTAGTAGAACGCTCCTTATAGTCTTCTCAAATGTATAATTTCAATCCAGTATTTCATAAATAATCGACACATATTGTCCTGTAAATTCCTCACTTAAATTAATTCCCTTTTCCATACCACAAAAAATGCTGAGTATAATTCATTAATACTGCTAGAAACCTTGTCAATTGACTCAGAGATTATTTCATTTATTTGCGCCATCAAACTTTTCACTAAAATATATTTCACAGCAAAAATAACAAATCCGTATAAAATTTACTTAAATATGATTTGCATAACCTATATTTTTTCACAAGTGTCAATTTTTCATAAACACATTTACATTTCTAAATTAAAATATTATATTTGGTCTTTAGAATTTCAGCATAATCAAACGCTTATGATTTATAATTTATCAAACATTTCTTAAATAAAAAGTATTTTCATAATTATGAAATATATCCAGAGGCCCATTAGCCCGAGGTACTTGTGCGCACCGCACACTTTGTATATATAGAATATCGATCACTTGCAGCCCAATTAGATATTCATCTAATTACAGCCCAAATTTTGGCAAAATATATATATTTTCATAATTATTAAATACATTATTTTAATGCTGCTTATGCGCAAAATTTGATGTATTTCTTGTAGTTCAAATTAATTTTACCTTGCTGCATTATAACTTTTTGTAATGTTGCTATTGAAATAACATATTAATATGGCCGTTTGCATTGTTTATGTTTGTGTCCTACTGATATGGTCATCTTGCATTTTGACATAGCTATTTGGGATAATAATTTCATTGCATTTGGTCAGTTATTTCTGTTTCAATGGTTAATTTTTGCAATAAGTTTTTATATATTGAACTTCCATAATGACCTGCTGCATTTGCGCAATCATTTGTGGATAGTTTTACTTATTTACTTTTTTTTTATTTTTTTTTTTTTACTATTAATTTTTATATTCGTAAGAATATCGATCACTTGCAGCCCAATTAGATATTCATCTAATTACAGCCCAAATTTTGGCAAAATATATATATTTTCATAATTATTAAATACATTATTTTAATGCTGCTTATGCGCAAAATTTGATGTATTTCTTGTAGTTCAAATTAATTTTACCTTGCTGCATTATAACTTTTTGTAATGTTGCTATTGAAATAACATATTAATATGGCCGTTTGCATTGTTTTTGTTTGTGTCCTACTGATATGGTCATCTTGCATTTTGACATAGCTATTTGGGATAATAATTTCATTGCATTTGGTCAGTTATTTCTGTTTCAATGGTTAATTTTTGCAATAAGTTTTTATATATTGAACTTCCATAATGACCTGCTGCATTTGCGCAATCATTTGTGGATAGTTTTACTTATTTACTTTTTTTTTTTTTTACTATTAATTTTTATATTCGTAAGAATATCGATCACTTGCAGCCCAATTAGATATTCATCTCATTACAGCCCAAATTTTGGCAAAATATATATATTTTCATAATTATTAAATACATTATTTTAATGCTGCTTATGCGCAAAATTTGATGTATTTCTTGTAGTTCAAATTAATTTTACCTTGCTGCATTATAACTTTTTGTAATGTTGCTATTGAAATAACATATTAATATGGCCGTTTGCATTGTTTTTGTTTGTGTCCTACTGATATGGTCATCTTGCATTTTGACATAGCTATTTGGGATAATAATTTCATTGCATTTGGTCAGTTATTTCTGTTTCAATGGTTAATTTTTGCAATAAGTTTTTATATATTGAACTTCCATAATGACCTGCTGCATTTGCGCAATCATTTGTGGATAGTTTTACTTATTTACTTTTTTTTTTTTTTTTTTACTATTAATTTTTATATTCGTAAGAATATCGATCACTTGCAGCCCAATTAGATATTCATCTAATTACAGCCCAAATTTTGGCAAAATATATATATTTTCATAATTATTAAATACATTATTTTAATGCTGCTTATGCGCAAAATTTGATGTATTTCTTGTAGTTCAAATTAATTTTACCTTGCTGCATTATAACTTTTTGTAATGTTGCTATTGAAATAACATATTAATATGGCCGTTTGCATTGTTTTTGTTTGTGTCCTACTGATATGGTCATCTTGCATTTTGACATAGCTATTTGGGATAATAATTTCATTGCATTTGGTCAGTTATTTCTGTTTCAATGGTTAATTTTTGCAATAAGTTTTTATATATTGAACTTCCATAATGACCTGCTGCATTTGCGCAATCATTTGTGGATAGTTTTACTTATTTACTTTTTTTTTTTTTTTACTATTAATTTTTATATTCGTAAGAATATCGATCACTTGCAGCCCAATTAGATATTCATCTAATTACAGCCCAAATTTTGGCAAAATATATATATTTTCATAATTATTAAATACATTATTTTAATGCTGCTTATGCGCAAAATTTGATGTATTTCTTGTAGTTCAAATTAATTTTACCTTGCTGCATTATAACTTTTTGTAATGTTGCTATTGAAATAACATATTAATATGGCCGTTTGCATTGTTTTTGTTTGTGTCCTACTGATATGGTTATCTTGCATTTTGACATAGCTATTTGGGATAATAATTTCATTGCATTGGCCAGTTATTTCTGTTTCAATGGTTAATTTTTGCAATAAGTTTATATATATATATATATATATATATATCAATTTTTAATTATTGTTGTAGAATATGTTTATAAGGTTTTAAAATAAATCTTAACAATTTATATTTTCTTAGAAGCTTTTACATTAAATATTAAATTTCTTAATTGATATGGAATTGAATTGAAAGGATATATTTTTTCCAGTTGCTGTATGTCTGGAATAATTTGTAAAAGACTTTTTAAATTAAATTTTAATTTACACAAATACTCCCACGTTTTTTTTTTTTTTTATAATGATACATTTTGTAATCATTATTGTAAAATACATATTTTAATTGGTTTTAAAGTGCATCTTACAGATTGAGATTTTCGGCTGAAATATAATTAAGCCAAATTTTAAATCGTAAAATACGTAGATATTAAGTTGTTTATTTTTTAGCATAACTGTTTACTTTATTATGCAATATTTTTATATGATTTTAAAATAAATTTTAACAGTTTATGTTTTCAGCATAATATTTATACACTGAATGTATTAGTATTTCAATACGTATGCTATTAATTGCATTCAGCTGTTTTTACTTAAGTCTAGTCTAACTTTGTGCTTTTTAATTATAACCTGAGAGGCAGCGTTCCATTTTTAAAACCAATTTAACTGCTGATAATTTTTCATATATATGACTGATTAAATGTTAAAACTTCCAGTCAGTCAGCGCACCTGAAAGGACTATTCATAGCAGCAGCCCAAGTAACATATTACATTCCTTTTCAGTGTAGGATGAATGGAAACCCGATTTCTGATATTGCCCGACTTGGAGGCAATCATCAGTAATCGGGTTACCATATATTGCAGTGTGCTGTGGTATTTTGCTTGTGCCAGCTATCAAACAGTTGCGTTATCGGTATAATCTAATCTAGCATATTTACCAAATTCATCGACGCTAAAATTGGTTTCAGACACTTGATGCTGTCTTCCGGACCTAACAATCTTTAAATTTATTTTTACTGTATTTATGTTATATTAATTTTCATATATCTTTGTAAGTATTTAAAAGCTATTTATATTCTATCGTATATAGCGTAATCTTATATTTTCTATTATAAATGCGTTTTACAATTAACGTTTTTCTTAATTAACGATGAAATGAACCTGGATGAAAACAGACTTTACATTTATTTTAAAATAGCCCAGTATCTCATACGTTTTCACTGGCGTACGTTACTTTTTTTTCGAAGAAAGACATTGACATTTATGCTTAATGTTAAAAAATTATATATTATTTTCTTATTAATTAGAAAGGAAGTTTTGAAATTAGATTTTCTGGAATATCTTAAAAACTCAATGTCAAAATGGAAATTTGTCTGCGATTAATCTCTTAGAAATTATTTCGTAAAAAATCAAGAAAATAACATCTAAACAAAATTTGCAATATTTAAAAAAAAAGAATCGTACAGAATCGTGCTGAGAAAATTTTAATTTTATTAAGAAAATATAATACCGATAAAAATACAACTTGTTTGAATAATGACATTTTAATTAGATGAAATTTTAAAGTGTGGATAGTATGTAAATTAATATCAAAATAAAGCCATTTTTGAAGATTAATTTAAAAATATTAGATTAATAAACGAATGAAAGATGAAATTAGATGTTTCCCATTTGATTAATGTATCAATAATTATTTTTATTGTTGTAAATAATAAAAATAATAATAGTATTTATTTTACAGTGATGAAAAATAACAGAATTCTTCACAAAACATAAAAAGTATAGGAACATGTGCATTAAGTTTATAAAATTGTACAGTCGAATAGAAGAATAAAAGAACATTCTACATGATTTAATTAACCCTTATATTTATATAATTTTTTTTTTTAACAAAAAGGGTTTTAGCAGACATTTAAAGAGTTCTGATGAGCATTCATCGATATCATTTAAAAGTAAGTATAAGAAGTCACAACTAATTTAAACGAGATTAAATTCTAAATAATATTTCCACAAGAAATATATTTTATTAAAATATTATGAAACAAATGCTTTTAGGATTACAGTTATCTCAGAGATCTACAGGTATGAAGGTCTACAGCTGACGAAAAATAACAAAATTCTTCACCAAACATAAAAAACTATATGACATGTGCATTAAGTTTATAAAATTGTACAGTCGGATAGAAGAATAAAAGAACCTCCCACACATCGTATATATTATTTCTCCTGTCAACATCCCTTTTTCTAAGAAAATGCGAAACGCAGAACGACGAATGAGACACCATATGAAAGGATTTTGAACAGAATTCTGTTTTTAGATTATTTGTTTATGTTTAACATATGTTAATGTTTTTAGATTAAAATTGGCTGATAATTAAAAATTAAATTGGTATTGTCTTCACAAATGAAATGAAAGGTTTTCTTCAAATTAGTGTTGCCACAAAAATAAATTTACGGATTATATCACTCTCAACAATGATTATAAAAAAATAATAGCACAAAAAAGATAAAGTGAGACATCTCCGCACTTGTTTATTTTATATTTATGATTAAAAGGCAAAATTGAAATTGCAACGTTTAGGAGAAAAATACACCAAGGATTGTCCCATGTTTATTTTCGATGCAGTTAAAATACGATTGTTAATTTTTTTTCTAGCAGGTGCCCTTTTGTAAGTTTGATGTAATAAATGAGCTGATATTTTTGCTTAACTAATTAATGTTAAAGAACGGATATCGCAAACGCATCGGGGTAGGTGCAATTTTTGTTGTGGTGCTATTTTGGCGCGAAAACCCCATTTTCGAATACCTGTTTGTCATAGCTTGCGAGAATATGTTAGTTTTATTTTATAATAAAATTGCATTATAATTTTACTTTAAAACACACACAGTTTTATTTAACACACGCAATTTTTTATTACACATATTTGAATTTTATTTATTAATTATTTTTATATTATTTTATTTTTTATTTATTTACATACACATTTCATTTTATTATAAAATGCCAGGTTGCCATACAAAGCAAAAGTCACCAGGTTACCCCCACAGGCAAAAAATCGCCATTTTAGCGCCAAAAAGAAACCTCGGTGTATTTGCGACACCTGTACCAATGTAGTTTACAGGTATTTTTATTCTTAATGTTTCTTATCTATATAAAAAAATACTTCAATGCTAAAAAAATTGGATTGCAATGCGAAATCCTTGCACGGGTCCACTGGTTTAATTAAAACTTATATTTATATAAATATTTTTTTTAAGGGTTTTAACAGACATTTAACAAGTTCTGTTGAACGTTCGTCGATATCATTTTAAATTAAGTGTAAGAAGTCGCAACTATTTTAAACAAGATTAAATTCTAAATAATATTTCCACAAGAAATATATTTTATTAAAATATTAGAATAACAGGGATCCCAAAGGTCTACAGGTTTGAAAGTAAGTATACGAAGTCACAACTATTTTAAACAAGATTAAATTCTAAATAATATTTCCACAACAAATATATTTTATTAAAATATTATAAAACAACTGCTTTTAGGATTACAGTTATCTCAAGGATCTACAGGTATGAAGGTCTACAGGTGACGAAAAATAACAGAATTCTTCACAAAACATAAATAGTATATGAACATGTGCATTAAGTTTATAAAATTGCACAGTACGATAGAAGAATAAAATAACCGCCCACACATTTTAATTAACCCTTATATTCATATACTAAATTTTTTTTTTTTGCGAACGGGGTTTTAGCACATATTTAACGAGTTCTGTTGAACATTCATCGATACTATCTTAACATAGTATAAAACAAAGTCGGTTTTTCTGTCCCTATATCCCTATGTACGCTTAAATCTTTAAAACTACGCAACGGATTTTGATGCGGTTTTTTTTAATAGATAGAGTGATTCAAGAGGAAGGTTTATATGTATAATAACATCCATTAAATAGTGGAGAAATACTGTTATTTTTGAGGTTTAAGTCGCTTTTTCTGTCCCTATATCCCTATGTACGCTTAAATCTTTAAAACTACGCAACGGATTTTGATGCGGATTTTTTTAATAGATAGAGTGATTCAAGAGGAAGGTTTATATGTATAATAACATCCATTAAATAGTGGAGAAATACTGTTATTTTTGAGGTTTTTAATGTGATGTCGTAAATAATTTCATTTTTTCCGCTTATACATTGCAAACGCAGGCTGAACCCTACAAGATTTATCAAAATAATGTACTAATTATTGTACACATTAAAAAGGTCTACAGAAAACACAAAGAGATGAAGGTTTTGAAGGTTAACCCGAAGCAAAGCGAGGGAGGGCCGCTAGTTTAAAATTAAGTATAAGAAGTCACAACTATTTCAAACGAGATTAAATTCTAAATATTAATTCCACAAGAAATATCTTTTATTCAAATATTATAAAATAAATGCTTTTAGGTATTACTGTAAATCCAAAGGTCTACAGGTACTTCCAAACGACAATTTCTGCACTAATTTATATTGCAAATGTTGTATAAAATGAATCTGCCACAAAATAAATTTCTTCCTAACGTGGTACTCAGAAAACAAAATGTCTGTTGGAAAACCTGGTTTTACTTAGAAAGGTTTCTGTAAAATGTAAGTACTAATATTATTCCAAACAGGTCATAACGGGAAATGTTATTGCAAAGCGTTTTTACGTTTTTATAACGTGAGATATTTCACGAGCATTTAATTGCTCTTCAAAAGATATAAATTCCATATTTCATATAAAATTTTAAACGCGACATTCTTAATTATTTAAACAAATATGCATGCTGAAAGTATGAAACTAAGATTTTGAATACTTCGATGATTTTAATACATTTTTTCAATATTGGTATTTATGTATTCATTCGATGTATGCAATTTTACCTAGATAGAAACACTCAAATTTTATATTTTGGACAATGAATATTCGGTACTAAAAAATAAGTGAACCATTAAAGCAAAATCGATATACAGGGTGTTTTTTTTTAAACTGACACTATTCAGAGCCGTCTGTAGCTCGTTCTAATAACTGGATTGACACAAAATTTTGTGAATGGACTAAGCAAACCATGGGAAAAAAGATTAAAAAAAAAAAAAAAAAAATTAGTTTCAATCACAGCCGATAGGGGGAAATGTGGCGCTGTACATTGAAAAAAACCCATCAGAAACAGACAAAATTAATAATTTGGATGAAATTCCACGTTTTATTCATCATTTACACTTTCCCTTTCGTTGATCGCAGTTGAAACATCCATTATCACTATTTCTGCCACCGGTTTACGTCCTCTGCCTGACCGAACTGCTAGCGAGCCTGTTTCTTCGAATTTCAGAATCATTGCTTTCAATACATTAACTGATAAAGGTCCTTTGCGCAGTTTATGGCGTGTTCTAAGTAAACGAAGAGCGGCTGGTGCATTGTACTGGTTACAATATAAGAACTTCACAAGTAACGCGCGCTGCGGTAGCGTGAGATTCATTTTCAACCAGAACTGAAATTGTTTCTCGGTGTTTTTCGCATGCATTTATAACTTAAACTATTGGCGCTACTGTCGCTTGCGTAAGTAAAAATTTGCATTTGCATTTTTTGCAGGTATTTTATGATAATTCCCAGTTGCATAAATGACCACAGCGCCACATTTCCCACTATCGGTGGTGATTGGAACTAATTGTTTTTGTTGGAATCTTTTTTCCCATGGTTTTCTTAGTCCATTCACAAAATTTTGTGTCAATCCAGTTATTAGAACGAGCTACAGACGGCTCTGAACAGTGTCAGTTTAAAAAAAAAAGACCCTGTACGAGGTAGAGTCATTACATTCCCGGAATGGTCACCTACAATTCACATAGTTGTTCGTTGGAGACGAAATATCTTTTTTGGAGGTTAGCAGCACTGATAAGAAAAACACACAGGCATCTGGATTTCATTTCCGGTACTGCCGGCGTTAGCTGCGGACCATTTCTGACAAAACAAATTTTTCATTCGTCCTGGGATGAGAGCGCACCGACTCGAATGTCGGATTTGTACCACTAGATTTTAATAGTATTCTCCACCGTATAGAGTTTCAGAAATTCTGTCTTAAAATAAGGTGACAGATACTATTAAAATTTAGTTGTGACAATCGGGCATTCGGGGTCGGAGCGCTCTCATCCCTGTTCGTCGGATTTTGAAATGTCCTTAAAGCAGCGTGCAAACATCAAATTCTGCGTTTTGCTCCATTAATCACCTTTTCAGACGCTCGAGATGCTGAAGAAAGCAGCATATGAAAACGATGCCATGAAAGAAACGGCTGTGTACGAGTGACATAAGTGTTTTCGTGAAGATCGCACAAACATCGAAGATGACCCTCGGACTGGACGCCCCTCCCCTTCCACTGCAGATGAAAATGTTCAGCGTGTTCGAGAAATCTTGCAGGTGGACAGACGGATAACCATTGATGCCATTGCCTTTGAACTTGGAATTTCACATGGGAGTGTTCACAGCATTCTTCATGATGATTTGAACATGCATCGTGTTTGTTTGCACATGGTTACAAAAATGTTATCACCTGAAAAAAAAAGAAATGAGAGTGAACATGTGCAGGGATTTGATTGACATGGCTAATGAAGATGAGAGCTTCTTGAAGAAAATCGTGACAGGTGATGAGACATGGTGCTTTCTTTACGACACTCAGACAAAATGTCAGTCAAGTGAATGGAAAGTAAAAACATCCCCAAGGAGGGGAAAATTTCGCTTGGACAAAAGCCGAGGGAAAGTGATGTTGGAGGTATTTTTCGATTCCGAGGGCGTCATTCACTACGAATTTATTCCTGAAGGCCAAACTGTGAATAAAGAACTTTAACTGGAGACCCTTAAACGACTATGAGATGCAATCAGGCGAAAACGACCTGCAACATGGGCAACAAACGATTGGTTACTTTTAAACGACCAGCTCGTTTAAAAGAAACCAATCTTTTCCACCAACTCAAAGAAACCAACTCAAAAGCCACCTGAAAGAAAACATATGCTCTGATTGTGAAAAATTACTATGCCTGACACAGTGCTAGCACTCTGGAGCACCCTCCTTATTTTCCCGACCTGGCACCAACGGATTTTTCCCTGTTTCCACGGCTGAAAATAAAATTGAAGGGACACCCTTTTATAGATTCGGATGAGGTGATCGAAAATGCGACGAAGCTACTGAAGGACGTATCAAAAAATGGATTCAAGGAGTGTTTTGAACAGTGGAAGAAGTGTATGGATGCAGACGGAAAGTACTTTGAAGACTAATAAGGTAAAATTATTGTTTTACTTTTAATAACTTATAATTTACCTACATATAATATATATATATATATATATATATATATATTATTATTATTATTATTATTATTAAGATACACATTGACAAACACAATATACATATATCTGATGCATCCCATTTATATCTGACATACATTACTTAAAAATAAATGTTTTACAACAGTTTAAACACAGCATTTCTGCAGAAGTATAAAAGATCTTTTGAAAACTCAAGTAAAACCCTTTACACTAAGAATGAAATAAATGTCTATACAATTTCAAATGATATTTTATTATCAAATAACATTTAAAAAAAAATTCGCTTTATTGCAAAAGAAAAACCTTGTATGTTCACTTGAAAAGTATTTTGTAAAAACACATGTAATAGGAATCCAACCATTTCATTTCATGTAATCTAATAAGGGAAAATATTACTTCATAGAGTTTTAATAACTTGAGATATTTCAGGCGGATCCTTATATATTATTTCTCCTGTCAACATTCCTTTTACTCAGAAAATATGAAACGCAGAACAACGAATGAGATACCAAATGAAAGGTTTTAGAACAGGCTTCTGACATAGCCCACTTAACAATTCGTTAAAACATGTTTTTGATTAAAATTTGCTGAAATTAAAAAATTAAATCGGCATTGTTTTCATGAAAGAAATGAAAGGTTTTCCTGAAATTATTGTTGCCAAAAAAATAAAATACCACATTATATGATGCTCATAGCAATTATTATAAAAAACACCGCACGGGTTTATTTTATACTTATGATTAAAAAGCGAAATTGAAATTGAAATGTTTAGATTTATATTTCTAAGTCCCATGGTTTTCCCGAAGCGGATGACGTCATCCTCTAACGCAGTCAAAATACGATTGTTAATTTTTTTTCTCGCGCGTCGCTTTAGCAATTTTGGATCAGTTTTTAGTCTAACTTTGATGGAATAAATTAGATGATATTCTGGCTTGACTAACAACTAAATGTTGTTTGCAGATATTTTTATCCTTGCTTTTTCTTTAGAAGTTTAAACCTGCATCTAATAAATATTACATATTGATAAAAAATGATACTTCTCTATTATCCCGTCGACCACTTTTCATAACAAAAAACTATCGCCAAATAAACGGGAAAACGTTGCCATTGGAATATCAAAAAATAAATAAAATATAAGAATTTAAGGACACAATTGTTATTTTAATTGATAAAATAACTACTAAATCAGTAAAATACACGCAAATGTCGAATGTAATACCACTAGATGACGTAACAAACACGCATAATGATTCTGACATCAAGTAAATGAGACTGCATTTTTGGCGTTTAATCTTACAGTTTGGCGGTACTTTTTTGTTATGAAAAGCGGTCGACGGGTTAATAGAGAAGTACCTAAAAAATATTAGATTTCAGTGCGAAATCTTCGCATGGGCCCTCTGGTTGAATTATATTTCAAAAGAAAGAAGCTAAATATTTCATATACATTTTAAATGCGATGCGCTTCAAATGAATTAAGTAAATGTGAGTATTAAAACAAATGTTTATCGCATAAGGATGTTTATAATGTATTCTTTTAAATTTAATCAAGGCATAATACGTTTTCATTCAATGTTATTTACAAAGATTCATTCGAAGTTTACTATAATGAATATTTTGTATAATTTTCAATAAATTGTATAGTTAACAGATATTGAAACGTTTTAGGCTGTATTTTAATTTTTCAAATTTGTGTTGCTTGTAATAATGGTTTCAAGTTACACCATATTAATAAATTAATCGTGGCTATTGCCAATAATAAGAAATCTGAAAACAAATTTGAATAGCAAAAAAAGTCCTTCCGGCCTGTACCGGGAGGAAAAGGTAGCTTTCCTATATCTTCGTTTTAAAATTTTAACTAATGTTACACGAAAACAGCAAGTTAAAATGCAAAGAAAACGTTTACAAAAGATTCGTTAATACTGAATTTGAATAAGAAATTCGCCAAATTATTGAGCAATAGCCAAATTGGCTTCATTTATGAAAACTTATTTTGGTCGACAAATTTGGCGATATTTCACCAAATGTCGCCAAGTTTGGGGAGAATTTGGCGCTAACGATATGAATATATAATTTTATGCGTATGACTGGAAAATTATTACAACAATGAAAATTTTTGTTATGTGCTATCGTGTTTCAAAATGTCAGCCATTCTAGAATTTCAAACTGCTATATCTCAGCCATTTTTTAAGATAGGGGTAAACCAAAAAATGCTCTGGAATCCACGTATCAAGGCCTAACACTTAATTAAAAAATAAATTTGAATTTTTAACTTTTTTGTATATTTATTTTAGTTTTAAATTTTTAAATGGCCGCCATCTTGAAACAAAATGGCGGACCAAGCTGGCCAACGAACTCGGTCGAGACATGGGTGAGCTTAATACACACAATTAGTTTCATCAAAATTGATTTATAAATACCAGCGTTATCGTATGACATAGGTCAGATATACAGGGTGTAACTGAAATGCTTCAACAAACTTTGAGGGATGATAGTACTCATGAAGACGAACAAAAAATGCAATGGAACATGGGGTCGCAAATGACGTTTAACCCCTTCAGGGTCACTGGTATGTTTATGAAAGCGCTTAATTTTAATTCCAAAACGCCATAATGGCACCAGAATTTTGCTAAAATCTTTTCCATTTAATATGTATGTGAAATATAGCCTTTTTCTTATTTACAAACAAATTTTTTTATAAATTCCGGTGCCAGTTATTTATTTCAACATTTTAGTATTAAAAGTAGTTTGCCCCTAAAAGGCTTAAAGGATAAAAATAGAGAAAATGCGTCTGAAAATGGACTGGCACCGGAATTTACAAAAAAATTGTTTGTAAATAAGAAAAAGGCTATATTTCACATAAATATTAAATGGAAAAGATTGTAGGAAAATTCTGGTGCCATTGTGGCGTTTTGGAATTAAAATTAAGTGGTTTTTTAGACATACCATTGTCCCTGAAAGGGTTAAATGTCATTTGCGACCCCGTGTTCTATTGCATTTTTTGTTCATCTTCATGAGTACTATCATCCCTCAAAGTTTGTTGAAGCATTTCAGTTACACCCTGTATACATATATATATATATATATATAAATCAACATTTGAATGGAGGGTGGTTTTGGGGTCTGGGGGTCATGGTCGGTGAAAATATATTGAAATTTTCTGGAACTGCTTTCCTCCGAACGGCTGCAATAGGTAGCTTTATACTTTTTTGTATTGAAAGCTACTTAATATAAAGTTTATACTTTTCAATATAATCCAAGCTTTTTTGAAAAATTAAAATACGGCCTTAAACGTTTCTATATCTGTTTAATAGCCAGACCTCCTCAGAAGTTAAAGAATATCATTTGCAGTAAAAATGACCTAATTAATTTTAAGATTTATTCAGGAATATATTAAATACTAGCTGTTTAACCCGTTCTACGCACGGGAGTTCATAAATATGATTCTAAAAAGTGAATAAAATGAATTTAATTCCCCTGTTAAAGTGTTGAATTGTTCAATAACTATACGATTTAGAAAAAAAAATTACTACTGTGCATTTTTTTAATGAAACTTAATTTATGTTGCTATGGCAGCAGACGATAAAACGATATATTTGGAATAAGGGAATAAATAGAATAAAAATTTTGTTGATGTTTGTAATAAAATGTTTTTCTTTATTTAAAAAAAAAATGAAATAATGAAGCGCAATTAAATAATCTCTAATTATTTGCATGCGAGGTAAAATAATTATCGTAATACCCGCTACAGCTTCTTACTATTGCAGCGTGGCGTTCGTAATATGTATATCTCACATTGCAGTAAACATTTAGAACTGTTTAGAACTCTCACGATTACGGGTTGACATAAAAAAGACAAAACTTCGTCAAAAACATTAAAAACAATTTAAAATTTTCGATTTTTTTGCCCCAATCGTTCATGGGCTCTCTGCCAGCAACACGTTTGCCAAATTACGTAGCCCCGCGCCCTGCGGTTTCCGAGTTTTTAAGGTTACATAGATAGATACGCGCACGGATTTTAATAGGGTATATTATTCTACCTGACCCGCCCGGCGTTGCCCGGACCCGTGTAATAAACTTAAATCTCTTCGGAAACTCTGTCCCGGATCTCCGATCGCTTTGGCACCGTGTACCGGGCATGCTCGTACGCTCCGGAAAATCTTTTATTTCCACCTTCCACCACCAGGGGAGCATTCTGTTCTAAACAAACCTCTTTACGAACGAACATCTGACACAGGTTCACGTTTCTTAAGGCATCGTAATAGTAGACAGGGTGCAAAGGCGGTTTGGAGAAGATGGGAACATTATTAGCCGAGTTATTGAAATTAGGCCCGGTTAGAGAAAATAACCTTGGGGGAGGGGGCGCCGGAAGGAGGGGATGTTCAAGTGTCCTTCAGAAAATGACTAATTAGTAGGACCACTATGCATCTTTAAAAATGTGTTCGTTTGGTTAAGCTATGAACTTAATTACAAATTTGGCTTAAACTATAATTCGGAAATAGTGGTAACTACTACTCATAAATTTACTTTAATGTTATAGAGGGTGACTATTAAGTTAATTATAATGTATGTAATCAGTTGCGTTGAAATCGGAAAGATAGTTGCTGAGTTATGGAAACGGCGCATAGTTAGAGTAAAAACCTTGAAGGAGGTGCCGGGGAGGAGCGGATGTTCAAGTTCATTTCAGTAAATTACTAATTAGGAGGACCAGTATGCATCTTTAAAAATTGGTCCGTTCGGTTAAGCTAGGAACTTAATTAGAAAATTGTCTTAGACTGTTATTTGGAAATAGTGGTACCCGCTACTCACAAATTTATTTTAATTATATAGACGTTGATTATTAAGTTAAATAGGATGTTTGGAATCAGTTGCGCTGAAATCGGAAAATTTGTTGCTGAGATATGGAAACAGGGTACAATTAGACAAAAAACCTTGAGGGAGGGGCTGGGGGGGGTGAGCGGATGTTCAAGTGCCTTTCAGCAAATGATAAATTAAAAGAGCCACTGTATGCATCTTTAAAGATTGATTCATTTGGTTAAGCTAAGAACTTAATTTGATATTTGGCTTAGACCATTATTCGGAAATACTGGTAACTGTTTTCTAGAAGTGCACCCTGAAGCTATGAATGCTGATTTTTATGATAATTTAGCAAAATGGAACTGGTTTGGAGAAGTTCGGAACATAATTCTCTGAGTTTTGGAAATAAAGCACAGTTAGAGAAAAAAAACCTTGAGGGAGGGGCCCCGAGGAGGTGCGCGGTCAAGTGCTCAACAACAAATCACTAACTTTGACTGTTGGTATGCATCAACTTTATACGGGCTCTGTACTTTTATTAGGAACATAAATTTAATGTTTACGAAAATTTTTGTTAAAAATTAAATTTTAAAACTAATTATTTGCATGCGAGGTAAAAGAATTATCGTAATACCCGTTACAGCTTGTTGGTATTTCAGCGTGGCGTCCGTAATATGCATATCTCACATTGCAGTAAAGGGGGATGCCGGGAGGAGGGGATGTTCAAGTGTCCTTCAGAAAATGACAAATTAGGAGGACTACTATGCATCTTTAAAAATTTGTTCGTTTGGTTAAGCTATGAACTTAATTACAAATTTGGCTTAAACTATTTTTCGGAAATAGTGGTAACTACTATTCATAAATTTACTTTAATGTTATAGAGGGTGACTATTAAGTTAATTATAATGTTTGCAATCAGTTGCGTTGAAATCGGAAAGATAGTTGATGAGATGGAAACGGGGCATAGTTAGAGAAAAAAAACCTTGAAGGAGGTGCCGGGGAAGAGCGAATGTTTAAGTTCACTTCAGTAAATTACTAATTAGGAGGACCACTATGCATCTTTAAATATTCGTTCGTTTGGTTAAGCTAGGAACTTAACTAGAAATTTGTCTTATACTGTTATTCGGAAATAGGGGTACCCGCTACTCACAGATTTATTTTAATTATATAGACGTTGATTATTAAGTTAAATATGATGTTTGGAATCAGTTGCACTGAAATCGGAAAATTACTTGCTGAGATATGGAAACAGGGTACAATTAGACAAAAAGCCTTGGGGGAGGGGCCGGGGGGAGCGGATGTTCATGTGCCTTTCAGCAAATGATAAATTAAAGGAGCCACTATATGCATCTTTAAGGATTGATTCTTTTGTTTATGCTAGGAACTTAATTTGAAATTTGGTTTAGACTATTATTCGGAAATACAGGTAACTGCTTTCTAGAAGTACACCCTGAAGCTATGAATGCTGTTTTTTATGATAATTTAGCAAAATGGAACTGTTTTGGAGAAGTTCGGAACATAATTACCTGAGTTCTGGAAATAAAGCACAGTTACAGAAAAAACCTTGAGGGAGGGGCCGCGAGGAGGCGCAAGGTCAAGTGCTCAACAACAAATCAGTAACTTTGATTGTTGGTATGCATAACTGAATACTGGCTCTGTACTTTTAATAGGAACATAAATTTAATTTTTACGAAAATTGTTATTCTAAAATAGCGGTATCATCTATATAAAGCAGCGATTAAACGTTACGGGTGAATAAAAAAAAATGTTAAATTTGTTAAATATAATTAGTTTAGTTGAAATCAGAGCAGTAGATTTGGATTTATTAATAAGGAGGGTCAATTAATGAAAAAGCCGCCGCTAGGTGGCGCGTGGTCAAGAAAATATATGTGATATTTAATAAAAATCGTTTACCCACACCTCTCCTCATCCCCCGCAAATTTAACAAATAATCTGTTAAATAAAGTTTTCTGTATTAATAATCTCTTTCATACTAATATATGTCATGTAAAAAGAACCTTAAACCCAGCTAATTATCATTCATTAAGTCGATAAAATATTTTACTATTAAGTTTTTAGCATTTGGCAACGGTCAATAATTAAGTTGATTGTTTACATCTCCTATAATCTGTGATCCATCGATTTTAAACACTCGACTGGGAATTGCAATTATCCCTACCTTGATTTATATAATTACTTCTGTGGAGATTTTATTCAACCAACCAACCGAAAATAAAAAAGCGTATTTTTGATGAGATCTCTTTGTGGATAGATTTTAATTAACATTTAATCTATCAAAAATCTATATAAAATTTTCGAATTTCTTGCCCCGATCGTTCATGGGCCCCCTACCAGCTACCCGTGTGCAAAAGTTCCTAGCCCTGCGCCCTGTGGTTTTCGAGTTTTTGAGGTTACATAGATACGCGAACGGTTTTTAATAGTATAGACTAGCTGGCTTCGCCCGCCAGCGGGCCCCTAATTTACATCGGGGCCTCGAAACTTTTGTATTCTCCGGCTCGCATCCCCCTCGATCCGAACGAACCTCCGTATACCGGTCGTGCTACGCACGCGCCGGATAATCCCTTAAAGGATTTGCACATAGAATAGTATAAACCTCTAACTGAACGAATCTCCGACCCTGGTCCCCGCTGCCTTCGGCATCGTATACCGGTCGTGCTATGCACGCACCGGATAATCCCTTAAATTGCACATAGAATAGTATAAACCTCTAACTGAACGAACCTCCGACTCGGGTCCCCGCTGCCTGCGCACCGCATAGCAGTCGTGCTGCGCACGCGCTGCAGTATACGTCAGTTCCACCTTCCGCCACCAGGTGGCGCAATCCGTTTATATGATCATAACTGAAATCGTTAAGACTTTCGATGTCGAGTCGAATGAGCCATACCCCGTCGTTTTCATGCCCGTAGAACCGAAGATAGGAAAGCGTCCCTTGGTGGTGAAAAAACGAAATAAAATCGGTAAGCTCTATCAATGTCGAGTCGAATGAGCCATACCCCGTCGTGATCCTTCCCATAGAAACAGAGATAGGAAAGCGCCCCCTGGTGGTGAGAGTCGGAGCAAAAATGGATAAGCTGTAGTATCCTCTATCGACGTTGAGTCGAATGAGCCATACCCCGTCGTGATCCGGGCCATAGAAACAGAGATAAGTAAACGTTCACTGGTGGTGAAAAACGAATTAAAACCGATAAGCTCTAGTCGAATAGTATAAACCTATAACTGAACGAACCTCCGGTTCGGGTCCCCGCTGCCTGCGGCACAGTATAGCATTCGTGCTGCGCACGCGCTGCAATATACGTTAGTTCCACCTTCCACCACCAGGTGGCGCAAACTGTTTATACGATCATAACTGAAATCGTTGAGGCTTTCGATGTCGAGTCAAATGAGCCATACCCCGTCGTAATCCGGGGCATAGAAACAGAGATAATAAAACGCCCCCTGGTGGTGGAAAACGAACTAAAACCGATAAGCTGTAGTATCCTCTATCGATGTCGAGTCGATTGAGTCAAACCGCGTCTTGATGTGACCCATAGAACCCGAGTTGGCTGAAAAATCCTTTGATTACACCTTCCACCACCAGGGGGTGCAATGTGTTCTATACGAATGTTATAGAGGGTCCTTATTACTTTAATTCTGATGTTTGGAATCAGTTTGGGGGAAATTCGTAACATAGTTTCTGAGTTATAGAAACGGACCACAGTTAAGATAAAAAAAACTTGAAGGGGGGGGGGGGGGCGAGGACACTGCTTTTCCTTAAACAACTGAATTAGACTGCCCCGGAAAAAAAAAATCTGATGTCTTAATTACATAAACCGTCAGGATTTGATAATGGGCTAAGCCCGCTTTTTACTAATCGAAAATAGTGGTTATTTTTCTATACATATAAACAATCAAACGTTTAAAAATGTTAAATTTGTTGAAATAGAATTGGTTTCCTCAAAAATAATACAAATGTACAAATATGTCTTAATTACAGCAACCGTCCCGATTCGATAACGGGCGAAGCCTGCTTTTCCTTATCATAATATCTGGTTGCGACTCTAAAAGAAAAACGTAAAATACTCGTCATGCAGTTTTTGGACGCGGCCTACTTCTTAAAATCGTAATATATAGCGGGCGCTGTGATGGAAATCTTTCTTTTGCGTTAATTATACGAATGTTGATTAATTATACAATTAAATAATATATCGGCTCGTAATGGAGATATGAGAATAATTTTTAGATATTCTGAAAGCAGAATCAATTTTGCGTCGTCCTGTAAAAGTTAGGAATTACTGCGCCCCTTAGATTCTGACATTGGGGCCCCCCTCTGAAAAAACCCACTTGAACGTCACGTGACCTCCGTCTAAAAAATGCTCCTCGCCTCTGGAAAATCGATCCAGACAATCGTCTGGGCGCGTGTCTGCGTTCTCGCATTCCTGGCACGGAAAGAAATGAAAAATCATTTTTTATCGATCGATTTTTAAAGGATTTTTTCGGTTCTAATTGTAGTACGCAAATGATTTTCGAATTTATGAAACCGGACGCTGTCCTGCTTCCGTCCGTACGACTTCCAAATTTCTGGCCCCCCGACTTCCTGAGATACGGGTCGGACCTGCACTGCGGTTTGGGGCTTAAATTGCTCCCTGGGAACCCGCTGCCTTTTCCTTTCCCGTCCCGAGAGAGACCGCCAACCCCTTTCGGAGGCGAAAATTTGTGGTTTTCGATTCTTTTTCAAATTCGGTTTCGGTCCGTAATTAAAACAGTTTTGTCGATTAATAACTCCCCGGGTCCGGGTCGGACTCCCGATCCGGCTTAACTTGAGGGCCGCGCCTTTTTTGCGAATTTTTCTGTACCGAAGCGGTCTCGGTGCGTCGCCTACTCGCAAAGCCTTTGCGGGTACAGACACACAGACGTACACACACACACACACACACAGACGTTTACCGTTCTTAATATTAGGGATAATTTATTAAGGAGAATTACTATAATGTCATGACAAGCAGGAAATTTAGTTACAGAAAAAAGGAGCACATAGCTGATATTAAGTATAATAGAAAAAGCACACCCCTGTCAAGATGATGTCAAGAAGAAATACCATCCAAATAAATTTTAATGAAAGTAAAATAATTTCCTCCTGCAATCTATACTATCAATCCATTATAAGAGAAACCATAGAGAATGTAACACGTAAATATACAATATGAAACGATGCACAGACTTGCCAAGTCTCCGGCTTTTTGCACACCAGTATTATCTTAGAGAAAATGTTGTTCTTTTAAATCGCCGAATGTTCCGATTACATAAAACAACATTTTCTTTACTAAAATACTGGTGTTCAAAAAGCCGGAGACTTGGCAACTCTGGATGCAGCATAATTTAATTTACCAAAATTGTGGCTCGAGTTACTCCATGGTTACAAATATGGAAATAAACAGCCCAGTATAAAATAAAACTAACGTGCGCAGATTTTAATAAGTACGTGAAAAATTAAATGATTGCGTTTCAAATAATTTCATAGACCTTGCATTTATGGTATTGTTTTGGTTTGTTTTGATAAAAGCTGAAACATACGTCAGCAGTCTAATGAAGCCTATTTTACTGTTTATAACATTTTTATTCTACACCTTTTAGGAATTAAAAAAGTATATGTTTAGACTTGTACGAAAAAGTTCCAAATGGGAAAAAAAATGCATTTAACACAAACTAATATATACATAGAAACTATTATTTATTTTAAATATTTTTAGTAACAGTATAATAATCTTTACCTGGGAATTAATAAAATAGAATTTAAAAAGGTGCAGTTTTGCGAGTTTTTGTATTCTCTTAAATGTGTCTCCAACAACAAAAAAAAAAAAAAAAAAAAAAAAAAAAAAAAAAAAAAAAAAAAAAAAAAATTCCTCAGTTATTAAACTAGTTCCTCTTTAAATCCTAGGAAATCCCCCTACTCTAAGAATGTAATGTGACGTCTATTTCAGATGGAAATTTATTCCCATATAACATTTTCAAAAGATATATCTTTATTACAAAATGATCATTTTTTAAGATGAATGCAAAAAAAAAAATCATAATATGAATACAACTACAGTGGAACTCCAGTTATACGTTTTGCTCGGGACCGGAAAACAAAACGTATAACTCAGTAAAACGTACAACTCATTTAATGGTCTACGGAAACCATTTTTTAAATATATCCCAAAAACTTTGTTCCGCTGAGAAGTTCCAGTTGCCTTTTATATCAAAAACGGAAGTTTCCTATATATTGCTGCACCCATGACATAAAGTTTCAGAAATGGAACAGAGTAGAAACAAGTACATAAGAATAGTATACATGAATTTATTTTATCATAAAAGCTTGATTAAAAATATTTTTAATACACATCGTGTACTTAAAAGAAATTATTGGAATTGCCTTGGCATGTAAATCATTTATCAAAAGACATTTCAGTAGTTTACAGAATCTTGTAGAATTAATCACTAATATTCGATTGTTTCTTTTCGGCAGTGCTGATATTGAACAGCAAACTTTACATTTCTGTAAATAATGCAGCCGCCTTACCGTTACTGTTTTTACTACTGACGAACAGTTTTACAACGTCAAAATCCCTTAGAGCAGCTCCGAAGTTAGAGTGAGATCTTTCAAATAATTCTCATCTGACGCGTCGTCAGTGTTTCCGGTTATAAAATGCATAAATGAGACAAAATTTTGGCCGGAGACGCAAAAACGTAACGTATAACTGAGGGAAATGTACAACTCAAAACGTATAACTTAGTTAATTTTTAATGGCAAGCGGCCGGGACCGCTGAGTTGAAACGTATAACTGAGGGAAACGTACAACTCAGGTAACGTATATCTGGAGTTCCACTGTACTTCTTTTCATGCAATCTCATTACGAAAAATGTTACTTCAAAGCAATTACTAACTTGAGTTCTTTCACACGGATTTATTTATACTTCACAAAAAGTAACCTCCCCACTTCACATAAAAGTTTAAAAGTGATATGCTTAAAATAAATGAAACAAATATGGGTGCTGAAATATTGCATGCTTCGGTGTTTTAGTTACACTTTTTCGTTTAGTTTTTTAAATATTATATAATTTTTGAAATGTTATATACATGTAAGCATTCAAAGTTTAAATTTTCTATAATAAATATTTTGTATCATAATGAACAGAAGAAAATATATTCAACTAGGTAAATTATATCCAATGGTCGGAGTATCATAGTTGAGATTTTTCCAACAGAACGAAAATATGCCGGGACAAGGACTTGAACCTAGGTACTTTGGTTGGGCACCAAAATTGGTACGGCTAACCAAAGTATCCAGGTTCGAGTCCTGCTCCCGGCATATTTTTGCTCTGTTGGAAAAATATCAACTCTGATACTCCAACCATTGGATATAAAAATTTTGTACTTTAAAATCAAAATTTTTAATGGTTTAAAATATTTACCTTCATAAATGTAGATTTTAAACGATCTACATATACACACTGTTATTGCGTTTTAAACTATACACACACACTGCTGGTTCTTAACTAAAAACGCTTAACTAAAACTAATGGACTGTATAAAAGCGGTTTATTCACACATAAATAAAGAACCCCTGGGATTTCAACAAGTGGTTAGTTGCATACAATTTCTTACTATAATGACAAAAACAATTAATAACACAAACAAATTAATGCAAAAAAAAAAGAAAAATATTAAACAGTTTTCAGTTCACAGTTTTTAGATTCAATAGGAAGAGGACACAGTTTCACTACTGGACGACAAAAATTTGCGAATTTCCTCACTCTGCCCGCACTGCAAAAGATATTTGTCAATTTCTTTCTCTGCACCTTTGAAGCTGGCCCCACAGTCACTAAAAATCTCAAAAGGTTTCCCTCTTCTTGCAATAAATCGTTTTAATGCACTTAAGAATGCCTTTGTTGAAAGATCGCCGACGACTTCAAGATGGACTGCTCTGATGACGAAGCAGATAAATACACACACACATGATTTAAATGATTTTACTCCGCGTCCTGCACGATATTTAATCATGAATGGTCCTGAAAAATCAGTTCCAACTCGATGAAATGGTCGTGATTGTGTTACTCTGGATGCTGGAAGATCAGCCATTATTTGTTTTGCAGTTTGAGTTTTATATCTGCAACACGTAACACAAGCTCTTACCATTTTCCGAATATTAGACCTAGAAGTAATGATCCAAAATTGCTGTCTAATTAAAGAAAGAAGAAGTTCTGGACCTGCATGTAAGTATTTTTCATGATAATGTTTAATTATGATCTTAGTCACATGGTGCTTTGATGGTAATAAGATTGGGTGCTTTTCATTCTCCGACAGCTGTGCGTTTTTCAATCTTCCTCCTACTCTTAATATTTTGTTATCATCTAAAACTGGACACAAGCAAATGAGACTGCTATTTGCAGGTGGCTCTTTTCCAGCTTCTAAATACTGAATTTCCTTACTGAAGTTCACTTGTTGAACTATCCGAATAATGCAGCGTGTTGCGGCTTGAATTTCACTGCTAAAACTATGTGGTTACATTTGAAAATCGCTCCAATGTCTGGCTAGTAAAACAGCGTTTATAGGTAAGTGGGAATGCTCTCTCCGGTTTTAAAAGTTGTATAAAGTAATTCTGTTCAAAATGAGACCAGCCACGACCAAATCGGCCAATTTTAAAATGATTTATGTCCAATTAAGTAAAATCTCAATGGCCCTATGGCGCCGATACATGGCATTCGAGCGTCAGTGTCCGCCATGTTTTTCTGATTCTTCTAAACTCGTAAATTGTATATTTTGTGTAAATTATTATTGTATTCCTAATTGTATATGAGTTTGATGCTATGTAGTACCATTTATTATTCATTTTAAGCTATAATATTTGCTTAATTAATTTGTAAAATTCAACTCTATGAAAAACCCGGATTTTTGTCACTTTTGAAATTTTTTTTAACTATCTTCCAATCATCATATCTCTTAGATTTTTGGAGTGTTCATGTATATAAAACTCCGATGCATCCTCAAAAAATTTTAAATGGCTGGCTCAATTTTAAGTTAAGTGGCGGGCTTACCAAAGTTTGCCTCTCCCGACTCACCCCATTTTCCAGCATTCTCGAATTTTTTTTTTTTAAATACTTCCAATTTTTATTTCACCCTGTAATTTTGTGTGTACATATATATAGTGCTCCGGTAACCTCTCAAAAATTTATAGAGCTGTGGCTGAGTTCTAAGCTGGGTTTTGCGCCATAAGTTTTTCAATTTTGGCCCCCGTTTAACAACTTTTCAACTTGTTTAATTTTTTAAAAAATACTTCCAAATTTTATCCCGACCTGTAAATTTACAAGCACATGTACTTAGTGCTCCGATAACCTCTCAAAAATTCTCAGAGCAGTGGAAAAATTTTAAGGTGTCGTACCAGCTTTGTTGGTTAAAACTAGGTGCTTCACTTGCAGTCGTGGCGTGGTTGTTTGTTTATGTTGGTAAGTTTCAATTTAGCTCCCATTTTTTTAATTAATTTAGTGTTCCCGAGAGCGTTAAGTATTCATTTGACTTTGTAAAAGGTCTTACTTAGCTCTATGGGGCACTTTGGCATCATTAATGTGTAATTTAAGACCTTTTATGAGCATTTTGCCAAACCTTGTTACGTTTTGTTATTATCGCCGCTATTTTCATCTAAGTGTTTCTTTTTCAATCCCTCTTAAAAAATACTAAATATGTCTTTTTTATATCTCCGTTGTATGTTATAGATGCTCAATTAAATTTCCTACACACTGATGCTATTCATTATTCCCTCAGTATTTTATAAGTGCATGTTTTATTGCTTCAAAGTGAAAATTTCATTTTCTATTCAAAATGGTTACCATTATAAGGCATTCACGCCAAAATTTCCATACGATTGGTTGGTTGACTGTAACACGTCGCTGCATAAAACTCGAGTAGGCGAACTCAATAAGAATTGAGTTGCCTTCATAAGAGTGGTAGATCATATAGTTATATGGCAATCAGCCCACAAATAAATACAGTAATTTAGCACATTACACTTTACCTATAGTAGTAAGGAATGTTAAATAAAACACTTCAACTGCATAATAGGTAATTTCTCTCATAATATATAGTCTCACAGGGACAGCAAAGTTTTTCTAGCTATAACACGCATCTTCGTAGGCTTTCACGATAGGCCCTAGGGCCTATTTTTATTGAAATTCTTTATTTTTCATCCATTCTTAATACATAATACCTCATTTTAAAGGACTTGAAATGGGCTTTCCGATTCTGTGGCACATTTTAATTTTGGGCCCGTCAGGTTGGGTCCTGGACCCCCCCTGAAGTTGATTTCACTTTTCCAATCTTACAAAGTTTCTCCATCTTTATATAAGTATAATACCTCATTTTAAAGATCTTCCAATGGACTTTCCATTCCCGTGGCCAATTTCATGTTACGACCTCTATTTTAGGCCCTGTGCCCCTAATTGGGGCACTATTTATAAGCATTCTGGATGTTTCATACCTTTCCCATAGTCCAATAGCTTTTTCACAAGGTCTCAGTGTGAGCATTCCATTTCCGGCCCCCTCTTCTTCCACTGGTCCAATCAGGTGGCCCTGTGGCCCTTAAAAGGGCCCTTTCATAAATTTTAATCCTCCTTGCTTTATAATATCTCTTTTTTTATGGTCTTTCATGGACTCTCAGTTTCCGTGGCCCTTTTCAATGGTTCTACTTACTGTGGCCCACATCCTCATAGGCCTTCGTGTTGGGCCTTAGGGCCCTTTTATGGAAAAACTTTTATTTTTTATCCATTCTTAAAACATAATATTTCCTTTTTTAGGTCCTCAGATGGGCTTTCCGATTCTGTGGACCATTTTAATTTTGGCACTGTCAGGTTGGGCCCTGGACCCCACTAGAAGTTGATTTCACTTTTCCCATCATACGAAGTTACTTCATATTTATATAAGTATAATACCTCATGTTAAAAATTTTCCAATGAACTTTCCGTTTGCGTGGCTATTTTCATGTTACGACCTCTATTTTAGGCCACGGGCCCCTTAAAAGGGCCCACTCATAAATTTTAATCCTCCCTGCTTTATAATACCCACTAGTAAGCCTGCTGACCCAACATCACACCATAAAACCTTTTATATTTCATATATCCACCAAAACCTGAATTAAACGTAGTTAAAATCATTTTATTTTTCTTTGTTGCACCAGTGAAACCCCATTCAAAAATTTAATTACTTTAGAAATTATCGTCTTAAAAAAAAAAAAAAAAAATCATAGTATAAATTGAATAGGAATGAAAGTGCACCTCATGGCAGAAAGTCCATACATTGTAAAATTCTTGTCATAAGGGTCATCATTGTAAAAGGGAAAATCTCCCACAGCTCTATAAGTTTACTCCAATGTCAATGCCCTTTTGACATTTTTAATTGCAACAACTCTCATCTTTTATGTTCTTAGATTCTATTAGTGAATAATACTAAATTTTACCTTTTAAAAGTGGTTTTTTTTTTTTTTTTTTTTTTTTTTTTTGTTCATAATATTTTAAATTTAACTTCTAGTAACTTCTGCCATAAGAGCCACCTTCAAATGTTTAATCATACCTTCATTCATCGGATCTCTTAAATAATTCGTGAGATCATTAAATAACAGTATTACGTTTCTTCTGGCTCCATGGCACAAAGAGTCGTTACAATGTAAATTTATTGTTAAAAGGGTATTCTCTAACCCTAGTAAAACTTATTTTCCCCAGTGTCATTGTTTATTGAAAATTTCCCACAGCTCAATAAGTTTTCTCCAGAGCCAATGCATTTTGACTTTTTCATAATAACATTTCTCATCTTTCACGTTTCTAACAATTCTGCAATTCAACTCCGGCTGGTCTCAATATTTCATTACTTTTTATTTTTTTTTTTTAATTATTTTTATTTATAGTTATTTTTTAAGCCCCTAAGGCAGCCCTTTTCCACAGTACTACTTTTTTTTTCTTTTTTTTTTATTACATTCAGTTTTTTATTTTTATCATCCCCCCTGTTTTGACTGGAGAGAGCTCCCCACAAACCTAAAGCTTAATTCGAAATTTCAAAAGTTTAAATCTAAAGTTTAAAATTATAATCGTTACAGTGAACGAAGGAAAAGAAATTTTGTGTAACCATAAATGTCAGATGAGGAACTAGTAGAAACCAAAAGATTAAAATTAAAGTCTAAAATTAAAACTAATATAGCGTACGAAGGAAAAGATAAAGTTAAAACAGTGAGTTACATGATAAATGACGGACGAGTCAACATCAAACATCTCACTACAAGACTATCCTGGAAAAACAATAACTTCCTCAACCATAAAGAAAATCGAGGACAGAAGTAGAACGAGGAAAAACTACGATATGGCTTCTCAACCACAAAGCACACCAAAATCGCGAACAACACAACAGCAAAAATGGGAGAAACTGACGATAGTCGAATTGCTAACAGAATACGACAATCTACCTAAGAGCAAACAGAAAAAGGACACAGAAAAATTGCAGAAGTTAAGAATGGTGCTAGACAAGAAAATCACAGAAGCAGAGAAACACAATGAAGAAGCAGAGCAACTTAGAGAGGAGCTAGCGCAGTTGAAATTGAAAGAAACCAGTTTGCCAGAAACAGAAACACTACGAGCAGAAATAGAAGAGAAAGAAAAACAACAAAAGGAAAAACTACAAAGATATGATGCGGAGATGAAAAAGCTGAAGGAGATAGTAGAAAAGCAAGAAGAAAGAAGAGAAGAAATAGCAGCACTGAAATTAAAACAGAAGGAATTAGAAAAGGAACTAAAAGAAGCACAAAGGTATCAAAAACAATCAACACCACAACGGAACAAACAAGAAATTGAAAGGTTGATACAAGGCATACAGGCCGTAATCCCAGTAGACGACCAAGAACAAATGAACAAACTCCGAATACAAATAGATGAGTTAATGCTGTGGATTGAAGACTATGACGATGACAGAACAAAATGGAGTGAAGAATGCCGAAGGCTAAGGAATGAAATAAAACTGTACGAAAACGTGGAGGAGCAAGGAAAAAGATTAAGAGAAACAGTGGACAGGAAACTTGGACAACAGGGCGCACATATCAAATCAGCGCTACAAGAGTACAAAAAAGAAATAGATACACTGAAAAAAACGCTGAGAAGTCAAACAATACCACAAAGTAGCAAAAATCAACCACAAGGAAGTGAGGGATCCTCATACTCTCAAGTTCTGCAACAGCGGCCCCCACAGAAACCATCTCTGGTGGTGACTCCAAAAGATGGAAGCCTGACAGTACAGGAAATCCGCAGAACACTAAACAAAGAAATCGACTCAACGACTTTGCCAAATCTCAGTTGCAGGCCAACAAAAGCAGGTAACTTAGTAGTTACCTGCAATGATGAGAAGGACCTCACAGAACTACAGCAAAAACTAGTAGATAATGCAAGACTAGCACCAAAGATAACAGTGAGCAAAATAAAACCCCGAACTCAAAAAATAATCATATTTGGAGCCCCTGCAATAACAGAACACGACGTAGATGAAGCAAGAAGCACCGAAGGAATCCAGGCTGACATAGACTATTATTCGGAGAATATTTTAGCCCCGGCACTGCTCAGGACATTAAGGGTGGAAAAAGTTAACTTCAAATTACACAGAATCATGAAATCTGCACAAAACAATGAATCAACGAATCTCATCGTGGAAGTGCCACAAAGGGACGCAGCACTCCTGGAACAAACAAAGGTCAACATTGGTTTTAACAGATGTGGAGTTCGCAAATACATAATCACACCGAGGTGCTTTAAATGCCAACGACTAGGCCACATGTCAAGAGAATGTCTAAATCCTGAAGTGTGCGCGAAATGTGCCAAAAATCACAATACATCGGACTGCACATCCAACAACAAAAGATGTGTGAACTGTTTAGATGAAAACAAACAACGTACAGGAAGTGATAGACACTTGGACACAGAACACTATAGCTATGATAGCTGCTGCCAAACGTATCGACATTACCAGAAAACTTACATTCAACACCGGACTCAGATGGCATTAAGTTCAAGGTAATCCAGTGTAATCTACAACGTTCCAAAAGTAATACGGCAGCATTTGTAAATTTTATAATTGAAGAGGGTTTTTCACTGGCATGCCTCCAAGACGCTTACATCTTCGACGGCCGTCCTGCTTCTTTGCCCCTGAGTGTGCCATGCTACAGCTCCAGCTCACTAAATAGTCACATCCTAATTTTAGACCAAAATCTTAAACATTGTCTATCAGAAAAATTTAACAACTCTGTATTTATAAATTTAGACCTACAAAACGCAATTTTGAGCATTGGGAGCCTGTACTGTCCTCCGAGGGCTGAACTCGAAACTGACCTCCAGGACTGGAGATCAGCTAAACATTTGAGCGACTTCTGTTTGGTCCTTGGGGACTTTAATGCGCATGACCCACTTTGGGGGTATAATCGGGTGGATGCCAGGGGAAGACTCCTTATTGAATTCTTGCTCGCACATAACCTTGTAATACTAAATGAACCATCTTGCCAACCAACCTATGAGTCGGGCGGAAGGGAGGGCCGACCAGATTTATCAATCTGTTCACAACCCCTCTTCCAACACTTCAGCAACTGGGAAGTTGTCCCAGAACTGTTTGGTGACCACAGGCCAATTATTACACAACTATTTTTAACAGTAATGGATTTACCAAAACGCAGATTTAAAACTAAAAACATCCCCCCCTATAAATTTCAAAAAATGGTTCAACATAAATGTTTAATACATAATATTAATTTTAAAACAATTAAAACATCCCAAGATCTGGACATCCATTATGAAAAGTTCTACCAAATTATTAAAGATTCAGCAAAAACCTCATTTAAAAAGAAACCCTCATTTCGAAAACCTAAATTTTCCTGGTGGTCGCCGGACCTTAGAGCACAGAGGAATAAAGTAAAAGCTTTATATAATAAAACAAAAAACTCTAATTTCGATCCAATAAACAACCAAAATTACAAAAAAGAAAAAGCCAAATATAAAAAACAAATTCTCTGTGCAAAAGAGAAAGCGTGGGACAATTTCTGTAAAAAACAAACTGACCCTTTTGGCATCTCAAAAAAAACTCGCATTCCAAGATTACCAAGATAAATTAATTAGCTTTCTGCCGGACTCATCTTTTCCGGTTTCCAGGTCCACTTCATTAGCTAACCTAACAGAAAGAATTTTTGGGCCTTCGGCAGGTATGCCAGTACAACCCGCCCAGGCATTTAACATACAACCTCAATCAGACCAACCAAAATTTACAAAAAGAGAATTAAGAAATGCAATATATAGCTTCAACCAAAACAAGGCCCCAGGGCCAGACGAAATCGATCATCGTATGATAAGAGCGATATTTGCAATAATACCAGATACACTACAAGACTTATTTAACTCAGCACTTTCCCTAAACTATTTCCCGGTGGCCTGGAAGCTGGGGGAGCTTATCTACTTTAGAAAGGAAGGTAAACCACACGACGAACATTCATCTTATAGACCGATAACTTTACTTCCAATAATAGGCAAAATTTTTGAAAAACTATTGCTGCGAAGAATTAATCATATACTGACGCTAAACAATAAATTAACAAATAAACAACACGGTTTCACACAATTAAAATCAACAGAAACTGCTCTTCAAAATGCACTATCATTTATCGACATCAACAAAGAAAATAAAAATTACACGACATTCATATCGCTGGATTTCGTGGGGGCATTTGACAACCTTCCATGGGACCAAGCGATTTCATCACTAACCGACTTAGGCATCCTGCAGCAATATATCAATACAATTATCTCCTTCCTTTCGAGTAGGCGGGCTCAGGTTGATTGGCAAAACCCTAATATCTTGCATTACTTCACAAAAGGCTGTTCACAGGGCTCCTGCTTTGGTCCTTTTCTCTGGTTGTCACTTTTGGAGGGCTTACTGCGTTACTTTGTCTTCGAGAACTGTGCGATTGTGGCATACGCGGATGATGTCTTGTTAATTATTTGGGGTCCAACACGCGCTGAGCTAGAGCATAATGGTAGGATTGCCCTGAATTATGTTCAAAATTGGGCTACGAGCAACCACATTGAAATATCATTGAATAAATCAAAAACAATTACATTTGGCAAACCTAAAATCTTAAAAAGGGACCCAATCTTCAAACTAAAAGGACAAAACCTACAATCAGTCAAAACCTTAAAATACTTAGGAATTACAATAGACCAACATCTTTCATTCCTACCCCACATAGTAATAAAAAGGGAAGAAATTACTAAAATTACTCAAAATTTATATAAATTTTCGTCAATTTCGGGTAGGTTGCCAAATCATTTCTTTAAGATATGGTACTCGGCAATCCTACAGCGCCAAATCGCTTATGCTTGTGGGGTGTGGTTCACGCGTATGACACGGTCGCATGGTGTGCGTCACCTCTTGGCAGCGCAGAGAAAAGTACTCCTACTCATTTCAAGACCGTATAAAAATACGTCAACAGCGGCATTGCAGGTCCTAACGGGTATCCCGCCCCTGGACTTGCAACTGGAAGCAGAGGCTGAATTTGCTAGAGTCACTAGATTGGGGATATCATCAACGCGTATTAATGCACAAACAATAGCCACAAAGATCTCAACATATAAAATTTCACCAACTCTAGATGAAATAAAAACCTGTCCGGGTTCAAAATTCAATGGGGAATTCCATATCTTTACAGACGGTTCAAAAACAGCTGAAGGCACAGCATCGGCTTTCTGTGCTTATAAAAATAATATAATTCATCACACGTGGCGTGCAAAACTAGACTCGGGTAATTCAGTTTACCAGGCCGAATTACTTGCGATTGGAGAAGCTGTGCGCTGGGCTATGGAAGAGGATTCGGTCAACTTTCTAATTTCATCGGATAGCTTATCAAGCTTAATGGCTCTTTCAAAATTTGACATAGATAATTATTTAGTTCAGGAAATTTTAGTACGTATAAATCTATCCTCCAAAAACTTCTTTTTTAATTGGGTCAAGGGTCATTCGGGTGTAGCTGGAAATGAACTGGCGGATCAGTTGGCGCGGTCAGCAACAAACGATGAAACGCTGGAAACAACTTTTCTTCCTGTACCACCGTCTACACTCAAAAGAGAATTAACAAAACAAATCACAGACAGTTGGCAACAACGCTGGTCTACAGCACAAGTGGGTCATTACACAAGAGACTTCCTTCCGGAAGTCTCGCAACAACTAGAAATACACAACAGATATCTATACCTATTTTTAACAAATCATGGACCATTTCAACAACACCTATTCCAAATTAACAGAAGTGACTCACCACTTTGTATCTGTGGATCAGAAGCAACATCGTTACACTACATATTAAATTGCACTCTAACTTCACATTTCCATGTCAAAAAATCACCACAAATGCCACTTAAAAACTGGCTACAATATCTCCTGGACCGTCCGGTTCTTCTCCAGCGCATAGTCAACTGCATGAAATTTATTGAAAAAAATGAATTTTTATTTTCCAATCCTCTTCCTCTGTAGTCGAGCGCCCGCTTGTCCAATATAGCAGGGGTCCTGTTTTCTCTGTACATATGTATATAAATAATTGCATTTTGTATTTGAATATAATAATTGTTGTAATGAGATTTAATATCACACTGTCTGTATATTATTAGTATCTGCATATTATTTGTAAATTTTTAGTATATTCGCATCTGTATATTCATATTAGTATATTATTAATTGTATTAGAAGTATTTAACCAAGAATCTGCATCCCATTTAACCAAAAATCCAAAATATAAAGTCTGCACAGTACTTGTATATAGTCATATTCTGGAAAGGGTCTAAACTGTATAATTGTATAATCGAATTAATTATAATAACTGTATGTATGCATCATATTTTTCCATATACATCAATTGTAGTAAAGTATTTGTATAAAATATGCTAGCCAAGAATAACCCATCATATTTAACCACTAATAATTTTAGGCATGGTGCCCGCACAGTATTTGTAAATAGCTCATCCGGAAAATATATATTCTGCATACATTGAAATAATAATAATAATCGTATGTATGAAAGCAATAACTGTATTATCAGACAAAATTCATGTGTAATATTATATTGTAAAAATTGCATACATAATTCTGTAATTGTGGTCTCGCTGGTGATAGAGGCGTGTCAGCCCCTCAGGATTGCACACAAACTCTAAGGCTTAAGCCGGGTTTCCTGAGGTGGTCATCCCTTGAATTTCACTGCTTGATAAAAATGATGTATTTCTTTCTACACGTGTTATCTTTGAATTGGAGATGAATCTCAATATCCAAGCAAATATGCGTTGCAACTTGGAAAACGAAGATATTTTTTATATAACATCAAGTTCTTTTACAGTTTCAGAAGCTACAAATGATAAGGTTTTACGTGCTTCTGGTAATTCTTCTTCATTTATGGGAATAGGTTCATGCACGGGAATCTAACTGATTCTTAACCACAGTGGGCCGTTCCACCACACGTCACGGGACAGTAGTTCTGCAGGAAGTAACCCACGTGATGCACAATCAGCAGGATTTCCTTTTCCGTCCACATGGTTCCAATACTCAGCTGGTAAAATGGATTGGATTTCAGATACTCTGTTGGCTACAAAGACTTGCCATCTTTTAGGATTTGATCTTAGCCATGACAATACAATTTGTGAATAACTCCATGCGTGCCCAGAATCAGGTTTTATATGTAATGCAGCTCTGACTTCCTGTATTAAGTGTGCCAGTAATACTGCAGAACATAATTCCAGTCTTGGAATCGTGACAGGTTTTAGTGGTGCTACGCGAGTTTTAGCTGTTAAAAGTGTCACATCAATGTTAGAGTTATCACAAGTTTTAACGTAAATAACTGCTGAATAACCCTTTTCTGACGCATCACAAAATCCGTGAAGTTCACATCGAGAATAATTGGGCAAAATTACTTTTCTAGGTATATATATGGAATTTAAGAGTTTGACTTCTTGGCACAAAATTTTCCACTTTTGGTCAATATTTTCTGGTATTGGATCATCCCATGATAATTGTAATTTCCACAGTTCTTGAAGGATAATTTTAGTTAGAATCACAAAAGGTGCAATCCACCCCAATGGATCAAACAGCGTTGAGACAAATGACAGAATAATTCTTTTAGTAGGGACACCTTGATAATTTATATCACTGAAACTACATTTGAACATATCATTATGAAGACGCCATTTCACTCCTAGAACTTTTGCGGCCTTATTGCCCACTATACTATGTATATTATCATTAATTGTGTTTGCTAACCCAGCATTTTTCAATAGTGATGGTTCATTTGTGGACCATTTATGTAGCTCAAACCCACTTTTTTCTTTTAGCATTTTTTGCAAATCAGATATCAATTCAGTACCTTCCGGACTATTCTCAACACCAGTTAAAACATCGTCGACATAAAAATCTCTTAAAACTATAGACTTTGCTTTTGGGAAATTAAGACCCTCATCAATTGCTAACTGACTCAAAGCTTTAGTTGCAAGATATGGAGCAGCAGCAGTTCCATACGTGACAGTATTTAAGCGAAAGACTTGTATTTGTTTATCTGGATTATCTCTCCAAAATATTCTCTGAAAATCCCTATCATTGTCAGGAATTTTTACCTGCCTATACATCATTCTTATATCAGCTGTTATGGCAATATTATGAAATCTAAACCTTAATAAAATGCAAATTAAATCATCTTGTATTTTGGGACCTACCATTAAAGTGTCGTTTAAAGAAACGCCTGTTGTTTTACCACTCGCATCAAAAACTACTTTTAATTTGGTAGTTAAACTAGAATTGTTTAAGACGAAATGGTGTGGGATGTAATAATGTTTAGTTTCTAATTCACGATCTGTATTCGGAACAAAGTCCATATGGCCCAGAGATAAAGATTCTTTCATAAATTGAACATAATGGTTGTAAATTTCTGGCATGGATATTAATCTTTTCTCAAGATAAAGAAATCTTCTGTGCGCCATTTGGCGTGAATCACCTAAAATATCTCGATCTTGTTTGAAAGGTAATGCGACTGAATAGAGGCCTGATTTTTCTCTAAAATGATAACTCTCAAAATGTTTTTCACAATGTTTTTCTTGAACAGGTTAAAGGTTGCACATTTGGAATTTTTTCTAATTCCCAGAATGAATTTACTAACTCGTCAGTTTTTGTACTTAAATGATTTACATGTACTGGATCAGTTGCCAGCGTTTCAAAATTTGTAGTACCCGAAATTATCCACCCAAGTCTCGAATTTAAGGCAAATGGAAGGTTAGGTTCACGTTTGGCAATTTCTCCAGTCATTAAATGCATAAATACATTTACACCAAAAAAAATGTCAATTTTTTTGTGACTTGTAAAACAATGGATCAGCTAACACTAAATCACTAAAATTATCGCAAATGACTGAAGGTAAAGACACATAGGGAATATTATCTGTCACTTTATTCATTACGAATGCTGATGTTGATACTCTAAGATCACTTTTGAAGTGAGAAGTGAATAATAAATCGACTTCTCCATTACTCACAGTATTAAATGTTCCCAAACATGACACAGAAATAGAACTATCTTTTCCCTTTAATCCTAATTTGTTTACACATTCTCTAGAAATGAATGACTTCTGAGAGCCTGTATCACATAAACATCTGCATTTTACAAACTCTTCTTTACAATTTTGAACTTTTATTAATGCGGTACACAACAAAATATGACTCTTTTGATTACTCTTTGCGTTTGATTCATAATGAGAGGCACAGACTGTAGACGAAACATTATCACTCGCTGACTCAATTGATAGGCAATCAGATAGGCAATTGAAGCAATAATGATTATGTTTTACGAAATCTACTCGTTGTTGAACAGGCAAATTAAAAAATTTCGAGCATTGAACAGATCTTTAAACGCTATCCATTCAGTAATATTGCATCCAAAAGTAGGTAATGATAACCTAGGTAATTTAATATTCTCAAAAATGTTTTCTGAAATTACACTATCAGATTTATTTTCACTCTTATTTAACTTCGCATTTTCGATTTTCAATACTTTTTCACCTTTAAATTTCCACAAATCAATTTTATCTGAAATTTCCTGTGCGGTATCTATCTCACTCTTTAATTGTTTAGTTTCTGTAATTAAACTTTCAATTTCCCTATCAAGTGTTTTTAGTTCCGTTTCTTTCTGTTTTAACAGTTTAATATTTTCTTCTAATTCAGTTAAATTAATCTCACCATCTGCGATTATACTTTCGATTTTCTTAATAAAATTCGTTACATTTCTCCGTAGAGCCGTTCTTTTCGTTTTAAAAGTTGTTAGTTCACTCATTTTTACTTAAATCAAACCCAAAACTAGTTCTAAAATCCGTTAATACGAAATTTACGTTAAATCTAAACTATATTCTCATCACAATTCCACAGTTTTAATTTATTTTTACACACGAAATATAATGTTCAAAGTTAACTTACCTCACAAGCTGAGGTAATTTTTCGTACAAAACGACATCACGGCAATTCAGAAAAATGTTCGATTCTACACTTTTTTTTTCACTAGCGCTCCGGCTAGGCTACCAAGAATGTTATTGCGTTTTAAACTATACACACACACTGCTGGTTCTTAACTAAAAACACGTAACTAAAACTAATGGACTGTATAAAAGCGGTTTATTCACACATAAATAAAGAACAGCGAGCCATCACACAGCTTATTCTATAACAACCTTTTTAACATTCCAAAAAACAAGAAGCAAAAACAGAACACTGAGTGTTGCCAAACGCGGAAAGTAAGAAAAAGAAACTTACATAAATTCGGAGCACATGAAACCAAGGAACATACAGCTTTGGCTAGCTGCAGACGATACTTACACAAACACACACTATGTTTTGAATAAAATTGACTTCTTATGACTCTCAAGTATAAGATACAAATAACAATAAAAAACAAAATAACATAATTTGCTCATTTATACGAGTCAAATATCACGTAAAAATCACCCTTTTACTGCAAGATCAAAAATATTACACCTAATTTAAACACGATAATTCTGCAGGAAATATAAGTTCTTTTGAAAATTTTAGGAAATCCTTTAATATTAAGAATAAAATGTCACAAAAATTTTATACAATAATTTTTCAACAATTTTACTCAGAAATATCTAAAAAATTATTTTATAATAAAATGAAAAGTTTTAAATTTACTACAAAATCACCTGGCTATAAAATTTTATAATATGAATTCAACCTACTTAATCATTTAAATATTTCTTTAATATAAAGTAGTTTTCGTAGAAATAATAGTTAAACAACATTCTCAAATATCTGAGTAATTCTTTTAAACTAAGAATTAAATATTACGAGATACATTTTAAATGAATATCTCTTTATCACAAAATGAAAAGCTTTTGCTTTCACTTGAAAAGTATTTTGTACAAAAAGTATGTAATATGAATGAAACTATTTTATTTCACGTAATCTCACAATGGGAAATGCTATTTCAAAGTGTTTTATTAACTTGAGACATTTCGGAAGTATTTAACATAATCACTGCCGTGTTAAAATTGCCGGAATTTTATTTTATTTAGAAAGTTCGAATTCATACCAGAAAATACTAATAGCAACATTTACTTTATTTAATTACAGACATTTTCGTGATTACATAAAATAAATATCCTGTGGATATCCTGAATCTATGGAATCCTTTTTTGTACTAATAATGAAATGTTTCAACAATTTCAAATGAGATTTGTTTTCAAATAAAATTTGTAAAAGAAATCTTTAGGCTCATTTGAAACATGTTTTCTAAAACAGTGTGTAATATGAATCCAACTACTTCCTTTCAAGTAATCTCATAATGGAGAATCTTACTTCAAACTGCTTTTATAACTTGAGATATTGCATGGAAATGTAATATAATACTATTTCGAAATAGTTAAACTGCATATTTCATACAAAGGTGTAAATTGATATGTTTAAAACGAATGAAGGAGACATGAACATTGACATTATATTTTATTGCTTAAGGAAGGTTTTTAAAGGCTCCTTTTAAAATTTAATTATTAAACGTTTATTATTGCTTAGGAAGTAATTTATCGGGAAAAAATTTATTACAACATTTTAGACAACTATTAGTTTGTAATTAATGATTCAAAATAAGTAATTATCAAATATTGTGAAACTACTACATTTATAAACTGATGCATCAGATACCTGCAAATAGGTTGTGATTACTACTTTTTTTCAGGTCTGGTTTCAGTCTGGTTTCATTTTTTGAAAATTGGGTTCCCATATATCTGATGTTTTACTGGAAATTTCTGAATTTCTTTCAGATGAGAGTAACTATATATTTCAGTATGAATCAGTACTCATGTAGAAAATTTACTTTACTATAAATAAGCATCATAGTAGAGTTATTATTGTAGGCTATTTTTACTTAACTGCGTTTAATTTTCCATACTTTTTCAATTATTTCGGCTTCAGGGTGGGTACGAGCCGAATCATGGTTTAAGTGTTTCGATCTGTTTGTGTATTATGAAAAATTATTTATGATTCATGTGTTTGCAGGTCGACAGTGAAATGGGTGATCTTTATCAGTTTCTAGTTTACGTCAAACGGAGTTTTTAACAACGGGCTCTAGAAGCTTTAATGATAATCATTTACTTTTCAAAGAATCGATATTTGATAGTCCAATATATGACCTAGCAACCGTTCCCCCCTATGGGGTTTCGCGTACGAAGTCGTCGGGGGTTCCATGGCGGTTCATCAAGGTTTCGTCTCTGCGGAAGTTTCCTCCGAGACGTGGGGTTACTGCCGTGACGACCTATGTCACCAAACCTTAGTAAATAACCTGGGGGTCCGCAGTGGGGAGCGGCCTCAGGCCGATCGCAGCGCCGGGCGAGACAAAGCCCTGGTGCGTCATAAGCCCTTCAGAGACTTGTGTGCGATGGTCGTTTACGCGCGTCGGCGACCCCCGTGGGCGCCAGACGGCGCAGGATAGTTTTATCATCACAGAACAGAAGTCTGGCAAAATAACGTTTAATGACACAATTTAGTTTTTAACGTTTAATCTCCCTTTTAAGCATGGGAATTTTATTTAAGTCCATCCCGACTAAAAACGTATGGATCAGTCAAATGTTCAATTAAATGATAAATCTAGTTTGCTAGCTCAAAGAGCAGTCAATCGATCAAGTGACAGAAATTGTGATTTTGAATGTATTAAAATTATTTTAAACTTTAAATTACTTTATAATATAGTAAAAAATTAATTTAAGATATTTTAAAGATTGTTTTTATTTTAATTTAATTTTTAATGAATTAAGATTTCTGTAAGACTGTTTTAACAATTTAAGATATTTTAATTAATTATTTTTTTTTTCGTTTCATAAATTATTTCATTTTAAACTTTTTTTAAAGATTATTTTATAAGATTTTTAATAAATTTAGTAAATTTCTTTTCTTATTGAGATTCACTTTGAATTTTAAAGCATTGTAATTTTTTCTAAAAAAAGAAACAAGAAACAAGCAATAATAAGCATACGTCACGCATAGATTATAAAACTCTTTACAACTCTTCCCTGTTTATGAGCTATAGGTTTTTTATGCAAAATTCGCAAGATTGTAAAATTAAATTAGCTATAAATTGCATAACAAAGTTGAAATTTCAGTTTAAGAAAATTCCGTCCATACAGTGTAATGTACTCATATTGTTTCTCTAGCTTTGTGTGTGATCAAAAGTTTATTGTACCCGTAATCCAGCAACAAAACGCATAAGATAAATCAGGGTTCGTACGGCTCCTGAAATTTTGCGACCAGGAAATTCTACGGTACCAATATTTTATTGCAGAAAATCTCTCCTTAAAAGAAGGTGAAGTTGGTTTACTTTTCTATAACGAAAATACTGGTGAAACTCCTGGAAAATTCTCTGATCTGTACGAACCCTGTAAATAAAGCGCATTTCCGATAATCACAATCCACGCATAGAAATGTTCCCAATATTTATTTTCACTGCTCTGTATATGAAATATTTAATATTCCACAAACATGTCATAGTAAACTAAAATACAGTTTTGTTCGTTAATGCATAACACAGTTCAAAACACAAGTTAAGCAATTCATGCTCATATACGGTCATGCTTACAAATGCTTTTCAGGAGTCCTATATGTGACCTAAAGGTCCTAGAGATTTTTTACATACTACTTAATTTAATAAAGTTTAGTTAAGATTAACAATGCATAACACAGCTGAAAACGCTTTTCCAAGAAATATCGCTCATGAAAAGTGTAACTTAATTATTGTGTGTCCCCCCATGTATATGATCTATAAACACTACACACACCACATTCTTTAGAATACATGTTGTAGTACACTTCAGTAACACATATAAATTTCATTTATATTTCAAAGTGTGTAATATAATTAAAATACACTACAAACAATTTACCCCGTTGACCATAATGCAACGCGATCCTTTTATGTCTGTCTACAAACGATTTGAAAATGCTGTACATTATATTTTTAATAGAGAAAGTTCTATAGTCAACTTCAATAACATATACCAGTTACCTCAAAGTACAAGTAAAGCATATTTACGACTATTAGAAAACGGGCAGATGTCAGACACATTATTTAAAGTACAACAATAAAATAAACAATAAAATTTACAATATATTAAGAAAACAGAATTTTTTTTTGATATTTATTTACATTATTTTTCTTAATTATCTCTCTCGGCTGGTGAATAAATGTGTGTGACGTCAGTTGAAACTGATCTATTGTATGTAACTTTTAATCGCAACATTTTTCAAGTATATATATATATATACTAGCTTACCCGCCCGACGTTGCCCGTGCCAACAACCTTAAATGTACCGGAAATCAGTGTTGAACAATTTTTTATTTTTAAACAAATCTAATGTTGGGGGCCCCACTACCTTAGACAACATACACTGGGCGTGCCATACACACTCCCATATATTACCGTAAGTCGAGTCGAAAGAGCCATACCTCTTCATGATCCAGCCCATAGAACCAGAGATAGAAAAGCGCCCTTGGTGGTGAAAATCGATAAGCTCTATCTATGTCAACATCCCCAGTTGCCATGTCAACAAGCAGTGCGGACAACTTCGCGGAAGGAAGGGTCAGTAAAGATAAAAATAAATAAATAAAAATAGATAAATGAGGGTATCACTTACTCTGATGATGTCTTCTTCGCGAGGGTGCACTCTTTGGGTGTGTGTCTATTCCTTGGGGGATAATCCAGGCGTCCCTGACACACACCAATTTTTTTCCTTATCACACCAAAATAAATAAAAAAATATTTAAATTCACAAACACACACCGGGGGGGAGTTTTCCATAGGCGTCCCCCGGTCTTTTCCTGTTGACACTGAGACATTTTTCCTCCAGGGGCGTGAAACGGTAGCAGTTGGTTCCCAGCTCGTCCGCTTGGTCAGGTTGGCAGGGGCCACATCATAAAAAGGAAAAAAAAACGAAATCAGTAAACAGATAAACAAATATCGAACATTCGTTTTTCATGGTATCATTTTGTTTTAATTTCGTGTTTATTTTGGAAAATTTAGATAACGATTTTAAACTCTTAGAGAACGATAAAATAATAATAGTAATAATAATAATAATAATAATAATAAGACGAAAGGAAATAATTCAGTTAATTAATTAAGTGATAATGATAATAATGACAGAATTTATTTTCTTGTTTCTATAAATTAAGGATCACTTTTCAAAAGACTGCATGAAATTGGGAAATGAATCGGTCAAAAGATCATTTCATTCACATTTGCATGGTAAAGCCAAGCCGTTTAAAAAAAAAAAAAAAAAAAAAAAAAAAAAATTAATTAACTAATTAATTAATTAAGTTACATTATGTTTTTTTAATTTAACTAAACAATTTGGATTTAACATTTAATCTCATTAACTAATTCGTTAAGCTGAGTTTTAAAAAAAAATAAAAATTAATAATAATGAATAATAAAGTATATATACATATAATTCCAGCTGTGTAAAATTTTTAATTACTAGGATGCTAATTGCATATTAAGTTCCAACACTAATTGGAAATTTTTGCGGGCAAAAGTTTCTTAACTGCAGTAATTGGTGGCGGGCAATTAATATGTAATTAAAAACAATAATAATAAATAAATAAATAAATAAAAGTTTTTTTTTTTTTTCCATTTAAGTTAGGTTAAATGTTCTAAGATGTTATTTATTAATAAGTAGATCGGTAGTAAAAAAAAAAAAAAAAAAGGAAAGAAATAATAATACAAAAAAAAAATAATAATAAGATTAATAATTATTATAATGATTAATAAATAAATAAATAAATTTTATCGGTTTTAATATATTCAATTTTTTTTTTTTTTAAATAAGCATTTGGAGATAATCTTAAAAGTTGTCAATGATTCAGAGGCTTTTAAGTACTATGCATTTCAACGTGGGCTGCTCATCTAAAGGGGAAACGAAATTGATAAGATTCCCATATGCATATTTATGAAATTAATTCGATAACTGATTTTAGGAAATAAATGTATGGCATTCCGGTAGTGGACATATACCATTTAATAATCATTTAGCGTGGAGATGACTTAGTTCACACGATCTTGTAGGCTTAAATTTTTTTTTTCCCTCCTTCTCGCTAAGTGTTTGTAATTATAAGGCCGTGATTAGATGATAATAACCTTTCAAGGATATTTGTTTTATATAAAGATGGTAATTTGGTAACATATTTAACGGGAAATGGATTTTTGTCTTAATATTAAATTGCATGAAAGACCACGTGCATGTTATTTGGTTGATCTCAATTTACGGGTCAAGACGAAGGGTAGTTTAAACAATTGGCTTATAGTCATAATTAAGCTTTTAATATATATCAAAAAAATTATATATATAGATATAAATATCATTAAATAAATAAATAATGAGAAAAATAACTCGTAAACTTACATCATAATTCACAGCCATACTCCATGTGACGGGCCAAATCAGCAAGGTACATCTGAGATGTGTTGAGGTGTTATGCATACCGAAGGATCGCAAACGCTATTCACCTGCAGGGTTGAAAAAAAAAAAAAAAAAAGGGTGCGTTCAGGTGGCGTGTTAGAAACGCATTATCGCAGGTAAAGAAGCAGTTAGGTGTTGAACCGGTCGTGGTATGGGATTAGGCCAGCATTTTCAGGTGTACGAGGAAGGAATGAATCACCTGTTCAGTAGGGCTACATGATTGACAGAAACGGGGTGAGTGTTTGACCTGAGGTCACGCAGCTTTCCGATTCTTATCATTGAGTAGAAGTTTTTTTTTTTTTCTTCTTTCTGTCGGGCAGAAAAAAATGAACAGTGACAGAACGGGGAGTTATTATTTTCAACAGGTTAGAAGTAACATGAGAATTTTTACGCTTAGGCGTTTAAAAAAAAAAAAAAAAAAAAAAAAAAAAAAGAAAAAGAAAAGGAAAGAGAGAAATAAATAAATAAAAAAAAATAAAATAGGAAAGAAGGGAAAATTATTAAAGAAAAATTTCATTTTTTTTTTCTTTTTATTCATTCTTTGTTGTTTAATAATTCGAAAGAATTGTATGTATATAAGAAAATTACAACAATCATATGAATGGACAATACAAATGGTAACTGAATTAATCCATAAAATTGGGTCAAGTAATAGATGAATATCATAAGGTTACAACATCATGAATGTGTCATGTTTTCAGATTGCTAGGACTGTTTTTGTGTCCATCTAAAATATTTGTCTGTTTGCATTTATTAATTAGATATAGTGCTGAATTCATTCATTAATATGTGTAAATATTGTAAAGTGGAAGACATGCCATTTAATCGAACTCAGAAGAGTATTGCTATTATATATATATATATGTATGTATAGATATACATTTGTTCCTTTTGGTTTGTTTTGGCCTAATTTTGGTTTCAATTTTAGTAGCACTAGATATAATTAAATAATTTAAAAAAAAAAAAAAAAAAAAAAAAAAAAAGAAAATCTGAGAATGTGGATGTACAGTTTTATATTGGATTAAACTCTTTGCTCTATATAAATATGTATATATATATACATATTTTGAATGTATACTCATTATCATAATTTTTCTCTCAGGTATCTTACATATTCAGTTATGTATGTGTAATTGTAAGATTTTGCCTGAATTGGGTTTTATATATTGTATGATGCATGTATTGTGTTAAAAATAATTATCAAGAATCATTGTAAAGTTGAATACTGATCCTTACATATCACAGTGTATTATATCTTTTTGTTTTGTATGGTCTGTTTGGCTATTTAGATATTTTGAATTTGGTGAGTGCTCTATCTTAGACACACCGGTTATATTTAACCACAAAATTTAAAATTTTTGTACTAATGATAATATTTTATCTCTAAATTGTTTGGGAATACTTAGGAAATGTGTACATATATGAACTGTTCTTTATTAAAGTCACACAAGTAATTTACAAATGAACATTTTCCTCTGCATGAACTTTAGTCTACAATATGATTCTGTATAGATGAACGTGGACTGATATCATCTATGTGATCTATAGATTATCTGCAATGGTGATGGACTTCTTGGGTATGCAATGCTAAAGAAAACTGGACGTTTTCTTTCTTTTAGTACGGGGGGAAAGATAATGTAAGGAAAGTACATTATCGGGACTTTCCCATAAGTCGCCTCAGTTGAAAGATTTAGGATGGCAAATTTATGACCAGAGACTCGCTGGCGACAATTTTAAGCCATAAAAGTCAAATAAGAAGAACTTTGATTTAAGTTGGTCTGGGAGATAATATCAAAGAACACACACATCGTTCCGAGAAAAAAAACAACACGCTACAGCAACAACTGATGCATAGCCATTGGTTGGGGTTGGTAAGGAGGAGGTGAAACTGACCCTCTGTTATGCAAATTTCAGTTAAAACGGGAGATCAACTACCCAATGAAAGAAAAGAAGGATGGGCTTAAAGCACTGTCATGCAAATTTTGGGCAGAACAAAGTACGGCCCACCGAGGTCATGAAAAAGCAGTTGTGAAAAAGAATGAAAACAGAACATCACATCGATATCAGAAGCGAAAGTGTGAGGTGATATAAAATGACGCGATGAATTTTGTGCGGTCCGAAAGAGGAAAATATATGTAAGTGGCAATTCTGATGGTAAGAAAGCAGCGAACCCGAACAACATATATGGAGAGTGGTGAAGTTGCGCTAAGTTTTGTGAAATGAACATTTTCAATAAGCGCAGCGCTATTTAGTTAGCGGAAAGTGTGCTCTGATACAAAGAGAAACCTTCTTCAATCAATGTGTATAGGTAAATATGACTCTGACCTAAGTAATTCCCCAGTTTGTTTGATTTTATCAAAATATTATAAGAGAAGCTGGTAGTGTGACCTTAGTCACAAATGGAAGTCAGTATTTTAATTGTAAACAAATAATGTTGTCAAAGATCAATTTAAATATAAATACAAACAAATATAAGTATCCTTTGCAAGGATCAAAGTGTTAATGCCAATATTATAGGAGAAATTTTGTTAGGAAATTAAATCAGATGTGTTCTGATAAATCTTTTTATTTTCTTGAAATAACTGTAAATATTGTAAATAAATAATAGTGTTAATTATTTGGAGTCTTCTCATTTAAATTATCTAGTATGTGTTTGTTTATTTAGATTTCCACTTTAAAAGTCAGCTAGGGGCAAGAATGATCATTCTCAAAAAGGGTAATGGGCTACTACGAAATTACACAACGCGATGGGGGAACATATCCAAAATTTAATCTCTAAGGTTCCTTTTATTATTATTATCTTGGTAAATTAATTTATTCTATTAGCCAACCCCAGAGAAACCTTTATGTACTTAATTCTAAGCTGTAATTTTGATCAACTTGTCCCAGCAAAAGGGTTATGTTGGAATGGGCAGCAATTAGAAGGGAAATTAAAGAATAAAAGAATCTTAAATAAATAATATAACTGAGCCATGCATATTTCTCTTCAACAACCCCTGGTGGTGAAAATCCGAACTAAAATCTGTCAGCTCTATCGATGTCTAGTGGAAAGAGCCATACCCCATTGTGATCCAGTACACAGAAACAGAGATAGAAAAGCGCCCCTTGATGGTGAAACTCAGAACTAAAATAGGTAAGCTCTATTGATGTTGTGTCGAAAGAGCCAAACCGTGCCGTGTTGTGACCCATAGAACCCAAGTTAGCTGCAAAATCCTTTAGTTACACCTTCCACCACCAGGGGCCACAATATGTTCTATACGAACATAACTGAAATCATTAAGGTTATCGATGTCGAGTCAAATGAGGCATACCCTGTCAAGATCCAGCCCATAGAACCAGAGATACAAAAGCGTCCCTTGGTGGTGAAACTCAGAACTAAAATAGGTAAGCTCTATTGATGTTGTGTCGAATGAGCCAAACCGTGCCGTGTTGTGACCCATAGAACCCAAGTTAGCTGCAAAATCCTTTAGTTACACCTTCCACCACCAGGGGGCACAATATGTTCTATACGAACATAACTGAAATCATTAAGGTTATCGATGTTGAGTCAAATGAGGCATACCCCGTCGTGATCCAGCCCATAGAACCAGAGATACGAAAGCGCCCCTGTTGTGAAAATTGGAACTAAAATCTGTAAATGCTATTTATGTCGAGTGGAAAGAGCCATACTGTAATGACGTTTCTCATTACATATCCTCTTATTCTTTAAAATTAATCCTCCCCCTTTGTTGTTTCAAAATTATTTAATTTATTTAACTTTCCCTATTTTTTTATTAACATTAAAATAACTTTATTCTACCCTTCTCCATTTTTGCTTATTAATTTTTAATATCCGTTTTATTCAGTGCGGTTTCACTTAATTTATATTACGCATTTTTCTTGTCATGTCAGTTTCATTTCTCAGCCTGCAGAATTAAAAGAAATATGTATTCACACCCATACTGCATTTTTCTCCTCCTTTTCACACCAGCCGGCATTTGCGAACATAAATAATAAAAGAAAGATAAAGTAACTGCTTCCTTTGTACTTCCTCCTACGCCGTCATTTCCTAACGAATTTTCAGTTCTCATATGCAACCAACATCTAAATTTAGCACTTTGGATTGTCTAAATTCTAACGTTCATGAATTCCATTTTAATCATACAGGCCCGGTCAGCATCTCAGTAATTACAAAAATTTGTACAACCCTCTCTTCCCACGAATGCTGCGCCGGTCTGTAATTTTCAAATTTACTCCCTTAACTCTCCAAAATACTTTGTTCCTTTGCATGATTATCGCCAAATTCATTGTATATGTTGGCGACTGATAACGAAAACCGCACGCCAAAATAAAAAAGTGCAAATTATGTTCGAAACAATTTGTATCACTCTTATCTCGGCTGTTTCAGTATTAACTTAATTGTTACGCCTCCTCTTCAGTGATTATTGCCTGTAACACGAACCTGGATACAAATTCAACTGCAAAATAAAATTGTGCTTTGGACAATTTTGTAATGAAACTATTCTCTCCCACATCTAACTTTTATTCCAGCTTAGCAGTATTTCCACATATATATATTTTATTCCTGTGACGCCGCAGCTATGCATCCGTTTACCCAAAATCCGGATTCCACAGTATAAACAATTGGTGCATCTAGGGTACAGGCAATATTTTTCGTCACTGGAGAGGAGGGATTTTTAATTTAATCACATGACGGATCAAATATGTTTATACAAGGACTAAAAAATGATATCTCTTACAAACTGTCCGTTCCATGAAATGACTGCTTCTTCTTTCGAGTTAAAATATATATATATATGTATATATATATATATATAACAAGACTCTGTGGATTATGGGAACTATATATGGATTATATTGTCAGCTTCCTGTTTTTGCTACACGGATATCCAGACCGGTGACTGAAGTTCTGATTATTTTTATCCCTGCTGACTGCGGAATCAAGAGTTCTCCAATGTGTTAGCGGCAGAATATCTTCGCGTGTTCGGATTGACTTCATAAACACCCCACCCTCGCCGCCTCATCTGTCAGTACGGTTCCTTCCTCAGCTCGCCCTGTTTTTCGCCACTAATGTGCCAGCCTTTTTTTTTCTGTGCTCCGTCTAAGAATCACAACAAACAGTGTGCCTTCCTTACTGATGTGGGATATTAAAAAAAAAAAAGAAATCGCTCGCCCGGTTCTTCACTCGGTCCTATTCCCACTCCCGCTCCCTCCCCTGTGCGTCGAAAATTTGCTCCGCGCTCTTCGTTTTGGGAATATTGCAGGTCCAATAGTTGATCCAATTTGCGGGTCTCTCTAACTTCAATGTGCGTGGCTTTGTGAAACAATATTTACAATTTCTTAAGTGATTTTCAGTGATATGTGTGATTTTAAATCATATGAGTGATATGTGACAACTGGTACGCGCGGATTGTGTTCGACAGCAGTTTATATAAATAGGAAAACAGAAACTACATTCAAAGTGTTTGTATACGAAATATTGGGGTATATCTTTTTTCTCCTTTAACTACGTAATTTGTGTGCGCCAAGTGAATTTTGTACCTGCAAAGATTTTCACCTCCAAAGTTTGTGTTCTTCTAGGATCCTAATTTCTCAGGATGATACTAACTGTTGAATGAAACGAACATATTAGTATCACTGAATGAAATAAATCAACAAAGAAAGTAACACAGTTGTGAAAATATAGATAAATCATAGGAATATCGAAAACAATAACAAAAAATGAGGCACTTTGTGTCTCCAAATCCAATATTTTTTTTTTCTCTCTCATAACTAAACGAATAAATAAACAGATAGATAATGGATTGAGTGCAAAGAAAGAAGTAAATAAATAAAATTAGTTGAACGTTCAACATCGTATAAGAGTTTGGGATTTTCAGAGCATAAACAGAGAAGGATTCTTTTCCCAATTTCTAATTAAAATGTTGCTTTAAAATAATTATGCATTGTTTCCCTATACTTCTCTTTTCATGCTCAAGATTTTTTTTAACCATTATCAATATTTGGTTAATATTTTTAACAGAATATTTAAATCACTTTTTTTCTTTTCTTCATTTTCATATTATTAAAATACTATTTTAAGCGACATTTTTAATAGTTTGAAATATCCTATATATATATATATTTTTGTGTGTTGTCATTTTGCAAATTGAAGTTACATTATAAAAAAAATAGACGTAATTTTTCTTTTTTGTTTTCCTCAAAGGTTTGTATTAATTAACAATTACTTATTATGGTTTTTCCTTTTTCGTTTACTTCTACACATTTTTTTGAGAACTCCTCAATTAATTATTATTTTTGTTTTGCAATTTTTACCGCCAATATAAGTAAAGTTACTGAAGATTGGTTCTTTATTGTATCTAAATATATTTGCATAATTTTGATGTTTATCAAAAAAAAAATTGAAGACTACAGATAGTATTTTTGTGTGTAATGGCGATGGTGACGGTAAGTACGTTTATAAAAAAAAAAAAAAAAAAAAAAAAGAAATTATTTGCAGTTCTATATATATAGAGAGAGATATATATTTTTTTTTGTATTCTTGTGAAATTATAGTTTTTGCCTTTACCTTAAAAATATATACTTAGAACCCAGCATAAATATTTTGTGACTTTATCTTCTTTTGGTTGAATTTTGATGAAGTAATCTGGCACAATACATACTTTTTGGTGATCGCGCATATGCATTTCGATAGTATTTATCAAAAAAAGGCTAAGTTTTCGATTTTGGTTTCATTTTAATTCAATTAAAAAAAAAACTCTCTGCACATATTTCGGATTTTATTCTTCTTTCATAATTAAAAAAAAAAAGGGAATAGCATTTGTTTCAGTTAACCATCGTTATTTTATGTAGTGTGTATTTTCAAAAGGCATTTTTGTACGAAGTGATTCGCACATATCTTCTCTCTCACTTAATTTTTAATTTATAGCTTATTTCAGTATTATTGATCATTAGTTATCTTTTTAACGCAAAAAAAAATGCCTAGGAAAAATAAAAATGAACAGAAATCTATTCAAGATATTCATACGTCATATGAACAGGCTCCTTTAATTGAGAACAACGAACCCATTTCTATCTTAGACAAATCCCTTTTCAAAATTTCTTGGACCCATCTGTTTGAAGAGACACTAAATCGTGATGCTGAAATTATTTCCACTGACTTCGAAGCTTTTGACAAACTTGTCACTTCGATTAATAACCCTACTTTGTCTAAAGAATTCTTGACCTTAAGAAATCAAATAAATGTACAGTTTAAATTTCTCATAGAAAATTATAAATTTGTTTTACAGGAACATAACGAAATAGTGAAAGAGAAAGATAATTTATTTACTGTAAACAAAAAAATCTTAGAACCACTTCACACACTATCATTGAAAAATAAACATGAACTCAAGTCTGAAGAAACACAAATTGCTAAGATAAGGTTTCCTAAAAATGAAAAACGTAAATTTATGCATAATGTATGCACACAAACTGAAATTTTTGTTGAAGAACATTTACACAAGGTAGCATCTCAGGAAATATGTCACGAAGATTCACAACTTACCACGAGTCATATTAATATTACAAAGTGTCAGTCAAAATGTACAGAAACTGCTGCATTTTCACAAAATATGTCTATCGAGCCTTCTAATGTGCAGGAACTTAAGCCAACTCGTATTATAATTTGTAAGTTACCAGAAAAATACAATATCCCTGATATTTTGATAGGAATTTCTGACATTTTACAGTCACCTGTCCCTTTTATCCAAGTTATAAAAAAATACAAACTCAAATACATAAATGCTTTTAATTGGATTTTGGAGATTTCTCCGGAAAGTGCTAAAAAATTACTCTATCGCAAAGAGATTCCCATTTAGTCAAAATTTTACCCAGTGAAACCATTTATAGACATTAAACGTTGTTTTAGATGTCAGACGTATCAACATCTTGCAAAAGGGTGTTGTAATGATTTCACATGTGCTGTCTGCTCAGGTCCACACTATGATCCTCAATGTGCAAACACTCCTAAATGCATTAATTGCATTACAAATAATAATAATAACAACACTCAATTTGATATTTGTCACACTGCATTTGCTCATGATTGTCCTTCACTAAAGCGACACATTGATGAAGAACGGAAACATATTTACAAGTACACTTAGGTTAATAAAAAAAAGAATTAATAACATGCTTTATTTTGGCCTGTCACTTAAAAACACACTCCTTACATTTTTTCCTGTAATTCAGCTAACTACATGCATATCAGTTGGTATACAGTTATTTTAATACTTCTGTACACAACATAACATTTTACATTTCTTTCTATTCATTTATATATATTTTTAGAGTTTATTTTTATAAGCATATCTGTGTATAGTTTAGTTCATCTTTTCATTTACCTATTTTACCGATCGGAAATGGTTAAATGATATGATGTATTATTTTGTATGGTAATTTTCTTGATGCGGGTCGTCATTTTTTTTCTCATACAAGGTAATTTTAACTGGTTATGTACACACATATGCAATTTTTTTCCCTCGTTTATTTACTATTTACACTCAAACATACAAACTTTTATATTATTTTAACTTAATTTTTTTTTTCATTTTTACACCTACTAGCATTGAAACATAAACATACTCTCACTTTCCTCCACGTTGCTATTTTAATTTATTCTTTATTAAATCCACTTGGAACTTTATCTCTCAAAAGTTTTTTTTTTTACTGTCAACGGTATTTTTATATGTTTTTTTAAGACATATAGTTCATAGCAACATCAACACATATAGTTCATTGTTTTGTTTTTAGGGTTCTTATATACACGGAAAACTGCTGCTCATAGTTACTCATTGTTTACTCATTGAATAGATCATTGTTTCGTTTTTTTTGTGTATTATGCAAAAAAAAAACACTCATTGCGTATAGTTCATTGTACTTTCAGTTTTTTTAGTGTATACGGAAACCTTTACTCATTGTTTACTCATAGGTTAGTTCATAGTTTTCTCATTGACACAATTACACGACACATCCTTGGATCATGTCATAGCGTTTGCCATATGGTACTTGGTTCATAGGTGACTAAGATATCTTTTCATAAAGATTCAGAGTCTTGTACACACATACCGTTGAGTTTTCCTTTCCTTTACCCTTCCTATATGTCCAATTTTATTAGGTATACACATTTTTTTTTTCTTTTTCATCTTTGTAAAATAATTTCACACTCAATTTTTTTTGTGTAATTTCAAGGCATTCTAAGGCCACCCTCACTTTGTTGGTAAACAAAGATTCCAGTCAGCACCTTTCTACACATTAATACTCAGATAATATGTTGGGTCATACACATTTTTTTTTCTTACATGTTAGAGTTATGACATTAGTCTTGATACAAAAACGACTAAAAAAAACTCTTTTTTTTTTTTTTCTTTACATATAAAATAAGCTTTACCACATAATATACATAATATGTCTTTACTTTTTCTTTTGCTTAGGTTGTTTTATAGTAAAATATACGCATCACACATTTCATAATATGTATTTCCTTCTACAAATAATATTAGATTAACAATCCCTTTTTAATCTTACTTCAACTTAACTTTTAATTTTATATGCTTACACATAAGAATATATGTCTTAAACATTTCTACTCAATATTGAACATTTTAACTGTGTTTATTTAAAAAAAAAGCTCGTTTTATTTCTTTCACAGACTGATATGTCACTCTGAAAATCACAAAAGGTTTTCAATACAAAAATTTCACACACAATGACAGTAATCCTAACTTCAATTACCTAAGTCAATTCTATTCTGTCTTTTCAATATTATAAATAAATGCATTTTTTTTTTTACACTAAGCTAAGTTTAGGACATACTTGCACTTGCATTTTCAGGACAATGACAAACCGTCTCTCTACACTCTCGGATAGTATTTTGAGTTTGATAAATAAGATAAATATATAGCTATTTTTTTTTTACTAATTATTACCATCTGAAGTTCAGGTCAACTCAGAATTTTGTGCCCTATACTCCGAAACTTAATAGTGCGGAGAGACATTCATCAATTGGTGTAGCATTTTTAAAAAAAAAGGACTCATACAAGACATTGACTAGTACTCCTTGTTGGAGATCACTTCTGGTCTTCAAGGTGGAGCAAGGAATTAATATCGTGGTCAAGAACAACCATAATATGGACTCTCATTACGTCAATATTTTCCCTAGGACGTAAAGCACTTAAGCTTGAGACATTATACTTGTCACATGACAAGATTTGGGGCAGATTTTTTATTAGTTTGCCACATGCATTCTTTTCTGTCTCGTGCTATGCACGAAATATTTTCTTTATATATATTTTTTTCTGCTCATTTAATTATGCTTATTCATTATTACATTTTATACTTGAATATATATATATAACCTTTTCTTCTATATTTTTATACATTTGTAGTGTGTTTTATTATTGTATGTGTTTGTTTATTTTGTGAACTTAAATTTTTGGCATCAGTTTAGATTCAAATGAATCATTTTTTTAGAAGAATAATGATAATTTGTCTACTTTAATCTTCTCTATTTTATGACCATATTGAAGTCCTTAAAGAAAATAAAAAAAGGACTGTTATAAATTTCCCGGTACCGGATGATTAAAGAAAGGATATCCATGTTAAAAAGAAAACCTCGTTAAATAAAAAGTTGCAACTATAAAAAAAAAGATTATTATACAGAGGTTAAAATTTTAATGGTCAAAATAATTATGATGCTTATGATGCCAGTATTGCATGTTGATTCATTACAGGTTTGTTTTGCATTTTCACATTTTTATTACTGTATTATTGTATTTTTATATATTTTCATGCAAAGAGACACGGTATTTTTCTCTCGCTCTGAGGTAAGGGATTGAGTTTCATTCTCGTTCGCGGGGTGAGATATGTAATGACGTTTCTCATTACATATCCTCTTATTCTTTAAAATTAATCCTCCCCCTTTGTTGTTTCAAAATTATTTAATTTATTTAACTTTCCCTATTTTTTTATTAACAGTAAAATAACTTTATTCTACCCTTCTCCATTTTTGCTTATTAATTTTTAATATCCGTTTTATTCAGTGCGGTTTCACTTAATTTATATTACGCATTTTTCTTGTCATGTCAGTTTCATTTCTCAGCCTGCAGAATTAAAAGAAATATGTATTCACACCCATACTGCATTTTTCTCCTCCTTTTCACACCAGCCGGCATTTGCGAACATAAATAATAAAAGAAAGATAAAGTAACTGCTTCCTTTGTACTTCCTCCTACGCCGTCATTTTCCTAACGAATTTTCAGTTCTCATATGCAACCAACATCTAAATTTAGCACTTTGGATTGTCTAAATTCTAACGTTCATGAATTCCATTTTAATCATACAGGCCCGGTCAGCATCTCAGTAATTACAAAAATTTGTACAACCCTCTCTTCCCACGAATGCTGCGCCGGTCTGTAATTTTCAAATTTACTCCCTTAACTCTCCAAAATTCTTTGTTCCTTTGCATGATTATCGCCAAATTCATTGTATATGTTGGCGACTGATAACGAAAACCGCACGCCAAAATAAAAAAGTGCAAATTATGTTCGAAATATTTTGAATCACTCTTACTTCTACTGTCTCTGTGTTAACTTTAAATTGTAAGCCTCCTCTCCAGTGAACATTTGCCTGTGTAACAAAACCTGTCTCCGAGTCAACTCTCCAATAAAAGAATGTATCTTCAATAATATGGTAATCAAATCTTCTATTGTCCTGCTATGCCTACGTTTTTTTTATTACAGCATTACATTATTTCTGCTTATATACTTATCGTACTTTTGACGCTGCAGTTATGCATCCGTTTACCCAATAGACCATGGATTCCATAGTACACATACCCCGTCGTGAACCAGCCCACAGAAACAGAGACAGCAAAGCGCCTCCTGGTGTTGAGAGGATGTTGATGTAGAATAAATGTGATATTTATTAAAAAGTTGTCCTCCCCCCCCTTTATCTCGCCATTTTCGCTACAAATATACAAATAAATGCGATATTTAATAAAAAGTCGTTTCCCTTCCCCCCCCCCCTTTACCTCACCATTTTCGCTATTTATTACAAATATACAAACGTTTCTTAATTACATCTAATGTCCCGAACCGATAACGGGGTTTCCCTATCTACCTATCCTAATCTGCTTTTCCCTATCATAACAGAAAAAAGCATATTTTATCAAAGAATCGCTGGCAAACGCGAATTTCGTCAAAGGTTTGCAAGAAAAACACGAATTTCTTCAAATAATCGCTGAAAAAACACGAATTTTGTCAAAGGATCGCTAAAAACATGAATCTCGTCAAAAGGCAGCAGAGAAAACACGAATATCAGAAAAAAGCAAATTTCGTCAAAGGATCACGAAAAAATGCGAATTTCATCAAAGGATCGCGGGGAAAAAGCAAATTTCGCCAAAGGATCACAGGAAAAACGTGAATTTCGTCAAAAGATCGCTGAAAAAAACACGAACTATGTCGTAGGAACACAAAAAAACATGAATCTCGACAAAAGGATGTGGAAAAAACACGAATTTCGCTAAAGGATAAAAAAAAGCAAATTTCGTCAAATGATTGCAGGAAAAACTTGAATTTATAGTCAAAGGATTGCAGAAAAAATACGAAATTCGTCAAAGGATTGTGGAAAAAATGCTGATTTTGTGAAAGGTACGCAGAAAAACTTTCGTGAAAGGTTCGTAGAAAAAATGCAACTGTCTGTATTAAAAACAGCACACACACAAACATCCCATTCTCGCTAATTATTACAAATATACAAATGTTTCTTAATTACATCTAATGTCCCGATCCGATAACGGGGTTTCCCTATCTACCTATCCTAATCCGCTTTTCCCTATCATAATAGAAAAAAGCGTATTTTATCAAAGAATCGCTGGCAAACGCGAATTTCGTCAAAGGTTCGTGAGAAAAACACGAATTTCATCAAATAATTGCTGAAAAAACACGAATTTTGTCAAAGGATCGCCAAAAAAACATGAATCTCGTCAAAAGGAAGCAGAGAAAACACGAATATTCTGAAAGGATTATTAAAAAAGAAAATTTCGTCAAAGGATCACGAAAAAATGCGAACGTTATCAAAGGATTGCGGGAAAGACGCAAATTTCGCCAAAGGACCACAGGAAAACCGTGAATTCCGTCACAGGATCGCTGAAAAAACACGAATTACGTCGTAGGATCACTGAAAAAGCATGAATCTCGACAAAAGGATGCTGAAAAAACACGAATTTCGTTAAAGTATCAAATGATTGCAGGAAAAACTTGAATTTCACCAAAGGATCGCAGAAAAAATACGAAATTCGTCAAAGGATTGTAGAAAAAATGCTGATTTTGTGAAAGGTTCGCAGAAAAAACTTTCGTGAAAGGGTCGCGGAAAAATGCAACTGTCTTTATTAAAAACAGCACACACACAAATATCTATACAAACAAACCTATTCTGTCTTCCTGCCTGAGGAAAGCACCGTAATTATAACACCTAGGCCTGATTTTTTAATTTCAATTTAGATTTTTTTTATTATTAAAACGTGCATACGGAATTCTGAATTCGACGCTATTCCATGCTCTCCGCCAATCCACAGCAACAAAGCAGACAGCCAATGAGAGCAGGTGTGAATATGGGATGATCCAGGATCCAGCGACGGCAGTTCATGTTCACAGCTGAAAGCGGCTAGCCACAGATTTCATTGTTTTGTTTATGTTTGAGTTTTATTTTAAAGAAAAGGTATATATTTTTGGCTATTTGAGGTTCACATAAGTTAGTTTCAATTGTATTCATTCTTTGTATGCGTAGTTGCCCCCATATATTATGTGTTTGGTAAGAATATATTTTGCACTTTACTGAATGTTTTCATAGCGCTAGACATATCAGCTCATGTTCTTAAATGAAACAAACTGTTTTCAATAACAAATCTTAATGAATCAAATTAATCTTACACTTTACTATAAAATGTACAGTTCTACAATTTATCGCATAGTACAATGTTCTTGGGAACTAAAAATGTAGTCCAATAACAGAAAAAGAAAGAAAAATTGTAAGTAACAATAAATAAATAATCATAAATTTCACATCATTGAATTAACAAACTCATATATAAGATACAAGTTTAAACTGATATGCCTCATCAACTGTTGTCGAAATCAATATAATGTAAATAATTCTTAAACATTATGAGTTTGTTAAGAAATTAAAACATTCAGTGCAGTGTAGGATGTATTTTTTCCTCAAAACAATTTAGTTTGTAAATATGAAGTAAAAAAAAAAATCCCCGTTTTCTCACATGATGAGTTTCATCAGAAAATAAAACAATAAATATATGTACACATATTATGAGTTTTATCAGCAAGTTAAAACATTAAGTAAATATGCATGATTTGCGGAGCTGTTTCTATAAAAAATTCAATAACATCGCCCAAAAACCCTCAACAAAAATAATTATAAAGAGTGCGATGACAACATAAATTTTATACCACATTGCATGTCCGTTCTTGGGCGATTCTTATAAAACTCAAAATTTGTCACAAAATGATGATTTTTTTAAACATGCTTACAAATTAAAATGGTTTATAATTATTTTAAAAAAACTCGGCCAGAAATAACATTGATTTTACATTTTTAAAGACTTATTCTTTATAATTATTTTGAAACAGCTCCGCAAATCATTCATATTTATTTATTGTTATACTTTCTTAGAAACTCATTATGTGAGAAAACGGTGATTTTTTTTTACCTCATACTTACAATCCTCAAAACAATTTAATTTTTAAATATGAAGTAAAAAAAAAAAACTTTAAAAAAATCACCGTTTTCTCACATATTATAAGTTTTATCAGCAAGTTAAACATTAAGTAAATATGAATGATTTGCGGAGCTGTTTCTATCAAAAATTCAATCACATCGCCCAAAAACCCTCAACAAAAATAATTATAAAGAGTGCGATGACAACATAAATTTTATACCACATTGCATGTCCGTTCTTGGGCGATTCTTATAAAACTCAAAATTTGTCACAAAATAGTGATTTTTTTACAACATGCTTACAAATTAAAATGGTTTATAATTATTTAAAAAAAAACTCGGCCAGAAATAACATGGATTTTACATTTTTAAAGACTTATTCTTTATAATTATTTTGAAACAAGTCTGCAAGTCATTCATATTTATTTATTGTTTTACTTTCTGATGAAACTCATTATGTGAGAATACGGTGATTTTTTTTTTTACCTCATACTTACAATCCTCAAAACAATGTAATTTTTAAATATGAAGTAAAAAAAAAAAATCCCCGTTTTCTCACATATTATGAGTTTTATCAGCAAGTAAAACAATAAGTAAATATGAATGATTTGCGGAGCTGTTTCTGTCACTAATTCAATAACATCGCCCAAAAACCCTCAACAAAAATAATTATAACGAGTGCGATGACAACATAAATTTTATACCACATTGCATGTCCGTTCGTGGGCGATTCTTATAAAACACAAAATGGGGATTTTTTTACAACATGCTTACAAATTAAAATGGTTTATAATTATTTTTAAAAAAACTCGGCCAGAAATAACATTGATTTTACATTTTTAAAGACTTATTCTTTATAATTATTTTGAAACAGATCCGCAAATCATTCATATTTATTTATTGTTTTATTTTCTGATGAAACTCATCATGTGAGAAAACGGTGATTTTTTTTTACCTCATACTTACAAATCAAATTGTTTTGATGAAAAACTACATCCTACACTTCACTGAATGTTTCCAATTCGTAAACAAAATCATAATATTTAAGAAATATTTACATTACATTGATTTCGACAACAGTTGATGAGGCATATCAGTTTAAAGTTATATCTTATATATATGAGTTTGTTAATTTACAATCTTTCTGTTACAGTTTTTTACTACATTTTTAGTTCTCGAGAACGTTGTAACATGCGATAAATTGTAGAACTGTACATTTTATAGTAAAGTGTAAGATTAATTTAATTCATTAAGATTTGTTATTGAAAACAGTTTGTTTCATTTCAGAACATGAGCCAGATATGTGAACGCTATGAAAACATTCAGCAAAATGCATTTTATATTCTTACCAAACACATAATATATGGGGGCAACTAAACATACAAAGAATGAATACAATCAAAACTAACTTACTTTAACCTCAATTAGCCAAAAATATATTCCTGTTCTTTAAAATAAATCTAAAAAATAAACAAAACAATGGAATTTGTAGCTAAACAGCCGCGTAAGCTACGAACGTAAACAATCGTCGCTAATTCCTAGATCATGCCATAATCACATCTGCTCTCATTGGCTGGCTGCTTCGTTGCCACGGACGGCGTTGCCGAGTCTATTTCATGCGGACAGCTTGAAATAGCCTCGAACCCAAAATTCCATATACACGTTTTAATTTAAAAAAAATCTAAATTGAAATTTAAAAATCCGGCGGCGAGGTATACTTTCCGGTGATAGTATCTACACATGACAAAAATTTCAGAATCCTAGGTGTTATAATTACGATGAAAACCGCGGGCAGGCAGACAGACACCTACTGTTTTATAGAGATAGAGATATATATACCAATATTTAAGTGTACGTATCAGAGAAAGTATTATAATTTGCAGTCGATTATATCCATATCTAACTGCAGCATGTAGAATATTTCATGATATTTAACTCCTTAATTACACAGAGGTTGTAACGCCCTATATTGATATGGGTATATAATTTTTTCCTTTTGTTTATCACACCAAGAAAAAAAAATGAAAACTGCATCTAGTTATGCTGATTAACAAATTTTCTTTGATCTTTCAAAATATAAACGAATTTATGAAATAACCAGTACAACAGTACGATTACAGTCAGTATTACAATACGATTTCTAGATACAATTTAAATTTTGTTTTGTTTTCTCTCAATTAAAATATAAGATATTTTACAGAAATGATTTATGGATATCTTATTTATGAAAGAAAATAACTTCATATCTTGAAGGAAAAACCTTTTAAACAAAATGTTGTAAACAGAAATATTTATATTTTGTAAATATATTTCGTTAAATTATCGATATATTATTTTTTATGGTGGTTATTTATAGTGGGTTTTACCAATTTAACAACACATTTTTGCTACATATATTGACATAATTTTAACAAGTTCCTATAATTAGATAAAAAAAAATTGTCTAAAGCATTAAATGGTACAGTTAGCATTTGTTTACCCAATTTCCACTCTTATCGTTAACTTGTAATTAATTTCCAAAATATTATGTTTAGTTATATATTGCCATTTGAAAAAAAACTGTATTAAATGATGCAAAGATGTATTTTAGGTGTTGTTTGAATCAATTAACATGTTTATGAAAAATATAAAAAGCATAAATTTATTGATTGTCCGGTCCTAAAAGTTCTACTTTGTAAAACAATTTTTATACATTGACATTTCAAAAATAAATAAACCTCATTTTAATGATTTAAATGTATCTAATTATGAAACATTGAGTTACAAGAATTTTAGAATGTTCAGAATTGAAAAGTATCGCAAAGCTCTTCAGGGACCATATATATATTTCTAATTACATTTTTATAGATGTGTTTAAATTCCATTTAATTACGTAAAGAAAAATCTGTACTTACCCAGAGGAAAATTACATTTTTAAATATGAGTAAATCGATGTTTTCATTTTGTTATGAAAATTTTTGTTTCAAGTATGACGACCCAATACTTTCAATTTTGAAATACCAGAAATACTCAGAATATTGAAACATGGACATACTCAAAACTAACCACAGTTCATACTCATTTTTGAAACATGGACATAGTCAAAAATGATTAGAATCAGTTCAAACTCATTTTTGAAATAAGGAAATACTCAAAAATGAGCACACAGAAGCCAGTTCATATTTATTTTTGAAACATGGACATACTCAAATATGAGCACATAGAAGCCAGTTCATATTTATTTTTGAAACATGGACATACTCAAATATGAGCACATGATGTTTTTTTCTTGAGTGTGTGCATGCGAAATGAGTATATATCAGAAGTAGATGAGTATAAATCAGATGAGTATGGATCAGAAAGGAGTATATACATATTTCAAACTTGAGTACTTTTGATTAGGAGCCATTTTGACTAATTCGACATACTCAGATTTGAGTATTTTTTGCACAGTTTTGAAATTGTCGATTTAGAGTGTACATATTTGTTGGGAAGATATTAATTGTTGAGAAATTAATAAGATATTAATTTATAAGCAAGAATAATGATATAGCATAATTTATTCTAAAGAAAAAAAGTTACTGGACGGCTTTTTCATTTACTTATTTTCATGATCTACTTATTAATTTGCTTTATTTGACTTTTATTTTATCACATATCTTTAAAAATCATTAATTATGTTTACTGGAGAAAGCCCCCATTATTTTAAATAGGATTTAAAGTTTCATAAATATTTATTTCAATTTTCTCAAAAATGATTAAAATATAATTTCAATGACTTTTTCTACTTTTTCCTTTAATGTGAAAATACAGAGTATACTACTAAAGGTAAGTCAGTATTTGTTTAAAAAGTGATACTGTACTTCACAACTTCAACTACTGCATGAGTTTATTTTTATAAGGCTGCAAGATATAATAAATCTTTCTGAAATATATTTTATATCTGAGTTAATCTTAAAAATATTTTTTTTTCTTACTGTAAAACAAGATCATAGATAAGAAAAGGCTACAATATGATAAAAGGACTAACAAGGGAGCAGTTTAAAGGAGTAGTATAAAATTTATTATCCTAAGTTTAGAAACAATGTTATGTAAAAGAATTCTCAGGGGCGCCTTAAAATTTCTTCTACTAGCATGTAAAGAAAATTTTCTTTTGATTTTTTTAAAGTAAAGTTTTTAATTTGATTTTAAACTATATTTTCATAGTTTATACTTTTATCTGAAACATTTGTAAAATAACGGTAAATTTGCAATAAATGTTGAATGCGACATGTTGACGAAATTTTTGTCTTAGCTGTCCCAATCTCATATCAGCTATTTTATGGACTATGAAAAATGGATATCTTGAAACACTATCCCTTCAATTAGAAAAAAAAATAAAGATTAGGATTGGTATATTTTTATCAGTTAAAAATATCCTGTATGTAACAATTATACAATAAAGCTCGAATCGAAACTTTGAACGATGGTAATTTTATTACATTCAACACGCGAATTACCGTGTTTTAGTTGCTCATCGATTATTAGGGTGGCAGTAGAGTTTCATTTTAGTATTTCATCAATTTCTCAACCTATCAATTCTATCGACCTCCATATTCAGTTTACTTTTGAGTTAGAAAAAATTTCTAAACTCCTTCCTTGATATATTAGTTACTATCGGTGATTATTTTTTTCAAACATGAGTTACATAGTTGCCAACCTCCCGATTTTTCCACACCAGTATTTTTATGTAAAAATATTTGTTTTATTTTATTGTACAATTTCTGTAATTTAATAAAGCAAAAATTTTTGTAAGATTTTACTGGTATTAAAAAAATCGGGAGATTGGCAACTATGAAACAGTTTCTGTGTCTAACATCCTCGCCCACCGCCCACCCGCTTTGAATCACCAAGCTAATCAGCAAATCGATGTTTTTTACAATTGTGCAAACCGTGTCCTCAAAATTTGCACAGATTCTGATTCCAATAGTAAACTAAATTACTTCAAATATGCTGTTGTCAAAAGAAGTTGTTTCTGTTATCGATAATGCTGTTAATAAATACAATAAAACTTCTAATAAATCTACTATTTCTAAATCTGTCAAAAGCAAATCTGAAAATTTGATTGTTCTGCCTTTCTATCCTCCTCTATATTTCAAATTAGTTGAAGTGTTAATTTTTTTAAATGTTTCTCTTTTAACTTTATATTTATACATGTTAATTAGTTTAAATTCCATATTCCACTTATCTTTATACATGGAGAATCTATAACGTTCCGTATAATGATTGTGATTTAACTTAATGATTGTGATTCAACTTGCCTAAGAACTGGTTCCCGTAACTGTTGTTTTAATTTTAAGAGAAAGCACTCCAAAGCATTCCGATGTATGCAATTATTTTTTTAACCCTGTATTTCATAAAGAATCGACACTTATTTCCCTATAAATTCATAGCTTAAATGTATCCCATTAATCATAACAAGATCAATTTTCAGTACATTTTATTAATGCTGCTTGAAAGTTTGTCATATGCAACCTGTGATTACTTCAATTAATTGCTCAAAAATAACAAATCCATACAAAATTTACTTAAATATGAATTACATAACCTATACCTTTTCACAAGAAAGTGCTTATTTTTAGATGACCACAGTTAAATTCCTAAAGAAAAATATTTTGTCTTTAGAATTTTAGCATAATCAGATATATAACTAAATAAAGCTTAAGATGTAAAATTTATCAAAGATTTTGAAAATATTTCCGACATTAGAATTTTTTGAATGTATGTTATATGTAACTATCAATAATTAAAATTGATATATATATATATATATATATATATGTATATATAATATCAATTTTAATTATTGTTGAAGAATGAGTTTATAAGGTTTTAAAATAACAGGTCTTAATAGCTTATATTTCCCAAAAGCATTTACACGCACAAAGAATAAAAGTTTTTAATTCAATTGGAATTAAATTGAAAAAAATATATTGTTCCATTTACTATGTCTCGAATAATTTGCAAAAGAATTGTTAAATCTAATTATGATTTAGAAAGATATTCCCACGTCTAATTTATTTTTATAAATATGCATATTTGAATAATTATTATAAAATACACATTTTAATTCGTTTTAAACTACATCCTTCAAATTGAAAATATTCTCCTGCAATATAATTAAACAAAATTTTAAATCGCAAAATATGCAGATATTCACATGTTTAATTTTTATGATAACTGTTTTTAGGTAGATTTCGTAAGAAATACTACCTATTACATTCTCACCTAAGTTGGAAATTTTGAAAAATTTTTGCAGATCTACGCCGATCATGACTCCCAGAACCCAAAACCACCCCCAGTTCAAAACTTTATATATCTATCTATCTATCTATCTATCTATCTATCTATCTATCTATCTATCTATCTATGTCACTTTTTTCTGACCACGATAACCGGAAAAATTCTGCATTAATCTTTTACAAACTGATACATAAAATCAAGGGGCATAAAATCTCGGTCAAGTTCGTTAATGGGCAAAATCGAACCAAGGGGGGGAGGGTGGGGGGGCTTTTTGTGAAAACAGAAAAAAAAATAATTTCTTAATTATTATACGTATCGAATCCATTTAAAGTTATTAATACTTCTAGGAGAAGGGCCGAAAATTTATGTATGACAGATTTTTGATATAATTAAAAATGGCTCCAAGGGGGGGAAAAAGGGGGGGTTTTAGAAGAAAAAAAATCATAGCTTCGTCAATTCACAAGATATCAAATCCGCGTAAATTTATTATTAATCCTCTTATTATTATCTAAAACTTTCATATTGACAAGTTTTTTATAGGACCAACCGTTATAGCAAAAAAAAATTAAAAACAAAAAAAAATCCCTGCCGGCTCCGCCTGCAAACAAGTTACTTTTCGAAGTAGGCAGTTCCAACTCCCGCATCTTTTCGAAACTGATACATAAAATCAAGGGGCATAAAATCTCGGTCAAGTTCGTTAATGGGCAAAATCGAACCAAGGGGGGGGGGGGCTTTTTGTGAAAACAGAAAAAAACATAATTTCTTAATTATGATATGTATCGAATCCGTTTGACATTATTATTACTTCTAGGAGAAGGGCCGACAATTTATGTATGACAGATTTTTGATATAATTAAAAATTGCCTTAAGCGGGGGAAGGGGGGGGGTTAGAAGAAAAAAATTCATAACTTCATCAATTCCCAAGATTTCAAATTCGCTTAAATTTATTATAAATCCTCTTAATATTATCTAAAACTTTTATATTGACAAGTTTTTTATAGGACCAACCGTTATAGCAAAAAAAATTAAAAACAAAAAAACCCCTGCCGGCTCCGCCTGCAAACAAGTTATTTTTCGAAGTAAGCGGTTCCAACTCCCGCATCTGTTCGAAACTGATACATAAAATCAAGAGGCATAAAATCTCGGTCAAGTTCGTTAATGGGCAAAATCGAACAAGGGGGGGGGATTGGGGGGGCCTTTTTGTGAAAACAGAAAAAAAACCATAATTTCTTAATTATGATACGTATCGAATCCGTTTGAAGTTATTATTACTTCTAGGAGAAAGGCCGAAAATTTATGTATGACAGATTTTTGATATAATTAAAAATTGCCTTAAGAGGGGGGAAGGGGGGTTTTAGAAGAAAAAAATTCATAACTTCGTCAATTCCCAAGATTTCAAATCCGCTTAAATTTATTATAAATCCTCTTAATATTATCTAAAACTTTTATATTGACAAGTTTTTTATAGGACTAACCGTTATACCAAAAAAAAAATTAAAAACAAAAAAATCCCTGCCGGATCCGCCTGCAAACAAGTTAGGTTTCGAAGTAGGCGGTTCAAACTGCCGCATCATCGTAAAAAAGGTCATTTCTTCAGCAATTCCCGACAAACAGGCGCCCCACGGTCTGCGTCTTCGAAATCTACCTCTGCCTGTAGGCCGAGCCGTCAGGGATTTTTTTTATTATTATTACGCAATATTTTACATGGTTTTAAAATTAATTTTAACAGTTTATATTTTCAGCATAATATTTATACATTGAATGTATTAGTGACTCTTAAAAATGCTACTAATTGCATTTAATTTTTCTTGTTAATTTAGCATAAATTTGTTCTTTGTAATTATATCCCGTGAAAGAGCGTGCCATTTCTACAAGAGATTTTAGTGTTGATGATCATAATACCCACTAAATGTTACAGATAACGAAACTGCCAGGCAGCTGGCGCATCAGAGTGGAGTGTTGCCATGGCAACATCTCTCAGCCTGCTGTAGTGTTGAATGAATGGGAACCCGATTACTGATGTGGCCCAACTCGCAGCCAACCATCAGTAATCAGGTTGCCATACACTGCAGCGGGTTGTGGGATGTTGCTTGCTCCACCCGACAAGCAGTTGTATTATCTGTAACATTTAATCTATCATACATATCAAAATCATCGATACTAAAATTGGTTGCAAACATGTGATGCTGCTTTCAGGACAACTACAACCATCCTTAAAATTCATTTATGTTGTAGTTATATTTAAATAATTTTAATATTTATTTATAAGTATATAATAGCGAATTATATTTCATCGTACATTGCTTAAAATTATCTTTCCTATGCGTATGAATGCGTACGTTTCACATTTTAACGTTTTTCTATGAAAACATGAACCTGGATATTTAAAAATAGCACATATCTCTCGCTTTTTTACTGGAGTATTTTTCTTTATTTCTAAGACAGGCATTAGCATTTATGTTTTGATGTTAAAAATTAAAACAATAATAATTATTTATTAATTAGAAGGAGAGTGTTTAGATTACTTTTTCTATAATATCTTTTAAAATATATGTCATAATTTTAATTTGTTAGGGATTAATCTTTTAGAAATGCATTTGTAAAAAATTAAGAAAATCACATGTCAACAAATTTTGAAAAGGGATTGTAATAAATTTCACAATGAAAATTTTCAATTTGTTTAGAAAATGTTATATCGATAAAGATACAGCTTGTTTGAATAATTACATTTTAATTAGATGAAATTTTAAAGTTTGGATCGTAATTAATTAATGTCAAAATGAAGCATTTTTTTTTAGATTAATTAAAAACTATCAGACTATTAAACAAATGAAAGATGAAATTAAAAGCCTCCCATTTATTTTTTTATTTATGTACCAATAAAATTTTGTTATTGCTGTAAATTAGAAAAATATTAATATTTATTTTACAATAACAAAAAGCTGAAGAATGCTAAATTCTTTCCAAAACAAAAAAAATATATGAATATATTTTGGTGCAGTCGGCTAAAAAAACGTGCACCCTCGCGCATTTTAATCACCAAATTGACCCTGTAAAAAACGGATATAAGCCAATCGACTGGAAATTATGTCTTCTTTCATTTTATGTTAAAAACACAAGCTTAGGGGATCGTCTTAATACTATAATTGTACCAAACTCTCAATTTTCAATACGATCTAATTTTGACATCATATTTGTTTTTAGTTTTTTATGTTTGTTTTTGTTTGTTTTACATTAAAAACGGATATAGCCATTCAACTGGAAATTATGTCTTCTTTCAATTTATGTTAAAAAATAAACTTAGTGGATCGCCTTCATACTAAAATTGTAACAAACTCTGAAATGTTCAATAAGGGGTAATTCCGGCATCATACTTGTTTTTGTATATTAATTTTAATAACTTTTGACTGCATTGAACCTTTTCACAGAACATTTATTTATAAAAGAAAAATATTAGCTATTTTAAAATTCATGTGTCAAATTTTATATTGTAGACATTTTTCTAACGCATTATAATAAATCACGAGCAGGGAAGACCGAGCTATGCTCGGTCAAAATTAAATTTGAGTTCAAATATCATGACCCATGACCAAAATGACCCACTAATTGAATTTTTTCGAACATGTGACTTAGCCCAACAGTCTTCACGTGCCCGAAACCCATAGGATGCAAAATTTAGTGTAAATAGTCTGAGCTGTTTTTAAGATAAAATAGCTTGACCTATAATGACCCATAACCAAAATGACCCACTAATCGAAATTTCTCGAACATGTGACCTAGCCTAATAGTCTTGTTGTTCCCTAAACCTGTAGGGTGGTAAATTTATTTCAAATCCTTTAAACCGTTTTTTAGATAAAATAGCTTGACCCATAATGACCCATGACCAAAATGACCCACTAATTGAATTTTCTCGAACATGTGACCTAGCTCAACAGTCTTCTCGTGCCCGAAAACCATTTGTTGCAAAATTTAGTGTAAAATGAGCCGCTTTTTAGATCTTGACCCAAAATGACCCACTAATAGAATTTTCTCGAACATGTGACCTAGCTCAACAGTCTTCTCGTGCGCGAAAACCATTGGAATCAAAATTTAGTGTAAATTGAGCCTCTTTTTAGATCTTGACCCACAATGACCCAGAAATGACCCACTAATCGAATTTTCTCGGACATGTGACCTAGCCCAATGTTTTTATCGTGCTCGAAACTCGTAGGACACAAAATTTAATCAAAATCGTTAGAGCCGTTTTTCAGATAAAATTAATTTGACCCGCGTTGACCCAAAAATGACCCACTAATTGAAAGTTCTCAAACATGTGACCCATCCCAATAGTCTTTTCGTGCCCGAAAATGGTTGGATACAAAATTTCGTCAAAATCGTTTGAACCGTTTTTTAGATACAATTAGCTAGACCATGACCCAAAATGACCCAAAATGACCCACTAATCGAATTTTCTCGAACATGTGACCTAGCTCAATGGTTTTCTGGTGCCCCAAAACGGTAGGATACGAAATTTCGTCAAAATCGTTAGAGCCGTTTTTAAGATAAAATTTGCATATATATATATATATATATATATATATATAACCACACACAAGATTTGCTCGTATTAGAATATATGATTTATATCATTGTGATAATTTTTTCGAAAGTATTTTTGTTATTTTATTACCACAAATTATTAATAAGAAATGTTCGAGTGTAATTGTTAATCATGTATATTTTTCTTTCTCGTCACATGATAGAAACTAATATTTATAATATTTTTGTTTCTCCTTATATTTAGTAGAAAAGTTTCTAAAATATTTATAAAGTTATTTATTACAATATACAATAATATATCCTGTAGCAATGTGTTGTATTTGCATTAAAGACGCAAATGTTTAAAATTTAAATGTGCGACAACTATTTTACAAGTTGGCTGTGAATCGATGTTGTTTACAGTAGAGTGCCGTAATTTATCAGAGTGATGACATGCAGCCAATAACCTTTTATAAGTCGAGAATATTTTCAATAAAGAAAATGAGAACATGTTATTTATCTTCTACTTGCTCGGCCTGCAATTACTGGAAAACTAATGATTGTTTACTAGTCCAACTCATGTACATGAACTCTGTCAGACAAGTATCGCCACTTTCTGTAAAGTTGCTTTTCATAGTTTCGACAAAACAAATTACAATTTGTGCATACGCAATATGCGTATGTTAACTCGTATAAAACGAAAACTTTATTTGATAAATACAATTGTAAAAAACATGATGATCATATTTCAGATAGCATTACAAGACATTCCCCTAACATGCAAGGAACCCTTGCTTTCTTATCAACAAAACGAAGATCCGTCTCTTCAGAACACAAAACATGTCTGACTCCCAATGACGAAAAACACCATTTCCTTCCTGTCTGCATAACACCTCAAATCCTACTTGATTGACTCCCCCTTCTTCCATTCTCCTCCCTGTTCTTATCTTAGAGGTCTTCGAAATCCATTTCCTTTGCCATGCTATTCATACCCTTTTCTGGCACACTTTAATCCCATTCAGGTAATCTTGTTTTAGAAAGTCCATACACACTTAGAAAGGCTCTACAAATCAGGAAAAGTTTTTTAATCTACCTTGAGATGAACCAAAGCGATCTTTCAGCTAGGGAAATCCTCTTACAAAAGGTGCCACTCTATACCCATCACTTCCCTTATACTGGGATTACTTTAATATATCATAATGAATTATGACGATGATCCCAAGCCACCACAATGCCCACATCCCTTCAGTATTCGAAGTCTGATCCAAGACAAATTTGTTTAAAAAAAGAAAGTGTATATAAGGAAATGTGTCGTCTTTTTATATAATTAAATATTACTTATTAGATTTCATTTTAAAATTTTTCATTACACAAAATTTCCGTAAAAATATAACAAATTATATCATTTTGTAATTTATACTACTTTTAACTGACAATATACGTAAAATAAAAAGATTATAAACATTAAATTAAAATTTTATTTAGACTGTTGACATGTTCCAGCTCAATCTGAGCCATTATCAAAACAAATAACAGTATTCTATAATTGCACGGTCTATGAAGTTACTTGAAACGCAATCATTTAGTTTTTAACTTTTTTTAAAAAATCACACACGATATTTAAAATTTTTTTACATGGATGTTTATTTCCATATTTGTTACCATGGAGTAACTCGAACCACAATTTCCGTAAGTTAAATGATGATGCATCATTACATAATGTATTTTTACGTATTACAATCTCTATGGTTTCTCTTATAATGGATTGATAATATAGATTGCAGGAGAAAATTATTTTACTTTCATTGATATTTATTTGGATGGCAAGATTATATCAAGAAGAAATCATACAAATAAATGTCGATGAAAGTAAAATAAATTTCCCCTGCAATCTATGCTAATAATCCATAATAAGAGAAACCATAGAGATTGTAACAGTTAAACATACAATATGTAATGATGCAATATCATTTAACTTACCAAAATTGTGGCTCTAGTTACTCCATGGTTACAAATATAGAAATAAGCATCCAAGAAAAAATAAAAATAACGTGCGTAATTTTAAAAAGTACGTGAACATTTAAATATTGGCGTTTCAAACAATAACTTCATAGACCGTGCAATTATAGAATATTCTTATTTGTTTTGATAATGGTTCAGATTGAGCTGAAACATGTCAAGAGTCTAACAAAACTTACTTTACTGTTTATAATCTTTTTATTTTACGCCTTTTAGCAATTAAATGAAGTATAAAATTTTCGTTTAAAAACATGTTTCACTTCGATCAGACACCGTAAATTTTCGTTTAAAAACATGTTTCTCTTCGATCAGACACCGTAAATTTTCGTTTAAAAACATGTTTCTCTTCTATCAGACACCGTAAATTTTCGTTTAAAAACATGTTTCTCTTCGATCAGACACCGTAAATTTTCGTTTAAAAACATGTTTCTCTTCGATCAGACACCGTAAATTTTCGTTTAAAAACATGTTTCTCTTCTATCAGACACCGTAAATTTTCGTTTAAAAACATGTTTCTCTTCGTCAGACACCGTAATAATTAAGAGATGTTTGCATCTATGCTTTAGAGCAGGGGTTCCAAAACTATGGCACGCGTACCAGTAGGGGTACGCAAAATTCTGGTTAGAGGTACGTGAAAGTGAGATGCTGGTACGTAAAATGAAATACCATAAATCAAAAATGGCATTAATGTATCACTTTCGAAATTTTTGAATGAAAATTAGAGACTGTAAACGCTTTTTTTATTTTTTGTTCTTGTTGTTACTAAAAATGTTTGTTATAGCAAACTGTCTGAAATTCGCACACGTTGCGTTGTTTATGATACAACCAGTTTTCCAGAATTAAACACATTACACAAGTAATCATTTTATTTATACGGGAAAAAATAAAAATATGTAAATAAAGACCTAATTTTAAAATTAATCAATGAAACAGTTTTAATTTTAGAAAATAATTCATTATTTATTTAAGTCTGTCAATTGAAATTTCTCTCTCCTTCTCTACCAAAGGAACAAGGGTGAACCAAAGGTAAATTTGTTTCTATTTCATGGAAACCGGTTTTTAATTCAGTATTATTTAATTATTAAGTTAAGTTTTTAAGTTACTTTAAATGGTGATTTGAAATCGAACAAAATATGGGAAGTACCACTTTCACAGTTTTTCCTATATTAGCATTACTTTTGATTCCTGGTGGTACGTGGAAGTATGAACTTCGATTTAGTGCAACGTTGGTCTAAAAGTTTGCGAACCCCTGCTGTAGAGAATGAAAATAACTAGCAGAATCAGATTATTCATTTATGTTCTATCAATTTTATATAAATATAGACAAATGTTATTTTATAAATAACGTCTCATAAACTATAAATAACATATAAATAACACTTCCATTTATTAAAGTGTTATGTGTGTGTTTCACTTAATCAGTTTTATATCGCATGATTTTAATATCATTCACATGTATTAATACGAATCAGCCAATAGTAGTTTAGCAAATGAGATAGTGTTTCGAGGGGCAGTACTTGACAGACCATTAGAGTTCTAAATGCTGTCTCGTAAATTGATGACCCAATGAAAGCTAATAGCTCAAAGGCCTCTTCAAAATTACAGTTCATCATTCTTAATTGCGAAAAGCACATTATCTTAACATTTATGGAAGTGTTTGCAGTTATTAATTGGTGTCTAATAACCTTTAAGAGATGAAGTGTCAACCAGAAGGATAGAAGTGCGTAATAAGCGCTTTATTAAATTGCTCTATAAATATCTGTTTGAATAATAATGTAGAAAATGATAATGTTTTTTATGAATTTCTTTAATTTTGTATAGACATTAAATATATTACAGATACAAATATTACTCTTCAAGTTAAAGTGTCCGCAGGTACAATCAAATAACCTTTAAGAGATGAAGTGTCAGCCAGAAGGATTTTAAGACTAGAAGTGCATAATAAACGCTTTATTAAATTGCCCTATAAATATGTGTTTAAATAATAATGTAAAACGTGAGATAATGTTTTTCTGTCGATTTCTTTGATTGTGTACAGACATTAAACATATTATAGATACAGATATTACTCTTCAAGTTAAAGTATCCGCATGTATAGTCAAATAACCTTTAAGAGATGAAGTGTCAGCCAGAAGGATTTTAAGACTAGAAGTGCATAATAAGCTCTTTATTAAATTCCATTCTAAATATTTGTTTAAGTAATAATGTAAAACGTGAGACAATGTTTTTTGTGGAGTTCTTTGATTTTTTATAGACATTAAACATATTACAGATACAAATATTACTCTTCAAGTTAAAGTGCCCGCAGGTACAGTCAAATAACCTTTAAGAGATGATGTGTCAGCCAGAACGATTTTAAGACTAGAAGTGCGTAATAAGCGCTTTATTAAATTGCCCTATAAATATTTGTTTAAATAATAATGTAAAACATGACATAATGTTTTTTATGGATTTCTTCGATTTTATATAGAAGTTAAACATATTACACATACAAATATTACTCTTCAAGTTAAAGTATCCGCAGGTATAGTCAAATAACCTTTAAGAGATGAAGTGTCAGCCAGAAGGATTTTAAGACTAGAAGTGCGTAATAAGCGCTTTATTAAATTGCCCTATAAATATTTGTTTATATAATAATGTAGAACTTGATATCGTTTTTTATGAATTTCTTTGATTTTTTATAGACGTTAAACATATTACAGATGCAAATATTAATCTTCAAGTTAATGTATACGCAGGTATAGTCAAATAACCTTTAAGAGATGAAGTGTCAATAAGAAGAATTTTAAGACTAGAAGTGCGTAATAAGCGGTTTATTAAATTGCCCTATAAATAATTGTTTATATAATAATGTAGAACTTGATAACGTTTTTTTGGATTTCTTTGATTTTGTATAGACATTAAATTTATTACAGATACAAATATTACTCTTCAAGTTAAAGTATCCGCAGGTATAATCAAATAACCTTTAAGAGATGAAGTGTCAGCCAGAAGGGTTTTAAGACTAGAAGTGCGTAATAAGCGCTTTATTAAATTACCCTAAAAATATTTGTTTAAAGCATAAGGTAAAAATTTGAGATAATGCTTTTTTTGTAGATTTATTTGACTTTGTATACACATTAAACATATTACAGATACAAATATTACTCTTCATGTTAAAGTCTCCACACGTATATATACTTTATATTTGAAAAATAAAACCCATTTTTTGATTCATCACGTTGAGTGAGTACATTAGGGTTCGAAGTGTTGTCTCGTAAATTGATGACTCATAAACCTCATAGTTCAGAGAGCTTTTTCATATTACAGTTCATCATTCTTAATTGCTAAAAGTACATTCTCTTAACATTTATGTTGATATTTGCAGTTAATAATTGGAGACAAATAATATTTTAGATACGAAGGCATGGAAGATTGTAAGAATAAAACTGCGTAAAAAGAGCTTTATTAAAATACTCTATAAATATTTGTTCAAACAATAATGTAAAATTTCGAGATAATGTTTTTTATTGACGTTTTTCATACTGCATAGAAAGGTGAACATATTACAGGTACAAATAATATTTTTCAAATTAAAATCTCCGCAGGTATAATGTAGGGTACATTTGAAAAATAACACTTGAAAGTTTTGAGAGAGAGCGCATTGGAGTTCTAAATATTGTATCTTACATTGATGACCCAAACCCTCTTAGTTCAGAGAGCTCTTCAAAATTGCGGTTCATCATTCTTAATTGCTAAAACCACATTCTCTATACATTTATGGTGATGTTTGCAGTTAGTAATTGGTGAAAAATAATGATTTATAGATGAAAGCACGGAAAATTGTAAGACTAGAAGTATGTAAAAAGAAATGTATTAAATTATCCTATATATATTTGTTTAAATAATAATGTAAAGTTTCGAGATAATACAGGATGGTTATAATATAAGTATCTCCATTTGGAGCTGTCTGTAGCTTGAAGGAATAACCCGATTTAAACAAAAATCGGTACACTTACTATTCGAGAAGGAGGAAAATTACTGGGACAATAAAAAAATTGCAGTAATCGCCAACAGATGGCACTACGGGGCCTGTTGGTGCAAACGCCGTTATGTACCGTGGAGATGTCGCAAAACTCAATGATTTAAAAGATCGCATATCACAACATGTGCGAAACATCACTCCTGATACGTTACATTCCTCAGTTTACCACGTCATACACCGTCTGTATTGTGTCCTCCAGCACAATGGCCATGTGGAACCTGAACTTGATCGGAACCGCCATGCGAAAGCGTAACCAAATTCACTGTGACATTTTTTCCAATAAATTAATTATGCCATCCGATTTTACGTCTTAATTATTTGTTCTTGTATTACACATTACATTTCACACTCAAAAGCGCCATTTATCGGCAATTATTGCAGTTATTGTTTTTATTGTTCCATTCTTCCCCCTTCTTGAATTGTAAATGTAGCAATTATGGTTTCAATCGGGTTATTCCTTCAAGATACAGGCAGCTCGAAATAGAGATACTTATATTAGAACCACCCGGTATATCTTACTGATTTCTTTTATATTGTATAGAAGTTGGGATTATTGCATTTACAAATATTATTCAAGTTAATCAATTCAAGTTATGGTATACATATGTATAACTGTATATTTGAAATCGACCTCTTGAACGTTTTGATTTAATGTGTTGAGTGAGCACATTATAGTACTAAATGTTGTCTCGTAAATTTATAAATCGTAATGCTCAAAAAGGCCTTCAAAATTACAATATACCATTCTTAATTGATAAAAGCACATTCTCGTAACATTTATGAAAGTGTTTGCAGTTAATAATGGGTGTCAAATAACCTTTAATTGATGAAGTGTCAGGAAGAATGATTTTAACACTAGAAATGCATATTAAGTGAATTATTAAATCACTCTATAAATATTTGTTTAAATAATAATCATGAGCTAATGTGTTTTATGGATTTCTTTGATTTTTTATAGATTTTAGGCCTATTACAGATACTAAAATTATTCTTCAAGTTAAAGTTCCGTATGTATAATGTATTGTTTATTTGTAATATGACACTTCAAAGTTTTAATGTATTGTGTGGAGTGAGCACATTAGAGTTCTAAACGTTGTCTGGTAAATTGATGACTGGTAAACCTAATAACTGACAGCTCTTCAAAATTACATTTCATCGTTCTTAATTGCCAAAAAGCATATTCTCATAACATTTATGATGGTGTTTGGAATTACTAATTAATGTTCAATAACGTTTAAGAGATGAAGTGTCAAAAAGAAGGATTTTAGGACAGAACTGCGTAATAATGGCTTTATTAAATTACCCAATAAATATTTGTTTATATAATAAAATCCTGAAGTATTTTTTTATGGATTTCTTTGATATTTTATAGAAGTGAAGCATATCACAGGAACAAATATTTTTCATCATGTTAAGATCTTCAAAAGTAAAATTTGTGATTTCAGAAATAACACTTGAAAGTTATCATTTATTGTGCTCAATGAGCTTATTACAGTTCTAAATGTTGTCTTGTAAATTAATGACTCATATACATAATAACTTAAAGAGCTCTTTAAAAGTATAGTTCATCATACTTCATTGTTAAACCACATTTTCTCAACATTTATAGTGTTTGTTCGTTGTTTACAGTTAATAATTGGTTACAAATATTGTTTTAGAGAAGAAGAATGGATGATTGTAAGATTAGAGTGTAATAAGTGCTTTATTAAATTTCACTGTAAATATTAAAAAAAAATAATAATGTAAAATTGCGAGATAATGTTTCTTATTGATTTCTTTCATATTGTATAAAAATTGAGCATAATACGGTTACAAATATTATTCTTCAAGTTAAGGTCTCCGTACGTATAACTTGCTGTTTATGTGAAAAGTAACTCTTGAAAGTTTAGATTTAATGTGTTGAGTGAGAACATTAGTGTACTAAATGTTATTTCATAAATTAATAATTCCTTAACCAAATAGCTCAGGGAGTACTTCAAAATTACATCCATTTTTCTTAATTGCTAAGACCATAATCACAATATTCATGGTAGTGTTTGCAGTTAGAATTGTTGACAAATAGCGCTTTAGAGATTTAGAGATAGCGCTTTCGAATTTTAGGACTAAAACTGCGAAATAAGTGTTACATTAAATTTCTCTAGAAATATATGTTTGAATCATAATATAAAGTTTGAGATAATACATCTTGTTATTGATTACTTTTGTTTTGTATATGTGCTACAATCATATTCTCCTAACATTTATGTAGTAGTGTTCACAATTAATATTTGTGGGAAAAAAGCGTTTTAGAGATGAATACGCAACAAGATTAATCTTTGGACTAGAGCTGGCATTGCAATAAATTACTCTATAAATATTTGTTTGGATGACAATATAAAATCGTGAGATACTATTTTATGTATTGTTGTTTATTACTTTTCTTTTGTATATAAGTTGAGAATATCACATACAAATTTTACTTTTGAAATTACGACCCCCATAGATATAACTTGCTTTTTATTCGAGAAATAACACTTAATAATATATCTAACTATAATTATACAAAATAATATAATAATATATAAATCTGTAAAATATGTTTTTACTGATTTTTGGTCATTTGTGTACTTTTTCTAACCCTGATGATGAGCACAGATTCGCTCGAATGCGCTCGGTTGTATATGTAAAATACTGCTTTGCATATGGAGTCAAAACACCTTCAGTAAAATAAAATATTTTACGAAATGATATGTATATGTGTATAGGCATTCTAAATTTTAAAAGTTCGTAATTTCTAAACAACTTGATCAAATGACTTTCCGTTTGGAATCCTAAAATAAAATTTACCGAAAAAGCCAAATGGGATGTCAAAAATACTCATTCGTATTTAAAATTACAGATTATGAAGATGACCCCTAAATCTATTTTTGAAACATGAATTGAAAGAAGACATAATATTTATATTAAAACCATTAAAATTACAGACATTATATTACAATTACATAAAACATTAAAAACATATTAAAATTGAACGTTTCGGATTTACATGAAAATCCCTCATCAGCAAAAATTTTTCTTAACGTAAGTCGTCACAGTTCTAAAATATCAACACATAGAAAATACAACGCATGAAAATGTCGAGAGAAATAAAAAATCAATGAGCAAATCTGTGCTCATCATCAGGGTTAGAAACAGTACACAAATGACCAAAAATCAGTAAAAACATATTTTACAGATTTATATATTATTGTATTATATAATATATTTATAGTTATATATATTATTAATAATTTGTTACATATAACAACTATTACCTCGAAATTTTGATGCGTTGTATTTTCTATGTGTTGATATTTTAGAACTGTGACTTACGTTAAAAATTTTTTTTGCTGATGAGGGATTTTCATGTAAATCCGAAACGTCCAATTTTAATATGTTTTTAATGTTTTATGTAATTGTAATGTAATGTCTGTAATTTTAATGATTTTAATATAAATATATATATGTTCAGACGTAATATTTTTGTTTACTTCAATCATAATATTTAGTCCAAATATTCAGATTTATTTTATTTTATTTTATTTTATTTATTTATTTATTGTTTTTTTTTTTGTCTAACGAAAATTTTCAATTCTCATTTTAAAAAATTTCATGAACAATTAATCAGTTAGTCGAACAAACAATATTTCTGCACAATTGAATATGTCACATATATTTGTTAAAATTAAATACTGTTCAAACACCCAACAATATTTCAAAAACAATTAAAGTTAGGCATATGTATGCTTCGGTAGTATGAAGTAATTTAATTCGTATCTTATATTAAACAATCGAGCATGTTTATTGATATATTTTAATTGCATTAATACAGGATGAAAAGAAACCGACATGTTTAATTTGAAAATTCAATTATTCATTAACTGTAATAAATATGAAGATGAAATAAGTGACATTTAGATCTGGTACGTCGTACATTTATATGCTGTAATTTAAAACCCAGTTCAAATTTTCGTCAATAGATGGCGCTGGAGTGTCTTATACATTAAATATCTCAAATAAATTTAAAAATTAAAGCCTTTTTTCGTGTTAAAATCGCTAAATACAATAAAGAATAAAACGAAATATTTTAATGCAATTTTACATATTTGTTTGAGCCTTTTTACAATTTGAGACAGTGCAGTGCCCTCTATTGACAAAAATTTGAACTTTTTTTTAATTACAGCATATAAAATTTAAGAGGAATTTTGTAAAATATTGTTTTTACCGTTATTTTTTGCGTCTTTTCCCTCTTAAGTAAATTAATTCTGCGATTAAATAAGGCGACGATGACTATTCGTAAAGAGTGATACACCAAAATAAGCCTTTCACCAAAAGAAATGTGATAAAAGAAATAAACAAAACAACTAAATTAATGAGCTGAATTTTATTAAAATCTTGTGGAATTAGATTTTCTTTTATTATTTTTCTTAGACAGAAAAACAAAATCCAGGTTTGTGTGATCATGAGAAAATAAATTCTTATATATATGTTTAAAAAAATGAGAGTATCTTTCGAGGTGAAAGTTTTTATTTACTTGAATTCAATTATTTTTTACATGCAAATAAACTTGTATGAAAGTGATTTAGTCTATAAATACGATACAATTCCTTTGTGAGTTGCATCATTACTTTTAAATGTTTCCTTTGGACAAAAAAAATTCCACTGAGTTTTTACACGCGAAAAAAAGTATTTTTGAGACACAAATGCTATTTTTTAAATTATATTTTTAACTGCACTGGAGAAAAGGTTATAAAAATAACTGAAATTTCATAAAGAAGATCAAAATGAATGTTTTAGAGCAACTATTTATTTTTTATGTTTATTTTTGTTAATACTTATATATAAAAATTATAAACCTATTAAATTAAAGTTATTTTCTACAATGTGAAAATAGATATTATAATATGTATTTACCAAATTTTGTATATATATAGGTTGGATTTATTTTTATTTTTACATTGAAAGAGAAACAAATCTTTAAAAATACGGAACTCATATTGACACAATCCGGAAAATTTTTTAGAGTGTAAAAATATAAAAACAAATTCCCAAGACCTTTGCCAAAAAGGCGAATAAACTAGACTTTTAGCACCATTATCTGTCAAGAATATTCTAAAATACAAACTTCTGACACATTCACGAAATCATTTCATTGGAGAAATAATAGGTAAAAATACGGAAGTTGTACTGGAAATCAGCAGATTTTGTTTTGACAGTGTATCACATTATCAACTTAACACTAGGACTACCGAAATGTTTTCTCAACATTGATTAAAAACATTTCACACCGGAATTTTTATTTAAAACTATTTAACCTATTTATTTACTTTAGTTTTTAGAACTACACTACTGGCCATCTAAAATGATACACCATGAAGGAATGCAAAAAACAGAATGATATTTATTGGACAAATACATTATAATGGGAAGGACAAGTGATTACATTTTCAGAAAATTTGGAGGTAATAGATCTTGAGAAAACCCTACCCAAAGCAGCCACCTCTAGACGCAATAACAGAATTTATCTGCCTAGCCATGGAGTTGAACAGAGATTGGATGTCATGTACGGGTACATCAGTCCATGCAGCTTCAACACTATGCCACAGTTCATCAACCGTAGTGACGGGCGAGTGGTGGCGGGCCAGTTGCTCAGAAACCATTGACAGGACATTGTCAATTCGTGAGAAATCAGGAGAAGGTGCCGGCCAGGGCAACAGTCGAACATGTTCTGTATCAAGGAAGGTAAGGATAGTACGAGCAACATACGGTCGTGCATTGTTCTGCTAATCTATAGAGTTGCGGAGGCATAGAAGATAAGGCAGAACCATGGGCCGTAACACATCATAAATGTAACGGCTGCTGTTGAAATTGCCGGCAATGTGAACAATAGATTACCGAGACATGTATCCAATGACACTTCATACCGTCACTCCAGGTTACATGACAGTATGACGATTCGAATGCAATGTGCGTTTTTCACGATGCCGCCAAACATGAATGCTGGTATCATGATGCTGTATATGGCCCAGGAATGGCGTCTCACGTCTTTTTTTATGAATGCAGGCTCTGTATGCAGCATCATGATGCCAGCATCAATGTTTGCCGGCATCGTGGAAAACGCAAATAGCCAGCTTGCATTCGAATAGTCATAATGTCATATCACCTGGAGTGACGGTATGAAGTGTCATTGTATACACTTCTCGGTAACTTCTTGTTCGCATTGCCGGGAATTTCAACAGCAGCCGTTACATTTTTGATGTGTTACGGCCCATGGTTCTGCCTTATCTTCGATGCTACCACATTTGTCCATTTTAACAGGACAATGCACGACCACATGTTGGTCGTACTATCCTGACCTTCCTTGATACAGAACATGTTCGACTGTTACACTGGCCGGCACGTTCTCCTGATTTCTCACCAATTGAAATAGTCCTGTCAATGGCTTCTGAGCAAATGGCCTCCCACCACTCGCACGTCACTACGGTTGATGAACTGTGGCATAGTGTTGACACTGCATGGACTGATGTACAAGTACATGACATCCAATCTATGTTCCACTCCCTGGTTAGGCAAATAAATGCTGTTATTGCGGCCAGAGGTGGGTGCTTTGGGTAGTTTTTTCTCAGGATCTATATCTCCTAATTTTCTGAAAATGTAATCACCTGTTCTTCCCATTATAATATATTTTTCCAATAAATATCATTCTGTTATTTGCATTTCTTCATGGTGTAGCATTTTGGATGGCCATCACCGTAAATATCTAAAATATTCATGCAATATAGACTGTGGGAATTAGTACCCACCATAACTGTAAATTTCTCTCTTTTATTTATACTTTGTAATTTTTTCCACATTATAAATACCTATTTTCTTAATTAAAACTTAACATCTACGCTATACGAAACAAAAATGTATGGCTCTTTTGAGTGCCATTTTTTTTGTTGTTGTTTATGCTTTACCCGCTTTTCACCACCTGGCATTTATGTGCTGTTTCACGAATATGTTCCGAACCCTATTCTTTTTTTTTTTTTACTTTTTCAACTTCCTTACTAGTAGTTAGTTATAAGTACAGCTATACCATTTCACTGTCTTCCTAATTTTTAGACATTATCCTTAATCTCCTTCGCTTTACTTCTTTATTCCAAATTTGTTATAATCTCTTTCCTTAACTTTACATCTATCCTTTTCATTGTAATTGTTCTTATTTCTTGTAGTTAATACTACATCTTAACTTTTCCCAACGGCTCAATTTAATACAAGACACTCTACTTACAATTAGACTGGGGCTAAAGTTGTCTTCAAGTCGGGAACCCCTTAACCGACATCAACTGTTAGGCAACTTTTCTCTAGTTTAGGCTGCTCTATGATGTGATATACAACTACTCATATACCGGTAGTGAAGTTCTTTTACAACTGAAAATCCCATTGAAATAATAATCTGTTTCTCTTTCTGTGGTTTATATTTAACATATAAAACAAATAAAACAAATTATGTGAAAAAAAATTTTATGAAACAAATTCTGTTTAGAACATCATTTTGAACTTACCTGTCGGATCCATTGGATCCTTCTGGTAGGCGGAGGGTTAAATTTATCTTAATAAAAATAAACATGCATTTTTACATGAATTCGAAAAAAAAATCCCTTATAAAGTGTAAATAAATAAATAAATAAATAAATAAAGCAAAAAAATAAAGTAATAAAAAAATAAGTAAAATTTATAATATATATATATATATATATTTGAGCATAAGAAATATATTTAGACAGAAATATAGCAAATACAATTGATCTGGCGATCAAAAAACCACATCTGTCTTTAATAATATTAAATGCCTTTCCCAGCCTGTTAAGACCAGCTATCTTCTGGAAGAAATCTGTTATTACAACTGTCAATCAAACAGATTGATTGCTTGAATGTTTCTTGATAAATATATATATATATATATATATATATATATAGTAGTTTTTGCGCTTTTTGACGCTTTAGAAATGAAATCAGAATTCGTGATCCAATTTTTCATTGATATTTTTTTATCAATATCAATGTGTGAAAATTTACACTTCGAGGTATCTTCAAAAATAAAATTTTCCCGATGTTTTTCTAAAGCACAATAACAGCAGTTTTTTTAGCTTTAAAAGTATAAATTAATCGAGACATCGAGAAATATGCACCGGAATTTGAAAAATGCATGTTTTTTTTTTTTTTTTTGAAAAAAATATATTTAGGGATATCAAAATTTCCCCTCCAACTCTGCTCCCTAGGGGGGGGGGGGGGGAGAAGGGGTACAACTTTGTACTCCTAAATTATAACCGCCCTTTTTTATTGCAGATATGGATGTTGCGAGAAAAAAATTTAACTTTTGTATTTAACCTTTTCTTCGGAAAATAGTAGATTGCGCTGTACTCGAGTAAAATGCAGTGACTATCGTTTCCATTGAAAAGTGCGGAAACTGTCGAATAACTCGGTAAATATACATCGGATTGAAAAATGGAAAAATGCTTGTTCAATATTTTTGAAAAATCTATTTAGAGATATTAAATTAGCCCCTCCAACTCTGCCCTTAGGGGGGAGAAGGGGGGCAACTTTGAAATCTTAAATGATAACTGCCCCCTTTTTTTATTGCAGATTCGGATTCTACTGGAAAAAATAAGTAACTTTTGTATTTGACATTTTCTTCGGAAAATAGTAGATGGCACTATATTCCAGCAAAATGTAGTGAGAATCGTTTCATTTGAAAAGTCTGTAAACGGTCGAATAACTCGAGAAATATTCATCGGATAGAAAAATCGAAAATACGTGTTCAATATTTTAGAAAAATGGCAACTTTGATATCTCTAAATAGATTGAACTATTTCTGAATAGATTGATGTATTTTTCCTTTTTTCAATCTGATGTATAATTCTCGAGTTATTCGACCGTTTCCATTCTTTTCAATGGAAACGATTCTCATTGCATTTTACTCGATTACAGCCCCATCTACGATTTCCCGAAGATTAATGTTTAATATAAAAGTTACGTATTTTTTTTTTCGTAGAATCCAAATCTGCAATAAAAAAAGTGTGGGTGGTTATCATTTAAGATTTCAAAGTTGCCCCTCTTTCTCCCCTAGGTGCAGAGTTGTGGGGTGGGGGGCAACTTTGATATCCCTAAATAGATTTTTCAAAAATATTGCACGCTTTTTTCCGTTTTTCAATCCGATGTATATTTCCCGAGTTATTTCACCGTTTCCAGACTTTTCAATGGAGACGATTCTCACTGCATTTTACTCGATTACAGCGCCATCTACGATTTTCCGAAGAAAATGTTAATTATAAAAGTTACGTATTTTTTTTTCGTAGAATCCTAATCTGCAATAAAAAAGGTGGAATATCATTTACGATTTCAATGTTGAGCCCCTTTCCCCCCAGAGGCTGAGTTGGGGGGGGGGGACAACTTTGATATACCTAAATAGATTTTTCAAAAATATTGAACGCTTTTTTCCGTTTTTCAATCCGATGTATATTTCCCGAGTTATTCGACCATTTCCAGACTTTTCGGAAAACTCGTATATATATATATCACAATATCAACTTCATAACTTAAACTTATTTCAAACAAGAAAAAGAACATACGTCAAGCATTGATCATGAATCATTTTCCAACACATTCATAGTACGGTAACAAAACTTCACAGTTTTAAAAGGTGAAACGTGATGTCTAAGTAAACAATTTGGAAATCGCTTAACACGTTTGAAAATCTAAGTTTAGAAATTTTTCTTATATAAAAATCGGAAGAATGTCCGAATTCTTCTGTGCAGCCCTGTATATGATCTGTAAATGTGTATATATACCACATAGTATACAAATATTTAGTTCGGTTAGGAAACGCATAACATAGCTAAAAATTAACCTTCAGCCATTTTCTCCTATTTGCTGAAATGTACTCGAATTCTTTTGTGCAGCAATGTACATGAATTTATACACACCAAGTAATATACAAAAAATTAGTTAAATTTAAAAACGCATACCACAATTGAAAGTGCACATTCATTAATTATTCTGATAGACAGTACTATAACCGAATTCTTTTGTGCAGCACTGTACATGAATTTATACACACCAAGTAATAGACAAAAAATTAGTTAAATTTAAAAACGCATATCACAATTGAAAGTGCACATCCATTAATTATTCTCATAGACAGTACTGTAAAAATGTATTTAGATACTTTTAGTATATTCTGACAAAGTTACGTAATGACTCGATGATTAAAAATATCTGAAAATGTTTTTTACGGAACCGTTTTTCTTTTAAACGATCCAGAGTTAAAATAGTTAGATTATGTTTTTATAGTTTATGTTTCTTCAATACATCAGTATTAACAAAATTCTCAACATCTGTGTTCCATATTACTCGTTAATTTTTGAGCGATCCTTAAGATGCATTTCATAAAATTAGTAATATAGTTTATTTTTTAAAAACTTTAATTTTTGTATATAATAAAATTTATTTAAAAAAAATAAAAATCTGCAATAAATACCCATTTTTAGTGTATTTACATATGTCATGATATTTTAATTAATTTTTTTAACTCATGAACTTTTTGGAAGTATGGTGACGTGATGCTACCAGTTGTAAGAATATAAAATTCCTGACAGCACGGCCTACAGGCACAGGTAGATTTCAAAGGCGCAGACCGTGGGGCACCTTCTTATTGGAAATTGCGGTAGAAGCACCTTTTTGCCATGATGTGGCAGTTGGGACCACCCACTTCGAAATCTACCTGCGCCTGTAGGCGGAGCCGGCTGTGATTTTTTTTGGTTTTTATTTATTTATTTATAAAATATATTTATTTATTACTATATTTATTTATTTATTTTTTGCTGTAAGAGTAGGTCCTATAAAAAACTTGAGAATTTTTAAGTTGTACATAATATTAAGAAGATTCATAATAAATGTAAGCGTATTTGATATATTGTGAATTACCGAACTTATGATTTCTTTCTTCTTAAACCACTATTCCCCCCCCCCCACCTCCGTTGAGGCCTTTTTTAATGATATCAAAAATCTGTCATACAAAAAATTTTGGCCCTTTTCCTAGAAGTAATAATAACTTTAAACGTATTCGATATGTATCACAATTAAGAAATTATGTTTTGTTTTCTATTTTCACAAAAAGCTCCGCCATTCCCCCCCCCCTCCCTTTCGGCCGATTTTGCCCATTAATGAACTTGACCGAGATTTTATGCCCCTTGATTTTATGTATGAGTTTGAAAGAGATTTGTGCAGAATTATGGAAGTTATCGTGTCCATAAAAAAGTGATATAGATAGGTAGATAAAGTTTTGAACTGGGGGTGGTTTTGGGTTCTTGGAGTCATGATCGGCATAGATCTGCAAAACCTTTTCAGAAATTCCAACATATGGGAAAATGTAATAGGTAGTATTTCTTACGAAATATACGTAAAATCCTGATGAAATAAATGTTTCAAAAAATTCAGAATTTTTAGAGAAAAGTGGGGTTTTAATTTTGAAGTGAAAACTTCTTTAGGCGCGTTGAGCACTTTTTGAGATGGGAAAAAACCATTGGACTCGCGACACTGTTGCTGTAACCGACACTGTTACCAACACCTCTGTATGTTTGAAGTGAAAACTTCTTTAGGCGCGTTGGGCATTTTTTGAGATGGAAAAAAACCATTGAACTCGCGACACTGTTACTGTAATCGACACCTCTGTTTATAAGTATGTACATGTATTGTGTATAGTTAGGTATGAGGTAGGGCGGGCGGGCGCTTCGCGCGCCGCATGCTTGCCTGTGCGCTATTCCACCGCGGTATAGTAAGCGCAGAAAAATGTAAGCGGTATATAGTACGCGGTATAGTAAGCGGTATAGTAAGCGATATAGTAAGCTGTATAGTAAGCTGTATAGTAAGCGGTATAGTAAGCGGTATAATAACGCAGAAAAATGTAAGCGGTATAGTAACACAGAAAAAATGTAAGCGGTATAGTAAACGCAGAAAAATGTAAGCGGTATAGTAAGCGATATAGTAAGCGGTATAGTACGCGGTATAGTAACGCAGAAAAATGTAAGCGGTAAAGTAAGCAGTATAGTAAGTGCAGAAAAATGTAAGCGGTATAGCAAGCTGTATAGTAAGCGGTATAGTAAGCGGTAAAGTAAGCGGTATAGTAACACAGAAAATGTAAGTGGTATAGTAAGCGGTATAGTAACGCAGAAAAATGTAAGCGGTATAGTAACACAGAAAAATGTAAGTGGTATAGTAAACGCAGAAAAATGTAAGCGGTATAGTAACGGAGAAAAATGTAAGCGGTATAGTAAACGCAGAAAAATGTAAGCGGTATAGTAAGCGGTATAGTAACGCAGAAAATGTAAGCGGTATAGTAAACGCAGAAAAATGTAAGCAGTCTAGTAAACGCAGAAAAATGTAAGCGGTATAGTAAGCGGTATAGCAAGCGGTATAGCAAGCTGTATAGTAAGCGGTATAGTAAGCTGTATAGTAACGCAGAAAATGTAAGCGGTATAGTAACGCAGAAAAATGTAAGTGGTATAGTAAACGCAGAAAAATGTAAGCGGTATAGTAACGGAGAAAAATGTAAGCGGTATAGTAAACGCAGAAAAATGTAAGCGGTATAGTAACACAGAAAATGTAAGTGGTATAGTAAGCGGTATAGTAACACAGAAAATGTAAGTGGTATAGTAAGCGGTATAGTAACGCAGAAAAATGTAAGCGGTATAGTAACGCAGAAAAATGTAAGTGGTATAGTAAACGCAGAAAAATGTAAGCGGTATAGTAACGGAGAAAAATGTAAGCGGTATAGTAAACGCAGAAAAATGTAAGCGGTATAGTAAGCGGTATAGCAAGCGGTATAGCAAGCTGTATAGTAAGCGGTATAGTAAGCGGTATAGTAAGCGGTATAGTAACGCAGAAAATGTAAGCGGTATAGTAAACGCAGAAAAATGTAAGCAGTCTAGTAAACGCAGAAAAATGTAAGCGGTATAGTAAGCGGTATAGCAAGCGGTATAGCAAGCTGTATAGTAAGCGGTATAGTAAGCGGTATAGTAACGCAGAAAATGTAAGCGGTATAATAACGCAGACAAATGTAAGCGGTATAGTAAACGGAATAGTGCGACTGAAGTCTGGTTCCGAAATTTTTGTATGTAAAATAATATGCATTATTTTTCATGTACAATAGCGCATTAAATGAAAATTGTAATATAATTTTTGTAGTAGTAGTTTATAATATTGAATAAAAAACGCTTCATTTAAAAGTATTTCCTGCACAATAAAACATTTCCTGACGATTCAAAAAATACACACGTAATTGTTCAAGTTTTCACTTCTGTCGGCACTCCCGGAGTGCCACTGTTTTTTTCCCAAACTATAAATTAAAATAAACTTCAAATTTTAACTTAAATAATGTTTAAGTTCTATTTTTTTCATTAAATAATTTACCTCCAAAAAACCTTTTAATAATATGTGAAAAAGGAATTATAAATTACTCAAGTAAAAAAAAAAAGAAAATATTCAATGGGAACCTAGTCCGCTTACGTTTTCGGTCCCAGTTCATCCCCTAGTGGATGCATGCTCCATAGAGTTATTTAATGCGAGATCGAAGGACTCAAAATCACATAAGTGATTGAACCTTTAAATAAAGGAAAACTGCCCAGTTAAACTGACGGCATTGAGCTCACAGGCTATTCACTCTAACTGTAAATTATATTCTTATTTTAAAGAATTATAAATAAGCCCTCGAAAAATGGAGAAATCGAAAATATATTGAAGGGGGGGGGGGTCATCCCCCGTTTATCCCCCTTATAATTAACCAATGAACCCCTAAAACTAATCAGAGAAGCGCCTTACCACAATGAACCTATATACAACATTTGAAGAAAATCGGATAATTCTGCATGAAAAATCCATTTATCTAAATTAAGGGGATTTAACCCCCCGTCCCCCCTTTATACTTAACACCCAAAACTAATCAGTGAAGCGCCTTATCACAATGAACATATATATAAAATTTGAAGAAAATCGGATAATTCTGCTTAAAAAAACCCATTTATCTATATTAAGGGGGGTTAGTCCCCCCGTTCCCCCCTTTATACTTAACCAATGAACCCCCAAAACTAATCAGGGAAGTGCCTTACCACAAAGAACCTATATACAAAATTTGAAGTAAATCGGATAATTCTGCTTAAAAAACCCATTTATCTATATTAAGGGGGGTTAGTCCCCCCGTTTCCCCCTTTATACTTAACCAATGAACCCCCAAAACTAATCAGGGAAGTGCCTTACCACAAAGAACCTATATATAAAATTTGAAGTAAATCGGATAATTCTGCATGAAAAACCGATTTATCTAAATTAAGGGGGGAGAATTAGCCCCCCCCCGTTAGCCTCTTTATACTTAACCTATGAACTCCCAAAACTAATCCGGAAAAAACCTTATCACAATGAACCTATATACAAAATTTGGAGAAAATTGGATAATTCTGCATGAAAAAAACATTTATGTAAATTAAGGGGGGTTAGCCCCCCTTTCTTCCCCTTTATAGTTAACCAATCAACCCCCAAAACTAATCAGGGAAGCGCCTTATCACAAGGAAGCTATAAACAAAATTTGAAGCAAAACGGTTATTTCTGTCAGAGTTATCGCGTTACGTACATACGTATATACGTACATACATACAGGACGGGCGGGCACATTAGCTCTCAGGCTTTTATAGCCTGTGAGCTAAAAAAAATTATATCCTTTCTTACTACTGTTTTACTTAAGAATATTTTTCAAAATAACAAGTATGTTTTAACAAACACATTGAAATATATAAGCACAATTGATGTCATGATCAAAAACCATATCATTTATAGATGTCAACCTGTTACGACGAGCCATTTTCTGAACGAAATCTGTTATTACAACTGTCAGTCATCGAAATTGATGCCACGAATATTTGGGAATAAAAACAAAGGTTGCTTCTATTTCTTTGACATTTAAAAGTGAAATCAAAATTCTTGATTCACTTATGGTTGACATTTTTTGATAAATGCCAGTATGTTAACAGTAATATTTGAATTGCATCATATTGTATATTAGAAAATAAAAATTGTCCTTTACTCTTCTAAAGTATAATAAGACAGAAAAAAAATCATGTGACACACGCAAATTATGAAACGTATTCCAACTGTTCCAGAATATGTTATATCAGCGTCATCTTTTGTCACTTTAAATTTAAAAGAAGAAAACCTATAGCTGTAAACTGAATTTCAGTGTTACTGCCTATAGTCAGAAAACTATTCAAATTTACGAGTATTATTTTAATGTAAAAAATTGAATGTATTGCCAAAAGTTGTTTACAAACATGGTTACTTTTTAAATGTAAATTTTTACAGTAACTTTTACAGTAACGGTGTACTTTTAAAATATTACTTTTTAACGTGAAAAATGTCATCTAAAATTTGCCACAGGGCTTGTGTGCCCTGGATGACAGTTTCAATCTCCTGCTGTGGTTGCAGCCTTTCCGACATATTTAAGAGTGAGTGATGCCGAGTTGGGATATCGTTCCTTGTAGCTCAGTGGTAGAGCCTCAGAGTTCTATTCTGGGGTCCAGGATTCGATTTCCGGCTTGGACATTTTTCACTCTGTCGGCTTAACGTTCAGTTTAGTAATGAAAATTCCACTTGTTATTTACTTATTAGTATTGGTCAAATTTTTACTCATGGAAAAATAATTGTAATTTTCTTGTAAGCGTTGTTTATGTTGGACTTGTTGTGAAAAATGTCCTCTAAAATTTGCCTCACTGTTTGTGTTCTCCGAATGACAGTTTCCATCTTGTGCTGCGGTTGCAGTCTTTTCAACATACATGAATGATGGGATGGATGCCGAGTTGGAATATCGTTTCTTGTAGCTCAATGGTAGAGCCGCAGAGCGCTGTTCAGGGGTCCCGGGTTCGATTCCCGGCTTGGAACATATTTCACTCTCTTGGCTTAACGCTCGGTTTAGCAATGAAAATTCCACTTTTTTGTTACTCATGGTTAATTTTCTACAAAATCGCAATGAACACTCATGCGGGCTTTCAGATCCATTCTTCGAATAATGTTGCGCCAGTGATGTGAGATGAGCCTGATCGGTGGCTTTAAGCTCATCACTTTTCTGAAGCTTTCACCTCCTAGCCAGTTCTTTAATTCAGAGAAGTGAAGGAAATCACTCGGCCCTAAGTCGGTATTATACGGCGGGAGATCAAACACGTCCCATTTAAAATGTTCCAGCAGCTGTTTGGTTGCTGCAGCACTGTGTATCACTCACACAGTTTTTCAAATATAGACCGGTAGGCGTCAGCACAGACAATCACCTCATCGAGTTCACGGCTGAAATTCCAGAATTAGATAAAACTCGATTCACATATTAAAACGCAATCGGTCTGCCAAGTCATATCTTGGTGTAAAACACGTGAAAACCCAATTTTAGCGGTTGCCTCTTAGGTTATCATTGTGTTTTCCTGCACCCAAAAGTATGAAAACATGGAGAACTGGGTGCAGGAAAACACAATGGTAAACCTATGAGTCAACCGTTAAAATCGGGTTTTCACGTGTTTTCCACCAAGATATGACTTGGCAGACCGATTGCGTTTTAATATGCGAATCGAGTTTTAACTAATTCTAGAATTTTTGTCGTGAACTCGAAGAGGTGATTGTCTGTTCTGCCGCCTCCCGATTTAGTACACTTGGGTCATTCTTAGGTGAATTTCTGCTGCACTATTCCGTTCTGCTTGAAGAAATCGGATAACACTACATAACTCGCACTTAGCGGGAGCATCAATCGTACCAGTCATGTTTATGTGCCTACAGCTCAGCTCAAAATGACGAGATGGCGTCGGTTATAATTAAGGATATGGAGAGTCGCTCACCGTGCATCCTTACCTCTTAACACTTGTTTGGCTGTTTAGCGGCGCGATTAGTGGATAAAAAAAAAGAATCTCGCATTTGTGCAACCCTGTATTAATCTGTAAATTATTATACACTGCACAGAATCTGCTAAAATTGATTTATTTTTATAAAAGCATAACAGAATTGAAAATTCACTATAATCTATTTTCATCCATAGATTGTAATGTATTCATATTGTTTTGTGTCTTTTTGAATAATGTTTAATTTCGTTACTGTTATGAATAGGTAAACATTACTTTTACATTTCCAAATAAAAAGTGTATTTTGGCGAAAAAAAATCAGAAAAGAATAATTACAGTCAGTGCCATGATAAAGAAACATGTCATTTCTACTGTTAGATGCCACTCTTAGTATCTTAAGTTTGAGCAATTTTTCAAAGATATATTTCAATACAATTGTCAATCGTTAAAATTGAGATTTGTGATTAAAAACAGGATTTTGTCAATAACCTTGACACGTTCGAAACGCTTTTTAAAAAATCTTGTTGGCTTTCATTGGTATACATCAATGTATAATGTAAGAAATTGCCCTTTGTCACACTGTCATGTAAAACGTAAAATAATATTTCTTTATTTTGTTTTTCCACAACTATAGAAATAAAATTTCTTTTAATTAAAAAAAGAAAAGAAAAAGCAATCATCATATAGAAGAATATCAATTTCTGAATTTTTATTAATTATTTTTATTTTTTGGTTAATCTCTTAATATATTAGGTAGCTTTCAATACAAAAATGTATAAAGCTACCTATTGCAGCCGTTCGGAGGAAAGCAGTTCCGGAAAATTTCGATATACCGGGTGATTATAATTAAAGTTACGATTTCAAAAATCGATAATTTTAAAACTACTGGTCAGAATGACTTGATATTTCAGCAGAACAATCGTGAGGCAATGGAATTTTGTTAGGTGAAGGAAAAAAATAGTTCCAAATTGTGCCGATAGATGGCGTTGTCAGGGTAATGTCAGGGGAAAGACCAAAAATGTATTCTTGAACCCTTTCCGGCGCGGCGTAAATTTGTTTGCAAAATGATGAAATAATAGACTCACACCGGAATTTACAAACGAATCCATTAGTAAAAAGAAACTTGCTTATTTTTCTGGTTCTTAATGAAAGGAAAATTTTAATTACATACCGGGTGATTATAATTAAAGTTACGATTTCAAAAATCGATAATTTTAATTAAAACTACTGGTCAGATTGACTTGATATTTTAGCAGAACAATCGTGAGGCAATGGAATTTTGTTTGGCGAAGGAAAAAAAAAGTTTCAAAATGTGCCCATAGATGGCGCTGTCTGGGTTCACATTGTCTGAAGATATGCAAATTACTAATACGTGACATGCGCACCGCAGACATAGCAACCATAAAAATGCAGAGCAGCAGCTCTTTGCCTGAATGCTTCATCATGACTCTGACTATGAAGGATCGCGCTCTGCTCTTGAAGCTTTTTTATAAGAACGATGACTGTGCACTTACAGCTATTAGGAAGTTTCGGACATTAAAATCCATAAAAAAAGGTCCAATAACAACAAATGGTCTGCAAAAAATGATTGCTAAATTCGAAGAGACCGGTTCATTTGACGTTAAACGGGGTAGAGGAAGGAAACCAGTTTCAGCTGCGGCAGTGGAAGATGTGGCTACAGCATTACAGGAACATACTGACAGTGATGCTGGAATCAGCAGTGCAAGGGGGATTGGCCGAATGCTGGATATGCCGAACAGCACGGTGCGTAAAGTCCTACGGAACGTCTTACGCTGTTATCCGTACAAGATAACTCATGTGCAGGAGTTGCCAGCTGCTGACCTGGAAGCCCGTCAATCTTTTGCACTACAATTTCTTGCCCGGATGGAAGTGGACAACGGATGGCCATGGAACATTCTGTGGTCTGACGAAGCCCACTTTCATTTGCAAGGTTCTGTAAATACGCAAAATTACAGGATATGGGCGACCGAGAATCCGTCCCAGCTACAGCCATTACCTCTTCAGTCTGAAAAGGTCACTGTGTGGTGCGGAATAACGGCAGCGTTTATCGTCGGTCCATTTTTCTTCGAGGAGATCACACCTGCGGGTCCCGTTACCTGCACAGTTACTGGCAAGCGGTATGAAGCACTTTTGCGTAACCATGTTCTTCCGGCACTTCAACAGTGTCAGTGTGTGGATCGCATAATATTCATGCAAGATGGTGTAATGACGTTTCTCATTACATATCCTCTTATTCTTTAAAATTAATCCTCCCCCTTTGTTGTTTCAAAATTATTTAATTTATTTAACTTTTCCTATTTTTTTATTAACAGTAAAATAACTTTATTCTCCCTTCTCCATTTTTGCTTATTAATTTTTAATATTCGTTTTATTCAGTGCGGTTTCACTTAATTTATATTACGCATTTTTCTTGTCATGTCAGTTTCATTTCTCAGCCTGCAGAATTAAAAGAAACATGTATTCACACCCATACTGCATTTTTTCTCTTCCTTTTCACACCAGCCGGCATTTGCGAACATAAATAATAAAAGAAAGATAAAGTAACTGCTTCCTTTGTACTTCCTCCTACGCCGTCATTTTCCTAACGAATTTTCAGTTCTCATATGCAACCATTCTCTAAATTTAGCACTTAGTATTGTCTAAATTCTAACGTTCATGAATTCCATTTTAATCATTCATGCCCGGTCAGCATCTCAGTAATTACAGAAATTTGTACAACCCTCTCTTCCCACGAATGTTGCGCCGGTCTGTAATTTTCACATTTACTCCCTTAACTCTCCAAAATACTTTGTTCCTTTGCATGAATATCGCCAAATTCATTGTATATGTTGGCGACAGATAACAAAAACCGCACCCCAAAATAAAAAGTGCAAATTATGTTTGAAACAATTTGTATCACTCTTATCTCGACTGTTTCAGTATTAACTTAATTGGTACGCCTCGTCTTCAGTGATTATTGCCTGTAACACGAACCTGGATACCAAATCAACTGCAAAATAAAATTGTGCTTTGGACAATTTTGTAATGAAACTATTCTCTCCCACATCTAACTTTTATTCCAGCTTAGCAGTATTTCCACATATATATTTTTTATTCCTGTGACGCCGCAGCTATGCACCCGTTTACTCAAAGTCTGGATTGAACAGTACAGATGGCGCTCCTCCGCACATTGCTACTACTGTGAAGCAGCTACTGAGTGATAATTTCGGAGATGATAGGATCATAAGCCGCCATTTTCCAACAACGTGGCCGCCACGTTCCCCCGACTTAAACCCGTGTGATTTCTGGCTTTGGGGGTACCTGAAGAATGTTGTTTATAGCGGGTGGTTTCAGAATCTAGCCGACTTGAAGGCAAGCATCACACAACACACCCATTGCATTAGTACAGATACCCTCCGATCTGTTGTGGAGCATGCCGTTTTGTGCTTCCAATTAGTAGCGGAACAAGGCGGAGGGCATATTGAGCAACTTATGCCTTAATAATCAGTAAGGTGTTTGTTCCATGAAGCTCTTTTTTTTTTTCATATTTTGTCATTATCGCTGTCGTCGCTGTAAACACGTAGTCTTGTCTTTTCGCTAATAAATTTTTAGTAAATCTCTGAACTCTATTTTTTTCCTTTTGGCAACATCATTCCTATGTTTAACCCTTTAACGGGCGGTGGTCACAAAAAAAGACACCCAATTTTAATTCTAAAACTGACAAACGGCACCAAGAATATTTAATTAAAATTTTCCTTTCATTAAGAACCAGAAAATAAGCAAGTTTATTTTTACTAATGGATTCGTTTGTAAATTCCGGTGTCAGTCTATTATTTCATCATTTTGCAAACAAATTTACACCGCGCCGAAAAGGGTTCAAGAATACATTTTTGGTCTTTCCCCTGACATTACCCTGACAACGCCATCTATCGGCACAATTTGGAACTATTTTTTTTCCTTCGCCAAGCAAAATTCCATTGCCTCACGATTGTTCTGCTAAAATATCAAGTCATTCTGACCAGTAGTTTTAAAATTATCGATTTTTGAAATCGTAACTTTAATTATAATCACCCGGTATTTTCACCGATCGTGACCCCCAGACCCCAAAACCACCCTCCATTCAAATGTTGATTTATATATATAGATATATCCATATATATATATAATTGAGGAGGTTGTGTGGCGGCGTTGTATGGAAAAATACGCATGGTTAATTTATATTATTAAAAAAAAAAAAAAAAAAAAAAAGGGGCTTTTGATTTACACAATTGTTTAATCATACACATTTTATAATGGACTGCGATGTGTTATTTTTATATGTATATTCATTTAGTTAGATTAACTTATTCATTATTTAATTATTTTAAATGAATTTATATTCATTAATATTAAGACTGTATTTGATCTAATGATTTGGATTAATACCTTTGGTGGACAATATCATATTTACTTCTAAGATAATGTTTACTTTTATACAGTGTTAAAATAATATGTTTTAATTTTATTAAGTGTTTTTATTTAATTTAACTTCGTTTGAAGCCACATTATTTGTGATTAATTCATTTCAATATTTAATCAATATTAATTTTAAATTCTTGGATTCTTAATTCAAATCTTAAGTATTTTAATTTAATTTTTTTTAATTGATGTTGCATTTTAGTACAGTTATTTAATCGTTGTTGTCATTTAATGGTACATTTTTAATGTTGCATTAATTATTAATTTTTCCATATTATTACTTAGATATTATTCAACATTCTATTTATTAATTAATTTCATTTATTTATTATTTAACTAATGGCTATCATTAAGATAGTAATTTGGTTTAATTATTAAACACTAATTTCCATCCATTACTTTACATTTACTTTTACCACTAGAGGGCAGCACTATTTTAAGTTGTTTTTTATTATTAATTTTTCCATCTTAATACTTATTTATAACATAGTATTATTCATTAATACATCCTTTAATGTAATTCGATTTTCTATTTATTAATTAATTTCGTTTATTTATTATTTAACTAATTGGTATCAATTAAGATAGTAATTTGGTTGAATTATGAAACATTTATTTCCATCCAATTCCTTTGATTCAGATTATATTCACTTTTACTAATAGATGGCAGCACTAATGTTCCTGTTTATTTTATAATCCATTATATTTTAACATTATTTCTGGCATCACTGCAAAGCAATTTATATTTCTAAACAATTTATATTTCTAAAATTGGCAACATGTTATGATTTTTTATGCAATTCATTCCCCAGTCATGTTGGTTTTCATGAAGGTTCATGAACTGCAAGGTATCTTTTTTATATCTCTTTTCATCTTTATGGCTTTTATACTTAATGTCTCTATTAAATGTTCTCTCTGTAATTTATAAGTATGGCTTCTTTCCTTTTTAATATTGTATTTTATTTTTTATTTTATCACTGATTTGATTCATTGTATTTGAGATGTAGTCCCAATATCATATTTTTTAGCAATGTATGGCTAATATGCTGATGAAACATCTCATTTCATTTTATTTGTGGTATTTAGGCAATTGGGACTTGATAATTCTGTCTAAATTCCACAAATTTCATTTCAATTAATTCATTTAATTCCATTTATTCAATTTTTATTTAATTTCTTATTCTTTCAATGTTTTTGATTGCATATTAAGTGTGTTGGGGAATCTTTCATTGTCAACTGATTATTTCATACTTAATTATTTCATTGTTTTAGTTGGTGTTATGATAATGTTTCATTTATGGTTATATATATATATATATATATATATATATATATATATATATATATGACCTATGTCATACGAGAACGCTCGTATTTATAAATCAATTTTGGTGAAACTAATTGTGTGTATTAAGCTAACCAATGTCTCGACCGAGTTCGTTGGCCAGCTTGGTCCGCCACTTTGTATCAAGATGGCGGCCATTTAAAAATTTAAAACTAAAATAAATATACAAAAAAGTTAAAAATTCAAATTTATTTTTTAATTAAGTGTTAGGCCTTGATACGTGTTTTCCAGAGCATTTTTTGGTTTACCCCTATCTTAAAAAATGGCTGAGATATAGCAGTTTGAAATTCTAGGGTGGCTGACATTTTGAAACAAGATAGCACATTACAAAAATTGTCATTGTTGTAATAATTTTCCAATCATACGCATAAAACTATATATTCATATCCGTTAGCGCCAAAATTGGTGACATTGGCGCCAAAATTGGCGACATTTGGCGAAATACCGCCAAATTTGGCGACCAAAATAAGTCTTCATAAATGAAGCCAATTTGGCTATTGCTCAATAATTTGGCGAATTTCTTATTCAAATTCAGTATTAACGAATCTTTTGTAAACGTTTCTTTGCATTTTAACTTGCTGTTTTCGTGTAACATTAGCTAAAATTTTAAAACGAAGATATAGGAAAGCTACCTTTTCCTCCCGGTACAGGCCGGAAGGACTTTTTTAAGTGAAATCGATAGAATTTGATATTTCACAAATTAAAATGCTAATTTAAAAAAAAATGGAATTACAAGACGATTTAAAAAATATAATGCCTATAAATATACTATGATTTGTCACTTCTTTACGAAATAAAACATTTCTTTTATTACAATCCAACATTTTTATTACTAAGACAGGTCTTTATTTTTATTATATTTGACCTTCACTCATTAAGAACAAATATGTTCCACCAGTAATACTGATGAAAAGAAGCACAGGCATATAATTCTTATTTTAATCATTCGACTAAACAATGATAAGATGTTTAAAATCATCTTTAATTTCACGATAAAAAAAAATCTATTTATGAATATTATTATTGTTCATTTACTTGAAACAGTTGTGCGAATTTCGATAATTAATTAAGGACAAGCTACATTTTATTTAGTATATGACTTCGATTAAATAAAAAAATAATTTTATTCCACAGCAAAAGCGTTGTTAGTTTTACATTTACGTCATGTGACGAAAGCTGACAATCATTTTTATGAAAAAGGTTTTAGTGACGTATGAAACAACAATTTTAACCAATTTATATCATTAGCGTATATATATGTCCTATTTATCAATTTCTTTTTAGTCAGAAAGTTGGAATCCATACCGAAAATTTTGAAAAAAGTATTTGAACTGTATGTAATCACGAACAGTTGATGTCGATTAAGGGGCTTCCTAGTTGCAGACAAATTTACGCTCAGTCTATTTGTGAGTAGAGTGTATTGTATTAAATTGAGCCGTTGGGAAAAGTTAAGATGTATTAACGTCTGTCATTAAATAAATTAAAGATTGGTATTAAGAATTTCTGGTATGACTTCAGAATTTCTGAGTAAAACTAAATCCTGAAATGCACTCTGGGTGCAAATGGGTTAAAATTTGTTTAAAATTTTAAAAAGGCATTTTTTAACCAGTAAAGTACACTTATAAATTGCACATTATTATAAATGTAATTAGCTGTCTTATCGAAAATGCAAATTAATTTAATACAACTTTAATACAAATTTTTGAAATGTATCTCTGTTGAAAAAGTACACAGCTGTATATAAATATATCAAAGAGTAACTACAGTTATCAGTTTCTCAATTAACAATAATGCTTTCAAAGAAAAAATAAATTATTCCATTTCTATTCCAAAATGAAATATTTAAAATTGAGGAAGTGAATGGAGTACTTAATGAAAATTTATTTTTTACAGTACTGTCTGAGCAATAAGAGTTAAACAATGAGTGTTTACATAAATAATCAACGAAACATAAAAACGAGACTTTTCTTCGGAAATATTTTAATATATTTTCACTCACATTAAGAATTTACAAAATATTTGACAGTTTGATTAAAACATATTTGCATTTAAGTTTCAGAATCTTTTAATTATATCAGATGCGTTCGTTTCTTTTTTTCTAAATGAATCATAACGAGACATTAAAATATGTATTATTTGAAAATAATTAGATTTTATAAATACATATATATATTTATTTTTATTTAGGCTTTAAAATCAAAAGGTATTATAATAAATAAGAATTTTTATGAAATGTTGATAAATTTTTATCTTATATCTGATATCTGATATCTGATATATATATGTCAGGAAATGTTAAACCACAATTTAAAAACATCTGATCGAAATTATAAGCTGAAAAGTACGAATAATTTTCAGAATATAGAAAATTAATATAATTTCCAAGATATAATGACATTTTAAGCTAGGGTAAAATGTAAGGACGCTATAATTTGAAATTTTTTTGTTTCAACTAATAATAAGAAGCATTCGAGAAATTTAATAAATTAAAAAGCGACTTAAAATACCTCAATAGAAGTCATGTTCATTTTCCACACACACAGTGTAAGAAAAGAATTGGGTACTTACGTATTATGTGTGTCAGGAGGTAGACCGCCAAAAAAGGTTGTCAATTGTCACTCTTGTTCATCGTTGCCAATAATGTGCAAAACAGTATTTTAATATTGTTAAATACATAAAATTGTTTAAAATGGTAAATAATATAAAAAAAAACAATAATGAATAAATAATAAAAAACTGTAAACTATAATAAAAACATAAACTATAAATTATACTTAAAAAACTATACACTATAACAAATAAATAAAATAATTTGTACGTCATTAAACTACATTCTTGTCAAAAAATAAGGGTTACTGTCATCAGTATAATTGGCGCCATGCTTGGATCAGTTGTATCTGACCTTGCTCGGATAATACGTAAGTACCAATAATTGCAATCATGACCTACGTATGTATGTGTGTGTGAAAACATTTAAACTGCCGAACGGTACTTATGATTGAGCTCCTATTTGGCAGATATGGTATACACGACTGTCGCAAAAACTATATAGATTTTCGTAGAATTTGGCCGATGGATAATTCTTCTAAACCATTTTCAAAACTTTTTGCGACGATTTTATAGGGAAAATTACAAAGGAAGAGGGACAGAATGTCAATAAAAATATTGCGATAATGTAATCAATCATTAATGTTTCAGATTTAATGTCTCCAGTTTCAAAAAGGGAGGTTCAGTGTTTGAATATAGTTGATTCCATTCTGAAGTCACTGTATTCTATGAAATGTTTGGAAAGTCGAGTGGAATCATTTCATATTTTTTTCATTATGATCTTAAGGAGGTTTGGGGTTTTTTAGGTTTAAAAAAAATTCTTACATTTTCTGAATGTCTGAGTTTTCTAAAATGCTCTCTTGAAGCCTTTTTAAAAAATCTAAAAACGCAGAGAGGATGTAGCTATACATGTTGCACAGTCTAGGAGCAACCAGTACTCATTGCAGATTTTTAAACGTGATTTTCTGGAAACAACTATTTTTGAAACTGTAACATAAATATCTCAGGAAGGGATGACGCAATTTTCTAGGTTTATTAAAATGAAGGCTTATGTATAGTGCCTATATATGTGTGTATATATGCCTAGGCCTTGATCAGACAATCGTTTAGGTAACTTTCTTTTAAAACATATAAGAAACCTACTGTAGTCGTCGAAAACAATTGCGGAACATTCAATGGTGCATTGTCAACAATCATGATACCCAGACATCAAAACTATCTTCCCCTCCGTTCTAATGTTGATTCATATATTTATTGGATGCGACATATGTTCGTTAAAACTTTAAAAATGCATTTAAAAAAATGGTGCTAAAAATTGCGGTTTGCAGGAATAGGTTTAGAGGGAGATTAGATTTTTTTAATAAAAAAAAAGTGGTTTAAACAATTACCGATAGATGGCGCTGGCATGCACAATACGAAGCATATGTTTGAAAATGTGGCTTATAATAAAAGTCCCATTTCTGCGAAGCGTCTGAAAACCTTCAGAATCACAGCACAGGAAACAGTCTCTTTTCTCATCTTCAATCATTATGCCGTGCGGAATTTTTGTAATACACCAGTTGCTGATTTCCTTTACTTATAAAAGAGTTTAACCTACAACGTTTGATCTGGCAACGGTAGCATACTGCTGGTATCGAATACAGAAACTGTGCATTGAGGGGTTTTATGGACAAATTGATTTGCATAAATCTGCTTCATCTATCTAAGCGTCATGTATCGGTAATTTTTTAACAAAATTTTTTTGTTATTAAAACAATTCCGATCTCCCTCTAATCTCATTCTTGCAAATCGTATTTTTTTTAGCATTTATTAAATCTGTTTAATGCATTTTTAAAGGTTTAACGAATTTATAGCGCATCCAGTATATACACATACACAATCACACATTTATATATATCTGATTTTCGTATTTCTTAAACAGTTTGTATGTGACTGAGCATATATAAATTGCTGCCATTTTGAAACAAGATGGTGACCCCCAAAAATGTTCGCAGCTAATTTTGGTCATTAAGTTGACGGGATGTTCATAGGCATTTATTAGATGTTGGTGAAATCCTATAAATATTTCCCATTGTAACGCCGATGCATTACGATCTCAGAGAAAAATTTTAGAAAGGTATGAGGATTAGTACACTTCGTGCAAATGCGAAGAGCAGCGAACTTAATGTTAGGAAACAGTCGGAGCAGGTTTTCACACTTGATTAATTCGTCAAATACAAAATCATTATCATATTCTGCCACCGACTTTTTTTGCACATTCCAGTATCTAGTATCGCGTCAATCTTTTTACTCGATGTTATCCCACTTAATGCTTTAGACTCTTTTCAATTTAGATGCATTTTCAATATAATAATGTTCTAAAATTACTACAAATATGCTACAGAAACACAAACTTATTATAAGTACTATATGTACATATACTTATTTAAAAATTAAACCATATTATATGGATTTGGTAGTTATAAAGAATGTAACGTAATGTTTATTCTTACAGCGATAAAAATATATATCGCTATTCATTAATCATTAATAATTGCAATTTTAATTAATACTAATAAGGTTTCAGTGATGGACACTGTATCAGTATTGGGAATTTTTATATTTGAACTGCTGAAATAAGTTTTGAAAGTTTCACAGAGGTTCGTGCCACTCATGGTGTTGCTGATACAACCATCTAGTGTCAAATTCTCTAACTACAGAGATTTGAAGATATGACATGAAATCCGGAAAAAGAAGATTTCTACACAAACTGCATAACCATGGCTTTTCTATTGTGATTTCTTGTAGTTTAGTATTACTAAATTATTATAAAGAATGCCATTTTTGTTGAATTTGTCTGTTGGCGTCTCGTTAAAACAATTTTCTTGTAATTTTTGCTTTCAAAGGAATAATGTGTGTATTTATTTTTTAATTTTGCATCAAACTGATACAGCTGTTACGGGTGTTCATTTCTACAGAGACATATAAAGTACCGCCACGTACAGGAATCACCAGTACTGGTCATTCCTGTCAAAAGCTGGCACCGTGATAACACGGGACGACGTTGGTAACACTGTGCGACAACTGATGATGGAACTTATTCAGGCAAACTTATTTTGTAATTAGAGTGTAAAAGGTTTAATGCCCTTTTGTAAAGAATCCAAAAATTTTCTCAAGTAGCTTTGAATTTAGTACCAACAAGAGCTGTATCAATAAAGAAAAACTATTGAAATATATTCGAGGAGATCTCCATCTAATTGTCAGAAAAGGCCGTTGACTGTATGCTTGAAGATTCAAACAGCGACGAGGATACAACGAGTACCTGACATCATTTTTACTTAAAAACACTAAAAGAATAAGAGCAGTAAAATGTTTGCTTTAAAACCGGATAAAACCATTTAAATAAATTTATTATTAACTTCACCGTAGAAAAATATAAAAATAATTGGATGGAAGCCGGTATTCGGAAATGGTGGTAGCAAAATGTAAGGAACCGATCAAATGTTGAGAAAAATAATCCACATACAACATTCTTTATTTTTTTAATCAGCCCTTATTCCTAGTTATTAGGGAGCAGTGACTAAGCTAGACTTTTTTTAAATAATTACTCAATGCTAAGTTGAAAATTCCATTTATGCATTAAATATAATTCCAATAAAGTGATTTTTATTAAATACGCTGTCATTGAAATTTGGCATGATACCAAATGTTTCATTTTTTAATTTTAGAGACTATGTTTTTCAGTTTTGATGCAGATTTTGTATATTTTTCATTGTATTACCACATTAATAAAACGACAAGGCACTTTTTCGAAAATATTTTTAGCCGTTTCGTCTATTCTTTGTCATGTGCTGCAAGAATTTAAACGTGTACGCTATTGGAACATAATGGACTACTGGATTCTGAATGTTTACTACTGGCACCTTTAAGCTCCCCGAAAAAAAAATTTTTGTACAGAAAAATGTTTAAACCGCAGCTTTTGCAGTATGACCATATATATAGAGAGATAATTGTGACATCGAACAATCGATGTTGTTGCAGTTACCTAATTTAAGAATGGTATACTAAAATTAGACATTAAATTCCTTAAAGTATATACTACTGCTACACTTACCATACAGGCACTTTAATATAAAATATGATTTTACTATAGGTTTTGACTTTTTTCAATGATGTTTTTTGGAATAAAATTTAATCAAATGGATAAAAATTACAGAATTTACGTGAGAATAACCGATTTTTTTGCTTATTATTAATTGTTTGGATAATCAAAAATTTACAAAGCCACTTACTCAAAATAGGGGAAAAAAATTATTAAATAAATTTGATTTAAAAAATGCATTTCTAAGCTTATCTCACATGTTGAAATTAAATGCGTAATAAAATTATTTTGTTGCTTAAAAAAAATGATTTTACTATGTACTTGACACATTATAAAGAAAAATTCTATATGCATCTCGTGTTTTTATTAATATAATCTACGTAACGAATAATCAAAGCTAGATGTTAAAACCACATATGTTTCTCCGATGAGATTCAGAGAACATATAATTAAAATTTAATTTTCAAAATGCTGTAAAAAAAGAACCACTGGTCGGAATGACCTGATATTTCAACAGAATATACGTGAAGCAATGGGAATTTGTTTTGTGAAATTTAAAAAATTTAAAAATGGACCGATAGATGGCGCTGTATTGGTCATAAGATTCTAATTAAAAGACGGGACATACGCACGGCACATTACACTTGTTATAAAAAGGCGGGGAACATGCAGTTCATAATTTTCATTATTTTTCATAATATTCATAATATTTATTCATATTTCATAATATTCATATTTCATAATATTCATAATTTTCATTATTTTATAGAGATACTTAACACTATCCTATTTTATGTAGTCAATTGGACTACGGCTAGACATTTCATATGGCTCTCTCAGGATTTGATATACACCTACTCAAAGCCAGGGTGTGCAGTTGCTTCGCAACTTGGAAGCCCATTGAATCTATCACAAGTTCAAGTTCAAGTTCCTGTTACTCCGCACCTGAGAAGGTAGCCATGACTCTATCTTTGAAGGATCGGGCTCAGCGTGTGAAGCTTTTTTACAAATACGGTGACTGTCCGGCAATTGAATTGAAGGAATTTTGGACATTAAAAGGTTTAAGAAGCGACTGACAACTGATTCGGAGTGAAGAAGATGATTAATAAATTCGAAGAGACGGTTTCATTTGACGTGAAATGTGGCAGAGGAAAGAAAGCAATTGCTTCGACGTCAGTGGATTATGTGGCTACAGCATTGCAGGAAGCGTCAACCAGTGCTTTAGTAACGTGCAGTGCACTGGGAATTTCCCGAACTTTAGACATGTCTGTCAGCACGGTTCGTAAAATTGTACGATCTGTTGTGGATCATACATTTTTGCGCTTTTAGCTCGTCGGAGAAAACTGTGGACAGCATATTGAACATTTCTTAAGCAAGTCACATCCGACTTCCTTCTTTTGATCGTTTCATTAGTTTTTGTTTTTACTTACCCATCATACGTAGTATAGGGTGTCTTGTAATCGTTTTGAAAATCGAAAAAAAATTTTTGACGGATTTACACGTTTCAGACACTGGAGATTCCGAAAAACATATTTTTAGAAATTTTTTTTTGCCGTCCGTCTGTGTGTCTGTGTGTCTGTAAACGCTCTATCTCCCGAAAAAATTGAGATAGAGACTTGCAATTTGGTATGTACTTAGTATGTAATAATGGGAAGAAGCCTATTTTATTTGAATAACCTCGATTAACCGGAACTATTTTTTTCGGACTCTCGAAATATTCGTTCTGATAAAAGGTATATAAAAATTTTCGAAATTGGTTATTTTAAGAAATAAATATAAAAGACAATAAAAAACATAAATTTTGCATAAAGCATGAAGTCGATCGGATAATGAGTTGCCGAGATATTTGGAATCCTATTTTCCACACACTTCGATTTTTCATGACCCTGTATTTCATCCAAATTTCACTTCAAAGATATATTTTAATTGGAAATTTGACGCTTAATCAGATGCAATAAACCGCTAGTTAATAGGATTATTATTTTTGGAGTTATAAGGATGTTTCTTTCAAGCAATTCAGTAATCGAGACTTTAAAGTTTGTGACGTCATCAAGCCACGATTTTATTTGAATTGCAATGCATTTTATAAGTAGTTTACACATTTTTGTTTTAATATTTTGCATTATGCATATCCATGATGGGTAAGTATTACGGTGGCCCCCAACGACTAGTTTCTACTGTTTTTGGAATAGGGACAATTAAAAACTGATTTTTTCCTATCCGCTGTGGCACCCCGTTGTCGTGGTGGATAGGCTTTGAACAAAGAGTTCCACAACACGTCTTTAAATTATCATCTGATTACGATCGCCATCTATCGGTCAACGCTGTACAGCGCCTTCTATCGGTCAACTTTTGAACTGTTTTTCTTTTGCAAAACAAATTTTCGTTGTTTCTCGCATACTCAGATGAAATATCAGGTCATTCTGTTCTTTTTTAGAGCTTTTTGAAAGTGTAACTTTAATAATCACCCTAACCGAGATCCGTTCTGGCGACTACTATTTCTTTATCTTTTACAAACACTTATATAACGTGTGGAGCGACAGACAAAACTAATGTGTATGTAGTACGTAACTATTTTTCGGAAGAAATTGTCAATTTAAAAGAAAATGCTTCAATAGAGTAATATTGGCAAGCGTAAAGACTACGGCTTAAAAAGGATCAAATATTAGAAGTAATTCAATGGAATGAATAATAATCAATATTGATAGTGCAGTAATATGTGATTTATAGACATTAGATTTTATTCTATACTAGCTGACCCTCTCCCGGCGTTGTCCGGGCCCGTGATAATAAATTAAAAAAAAAACATCAAGTTTTTATTATTTTATATTTCTAACCCGCTTTTGTGTGAAATTATATTTTAAGAGGAAAAATTCGCGAAAAATATTGATAAAAGTACTCATTTTCTTGTTTTTTTTACGTATGGACGTTTCATAGTTTTAAAATAAAAAGTTATTTTTGTCCGAACTCTTTGAAATCTTTATTGGTGATAAGTAAAACGGTTTTATTGTCTGTATAAAAATTTCGTGAAAAAATATTGTTATCTACACTGCTGGACATTAAAATTGCAACACAAGGAAGGAATGCAGATAACAGAATGATATTTATTGGACAAATACATTATAATGGGAAGGACGGGTGATTACATTTTCAGAAATTTTGGAGGTATAGATCCTGAGAAAAGACTACGCAGAGTAGCTACCCCTGATTGCAATAACATCATTTATCTGCCTAGCCATGGCGTCGAACAGAGATTGGATGTCATGTACGGGTACAGCAGGCCAAAAACCTTCAACACTATGCCACAGTTCAGTAACTGTAGTGACTGGCGAGTGGTGGCGTGCCAGTAGCTCAGCAGCCATTGACCAGACATATTCAATTGGTGAGAAATCAGAAGAACGTGCTGACCAGCGCAACAGTCGAACATGTTCTGTATCAAGGAAGTTCAAGATAGTACGGCCAGCATGCAGTTGTGCTTTGTCCTGCTGCAACGTAGAGTTGGGGAGACATCGAAGATAGGGCTGGACAGCAGTCCGTAACACATCAGAAATGTAATGGCTGCTGTTGAAATTGCCGGCAATGCGAACAAGAGGTTACAGAGATGTGTATCCAATGGCACCTCATACCGTCACTTCAGGTGATATGCCAGTATGGCGATGTCGAATGCAAGCTGGCAATGTGCGTTTGCCACGATGCCGCTAAACACGGATGCGGGCATCATGATGCTGTATATAACGCAGGAAAAGCGTCTCACGTCGTCTTTTCAAATGATTCCAGGTTCTGTATACAGCATCATGAAGGCCGCATCCGTGTTTGGTGGCATCCTTGAGAATGCACATTGCCAGCTTGCATTCGACATCATCATACAGGCCCATAACCTGCAGTGTTGGTTTGAGCTGCCATTGAATACACGTCTCCATAACTTCTTGTTCCCATTGCCGCAATATGAACAGCAGCCGTTACATTTCTGAGGTATTACTGCCCGTGGTTCTGCCCTATCTTCGAGATCTCCGGGACTCTACGTTTCAGCACTACAATGCACGACCTTATGTTGTTCGTACTATCCTGACTTTCCTTGATACAGAACATATTCGACTGTTGCCCTGGCTGGCACGTTCTTCTGATTTCTTACCAAATGAAAATGTCCTGTCAATGGCTTCTGATCGATTGGCCCGTCACCACTCGCCCGCCACTACGGTTGATCAACTGTGGCATAGTGTTGAAACTGTATGGACTGATGTGCCCGTACATGACATTCAATCTCTGTTCGACTCCATGGCTAGGTAGATAAATGCTGTTATTGCGGCTAGGGGTGGCTGCTCCGGATAGTGTTTTCTTGGAATCTGTACGTCCAAGTTTTCTGAAAATGTAATCACTTGTTCTTCCGATTATAATGTTTTTGTCCAATAAATATCACTCTGTTATTTGCATTCCTTCCTGGTGTTGAAATTTTAATGGCCAGCAGTGTAGTTGCAAAAGAAATGTTTTCTTCTCGCTTTTTTGTTTGTTTGTTTTCGCGTCTGCTCCTTTAACATAGCAATAAAAAAATAGTTCTCATTTTCCGAACTCTCTGACATTTCAATCGGTTATAAATATAACTGTATCCAAGCTCTCTTTAAAATTTTGCAAAAAATTATGCATATTTAGTAGTGAAAACATGAGTTCTTTAAAAATAAATCTTGAGCTTTCAACCTCAGAGCAAAAATATACTAGAAGGTATATCCTTTCAATGCAATGGAACACCTCCATCCCTTTTCAATCAACCCTTTTCTGTCCCCCTATGCTAAACAGGCTAATCAATCAGGTTTCCCGTTTCTGAGGGGGGATGACTTAAAAAAACGTTGACGCATGCGCAAAGAGACGCATTGTGGAAAATTTAACAGAATGCGCTTTTGTTTTAAATATATAGATATCTATAAGACATTTCATAGGATTAGAAAGGACACCTTTCTTTTTTCCTTGTGTCAATTAGAACAAAAATTATAGCCGGCGTTCGTCGGCTCGCCGTGTGGGCGTATATTATAAATTTCGCTAGAAATGATTTTTCTATTGGTGTTTGTTATTGCTTTATTATTATTTTTTTAATGAATTTAAATGCTATCGCAGAAATATTATACCTTAAAAAATCGTTTTTGTAAGATGTATTTACTCTTTGTAATATAAAATGTTTCTGGAACAAAAAAAGAGAAAAAAAAATCAAACTTAATATTTTTCTTATAAATAAATATTTAATATCACGAATTGTATATATAACATATTATAAAGCAATACAACAAATGTTTTGCAATAACTATTTTGACACTTACGTAATTAACTCCGTAGGAACTAAATGCTCTATCCCTCTCATCACAGAAAATTATAATGAACATACTCTTTTGACATTTAACAGCTTCCCCTCACAATTAATTTTGAACAATTACCATTATTGAATCAAATGTCATTAACAGATTTATTAATTAAGAAATTGTTTATTCATTAAAATATGAACTGAATTAATATTTTAGCAACTGTAAATGTACCTAGATTTTTAGTAATTACTGATCAAGTTTGATTTATTTAGTTATTTAAGAATTTTCTGCAGCATTCTGCAGAATTGTTTTGTTTGTATTAATTTCTGTTTAGTGAATAATTTAACTGTCAAATTAGATTTTCTTTTGCTGTGAAGATACATTTTACAGATAATCAATAACGTTACAGGTAATCAATAAGTTTAAAGTGCGATAGAATTTCTTTAAGTATTTTGACAGAGTTCGTATTCAAAAATATTATTAGTATTAAAGTACGAAAAAGTGTTTGCTGTTTATTACTTAAAAAATCTAATTTCGTCACATTATCATAGACATGAGTGCTAGGGTTTTTTTTCGCAGTTATTTTTCAAAAAAAATGTTTTTGTATATATCGGCCCTTTTTGTAAATGATTTTTTACTAAACAAACTTTTTTTAGATGTTTTTTATGTATTTATGTTAGCTATTTTCTCATCAACAACTCAACGAAATTGACTATAAACTTTTACTTTACAATCCTGGTACACCAGAGCAGGTATAACAGTGAAATTAATTGCATTAGGTATAAGTGTTCTACTGGTATACGACCGAAATTTTAATGTATGTTTGTATTTTGCGTGTCAAATAAAAACGATCACGACAATTAGAGTGCCTTTATACATTAGATTATGTCGACATACGAGCAGCGAGTTTTATAGATCGAGAGGATTTGAGAAAAACTTGTGGAGCCTGAAATTATCTCCTATTTAAATATTTTCTGCTTGTCTCGCACATCTAGTCGAATTTATTTAGGCGAGTATTACCAAGTTCTGGAATATTGATTGATATTATTTGAACAACAACTTACATTTTATCATGCTCCATGTACGTACATGGCTACTCTCTTATTTACAAATCCACTACAATGGTAACAACGTAGAATAAATTAAATGTGAGTAATAATAAAGAGTTTGCACGAAAATCAAGAATAGAGAAATCTAAATAAGGCAATATATGAATTTGAATATGAGTGATTTTCACATTTGTACGCGTGTCATGGATTAAGATATAGTCACATGCAGTCGCTTCAATAGAAAAAAAAACTGTTAATCTTATTCACGTCTTTTTTTTTATTTTATTTAATGCATATCTAAAGATAAGGTTGATATAACACACAAATGCATAAGCATTTGCATTTCTAAAATGTATCATTGGAGATAATATTAACATGAAAAATATGTTAACTAAATTCTATATAAAGAGGAAACACTGTTTGAGTACATAGTAAACGTTTTATTTCAAAAATGATGTTATTCTAAGATAATTGATGAATACTTACTAGGGAATAAAAAATATTTATTGGAAGGAATGAATCGCTTTTAGTGCAAAATTGATTTTTCATGTAGAACTTATTGTGTAATAATTATTTTACAGAAATAGTATTTAATATAATTGAAATTGGGTCTTTAATTTTTCCTTCAAATTATGTAACATCTATTTTTTTATAGTATAATTGTATTTGCCCTTTTTCAGTTTTAATAATAAATTTCTATTTTTTTTTTCAAAACATACTTTAAAACCATGATATTTTTATGTCGAAAACCGATATTCTTTTCACATAAATCGCCCTTATAAACTCAAGCTTTCATCGACAAGCAAATATATTGATTTAATCATGAAGGTTTGTCTTGAAATATTTAAAGGTCAAAAAATGAAGGAAATGTATCCTTATATTTATAACTTTATTACTGGTAATATTAGCTTATATTCCCAGCCATTTTGTTTTTTATTTGCAATTTTCTGAAACACATGAAACGTGTGTAACACTGGAATATATAGATGTCCAATACTTGATTTTGACTGCACACCACTGCCGCATTTTAAACTCTGCCAAAAAATTTATTTTGTGCGGAAATACGTTTAAAGCTGCACATTCTGCAGCACAGCCGTTTGTACACTATAAATAGAGAAATGTTTCTTAATATAGCTCTTATCTTTTATAAGGTTTAAGAAAGTAATAGTATAAACATTTCCGTGTTACCAACGATTCTAAAAGCATTCCTTTATCTGCAGAAAACTAAAAAACCAACAGATTTCTGAGATTTAAAGAAACGTTTCTAAAACAAGTGATTTGTTTTTGCTAACCAAAATATTCCGAAACGTTTCCAAATGGTTTTTACTTTGTATGTACAAGTATTCTCAATCGAAATATCGGATTTTAGCATGTTATCATCTCACAAGTAAACTTGTTTATGATCAAAAACATGATAAATTAACAGCATTAACAGTAATATAAAAATTATTCACATTCAAATTAACATTAAACATTATTTTGTTAGTTTTACATGTATAATTTCTGTTACACCGCTGAAAATTTTTATTTGAGAATTGATAGAATCCTAAAAACCAATATTCCAGTAATGTAAACTGGTTAATACACTGCAAAACTACGTAGAAACCTTTCCGAAAAATACGGACAGCAATATGAACTTTCGTCTCAAAAATGCTTCTTTAAATCTCAGAAATCTGTTGGTTTCAGAGGCTTCTAAAGATAAAGGAACTCTTTTCGGAATAAAGGGTAACTCAGGGAAGGTTATATTATATTTTCGAAAACTTTAAGAAAGATAAGAACTTGATTAGAAAATATTTGTGTTTCTTTCAAAGCGGTGAAAAAATTAATTGAGGTATATAACGCTCGTTGTTGTCGCAGTCACTAAATCTAACAACTGTAAACAAAAACTAGGCGAAAAAAATCGTTAAAATATCCACAACTTACCTTATTTGTAGTGTGATGTAATCTAAAATAGGTTTTCGCTGTATATTTGAACATTTTAAATTAAGTTTCAAATGTTCAAATATGTATGTTTTCATAAAACATAATGAAATGTATAAAATATTTCAAAATCTGTGTGTAAATATCTGGCGTTTTTTCTTTTTTATTAGATGTTTCTATTTTCAACATGCTTCGATAACAATGTTGCCCAACATATACCTAGCAAGATGCAAAGTCAGATTCTAAGATGCTAGATGCTAGATGCTAGAATGCAAGATGCTAGTCAATGCAAATACCTCAACTAATACTGTGTGTAATTCTTTAAAATTTGTGTGTTTATGGTATCAAAACATTTTGTTTAAGGTGTTTTGCACTGTTTTCTAAAATTGAAAGAACAGACACCTACCTATACGCACCTGTAGAGAAATTTCATCATCGGAAAATCTATTCGAGTGGCCGAAATCCATAACGAGTGATAAGGGAAGTTTGGAATATTAATTGTACCAGACAGACCCAAAATAACGAAACAGCAGGTTCATTCGAGACGCATAACGACGGATCAACAGGTTGGCAGGTTGACTTGTAAAGATTTGACGAACTTTGTTAATGTTCCATAACTGCAAATATTTTCTCAAATCATATAAACATATTTTGAACCACAAAACTATCTAAGAAAATGTACCCTGTTTCTTTGTAGTACTTTTTTCAGTTATTAAGTAAAATTTCTATTTTAAAATATTTTTATTTTACGTGATAAAATCTACAAGGTATGGAGCTAAGAGTGTTAGAACTTCAATGTGCATGACTTTTCTCCACACTAGTGGCGATCCAGAATGGAGCTTTTCGTCTTAATTTCGTTCACTAGGATGCATATTATGTATGTGTATAAATTAACATTAACTCGTAACTTTACTTGAAATACTCGTTCCACTCCTTTTCAACTTTCAAGCACTACTATCCAAAAAAGTTTACTTTTATGACGACGAGCTTAAAGTTTTGTGAAGGTGTTCATATTTTGAAAGCCAAAAAATGATACAAGTAACACATTAAACAAAATCCCTTATTCCCATTATCACATGACACAATTTTCAAACAACTACAAATGATACTACCCCAAAAATTAACGTTTCATCTTGGTAGGTATATTTTGCGTCATCTTGTAGACAAAAGTATTTAATAATATCATAGACTAGACACACAGGATTGCCCCCGGTGAAGGAATTTTAATAAAAATTTATTACGAATAGCAATATACATCTCATTTAATAGCAAAAATAATCGATTAAGTAAGGCGAATGCGGAAATAATGATAATCTAATTTTCTTGCAGTAACCTCCTGTGACATGTATTTAGCTAGCATAAATTTAGCTTATTTTATTGAACTTAATTCTTACTGTAATTAATTATAATGCAATTGTAATTCCTTATCCCATCTTATTGAATACACAGAAATAGAATGTCAGTTGTAGTTCGTAAATTGATTTACATAATTTCCGATGATAATGAATTTGTGTGGAAATTACCTATTTGCGTTTACTAATTATCCAACAGAACTGATTCTCGTGAGGCTTTGATAATCATTATTTTTAAAAAGAATTCTTAAACAGTGATATTAAGCAATAAAAGCTGATTTAACTATCACTGTTTTTATTATAAATAGCACTACTTATTTTAAAAGATATATCAAAATATTTTGAGACAAAGCGATATATTTGTTAATCCATATGCAAACAAAGTCAACCTAGTCGTTGGGGGCCACCGTAATACTTACCCTTCAAGGATATGCATAATGTAAATATTACAATAAACAATGTGTAAACTACTTATAAAATGCATTGCAATTCGAATAAAATCGTGGCTTGATGACGTCATAAACTTTAAAGGCTCGATTACTGAATTGCTCAAAAGAAACATCCTTATAACTGAAAAACAATAATCCTATTAACTAGCGGTTTATTGCATCTGATTAAGCGTCTCATTTCCAATTAAAATATATCTTTGAATTGAAATTTGGATGAAATACAGGGTCATGAAAAATCGAAGAGTGTTGAAAATAGGAATACAAATATCTCGGCAACTCATTATCCGATCGACTTCATGCTTGATGTAAAATTTATGTTTTTTTATTGTCTTTTATATTCACTCCTTAAAATAAACAATTTCGAAAATTTTTATGTACATTTTATCAGAACGAATATTTCGAGCTTCCGAAAAAAATAGTTCCGGATAATCGAGGTTACTGAAATTCAATAAGCTTCTTCCCATTATTACATACTAAGTACATACCAAATTTCAAGTCTCTATCTCAATATGTTTGGGAGATAGAGCGTTTACAGACACACAGACACACAGACGGACGGCAATTTTTTTTCTAAAAATATGTTTTTCGGAATCTCCAGTGTCGAAATTTTTTTTTTCGATTTTCAAAACAATTACAAGACTTACCCTATACTACGTATGATGGGTAAGTAAAACGGCATGTTTAGTCGTCATCCAATAAATATAAAGACACTAATATTTCATAAATAACATTTTCGTAATTCGGTATTCAAATTTACCTTTTGCCAATAATAATAGTATCTATTTAATAAATATTTTACCTGGAATTTAAGAAAAAAAATATAATAATTTGACAAGTTAAGAAAGGAAAAAAATTACGTTGTTTTATGAAGGTAAAAACATTTTATATACTTTTCAATTAGCGCCTAATACTAGACCCATTTTATTAATGACAGCAAATACTGTATCTGTTACCTGTATGTCCAGTAGTGAAAGTGTTCTGGTTTTATATCAAACCAATCTTTTTGCTAATGGATATTAATCTTTTTGATTATCTAAACATTCTCCATTCAATTTAAATTAGGGTCCTCTATGACATGAATATTTTATCAGCAAATCATTTTATTGTTAGCCTTAATGTACGAATTGCTGCATTATTCTATTGGTACAAAGAAATTCGGACGATCAAAAGTTTCAGCGATTGGCAACAAATGACTATCGAGGACTTCTATATACTTAATTAATTTTAACACAATTATTCTAATTAGTAAATATAGTCTTCTAGTCTTTAAATGTTGTTTGCCTTCAAGAAAGTCAATATATGTAGATCTATTAAAAAGAAAAACTCCCCTTTTTAGGTGCGTTCGTAATTATATAAATACGTAGCACCTATAGTCGTCGTTTGGTCCGTCCGTCTGTCTGTCTGTCTGTCCGTCTGTCTGTCCGTCCGTCTGTCTGTCTGTCCGCATATAACAACGCAAAAACTACCAAACCAAATGGTTTGCAATTTAAAATATATTATCTTTGCAGAATTTTGTCGAGACATTTCAAATTTTATTAAAATCGAATCAAAACTTTAGGAGATATTAATAAAAATATTTATTAAGAAATTTGATTTTTTTTTTAAATCGGTGCTTTTTTGTTATAGGAGCTTCCGATGGATGTTAAATCGTCAAGCGACCGATATACTTATTTTATTACAGAAATTAATCTGCAGTCGATATAATTCATTTCACAGAATTAAAAATCATCAAGATCTGAATATTTATATAACTAGCTGATACATATATATCTGAATATTTATATAACTAGTTAAGATATTTGTATGAACAGTGTCATAAAATATATACTTAACTAGCTGTTTAACCCGTTCTACGCACGGGATATCATGAATTTAATTCTAAAACGTGCGTACGAACGCACCTCGTTTGTAACGTTTGACGTACAATTTCCAACTTGTTTACCTAGTAAAGAATGTACGAGGTTAGCGTCTTTAATCGGATTTTTAACACTTTCCAACCTAGTTGAAAAGTTTTTATGACTTCGGTTTGTCTGGCCGTCTAGCCGTTCTCTAACTCCCGTAAATCTGCTCGTATTTCCCTGCAATTTTTATATGTTATTGTAGTTATCTATAGCATGTTCCCTATTTCAACTGAAGTGTGTAGCACTTATAGTTTTTTTACTCAAAAGGGACACTCAAAAGAATTCCGTTACATTACGGTCTATGGGGAAAAATCATTTGCGGTTTATTTTAATGATGTTACACAATTTCAAACACATTGTAATTGATATATATCACTAAGGTGCATTACAAGAAGCTTAATATGGAATATGGTGTGCATAGCTCTTATATTTACTTTACAGGGACAGTCAAAAGAATTCCGTTACATTACGTCTATGAAGAAAAATCATTTGCGCTTTAATTATATAATGTTTCACTATTTTAAACGCATTGAAATTTATATATATCACTAAAGTGCATTACAAGAGGCTTACTACAGAATAGTGTGTGTATAGCAGTCATCGTTTATTTAGAGGGACACACAAAAGAATTCTCTACTGTCTGTTAAAAATAATTCCTGGAAGTGCGTTTTAAGTTGCTGAACGCAATTTAAATCTAATCTCACTTTTTGTCTATTACTTGGTGTGTATAAATTCTGTAGATCATATACAGGGCAGCACAAAAGTTCGCGAACACATTTCCGTTTATTGACAGAAACTCCAGAAGGATAATTTAAAACTTAGCTACGCGTTTCCTAACTAAACTAGAATTTAGCAGCCTATGTAGTATATATACAAATCTATAGATCATATACAGGGTTGAATAAAAGTATTCGGATAATTTTCCGAATATTGTATATGTTGGAAATTCCTGAAATTGCGATTTTAAATATGTTATGCGTTTTCCAAATTGTTTACTTAGATGTTATCTTTCAGCGTATTAAACGGTAATGATTTGTAAAATTAGTTTGAAAGCGTTGGAAAGTGTTACATAATCTATGCTTGACGCATGATTTTTCGTTCATGGTATTTATATATTTTACAGTACGGTCTATTGTTTGTAATTGTTTAAAGTGGAATGAAAGTCAATGTTTTTATACTACACTGCAAAAAGTTAAATGTCTGGCAAGACATTTAACTTTCACATTCTAGTCATTTATCTGGCAAGAAGGTTTATGAAAATATGATGTAACCTTTTTAGACTTACCCACTATTCCGGAACACTTTTTCTTACTTTCAGAAACCTCACAAAGTCCTTCTCACCAAGAAACATATTTTCCTAAGGTTGTTTATTTATGACTTGTACACAACCTTATCGTCAGCCTGTTTATATGCGCGGTTTGGTCTGTCCTTGAAAAACGAAAAGGACTTTTTAAGGAGTTGTGATATAAAGATCTTGAAGGATATTGGTGGGTTTATTTCATTCTTATTTGCAGATGATCGTTGTTTATTTCAGGATAATGAAGACAATTTACAACGTGCAATTTTTACTTTAAACAAAATTGGAAAATATTATAATTTAAGGATTTCAAAGAATAAGACAAATGTAATGGCATTTAGGGGCAAAGATCCTATAAGAACAAAAATTATTTTAGAAAATAAACCAATAGAGCAGATTTAACATTTTAATTACTTAGGATGGGATATATCGTATGACTATGACAACGATATACAAAATAAGCTTTATAAATTTCAATATATCTGTGGTACTATAAAAATAACTTTTCGAAATACAAGAAAAGACACAATAATAATTTTTTTTTTTTTTAACAATGGCAATACCAATTTTACTATACGGGAGTGAGGCATGGACAGTCACAAAAAATGATGAAAGACAAATACAATCCTCAGAGATGAAATTTTTGAGGAGTGTGAAGGGATGTTCGATAATGGACAATAAAAAGAATGACTACATCAGAAGAGAGCTTGAGGTTATGCCAATATTGAATAAAATAGGAAATTACAGAAGGAAATGGAGGGACCACATGGAAAGGATGGATTCTCATCGCAAACCAAAAGCAGCCTTGAATATAAACCAATGGGAAAAACAGACAGAGGAAGGCCACGAAAGAGATGGTTTGAGGTCGGATCAGGCTTATAACTTGAAACCATGTTATGGGATGATAATGATGATGATGACATTCTACTGCAAGAAGGGGATTACCGTGGAGACAATAACTGCGTTTCGAAGATTTAAAGAAGCGTTTATGAAGCAAAACTTTCTTTTGCTGCCTGTAATTTTAGGAAAAGCTTCCAAGTAGAATTTCGACTATATTAAGTAATTTTTTTCAATCCAGTATCAATACAAAATATCAGTTTTACGGATGCTAACAATTGAGAAATAATTATTTTCATCTGCTTAAAAGAATTTATGCCAATAAGACTAGCAGAATAATGTTCCTTTTATGTTGTTAATTTAGCATGTTTGTCTGTTGAAGGTGTTTGTTGAACATGAAAATGTTCTTTTGAGAATTGATTGCATCACAAAATCTGATATTTCGTGGCATATTAATATTTTGCATATTTCAGAAATTTGATCATGCTCACTTATTTAATACGAGCAGGGAAGACCGAGATATGCTCGGTCAAAATTAGCTATAAGTTCAACTCTATATATTTTTATCTCTGTATTATTACTGTAATGCCTTTTATTTTATAAAAATAGCTTGACCCATAATGACCCATAGTCAAAATTACCCACTAATAAAATTTTCTCTAACATGTGACCTATCCAAGTCTTCTCGTACCCGAAATCCATAGGATGCAAAATTTAGTCTAAATAGTCTGAGCCATATTTTAGATAAAATTAGCTAGACCCCAAAATGACAAACTAATCAAATTTTCTCGGGTATGTGACCTAGTCCAATGATTTTCTCGTGCCCGAAACTCGTAAGATACAAAATTTAATCAAAATCGTTGAAGCCGTTTTTGAGATAAAATTAATTTGACCCACCTTGACCCAAAACTGACCCACTAATATAAAGTTTTCAAACATGTGACCCAGTCCAATAGTCTTCTCGTGCCCGAAAATGGTAGGATACAAAATTTATTCAAAATCATTTGAACCGTTTTTTAGATACAATTAGTTTGACCTTGACCCATGGTGACCCAAAAGGACCCACTAATCAAAATTTCTCGAACATGTGACCTAGACCAATGGTTTTCTGGTGCCCCAAAACGGTAGGATACAAAATTTCGTCAAAATCATTAGAACCGTTTTTAAAATAAAATTTGCATATATATACAGACATATATATATATATATATATATATATATATATAAGCACACACACAAAATTTGCTCGTATTAGATTATATGATATGATAATACATGTTAACAAAGTTATTATGTTTTTTATGCAATAAAGAACACATAATCTTTATACTTACAGAAAAGGCTGCCTCTATGTATTTCTTTCAAATATTACTGATAAATTATCATATCTTACGTATGTAAACTTTCAGTTAGAGTGAAATATGCAGGACATTTCAATTATTTGTACAGTACTTAAAACTGGAATTTATTTTAAGAATAAGCCTGAAAAGATTACTGTTGATAAAGCATAATTAAGATAAAACTGTTACATTCCTTTATTATTCCTCGCTTTCACGTTTTCGATAAAGTACAACCGAAAACTCTTTACGTTTACTAAAATATTTGTAACATTTTCATATTTAGCAGTGTAAATAAGTTTTAAGTATTCATAAATCATTACTTTTATGTAAAAATCAACATAGCAAATTCCAGAGAATGATGCAGAATTTCATTGTGACACTTGTTATCTGACACAGTTACAGAAAATTTATAACTTAGTCCTTTGTGTCTAATCGCCTTTCCTTGGAGCAATATTTAGCACATAATGACAAGGGATAAATATGGCATTGTACAATCTTTAGAGAAATATTCCGTAAGCTGTTGTAAGAGATAAAAATATCGGGGGAATATATTCAAAGTTAAATGAGCTAGATGACACCTTATTAAAATAGAGTCACGATGCATTATTATTTTTCCTGTATTTTAGAGCAATCATTTATATTAAAGACAAATACACGCAGTTTTACGCTACAAATGTAAAAATGTCACATAATAAATTCAATTTGTAAAACAATGAAATCATTTTGTTTTATTTGTTGAATTAATACTTTTAAAATATTATATTATAAACAAGTAATATAAAAACTTTTTTTAAAGTCAATTCCTACTTAAGTCAAATAGAATTTTTTTTCCAGCGTTCTACACGCTTCGCCAGTGACGATATTTATTCCTAAATTTATATCCTGCTAAATATCTTACATAAGAGAAATTTTTGAAATGTATTAAAAATTAAATAAAAAAATAAATAGCTAAAATACCAAAAATTAATAGCTCGAGAAGTATTTCTTACAAAATTGTTAAACAACTCCGTTAGAAAGTTAAAAAAATTGTATTTTTCTTGATATAAATTTAAAATCTAATGATTATGCCGTTTTTCAAATATTGAATTTCAAAAATTACCAAACTTCACAATAAAGTGCCATAGCGATGTTACAGTTAACGATAATACAGTTTTTTTCAAATATTAATTAATTAATTAAATTTTATTATTTAATTTTAGTTTTATACTTCATTTCTGTTCAAAAGTATAGACTCACTCCACATTTATAGTCTCCTCCACCCGCGAGCCGCCTGATCTTCGTCCGTGAACAGCCCCATTATCTTTTTACGTGTGAAGGTGAGACTATAAATGTGGAGTGAGTCTATACTTTTGAACAGAAATGAAATATAAAATTTAAATTAATTAATTAAATTTAATTAATGAATTAATATTTGAAAAAACTGTATTAACATCCAGTGTCATCCAGTACAAGTTTTTTAAAAAAATTATTTGAACTGAATGAATTGTGGATGAATAGAAAATATTTTATTAACGATTGAAAATTTGAACAAGATATATAAATATATAGAGAGTGTGAGCTAATAGTAGGAATTGAATAATTGACTAATAACTTTGATTGTATTAAGAGTAAATTTTGTTAGATACAGTTGAAACACAAAAGTACTGGTTAAATTACTGTATCACATGGAATTAGAATTATGAGAGCCATAAAGCCATAAATATTTTTCTTATTACAGTAAATATAACTTTATTTCTTTGTATGTTATACATATTTAAAAAAAATTATGTCACACATTAAAGAGATTATGTTGTAAAAATCCTATAATCACTTTGATTTTCATTTAAATTTTCTAACAAAATATTGTATATTTTTTCAATAGAACTAGTCGGGATTAGGAAATCGATATTTCTCATGAATATTACTTTTAGGATTTATGTGATAACAAAGCACGAATTTTTCTACTCAGATTTTAAATGGGTAGCACGGGTGAAAAGCCTCTTAATTATGAGAGCCATAAAGCCATAAATATTTTTCTTATTACAGTAAATATAACTTTATTTCTTTGTATGTTATACATATTTAAAAAAAATTATGTCACACATTAAAGAGATTATGTTGTAAAAATCCTATAATCACTTTGATTTTCATTTAAATTTTCTAACAAAATATTGTATATTTTTTCAATAGAACTAGTCGGGATTAGGAAATCGATATTTCTCATGAATATTACTTTTAGGATTTATGTGATAACAAAGCACGAATTTTTCTACTCAGATTTTAAATGGGTAGCACGGGTGAAAAGCCTCTTAAAATAACTGCAAGTCAAAAAGAGTTTTTAATAATTAGAAGAAAAATTAAGAATTCTGTGCCAATTTATGTGGGGAGCCTAATGGTGAGGCCAAGACCTCCTTATCATAGTATCAGACATCTCAATCAGCAAGTTGCCTTTGACCACTATACTTGTCCCGCTACTAGCGCCATCAATCGTCAGTAATAGTATTTACGACACGAAATTTTTTCACAGCTCCATTTGTTCTATGCATTTGCTTATGAACTAGTAGTTTTCCTACAACTAAAATTTTATAGTAAATTTTATCTTATTAAATTAACAAGATCGTGTGATTACATGACGAAAAAAATTCTATTAAATTTTAGTGGTAAGAAAAAAGCGTAAGAGTTGGCAGCTATGCGGTAGCAGACCAGCTAGATTTTTCTATAGATTTTTCTATTATATTTTTGGATACCAGTTTTTTAGTAGAGACAATTTTGTTTTGTTTGATTGGAGAATTCTGGGATTTAAAAGAACAACATTTTCTCTAAAAATATACTGGTGTTCAAAAATCCCGAAACATGGCAACTGTGCGGTAGTATCCACCAGGCGGCGATACTTTCCGGAGAAAGTCAATTAATAAGTTGGCAATTACCGTGGACATTTTCTCCCATAGACTTTCTCCGGATTGTCAAGTCTGATCTATGATAAGTGAGTCTTGGGTGAAGCATCGCTTTTTGGGAAACTCAGGCTTGAGAATTCAAAACGGCGAGTGCACGAGTAAAAGCGATGTGCGTATTGTGGTTCTTCAAAACAAAGTCCGTCATCACATCGCTTCAAGAGATTACAGAACCAATATTTTTAATTGATAAAATTTTATTAATAATTATTATTTGATTATAATCGTTATTTGATTAATAACGTTTTGACTTGCAACTTTACGCATATGTAACTTTGTTTGTATTATTAAAATAAGTTCTTGAGTTGGGCTTTTTGAATATGTAATGATATTTTTTCGTCATGTTCTTAAATAAAACGTTATGAAATAAGGAAACCCCTACCATAATTTATGAACTTCCTTTACTTCTAGATATTGTTATATCCTGGTTCCTCTTAAAATATTTGTGGTAACAATTTGAAAATTGGTATGTTACCGACATTTTAACCAGTGGAGCTCAGTTTAATCCAGAAAAAACAAACAAAAAAAACATGGTTTAAACTGGAAATTTTTGCTGGAAATAACTACCTGCATACCTATTTTCAAAGTTATATCCTAGGTAGTTCAAGAAAAATCAAGACAAAACATGATTTAAAAAATATATTTTTTTAGACTTTTTTCATTTATTGAACCCCGTTAAAATCAAAATTATCTTAATCTTCATACAACCTATCAATTGCTTTGCCCGGCGAAAAACGTGATTACTGTGGACAAAATGTATAAAACAGGAAACATTACATTGATATTCACATTAATATTTAAACTTAACAACATTTTTTCTATTCTTTAGTTGTTCTTACATTTACTTAATGGCACACTATGTAGTACTCGTCACGATTTGACGGTAAACAACTTTAAAGTTGCATTTGAAAATATTTGAATTTTAATTAGTTTCTAGCGATAGGTGGGGCTGTCAATCAACCTACTCACGTAATAAGGTAAAAGAACTTGTAATTTATGATCTATTATGTTTTATTTTTAGCAAAGTTTTAACCTAAATTATTAATTAAATGTGCAGGGCATTTATGTTTACTTATTACATTCACAAGTTTTTGAAAAAATAACAATATTTAGTTTTTTTGTAATTTTTTTTAAACTATGCGACATTTAAATTTTTTCATTAATGTTATTGTCATCAGTCTCATCCTAAAACTCTAAACTAGAAATTTGATGCTTACAGCTAACGAATTATAGCATATATTATTTAATTATTTTACATTTTATTTTACACTTTCAGAAATTATTTAATTATTAAATCATGGATATCAAGATAATTTCTTGTATACTTCTTATATTAATATTTTTCTTTTTATCTGTTTTTTCTTCTTCTCTTTTTTTATTTTTAAGGAAAATAAGGAATACTTTTTTAGTACAGACACACACACATATATATATATGCATATCTTCTTGATAATGGTCATACAAAATCTAGCAAAAAAATCGTAGATCAGTTCAATTTATTTAATCGATAATTACATGTAAAATGTTTTAATTTAAATATTTTTAATATAAAATTAATATTTTTAAAATATTGTTGGGTGTTAAATTTTACATAATTGTAACGCATTCGAAAAAAAAATTACAAATCATATGATCTTTCCTGCTCAAATAAAATATGCCATTATTCATATGAATTACCTCCAAAAATGTTACTGAAATCAATCTGTCGGGGATTGAACTCGCATTCACTACAGATAATCACAGATTTAAACCAATTCCTTAGACAACTGTGCTGACCTCATTCAACTTTCCTATAAAACTGAACAGGTTCTAGTATTAATTTTACGCATGCGCAGTTATGTCCATTTCGTTCTAAAAATCTCTCCTCATATTTTACCTTTGTGTTTTAATGTATCTGACATTTTGAAAGTTTGAAAAAAAAAGATTAAACAAGATGTTTATAATCATTTAATTCTTTTTATAAAAACTATACAAGTAATATATTTTTTTTTAATTTAAAATATACGTAAAATTTAGTTTGCATATAATACAAGAAATACCACTATATAATTTTCCTTAGTGTAAATTTTCTTTCTTTCTTTCTTTCTTTTTTTTTACCTCTGTCTAAATGTTTAGTTAGACGAGATAGTTAAACTTTGTCAAAAAGAGCATTGCAAATAAATTCTTAAAATTTTATATGAAGACTAAAAATATATCATTGAAAAATAAAAATAAAAACATTTAAAATTTTAAAACACACAAAACATCAAAGAAAACATTTAAGATATCATTTGAAATATTGTAGTTATACTCATAATTTTAGATAATTTTCAGGAAAAAATTTAGTTAAACTAACATGAAAAATTTCAATTTTAACACATTTTCTTACTGCCGACAAAAAGTGTAAAAAAAATTGTAAAAGGTCAGAGACTATGAAAGTTCATTATGAGAAAACGAGAAAGCAAAATTGCTCACATATGTATATTTACAAGCTGAAATTCTCCGTTTTTAGGTGCGTTTGTAATTATATAAATACATAGCACCTATAGTCGTCGTCTGGTCCGTCCGTCCGTCTGTCTGTCCGTCTGTCCGTGCCCCCCAGGTGGATACCTTCTTTAGGTATTCACGGGCTTCGCAACACCGGGCACCTGAGCGATCTTTCTGTTTTCTTTTTTCCTCTCCTTTCTCTTGTCTAATCTTTCTTCTTTGTTTCACTCTCATTGTGGTTTCCTCTTCTGAGGTCAGGGCGATTCTGCATAAGCCGATATCATCCTGTTTATATCGACTTAGGGAGAATTGTAAACCACCCACGCGTTTGCCGTGCGTGGACCCGTGTCCCTGGAAAGGGGGATCCTGGCAGTTGAGGGAAACCAACACACTGCTTTGGCCTCTGCTTCAGGTAGACGGGAGGTGCATATTGGTCCCATTTGCATCAATCGGCTGGTCACTAGACTTGTCACTGGCTGGGGATCAAGTGAGCGGGCACATACTAGTCATTTTGTTAAGGGTGGAAACTGAAATATGTGTGTCTTGTGAACGTATGGGCCCTGGTTAGCACTGGTGCACGAATGTGCTTGTTGGGCTGGGTAGTGGGTGGTGCGGCCGGGGTCTGACTTCCTTTTCACTTTAATATGGATGTAAAAAATTCACTTCCTTCTACTTCTCTCCCATGTGGAGAGCAACAAACTGAACAGATGACTTCATTAACTCGGTTTTTTGTTATTCATCGTACTGACAGTCTTTCAGAAAGTTCTTTTAACCCTTTCCGGCACAGTGGTCCCACTCCGGGCACACCTAATTTTAATTCCAAACTTGCATTTGGCACCAAGAATATTTTAATAAAATTTTGTTTCTATAATGAAAGCTTAAAATACAGAGTTCGTATTTTCTAAAAAAGTCGTTTGTAAATTCCGGTTTCAGTCAGCAATTTCTCATTTTACTAACAGACTTTGTCTGTGCCGGAAAGTGTTAAAAGAACTTCACCAATTCTTTTCGGGAAAACATTTCAATCTGTTTTCGGAAACGACTATTCACTTAAAAAATTAGAGTCTGGGGATTTACTTCTTGAGGTTTCTTCAGACAAACACTCAAGATTTCTCTCAAATTGCAAAGAAATAGGCTCTTTCTCTGTTTCTGTTCAGGCCCATCAAACTTTAAATGCAAGCCGTGGTGTAATATCAGAACCAGAACTTTTACTCTCTACAAAAGATGAACTCTTGCAGAATTTAAAAGATCAAAATGTTATAGACGTATGCCGTATCACTATCCGCCGGAATGAGCAAGTGCTTCCTACAAAACACATTATCCTGACTTTTAATAGCCCTACTCTACCAACTAGAATTAAAGCTGCATACCTGAGCTGCCCTGTCCGGCCTTATATTCCTAACCCTCTTCGTTGCTTTAAATGCCAGCGTTATGGCCACAGTAAAACTGCCTGTCGTGAATCTGTTGCATGTGCAAGATGTTCAGAAGCCGGCCATGAGAGTAACTCATGTGAAAAATCTGAACGCTGTACAAACTACAAGGGTGACCATACAGCATATTCTCGTTCCTGCCCAAACTGGATCCGGGAAAAAGAAATTCTTACTGTTAAAATTACTCAGAAACTTTCTTATCCTGAAGCTTGAAAACTAGTTGAATCTAGAAAATCATCTGTGGGAGTTTCTTATTCTAGTTTACTCAAACGACAAATAAAATCCTTAAGACATATAGGTACCCAAACTGAATTCTCTTTACCACCAAATGATTCTTCTATTACACTAACCAACAATATAAAGAAAACAACCCTCAGTATGTATTGTTCTGCCAGATTAAGACCTTTGCCTGCACTACAACTTATGTCACCATCTTCAGAACCTGTGGAAATAGAATATACTGAATATCCATCTAAACAGTCAACCGAAAACAAATCAGGTCAAACTTCTCATTCATCTGCAAACAAATTGGAAAATCCTATTTCCCCTACACAAGGAGCAAAACAAAAACCATGTGCACAGAATGAGAAGAAGAAAACCTTAACCAAAGTCTCAGTGGAACACAGTAACAGAAGTAACAGTGGAAAACTGCGAAGGAAAAAACAAGAAAATTTGTCGTAATTCATCCCTTGTTATTACAAAGGATTCAAACCAGTTGCTGCACTATGCAGAGGAAGCTATGGAATCAGAATCCTAGAGTTCTGAGTCAAATGATGATAATAACACTGTTTTTGAGGTATTTGAACCTACCCGTTTTTACATACATATCTGCTCGAAACTTTGAACATTTTACCAACTGTTCGTTAAGATTGTTTCTATTTTAATTGTAAAAACTTGTATTTGTTTCTTTTAGACGTGTTAAAATTTTTATTACATGATTTTAATTATACATTTATCATATCACTCTTTTCATTCATCAGGTTTTTATGACAAAGTTTCAATTTGACGTTTTTTATTTTAATCTTTTTTTGGCGCAGCATGTCCCTAAAGGGACTTTGTGCCATAAAACCCTAATCAACCAACCAACCAACCGTCTATCCGCATATAACAGCGCAAAAAATACCCAACTGAATGGTTTGAAATTTAATATATATAATCGTTGCAGAATTTTGTCGAGTCATTTCAAATTTTATGAAAATCGAATTAAAACTTAAAAAGATATTAATAAAAGTTTTATTTATTCTTATAAATTCTATAATACGTACTCTATATAATAAAAGCGCAGAACATGTGACTGGGGAAAACAAATACGGGCTAACCACATATTTTTTTCATATGCCAAGCGGCCATTTTTATTCGAAATTATTGTTTCGAAAAAAATTGCATAAAAGTTACATTTTTTAACGTACAATTTACAACTTATTGGAAATTATATATTGTGAAAATATAAATCATATATTTTTGGAATTATCTGAACCTCTATTTTTTTCTTTAAACAAAAATAAAAAATAAAAGTAAAATATTTTGTCCTTTGTGCTAAATCCTTTAGCACATGTTCATATATTATGCAGTGGGTATTTTTCTTTCTTCAAACTTTTAGACTCTTATAAAAACAAAATTTAAGAACAACTTTAAACCTCTTAAAGCCAAGATGGATTAATCCCTTTACCTTATAAACTTATTTATAATCTTATGTAATCCCAGTGGATCTTTAAAGTAGGTTTATACTTAAATAGAATTTACCATTCTTCGTTACGAAATTTACTTTCTGATTAATAACTCTTTTATCCCGAAAAAATGTTTTCTTTATAAATTTGAATCCGTAATTTTTCTTTATACAGTTTGCAGGAGGTGCATAATTAAGTTATCTAAAGTTTAATAAATAACTTATTCAATATAGTCTTGCTGCAGTTGTGAGTTCTAGATAAAACAATTGCGATAATTTTATAACATAAAATATATATTATAGAAAATAATTTATAAGATATTTAATTAACTTCTATTTTATAAATCTCTATATTATTAACTATTATAGAAATTAATTATAATATTAACTATTATAGCAATTAATTATATTATTAACTACTATATTAAAAATATCAGAAACAATATTTATTTAGGATCTAATATATATTGGTCTAAATGAAGAAAGCAAATTATGCAAAATTTGTTTTTGTATTGTCTTTTATATTCACTCCTTAAACTAAACAATTTCGAAAATTGTATTTTTGCTAATTGTATTTTTAAAATTATAAATATTAAATGCTTACAAAAATCAATATTTCAAATGAAAATGAATAAAAATATATATCTTTAATTGTTAATGTTGACAAATTATAATTAAATTTATTTACACATTATTCGTTTCGCTTTTATTCCTGCAGATGGCAGCACCAAACAGTTAAATGTAAAAAAAACCTGAACTAAATCCTCCCAAAGGACTTTTACACAAAACCAATGAGATGCGTTTCATTCGGGCGTTGCCATTAAACAATTAACAAATAATCGCGACTTTTGTGCCACGTACGATAGCGTAATATATATATATATGATAATCGCAATCTTTCTAGATTTTTACCCATCCTTATAATTTTTTGAATTTTATGTGTGACGTTAATTAATAAAAATTAATTTTATTATTTAATAAATTATTTTAAGTAATTCAACCGACAAAAATTTTATATAATATCAATGTTTTATATAATGTTTAACTCTTTTCTATAATACACAAGAAATGTAGTTTTTTTTCAATATTTTTAAAACAGTAAGACATTTTCACACATTACCTAAAAACATTAAAAAAAAACAAAAAAAAAACTGTGTTTCCTTTGTTTCGAGGACCTGTATTGAAGATTTATCTCGCAATACAAAAATGTGATAAAATCGGATTATATTTATTGCGATGGCAGCGTTTCTAGATTTGTAAGCCATTCTCTTTTCTATAATTTCCTAGCTTTTATGTAATGTCGGCGTAAAATCTTTTTATAACGTAGAAGCGTTTACGGAAGTGATTTTCTGAAACTGTATTTCTGTAAACAGATTATTAGAAAAGCTATCTTGGTATTTTAAGTAAATAATTTTAGAAGTAAGAACGAAAATATTTCTCTTACATACTCTTTCGAATTTATAAAAGTTGGAATTTCCTATAAACAGTGTATTTAATGGAAATATATATATGTGTGTATATATATATATATTTATTTATTTATTTAAAATGAAACAAATGTGAAAAACAAAGTATGAGATTTTATACAAATCAATGGTAAGGATGCTGCAAGAATTAATAAAATCGAAAATCAAAAATGAAGAACTATGAATATCTTATGGAATAGTCTGAGGAGCTTCATAAGAATAATTCATAGTAAATATGTGTTATTTCATCAAATATTGTCAGCATTATGCGTAAAATCGGCAATATTAAACTCCTAATAACATAAATAAGAATCACAATAAAAAATAAAAAAAACCACAAGAGATCAAATAACTAAATAAATAAAACATTTAACATAAATATAACTTAGATCATAAATCAATGTACAAAACTAATTAATTTGAAGATTAAAGATGATTGAACAGGATGAGAAGTGCTTTGCAAAGAATGCAACACTTCATTTCACTAAGAAACATTGAATGGCTAAAAATGCATTGTCATTGCTTCAATATATATAATGAAAGAAAAAAAATTGTTTGGTGCTGCCATCTACCACTAATAAATAAAAAGAAAAGCTGAAACTACAGACTGTATTGAAATATAAATCTGGTTCTGCCATCTAATAGGAAAAAGAAAAAGCTGAAATTACAAACAGCTTTGGCATAAAATAAATTTTAAACAAAGTAGTAGTTAATGTAAATAAAATTAGAAAGGTGATGACGAATAAAGGATGTAAATAAATATTAGATTGTTATAATGATGAAATGGGAAGATAGTAACATGATAATTTTTGAGTAGACAGTGTGTAGGTAAAATGAATAATATATTATTAATAGTGTTTAAATAATTATTAAATGCATATTTTTTCCTTTTTTTTTTCTTTTTAATATAATTTTGTATCTTATATATATATATATATATCGTAGACATAGACAGTGTATTGAAAAAAAATATATATTGAATGATGTTTTATGTCAGTGAACTGTTTAAATAATTAACTGAAACATAAAACTGGCATACATTAAATTATTCTTTATATAAAGCATAGCGTTTCTAGATTTTTATTTATAACGTATTCATTTTGTAATCATACGTCATAGTGTCACTAAATCTTGCGCTGACTTATAGTTTCACGTATGCGTACAATTTATAGCAATAATTTTTGCAGTTAACTCCTTAGAAAATTCAAGGCATCTGGCAACAGTTTTCATATTAGAATTTTCTATTTAACATTTAAGTCGCAGAATTCGTCTGCCGCATTGTTGAATCGCAAAACTTGGAATATTTTTCTGCAATAAAATAAGGCGAAAAATTCTATTAAAAAACTGTGGTAGGACTGTAGGGCATCCTGAATAAAAGTGCGAATTTAATTTTTACATAAGGTATAATACATATACATGAAGTAATGTCTTAAAGCGTTATCTTTTGCACTTTGTTACAGTAAAATCACATAAACAACATTACTTAAGGGTTTTAGAAAAAAAAACGGCTTAATGTATATCTATGGCAAGTCATTAGGGGGCAGTTACCGATTTCTGACTTTTTGTCGAATATATACTGAAATTCGTGAGGAAATGCCCTTGAACGTTGGAGATGTAAAGAACATGTGTGACTTCATGTTTTTCAGTGAAGATTTAGTCCCGAGGACAATTAGAGGGTTAATAATAAATTAATATTTTTGTTTCCCCAAGAAACACAAAATTCTCAAAATGATTCGTCACTGTAGCAAATGACTATGTTGGTCTTGTTCAATGTTTTTGTGCATTTGTGTAAGAACGTTTTGATAGCACGCATATTCTTGAAAATGCTGACGTTTCTGTATGTATATATATATACAGGGTGTCCCAAAAAGGAGTACCTATTTTTAAAAATGAATAAGAAACAAAGGAATAGAGTTATTAAAAAAATTCTTGCAGGAAACGGATGTGTGAAGTATGGAATTTTGTTTAGAACACTTTATTATGATAGTTCAAAATCTGACCGACAGATGGCGCTACAGCACATTTTGGTGGCTATATGAACAAACGGAGCATGCGTGAAGACCAGACAGAAGCAGACGTGGTCAATGAAAGTCCATTCCAAGACTCCGGCATGTTATTGTGATGAATTGAGGACATATTGAAAATAGTGTCATTTAATTTTCAACTATTTCTGATGCATGCAGTAGCCGCAGCGCCATCTGTCGGTAAGAATTTTAACTAACATAATAAAGTACTCTAAACAAAATTCCAGACTTCACACAACTGTTTCCAGCAAGAATTTATTCAATAACTCTATTCGTTTGTTTCTTATTCATTTTTAAAAATAGGTACTCCTTTTTAGGACACCCTGTATATATATATATATATATATATAACCCTTTCTGGCACAGTGGTCCCTCTCCGGGCACACCTAATTTTAATTCCAAACTTGCAACGGCACCAAGAATATTTTAATAACATTTTGTTTCTATAATGAAAGCTTAAAATAAGGAGTTCTTATTTTCTAAAAAAGTCGTTTGTATATTCCGGTGTCAGTCAGTAATTTCTCGTTTTACGAACAGAATTTGTCTGTGCCGGAAAGGGTTAAAGCCTGCATAGTTTTTAACCGAATTTAACACCTAAAAAAATTGTAAAATTAGTATACTGCAATTAAAATACTAATATATTGAATGTTTGATGAGATATGGGTATTTGTACGGAATAAATTTTAACTGCACATGCGAGAACTACAATAAAGATTTTTTGTCATGATTTTATAGTCAATACTGTAGAGCAACTTATATAAAAAGACCAGTCAAATACCGTGAAAAATAAAAAAGATACTTGCATTAGAGTGAGATAATTTATAAATTGGAGAGGAATTCCCTTAGGATGCCAGTACCAATCAGTATACAGTAAAACTACCGTTAGAACTCCCATTTCTTGGAAGAAAAGTCCAGTAATTTAAAAAAAATATTATAATGTATTTTTCAATTTTGTTTTGTTATTTTAAAAATATTAAAAGTTTATTTGCATTTTTAATTAATAAAATATTTTATTTACATTTGTGATCATAATTAATGACGTAATTTTCGTCGAAATACGGAATCGAACATAATGTCTGGCCGCGAAAAGTTTCTGTAAATGCAAGAGTTTCTTCAGTGGACACACTCTCTTTGAAATATATGAAGAAACTCATCGTTAACTTTTTTAACTCAAAGTATTTCTACAGCATTCTGAAAAAGTTATTTTCCAATAAGCTTGTCTTGGTAAATAATAGTGTCTTAAGATTCCAATGTAAATAACGCTAAACATACCCGGAATTTTACTCATGTTTTATAAAAATATTTCACACCACATTTTTTATTTAAAATTATTTAAGGTTTTTGAATTGATGCAAGTATAAAAGTGCCAGCGTTTTATATTCAATATATATTGGGGCGTAGATGTTAAGTTAATTGGATTTGATAAAAACGAAATTCCGTAGCGAAGAAAACGGCCTAAGCCAGTGGTTCCCAACCTTTTTTTAGGCGCGCCACACCAAAACATCTCTAAAATGATGATGCCCCCCCCCCTCATCCTATAACATATAATTCTTATAAAATTTTAAAAGAATTTACTCCTGATAGAGTAAAAAGCATTTAACATTGATCCTGAAACACGTGCCGAAGGTAATGGATGAATCAAATATTTTTTATAATCGTCTGATACTCCTCGTAGTTTACTGGCACACGGTCGCCACGTATGCGTGATGCATAGAGTGCTCAGAATCCTTGATTAGAAAAATCAATCATTTTGAATAAAACATTTTTGTCTTATTTAATCACAGAATTTCTGCGATTAAATTACGCAACATTTTCTATTCAGAATAAAACGTGATAAAAGATTCTGTAAAGAAAGGTCGTCAAGTCATTGTTAAATATACACTTGAATAGTTTCATGTGTAAAATTGATTTTCATGTGACATATTGCAGTGCGACTCTTTCAATAAGTAATCGAAAAAGTTGTTTAAAATTCTAAAATACTTATAAATCAGAAAAATTATAAAGAATTTTTAAATATATAAAAGTATCTAAATATCTTTAAAAGTTTTATCTATAATTATTCTGGTAGAATTGTATTTAAAACTTTTGAATGGATACTTTTTACAAACTGAAAAAAAACTTTTCTTTTTTAATTTTGTTTTTGAAATTTGAATGTGTAACGTTTTTTTCAGTCTACAACGTTACTATTAGAAAAACAATTCAGAAGGTATGGGTTCACAGAAATTCCGAATTGCCCCCCTGAAAAGTCAAATTGCCCCCCTGTGGGGCGTACGCCCCCCGTTGGGAACCACTGGCCTAAGCGAAAGGAAAAAAACTGCCCAGAGCGATACATTTAAAAAAACATTTTTATTTGACTTGTATATGTGAGAATTATATAATATTTATTTTATGAAAATATTTATGATTAAAATCGAAATATTGTCATTTGGTATCGGTCAAATAAATGGCTCTTGGTATATTTAGCATTAAATTATTTTTAGATGGCAGAGTTTCAAAATTCACAACTGTATCTTTTAACCCTTTGAAGGGCGGTGGTATATATTATATACCACCTAATTTTAATCCGATTCGGACTAGAAACTTTTAATTAAATTTTACTTTTTTAATTTTGACAGGAAAAAGTTGAAAAATTGCTTATCCTTATTTTGAACTAAATTCTTTCGTAAATACCGGTGTGAATTCGACGTTACAGGAGCACAATTGCTTGCCCCTGAATGGGTTAACCCTTTCAGGGACAAAGTACTTTCAGTACTAAAATGTTGAAATAAATGACTGGCACCGGAATATACAAAAAAAATTATTTGCAAATAAAAAAAAGGCTATTTTTCACGTACATATTAAATGGGAAAGATTTTAGCACATTGTGGCGTTTGGGAATTAAACTTAAGTGGTTTCATGACATACCACTGCCCTTGAAAGGGTTAAGCTCAATTTTGATGACAGGCTATATGAGTTGAATCGTCTGAAATCCGTTTTTCAATATTTGTAAATTTAGAAAGTTCTTCCCTAGACATTTAAAAATAATAGCTATTTTTCATTTTAATTACAATATTTTACGAAAGAGAAGAAAGTCTGATCACCGAACATTTAAAAACAAAATGCAAGATATTTACTTGGTCGGTAGCAGTTGACTGTTAAAACTTTAAACCAAACGAGACTAAACACTCTAAATTCACCTTGTCATTTTCTATAGTGTTGACGTTTTATTTAAAATCAACTACAAGCCTACGTAATTAATAAAAAAAGTAATGCCTCTGAAAAGATTTTTAATAGCCGAACACAGTTATTCTATGTGCAAACATGGGATTCCAAGATTTAAATGAATTATATATTCAAATTTAAAAACAATATTTTAAAATATAATAAAAAACTGAAAATGTTAAGTAGCATACTTTAATTTGATGTGCCGTATTTTAATTTATTCCGCTACGGAAATGTCTTATTCGTGTAAAACACTGTAAATAAATTTTATCAAAACAAACATTTTCTCGGCTGAACAATACAAATTGCGTTTACATAATGTGTCAAAAATGTACATTAATTGATATGCATATGGATATACATTTTTTCTGGTATCTAATTTTTTAAACTAATGATTGTTATTTTTTCAAAATATGCAAATGCTTCAGTCGAAATTAATTTTAAAACAAATCTATTTTAAAGTTATAAGTCCTTATAACAAATAAACAAATAAAACTGTTATTTGGAGTGAGAGAACTGAAAGGTCATATTACACTGAATGAAATGTTAGTAGTTAGTACTCACATTTAAATCTCCAACGGAGCTAACTGTTATGTGAGATTTTCATAATGATCATTTATCATGTAAAACAACACGTTCTCTTTTCATTTAATACCTCTTGAATACTTATAACATTTGACAACCGCTGTTTTGAATTTCATGCGACATGTATAGTGATTTTATATAGAAAACAAGCTTAGATTTACAAATGTGTATGAAGTGAAATCTATATGCTTTAAACAGTATTTATTTATTATTTAGGTTTACGTATAGCTATTAAATATTATCTACGAAACAAATTAATTTACACTTATTGATTGAAATCTATTTTAGTTAAATGATAAATATGATGTATCTCAGAGTACATTGCTGTTACATTTTGTTGTAGACTACAGTTGAAATTAAAACTATTCTCGCGGAACTAATAAATTTTTTAGAAGTAATTTAGAATAATTTCGAATTTAGGCAAAAAATATCTTGTTAAATTCAATTGTTATAGTCATAGCTAGAACCGTTTTTCATATTTTTAGAATATTCGTAAAAGGATCATATTTTAAAATTTTGTATGTACAAATAATTCAGTTAAATAATTAACGTATCAAAAATGTATTTAGAGCTGGTGTCACCATGCGGATCTAAAGCTCTTTAAATTTATACGTGTAAATATATATTACTTTGCAATCATGGTCAAATGTAGATAGTATTAAGTTTAATGGGGAAAGTGGTAGGCTTTTCTTAAAGTTGGCTTTTTCCTAAAGATATATAAAAGAGATATCTTTTCCTAAAGAGACTAGCCTTTTCTGGAGGTAGTCGTTTCATAAAATGAATCATGCTGTGATTAAGATATCGAAAAATGCATCTGTAAATGGAACAAACATTATTTTTATCTACAGTTTCATTTTTTGTACTTTCACTGTTGAATTATCTGAGGTAGAAATGGATTCCTCAAACAGATCATTTAGAATTTTAAGTTTGCAAAAGAATACAAAACGAAGAAATTAAGAAAATGATAATTATTAAAATTAACATCTTTCAAAATATTCAAATGAAACATTTATAAAACCTGCAATTTATGAAAGGTGACAATTGATTGAAGGGAGAAATCTTAGCGAGTGATGTATGCGTAACACTTACACTACTCAATGCATTACACCCAGCTTACACCATTCTATCATTTTTATTATAATGTTTTCTCGTGTAATGATTTCTTAATTAAATAAAATGTAGGATCACATTTAGTATGATACAGGGAAATGATAGAAAAATATGCTTTTGGTTGTGAAACTGGATAAATGCATGCTCTCAAAAAGTTATTGTGAGACTGTTAAAAAAAATAAAATTTATAAACTGATTTCTATCGTATTGTTTAGACTTATATATGATTAAATAGATGACTACGAAAAGCTATTTTTAGTATTATCCGAACTTCTTATGATATAATTCTATCCTAAAACTCTCTATGTTATGAAATTCAAATGTGTCCACTGGGAACACCCAGTTAAAAGGAAACATTAGATGTCGATACATGACCTATCGTTTTTGCTTTAATTGCATACATCTTCACTTCTAATCATTTCATAATTTGAATCGTTACCTCAACAAATTAAGGAAAAAATATAATGAGCTTTCAAAAAAGTTTTTTTCAGAGCTGTAGCTTAATGTACTGAATTTTGATGTATTTTGTTTGTAATTTTCAAGCATATAATTTTTTTACCAATCAACATGGGATGTAGCAAATATTTTATGCTACAATAATGTAAATTAACATTTGCAGTAACGTAAAAAATATTGAAAACAAATCAATAAAATATCATGTCATGACAATCGTTGGTTATCTAACAAAGCTAGGGTAGGTATTTTTCTGGTTAGAGTAAATTAGGTTTAACTGTTTTCTTCTATGAAGAATGAAATAATTATTACAACTTATTACACATACTTTCATTAATGCAAGATATCACATGTCTCATCTCCTGATTCCCACTCACTTGATAATTGCCTGGAAATGTTTAATTCATGAAAATGTTTGTAATGCATTTTAAATTAAGGAAAAAATATAATAAGCTTTCAAAAAAAGTTTTTTTTTAAGCTGCAGCTTAATGTACTGAATTTCGATGTATTTTGTTTTTAATTTTCAAGCATATAATTCTTTTATCTATCAACATGGGATGTAGCAAATATTTGTTTGCTACAATAATGAAAATTAACATTTGCAGTATAATAAATAAATATTAAAAACAAATCAATAAAATCACAGTGTCATAACAATCGTTGGTTATCTAACCAAGTTTGGCGAGGTATTTTTCTGGTTAAAGCAAAGCAGATTTAACTATTTATTTCTATAAAGGATGAAATAATTATTACAACTTATTACATATACTTTCGTTGCACGATATCACATGTCTCATCTCCTGATTCCCACTTACTTGATAATTGCCAGGAAATGTTGAATTCATGAGAATTTTTGTAATTAATTTTAAATTCTACTTTAATCTAAATATATTCCTACGTCAACAACTGGACAGTAAAGGGAAGCAGCTTTTCATCGTGAGTAAAATTCATCAACTGATGCACAACGTCCTCGGGATAGTTAAATTTTTAATGGAAGAGTGAGAGTCCTTTAATTTACATGATTAAAGTTTATTTCTGCATATATGTTTCAGAATATATTCTTAAACGTGACAAATAGCTTTTTATTGTAATAGTTAAAGTTGTTTAAAAAACATTTCTCAGTATATTTCAATTTATAAACTCTAAATGCAATGATTTTTGTTAAAAGTTAATATAAAATCTTGCTTATTATTAGTATAGTTTAAGTATTTCAAAAGTAATTACAAGATCCAAAATACGACGAGTATTATGAATGGAGAATTAAACTATTAGATACTAAATCTAGTAATATATTTTAAAACGTTTAATTCCATTAAATGCATTATTTAATTATTCTTAATGTGAACGCGTGTTCTGCTTTACGTAATGAAGGACTCTGCCTATTACATATATGGAGAAAATTATGGGGACAAAAATAAAACAACTAAAATACCTATAGAAATATATATTTCATACAATTCTAAGTATTAATAAAAATTTTATATATGAATGGTGCAGATGCAAAAGTGACATTATCCACTTTTTTAATGTATTGAGTTATTCATATCACCATGTTCGTATTTTTAAGACGAATCGGACTGTAATAGTGATTTGGACCATAAAAAACATATTAAGGTTGAAAAAATGCTGAAAATATCGTTTTGATGCATAACTCACATTATCCAACTGTTTTGCTGCAAAACTCACACTTTCCAATTCAACCAATGAGGGAGGTACAGAAGTAAGAAGTAATGTAAAATGTTGCATTAGTTAAATGACAGTGAAGAAGTTTAGACATGTCTAATGGTAAAATTTTTGATTTTTTTTTTAATAAATATTTTTCGATTTTTGTTCAGGGTGGCTAGTGGTCAGGGAAAAATACAGTAAAAAAATTGATAGTTACCAGTATATTCTTATAGAAAAATTAAAATTGATTATTTGATCGAATAATGAAGATACATTTTTCTATAAGAATATACTGGTGTTCATCACTTTTTTTGACTGTATTTTTCCCTGACTACTAGCCACCCTGTTGTTGTTCATACAAGCGTCTACACCGCGCCCCATCACAACGGCTCTTATTACAAATGCTCCTGAGAAATTCCCTTTGCTCCGAGAACTTTCCTTTTTGAAAGGAAAATACGGTAGCTTGCTCAGCTGTTTTCCCCTATTCCATATTTTGCGCACACTACACTACACGTGGTCTAAGGTTTAAAATTAAAAAAAACGAGTTTAAATAAAGAATACCGACGATAGTACAAATAAATCCAAAAGAAAAAAATAAACTTATTTTATTCTAAGATTCCTCCGGATTTTTCAATTTTTAGGGATTTTTAAAGATTTTATAGCGTTTTAAAGCAAATTTTTAACATCCAAAAAACAATTTTTAACATTAAAAAAAACATCACTAGACACACGAAACTCGCTTTGCAGCAATCTCTAGAATGCACGAAATTCATTCAAGCCGCGGTCAATAACTTGTGTATGTACGCTTCGCGTACATTAACCGAAAAAAAAACATCACTGGACACATGAAACTCGGTGTACAGCATTCTCTAGAATGTACGAAATTCATTTATAACCAAATTTCATATTTATTTCCATTTTGTTTCAAACTTTCCATTGCTTATATGTTGAAAAATTGAAACTTTACATTTTTCTTATTCAAATTATTTTTTATAACTCAAATAAATACTGAAAAATAAAATGGAAACTTTAAATTTTTTTTATTCAAATTATTTTTTATAACTCAAATAAATACTGAAAAATAAAACTTTCCGCCGCTGGGATTCGAACTCAAGAGAAATGACATACCACAGAGCAACACGCACTCATTTTGAAATGGGTTAGAACAGAATTTTAAAGTATCAGACAAGCACGCATGTGCGCAGAGTGATCCGTTTTTTGAAATCGAGACTGCGCGCTGTGCTAGGGAATTTCTCGGGAGCATTTGTGATAAGAGCCGTTGTGATGGGGCGCGGTGTAGACGCTAGTGTTGTTCATTACCCTCCAAAACAACATAATGAAAGCTAATGTTCAATTTTTTTTTTTTTTTGGTTCTTGTTGCTTTAAGTTTATAACTATTTTGGTTTCAAACTAACATTACCCATAAAAGTTTGCTACAAAACTTATATTTTCCATATTTAAATTTAAATTCTAGCTTTATCACAATTATTACAGATTTAGGACTATGTGCAACTAATTGAAATGGCAACAAATATATCACACACGACAATTGTGCCAGTGTATCATGTTTATTAATAATAATCAGTTTTCTGCATTTTTTCTAAAAACTAGGTTATGTGAAGAGTGTGAATTTTTCTGCATTTTTTCTAAAAACTAGGTTATGTGAAGAGTGTGAATTTTGCATCTACACCCTTCTTATACAACAGAGAACTTTCTTGCTCATTTTTAATTTTAAAATAATAATTTAAAAAATATATTAAATAAGAAAAAAAATTAAAAAAATTTTAATGGTCATAATTATAAGAAAACTGCTTATAAAATAAAATAGATAAAATTTTAAAAGTATTATAATCACCTTTACTTTTGGGTCATTCAGTCATACGATTGAAAATGCTTGCAGCATGTTTTGATAATTATGATATGCCCCCGGGTCACCTCGAACCCGGGTCATCCGATTAGCTCACTGACGTACTACCAACTGAACCACTTGGGAACGATACTCAGCCTGGAATCTTTTCACCATAATATGACCCGGGTTCAAGTCCCAGCTTAGGTAATTTTTCACTGTGTTGACTATACGCCTATTAAGCAATTAAAATTTGAATGTTATGAATGCAAGGCGTGAGAAATTTTCTCTGGAAAAATTTCCAAGTATTAAAATAGGAATTTATTTCAATTGTCGATGGTGGATTTTCTTTGGTTTCGTGTTTGCCCCAGAGTTGGCCGATCACGGAAAAATATTCCATCTTGTGCTGCGTGTGTAGTCTTGCCAATATTTTATGATGAAAAAATTCCAGGGGGAGTATCGTTCCCAAGTGGTTCAGTTGGTAGAACGTTAGTGCGCTAATCTGATGACCCGGGTTCGAGTCCCGGCTTGGGTACTTTTTCATTGTGTTGACTATACGCCTGTTAAGCAATTAAAATTTGAGTATTATGAATGCAAGGCGTGAGAAATTTTCTCTGGAAAAATTTCCAAGTATTAAAATATGAATTCTTCGAGGTTTGTAATATTTTTATATTGTTTGCCATATAAATAAAAATTTCTCCATTTCACTCCATTATTGTTTTTTTAAATTTTTGTTTTATGCTGTCGTGGTATCCACTCAAATAATGAGATACTGTTGTCATCGAATGACAGCTTTGAAGATTTTAGGGTATGGAACAAAGCATCATTTTCTTGGAAAATGAATTTTTCACCTGATAAAAGAAACCATTCGGCAAAATTTGTATTTTTTAAATGCGGCTTACGCTTTTGAGTTAATCGTCATAGAAACAATAACTTAATAGTTTTATATTGAGCTAACTTAGAACCCGACGGCCCCATTTTGACGGCCCCATGGAAGGTTTATATTTTCCCACAAATCAAGCCAGTATTTATGAATATTTTAGACCCATATAGAACTGTTTTTCATCCGCTTGTAAATGCTTGCACGATTTGTGGAGAAATAGAAACGTCGTGTATAAACGTCCAGAGAGAGGAGGATCAGTCGTGGTTACGGATGCTGTGTCAACTCAGTATAAAACTGATTTAATAATTGTGTCGTCTAGTTGCAAAACCGGCCATCTCCAAAAAGTAAAATTTTGAGGAAAAACTGATTTTTTGAGACACTTAGCCAAAATAAGATTAGAACCAAAGCTCTTTAGTTTTATAGTCATTAAGACAGTATATTTGAAAACACAAAGTAAGGTGGCAGGGGCACATCATGAGGGGGTTATTTATGTCTTTGTTTTGGATTTGGCTACCTTTGCAACTTACTTTGGAGTTGGCCGGTTTTGCAACAAACCAGAAATTATTTTTTGCTAAATGTGACATTGGGTTTTTAGGGGTAGCAAACACACAAAAATGTTCGAGGAAGGGTTGAGAAACATTGGTAAGCTTTTGAAGAGTGCCTACAGCTTGGCTTTCTTACATTACCAGTAGGGAAGTGCCTGAAAAAAATAATGAAATAATGAAAATGTATTCACAAATGTATTCTCTCTGATTTTAACTGTAGCAAAAGCCCGTTCATTCTACATCTACAATCCTTAAAATACTAAAATTTCTAACAAAATTTAAATGGAAGAATATTTTATTAAAAAATTCTTAAATTTATAAGAAAAAAATTCAGTTTTATGAAAGCGAAGGGAGAGGGCGCAGAAAAGTATTTTGCCAAGAGCATAAAAACAAGTTAATCCGCCCCTGGTTATCACAAGGTGAACTTTGGCTTTTTTCCTTTTCCACGTCGTAGGGTCACTTTTCTTCTTCCTTGATTGATTAGGAGATACTTCCTCCACAAACTTTTCCATAGTCAGAGAAAACACGAAACTAAATTATTAGAAATTTTGTATGCACCAAGGAGGAGCAGTCACAAGCGAGAGAAAACTTTATAACATTAATCTAATCAATAAATGAGAGGTTACTGTGGGGAGAAGCAGAAGTGCCATCTAGCGGATATGGAGATGGCCGCTTTTGCGCCTCACTAGTTTATGGATTTGGCCGGTTTTGCAGCACATCGTGATTTTCAAACGCATATAACACAGGGATTTGACCAGCGTAAGCTTGTTTTTTGTTTCCAGATGGTAGAAACGTTTACTTAGAACTTAAAAAGCTGAAAAAACACATTTTCAAATTTTGAGGAGTTGGCCGGTTTTGCAAATAGACGACACAATTGCTTGTAAGTATATTGTCTCAAAAGTATGCAACTATATTTTATATAATATTTACTTAGATCATAGTATTTTTAAATAAAAAGGAGGAAGTTCTGTTTTAATCATCAATACACATTGTATAATGTTTATTAATACTCGCAATAGTATAAAATTTATGATTGTTTACATTATTTAGTGGGCTTATCATTTTGACAAGGGGTGCAGTTGTTTCCAACAATATAGTAATGTTTCTTCCTCATTTGTTGACAGTTTTTATAAAGTTCTGTTGTGCCACGTTTTTTTGTTCTCTTATTTGGTAACTCCGTTTTAAATTTAAAGATATACAATATGCTTCCTATTCATAACTATTGGTGTGTAACTGCACCATTTAAATTAATATAGTAGAATGATATATAAGAAATTTTTGTATTGGCCGGAGAAGTTTGAGTTTGGTTTCATGAAAATGTTATAGAAACAAGTGGAGAGATTTGTTAGTTATATTCAGACAATACACTGTTTGATAATTTGGAACTTAACAGTGGTTTTAAATGTATAAGGCGGTAATCTCAAACTTGTGAATGAGATGATAAATACTCGACCTATTAAAGTCAATAATGTTGAATATAAAGCATTGATTAATACAGATTCATGCTGTGGCATAGCTACGTAGTTCAGTTCCCTGGAGCAAGTACAATTGCTGAGCGCCCTTTTTTACCGCAAAAAGTTTCCCAAAATTTGTTTTGAGGTTATATGGTACATACGTAATACAGTAAAACTGAAAAAACGCAATCTTCTTATAAATGCATCCTGCTACAAACAGAAAGTTTTCACGATACTTATTGAAGGAATACCATACGATTATATCAACTAAGACTAAATCCTGTCTCAAACAAAATTTATCCCAGTCCGTTGCGTATCAGTCTTAACAGGCTTCATTGTACTTATTTTCAATTAAAATAATATTTTTAGCTGTAAAACACAACTTGTATTGCACTTGTATGTGCGCTTAGTTGAGCTTAAAACATTCTTTAAAATTTTTACAAATTCAGAGGCATAAAATATTAAATGTGTGATGTGTATAATATGAAATAAAAATATTTGTTATGTCAAGTTCAAAGAATTTTGTAGTTTTTTTTATTTTATTTTTTTAATAAGATAAAATCTGCTAAAACAGAATCGCAAAACATTGAAGAAAAATTCCGTTATAGACAAGTTTTCGTATTAGCAGGTATTAATCAAATGGGAACAAGAAGAAATTTTTGTTAAAGAGAGGACAGTTTTTATGGTATATTTTGTAATAATAAAAAAAAATAGCAAATTAAAAAAATTATCTATACAAATATTTGTTTCGTTCCTTTGTAATTTTGCGCCCTTATGATTCTCGCGCATGGAGCAATGTGCTCAAACTGCTCCACTATAGCTACGCCCGCGGTTTCATGTGGGTAGCGTTGCCAAATTAGCTAATTTATATTTTATCACTACTTCCGAGAAATAATATTCGCATTATTTAATCTATCGTAACATAACACAAATATTAATTTTCGGAATTAGTGGTAGATGCCCGAATAATAAAAAAAAAATCTGTTAAGTTGGCGCAATTGCACATGTGCCACAATTACAAAACGGATATGCTTATCTTTGATTAAAACACAGCACTGGAGCAATTGAAAATAATTATAAAATCTGTTCACTATAATATTTGAGTTTCACATGAAATTTTAATGAAGCATTACTTTCCATTGAATAGTATATTTTGTCTGCACACGTCACTGGGCAGTGTCGGAGCTGCTACAAAAATATTCTCCGTGTGGAAACAATCAGCTCTCATCGTGTAAACGTGATGGAAATTTGACCACAAAATAGAAGAAGAGCTTTCTAATTCATTTCTCTATTGAACTTCTAGCTCAATAAAATTACACAAAAAATGGCGGCTATTAAAAACTAATCGTCGGGGACCACCGTAATACTTACCCATCATGGATATGCATAATATAAAACATGAAAATAAAACATGTGTAAACTATTTATAAAATGCATTGCAATTCGACTAAAATCGTAGCTTGATGACGTCATAAACTGTAAATGCTCCATTACTGAATTGCGCAAAGGAAACATCCTTATAACTCCAATAATTGATAATCCTATTAACTAACGGTTTACTGCGTCGGATTAAGCGTCTCATTTTCAATTAAAATATATCTTTGAATTGAAATTTGAATGAAATACAGGGTCATGGAAAATCGAAGAGTGTGGAAAATAGGATTACACATATCTCGGCAACTCATTATCCGATCAACTTCATTCTTTATGCAAAATTTATGTTTTTTTATTGTCGTTTATATTCACTCCTTATAATATAAATAATTTCGAAAATTTTTATATACCTTTATCAGAACGAATATTTTGAGAGTACGAAAAAAATAGTTCCGGATAATCGAGGTTACTGAAATTCAATAAGCTTCTTCCCATTATTACATACTGAGTACATACCAAATTTCAAGTCTCTATCTCAATTTTATCGGGAGATAGAGCTTTTACAGACACACACACAGACGGGTGGCAATTTTTTTTCTAAATTCTTATATTCCTGCGATTAAATAATACAAAAATTACTATTCGGAAATATTGGTATCTGCTTTGTAAGTAACTGCAATTTTTTTTAATCCCCGTATAGGTTTTTTACTCAGGAGCGTGGCTAACGAAAAAGGAAGGCTACCGCGGTGCTTTACGCGTATCTTTTTTTACAGACAGCCGGAGTCACGTGATGCTCGAATGCACCAATGCAGGTGTACGAAAAGAGCATCACGTCACTCTAGCGGTCTGTAAAAAAAGATAAGTGGAATGCACCACGGTAGCCTGTCTTTTTCGTTAGCCTCGATTTTATCACGGTAAAATTAGGTTAAAACAACTATGAACACTTTTGGCTAAAGTTATGGCAAGGCAACTCCACTGAGCTCTATTATAATACGGAGAGCTAACTCACCGGTCCACTCTCTGCCGCAACCACATCACACTTTGTCTTTTTCGTTAGCCTCGACTCAGGAGTATGTGACGTCACCGTATGCAATTTATCTTTCCACTGAGGGGATTAGCGCAAATTTTGATGTTAAAAATTTCAACAAAATTTACACTTACTAGTTACATGGTTTATCTCTTCTTATCGTTGAATAACAGCTACCGTATATACTCGCGTATAAGTCGAGGAATTTATGACAATTTTCGGCAAGCAAATTGGGGGGGGGGGGTCGACTTATATGCGAGTCAATTAAAAAAAGAAACCTTCAAATACTGCCATAATTCTGGCGTTTTATATGTAAAAATAGCAAAATAATATTTAAAGTATGCAAATAATAATAATTTGTCAATGTGTTTGTACATATTTCATTGATTTGTTTTTGTTTACTTACCACTTTTTTCGCATTGGCGAATCTCTTCTACCATACGGAGCGCGCGTTTTTCTCCCATTTTTTCTTCGGATGCGAAATGTATCTTAAGCCTAATACAGGGTAAAGGTTGACGGCCACAATTCAGTATCTTTCCAGCAAGACACAACACGATTACATTTGCGCTGCAGCACTCTGCTGCGTTTATTTTTAAAAAACAACAACATTTTACTTACGAGCAATAAAACGTGATGCTGCATTTCAAAAATCAGAATCATCGGAATTTCCAAACAGTTCCGTAAATTCGGCTGCAGTCAGTTTTTTTTTATCGGATTTATAAACATCTTCTGCCTCCGATTCTTGTTCGCTACTTGAAGCTGACGAATCGTCCGAAATGAAATCTTCACTATCGTCCATCGCATTACTAATGCAGAATTTTTTAAAGGATTTCACTATGACATCTTTTGATCCCACGATTCCTTTATCTACTGGACGACTGTAACAATGCCAACTTTTTTAAAGTTAACAGGTTTGGTTTTTTTAATGCAAAATTGAAGTAAAAAGTTAGGGGGTCGACTTATACGCGGGTTTTTGATTTTTTGCAGAATTTGAATTTAAAAGTTAGGGGGTCGACTTATATGCGAGTATATACGGTACTTCCTAAATCATTTTTTTAGGTACAGTTCCAATTGCAGAAAAGTTTCATACGTTGCTTTTAACCCTATAAAAATTCACTTATGTCAAAATCATTTTCAAAAAGTTAGGTAATTTAAATTTTTATATGATCTCTGGGTCCTTTAAGCTACATGTAAAAAAAAATTTCTCCGTGCTCTAACAGTAAAATCCATTTAATCTATGACTAAAACTTTACAGTTTATGATACTTTCAATTTCATAAATTTCTATTCTCTAAGTTAATAAAGTTCTATTCAATTTTATAAATTTCTAATTTTCGTTTTTTGGTACAAAAAGTGCGATTTTTCATTGTTAGTGCCAAGAAACGCTAAACATTCATAAAATTCAAAATAAAATAACTCGGTAACTTTTAGACGTAAACAACATGTAATTTTTATTGTTTGATTGTTAAAACTTGGAGAAAGGTTTTCTAAATATAATACAGTACAACCCCAACTATTCGAATCCGGTTATCCGAAAATTGGCTTAACCGAACACCCAGAAAAAAGTTTTGTTGAATCAACAAAAATTTGGTTGACCCAACAAAACTTTTTGTTTAAATATAGGTCAATGGAAATTTTGTTTGAATCAACAAAAAAAAAATTTTTTTGTAATTCCAAAAAAAAATTTTGTATCGTCAACAAAAAATGTTTTGTTAATTCAAGTAAAATGGTTCAATTTTACTTGAATTTTGCTGAAACAACCAAAATGTACTCAACAAAACATGTTTTGTAGTTTTAATCAATTCCATTTTCTGGGTGAAAGAAGAATCTATTTTTTATATATATGAAAATACATGCTGTTTATGAAATAAATAAACAGCGTCAACATACTTATTTGGATCATTGCGAAAATGCAGGTATTTTACAGCATAAACATTTGCAACACTTCATTTTTTAACGAAATATTTCGTGATTTTTTTTTGTTTTTCATCTTCGCATTGCTTCAATGCTGCCTTATCACACCACCTTTTAAATAACAACACTTCTAACGCTGTTGCATCTTCCTGCACTTCAATATATTGATTGGTTGGTTGGTTGATTGGGATTTTATGGCACAAAGTCCCTTTAGGGACATGCAGTTCAATATATTGAAGTGCCAGTATCATCTTTTTCAACTTGTTGAGCTCTTCATGTTTATAAAAACCCGTTTGTGCTTTAAAGTATTACCCATCGTAAATAAAGTTTGGAGGAAATAAAACACGTGTAAACAGTTAGGAGAAATCTATCAGAATACGGACTCTTGCTGCACCTGCAAGCACGAAAGCCTTACCTGACTGCGAGGAAGTGAGAAGGGTGAGTAGTGTCATCCGGTAGAATAAAATTAGGAATACTCCCGGTTATCCAAAAATTTCTATTGAACCCCGCTCAACCGAAAATCCTTTGGTCACATGATTTTGGATAACCGGGATTTTACTGTATATAGGAATAAGGGACCGTCGCTAGTGCCCTTCAATATAGTGTGCCAGAATCAACTTTTTCAACTCGTTGGGCTCTTCATGTTTATAAAAACCCGTTTGTGCTTTAAAGTATTACCCATCGTAAATAAAGTTTGGAGGAAATAAAACACGTGTAAACAGTTAGGAGAAATCTATCAGAATACGGACTCTTGCTGCACCTGCAAGCACAAAAACCTTACCTGACTGCGGGAAAGTGAAAAGGGTGAGTAGTGTCATCCAGTAGAATAAAATTAGGAATACTGAATACGGTTATGCGAAAATTTCTATGGAACCCCGCTCAACCGAAAATCCTTTGGTCACATGCTTTTCGGATAACCGGGATTTTACTGTATATAGGAATAAGGGATTGTATAGAAATTTTTAATTCATACCTTTTATAAAATAGCTATTTTCACATAATGTTATTTAATATGAGGAAGAAAAGCATTTGAAACATTTTTTTTTTCAATTGGTTCTGGACCTCTGAAAAGAACGGTTTAAAAATTAGTTTTTTTTGTCACCCGGTATATGCAGCTTAAATGAATTTAGTAAATATAGTTGAAGAGAAGCATGTGAAAAAATATAAAAATATTATACTAAGTACCTAGACCAAATGTTACTTGAATCGTATGCCTTTTAAAATAGTTTTTTATTCACATTTTATAAATTCTTAAATTCTTTTGTAAAATGAGTTATTATTAAAAGTGAAAAATACAAAATTTTCGGGAATCATAATTCTGTTAAAATTGCTTTGCTTTGTGAATAAAAAGAAAAAATAACATTTTTGCTTCTAAAAAGTAATAAGCCGACCATAACATAACTTTTTAACATGCATGTAAATTATCTTTCATTAGCAATATATGTAAGGAAACATTAACATAAATTATTTTTTATCACTTTTCAAATTAGTTCATGAAAGAAAAAACAATGTTTTAGAAAGTACCAATAAAATACTTTACTTTTAAACTTTATTCTGATGTACTATTTTAATTTAGCTTAATGTTTTCAAATATAACTCAGGCATATTTGTTTTGAAATTAATATACTAAAAGAAGATGATTTCTATGAATGTTATAAAATGTCTTTTTTCAAAATTAAACATATAATTTAATACATTATTGTGTTAATCGCATTTAACAGTTTTGAGACGAGTACAGTATAAAAAAAACTATAACTAGAATTACATTAGCCATTTCATAAATTATTATATATAAATGATTATCTGATTTTCCAGAAAAAAACATTATTATAATGTGTGTAAAATATGAAATAGAACAAACGTACTTTACATTTTTTTTACACATTCATTGCTAACTATCGTTCAATAGTTCCCACAATATCGTATATGACTTACAAATATACGTTTATTTGAACTAAAGTTCTAAAAAGAAGTGGATTCACACATAATAACAATCATTGAATTTAATATAAACCAGCTGAGAAGACCAAGCGTAGCTCGGTTAAAATTAGCTTTGTATTCAACTCTATATAACATCGCCATTGATGTAACAGTTGTATTTCTTCCGCAGGCATGCGTTGTACGGAACAACGTTTGTGTTTTTAAGAACATTCTATGCACTTTGATTGGTTGAATCATGTAAATCAGCTCCTATTGAGAATTTCTGTAAAATTCCTTCAGATTTTGGAAGCTAATTTTTCTGCTATGTCGTCAAATTTTGGCGAAAAGTCGCCCATTTGGCGACTTTCTTTCATTTGGCGCCAAGCATATGTCTTTTGGTGTTGGTAAAGATTGGATTTTTCGTCCCAAATCTCGCCAACATTTCGCTAAATATTGCCAAATTGGGCGAGATGTTGCCAACTTTGCACTTTGTTTACTACCCACTGCTCAACAATTCAAAATTGTTGCAACCTTCATTCCCATCGAAATGCATTGACCCACTAATTAAGTTTTATCGAATATTTGACCTAGCTCAATGGTCTTCTTGAAACCCAAAGCGGTAGGATACAAAAATTCTTCAAAACAGTTAGATCCATCTTTTAAATAAAATTAGCTTGAGACGTAGTGACCCCAAATTACGCCCTAATCGAATTTTCTCGAACGTGTGATACGACATAATGGTTTTCAAGTATCCAAAAACGGTACGATAAAACATTTAGTCAAAATTGTTGGATCCGTTTTTTAGATAAAATTAGCTTGACCCGTAGTGGCCCAAAAAGGACCCACTAATCAAAAATTCTCGAAATTGAGACTCAGCCCAATGGTCTTCTCGTAATCCAAAAAGGTAGGATACAAAATTTAGTCGAATTCATTTGAGTCGTTTTTAAAATAAAATTTGCTTGACCCATAATGACCCAAAAATGACTCATTAATAAAAAAAATTTCCAATACTTGACATAGCCCAATTGTCTTCTCGTAACATAAAATGGTAGCATACAAAATTTAGTCAAAACCATTTGAGCCTTTTGTAGATAAAATTAGTTTGACCCTGAGCCGTAGTGATCCAAAATGACCCTCTAATCAAATTTTCTCGAACATGTGAAAAAAAAAGGTCTATAAAGGTTACCATAAAGGTCTTCTCATGCCCTAAAATGGTAAGATACAAAATTTAGTAAAAATTGTTACAGCCGTTTTTAAGATAAAATTTGCATGTATATAATTATACAATATTTGCTCGTGTTAATACACGATAAATTTATTTTAAAGTGATTGAATCTTATTACTTATCGAATACAAATTTGAAAACAAATATATCACAGAAAAATGTAGATACTGAGATAATTAGTGATCTAAAATTGAATAAATGTATAACATTTATAACTAATTATAGAAAATAAAATAATATCAAATATTAATATTCCTTATACGGACTCTCTTCTACCTATACCATATATTTATGACATAATAATATATAATATTATTACTATAACTGGCCGTATATTCTAAATTAATATTAAGTCTATGCTTTTATCATTCTTAAAAAAAAGATTTTATCTTACATAATTTTGTTTTTCTCATTTTGTTGAAAAGATATGAGCTTACAATAGATATTTTATTTACGTTTCCTACGTATTGACAAATGAACAATTCATAAGGATTTGTTTGAAGAAATTTTATTTACAAAAAGAAAAAAAAATATTTTCTTAAAAACCATTTTTTTGTTCTGTAAAAATAATTAATTATTAAAATGTTTGTAAATAAAACATTTTTAAAATTGTTAACAAAATAATGCGTTTTTCCTTTACATTCTTTTTTTTTTTTTGAAATATTTATGACTGATTTTTATTTCGTGTTCTGTCATCAAAGTTTAACATTCCTAGGGTGTTCGGGTCTTTTTTTACCCAGATCAATTTTATTTCTTCTAGATCTATTATATTTTTTGAAATTTTTCAAAAACATTTTGCGACTTTGTTTCCATAGTCATAGTAAATATTCAGTTATGTCTAACTTTTTATTTCAAAATAGCAAGCTACGCCCGCTACGCTGGTCATTTTCTCTTAACGCACCTTTAATCAAGTGAAATATTGACTTTGAATTTAATCTTGTATTTTAAAACCCTACGGATAGATCATTACTTGGAATGTCCTTATGCATTTCTGAAAACGATACGAACGCTATTGCGTTATTACATTTTTAATGTTTCAGACAAAGTTTGGGCAGTTAAGGACAAATTAGGCCAATTGTCTGTAGACTTTATTATAAAATAGGTCAGCATAAAAAAAATGAATAATTGTGTTAAATTATGGTGTCTATGGTGTTTACATTATGGTGTCTATGGGGAAAAATCATTTCCGTTGGATTCAAATTGGATTTGAATGAAGTTACAATTTACAATACTTCAAATATAATGAAATTGATATGCCTCACTGCGGTGGACAAAAATATGCTATTTGTCAAGAATTAAATAAAAATCATGATTCGCGACATAATAATTCACTTTTATATTTTAGCAGAATAATAAGGCTACTATAATTTGTGACTCGTGCTATAGTCAGTATATGTCAGGACACAATGCCGTTAACATTATCTTTTTATGCGTGAAGATTTCGCTATGTTACGCCATTGTAAAAATTTGCTAATTTTTGAAATTCAATATTTGAAAAACGGCATAATCAAGAGATTTGAAATTTATATCAAGAAAAATACAATTTTTGACATTTCTAAAGCAGTTTGTCTAACAATTTTCTGACAAATACTTTTCGAGCTATTCATTTTTTCAGTAACTTCAAATGTTTCATTTTCCGAGATTAATCTGTGGCAACGATTAGCGAAAAACCCAGTCGTCAGCAACACATAGCTTTTTATTAAATAGGATGGTAGTTTTTTTAGGGCAAAAATTGTAACATATAAGTCGTTCGAGTCATTCTTGACACGTGTGGAATTTTCAGTGCATAGGATATACGATTACCATACTTTTCATTATATTATTCAATTATTATTGTTGTGATAGCACATTCGTGCTCTTGTTCTTTTCAATATATGTTTTTTTTCTATTGATTACAACTATGCACACTAGGCGGCGCTATAAGTCCTGTACTTCTTTCATGATTAAACCGTTTCCTGAGTGCGTAAACTGATGTTGTTTTTTTCACACTTGATTTATTTTTAACGTGTTTTGTAAAATAACTTTCAAAAGTTTACGTAATGTATGCCTAAACGTTGTCTTACTAATGAAAAAATCGGGGAATTGATGTAAGCATCGTCGGACAAAAAAGATGTTTCAGAAATCGACGTTTATGTTTCAGAAAACGAACTATCATCCGATGATGAAAAATATGGGGAATCTCACTAGCCGGCAATATTGACCTCGACTCTACTTCGCAAAGACGCTAAAATTGAGTGAAAATTTGAACCACAAGTCGCATATGGTAAGCGTAAGTCTGAAAATGTTGTGAAAATGACTACAGGGCCAACGAAATACGAAGCATCTAGAATTGAAGACGAATACTCAGTATTCATGTTGTTCTTTCTTCAATCAATAGTGAATATCATTCTAAAATTAATAACATAGAAGTAAACGAGGTGTTCGGTGACAGTTGGAAAAATTTGAATAATGTTGACTTGGAAGCATTTATTGGCTTGTTACTGCTATCTGGGATATACAAATCTCATAACGAGTCGACAGAGAGTCTGCTGCAACGAGACGGAATATTTTCCGAGCAACTTGCCCTTAGAGAAATTCAGAATGATATCGAGGGTTCTTCGGTTTGATGTCCGAAAGAAATGGTAAGCTGATAATTTTGCAGCAATAGGAGAATTGTGGGACAAGTGGGTGGAAATTTTGTCGATGTTGTATAATCCTGAAATGTCTGTTACTTTGGATGAAAAACAAATAGCTTTCCGAGAAAAATGTCCATTCCGCTAGTATATGCATTGGGTACTTTGTGTCAACGCAACCAATTATACCTGGTATATACAGATGTATCTTGGAAAGCAGTCTGGTTCTACACCGGAACGAAATCAAGTTCCCAGGGTTCTCATTGATCTCATCCTCCGAAGTTGCTTGCAAAATAGCCCCAAAGTACACATCGACATTTGCATTCACAAAGGATACGACTCTTCTATCATATATCCCAAAAAGAGGCAAGTGCGTAGTCATGCAGAGCACTCTTCATCATAATAAAACAATAGCATAAATAGAAAAAAAAAACCCTCAAATTATTCTGGATTACAACAGCACCAAAAGAGGAGTAGACACGTTAGATAAACAAGTCTAGCACTATTCGTGTTGGAGGAAGTCAATTAGATGGTCTATTGTTGTATTTTTATGATGTCATATATATTTCTGAGTACAACGCAATTGTATTATACAGCATGGAATATGAACTCATTTCACAAAAGGAGAATCATCATTGAAAAAGTTGGCATGCCTTTGGTTTCCTACAATAATGAAGTAAAAAACATCTTCCAAGAGCAGCCCGAGCAGCCTCGGGCTGCCCGAGAATTCGAGGCGCTGAGTATTCGAAACCCAGGACAAATTGAACCTCGAGCTGAAACATCCGAAAGTGTAGCAAGCACTGGCAAACTGGAAAGACTGATAACAGACTGATAACAAAAGTTCTGTAAAGTGCTGCAAATGTGGTAAGTTCACTTATAAAACACATTTCATTCAAGTGTGTAATGATTGTGCATAATTAAATGTTTGAATGTTTGATATGCATAACTGAATGTATGAATGCATAATTGAATGTTTATATAATTTTTAGCTCTATAAAACGAACATAAAAGTAGAAATATGTGATAAATACGGGAAAAATACATCTTACATTGCATTACTTGAACGTTTACAGTGATTTTTGGGGGGTGAATGATGGAATTATAGCATTTGTATTCCATAAATACAGGGAGGTTCATTAAATTCATACTCCCTTATGGTTATGAAAAATTACCTATAAGACAATATTAAATGATAAACAAATGCAAAAAAAGGAAAAAAACAATAACTTAATCAATAAATTAATTACTAACATAAAAAGAAATCAGAATATAACTCCATAACATTGAATATCACACCATGGGTCATTTTTGACCCGAACATCTTAGGTGTATGCTACATTGGAACAACCTAAGAAGGTTAAAGTTATGTCTAAAGCAAATTAATATACGCTATAAAAAGTGTGATACACTTTCAGTATCTGTAGAAAAAAATAACGGCTATGACTTATACAAGTGGATTTACAGTAAAAAAAATACTACTTTCTGACTCACATGCGAGATTTTAGTATATCTTAGGTTTTGGATAACATTTAATATTAAAGTTATTTTTTCCATTAATACAAAATACAGAAATATTCAAAATATTTGCTGTAATTTCAAATGTCAAAAACATTATCTTAAACAACGATTGGGAGAAATCTTTTGAACATGATACTAAAGGAAGTTTTCCTTTACATTTTGTTTGTAATTTACGTACGTGACTGCCATAGTTCCCTCCGAGAATATTCAAACGGTACTGCATGCCAGGTATTCTTAGAAACGTTTGCTATCAGTGATGTCCCACATCTGTATCATGCAGTGCACTGAAATATATCCCAATATTTTTAAGGTACGAATTTTATTATAATTTTTATCATGTAGTATTTATGTATGTAATTATCACGCTGTATAATTATTTTCATTAGCATACGATGTTATGTGCCAGCTTTTTACCTAACGAACTGTTTTATGAAGTAACAATATATAATGGTATCACAAAATAGCAATATATACTCTATATTATTAATATATTAATACTATAATATTAATATACAGTCTATGCTTTTATAATCCTTAAGAAAATATTTAATATTACATAATGATTACATATATGACATCTTGCATAAGTTTTAATCTTATTGTTGAAAAGAAATTAACTTACAATACATATTTTATTTACGTCTCATACTTCTTGACGAATGAAATATTCATAAGGATTTGTTTAGCTATTTTATTAGAAAGAGAAAACAAATTCTTATAAGCATTTTACTGTTTTTGTAAAAACAATTAATTATTAAAATTTTTGTGAAGAAAACTTTTTCTAAAAGTGTAAACTAATTAATTCGTTTTTCCTTTGCATTCTTTTATTTTTCTTCTGCAATATCTTTAGTTTTTATGACAGATTTTTATTTTGTGTTCCTTATTAGCACACGATGTTATGTGTCAGCTTTTTACCTAACGAACTGTTTTATGAAATAACAATATATAATAGTATCACAAAATAGCAATATATACTCCAAATTAATATACAGTCTATGCTTTTATAATCCTTAAGGAAATATTTAATATTACATAATAATTACATATATGACATATTACATAAGTTTTCATCTGATTGTTCAAAAGAAATAAACTTACAATGCATATTTTATTTACGTTTCATACTTCTTGACGAATGAAATATTCATAAGGATTTGTTTAGCTATATTATTAGAAAGAGAAAATAAATTCTTATAAGAATTTTACTGTTTTTGTAAAAACAATTAATTATTAAAATTTTTGTGAAGAAAACGTTTTCTAATAGTGTAAACTAATTAATTCGTTTTTCCTTTGCATTCTTTTATTTTTTTTCTGCAATATCTTTAGTTTTTATGACAGATTTTTATTTTGTGTTCCGTCATCAAAGTTTAATAGTTATGTCTAAATCAAATTAATGTACGTTATAAACAGTAATAAATGTAGTGATAAACTTTCAATACATTTTGAAAAAAATATATCAGTTACGACTTACGGAAGTGGATTTATTGTAACAAAATTATTACTTTCACACTCACATGCGAGATTTTAGTAAGTATTCTAAGTTTCTGGATAACATTTAATATTAAAGTTAGTTTTTGTATTAAAACAAAATACAGGGAGATTACAAATGCCAAAAACATTATCATAAATAACGATTGGAAGAAATCTTTTGAATATGATACTAAAAGAAATTATTTGTAACTTTATTTTTTTGTAATTTTTGTATGTCATTTCCATAGGACCCACGGAGAACATTCAAGCGGTCTCTGCATGCCAGGCATTCTTAGAAATGTTTGTTACAAATGATGCCCTACATCTGTATAATGTACTGAAATAGTATATCCCAATATTTTCAAAGTACGAATTTTATTATAATTTTCATCACTTAGTAATTATGAGGGATTTATCCTTTGTGACCACTAATCGTTGGTCTTAAAGCCAACAGATGTCAGTGCTATGCAGACTGGCGCAGCGAAAGAGCAGATGTGGAAAATGCAATGTGGATGTCCTTGTGAGGTATGCATTCTCCAGATGACTTTGCGAGCGCCAAGGGAATAAACTGTTGTTCGGCAGAAATGACATTTTCCGTGGTGGTATTAGAATGCAGACACATTTTAAGTTGTTGTGGCGGATTTACGATATGATGTTAATTATTAAAGATGTCAATCAATCTTCAACTGTAAATATTCTGTAAATATTGTTCGTTATCTTCAATAGATTTCTTTTTAAAAGTTTAAAGTTCTTTTCGTCAATTCATTTATGTGTGTCTGAGTCGACTTCTATATTAATGTATATAATTATAACATGGTATAATTATTTTCTATTAGCATACGATGTTATGTGTCAGTTGTTTACCAAACGAACTGTTTTATGAAGTACTTTTCAGGCACGAGACTATCGAAAAAGACTGGCTGCCGCAGCAGTTCAACACAAGAACTGTTTTGGCAGAATAATTTCATATTTGACTGAAACACTAAACGTTATTAAACACTTGTTCCATATAAAAAATAGCGTGTTCTTTAAAATATGTCCATTGATTAGACTTTGTTTATATTGAGAATTGTACTTTGTAATAAGAACAAAATTTGTTTTAATGGCTTTTAATACAAAGATACAATCCTTACTTTTATCAAAAGTAACGTTTCATACCTGAAAATCCGTAACATTTTGCCTCAGTCGGAATTAAAATTTTAGCCTTCGTTAGTTTTTGTAAGTGTATGTGCATGCGTTTTACATTTAGCTAAAACAGAATTTTACTTTAAATTTAATATTATAAAAAGTTGAAACCTAATACTGTTTTTACAGAACTAATTTTATTTTTGTAAAATTACTTTTGTAATCTATTTCGAATATTAAACATGCAATTTTCCATGTAAAAAACATTCACATATAAATATTTCCTTACAAATAAATAGTTATTATCCCAATTTTCATATTTATATTTTTACAAAATAAGACAAATACAAGAAATAATTTTCAATGATTAATATTGTCATTTTCGTAGTTAACTGCGTTCTTATGCAGTTAATTACATATTGCCAAAAGTAATCATTGTAAAGTATTTTTTTGTATTTCTTAACGCTCAAATCGTCTCATCACAGACAATTATAGTAACATACTTTTTTGACATTTAACAGCTGTCTCTTAGAATTAATTTTGAACAATTGCTATTGTTGTATAAAATGACAGTAACAGATTTATTAATTTAGAAGTCATTCATTTATTGAAATATCTGCTGATTTAATGTTTCAACTACTGTAAATACACATAGATTCTGAGTAAGATATAAGTTATTGTTATGTGTTTATTCTTTCAGTTAATTAATTATTTCATTAATTTCATTTCGTTCATGCTTTCTTTTTAATCCCCAAATGTGATATGCAATATGTCCACACTGACACCAAGATTTTGAAACAGAATTTCAATAACACGAATACACACAGTTTGTGCTTACAATAACTGTAAATTTCTCCCGCTCTTATTTTTCACTCAGTAATTATTTTATAAATACCTAATTTCTTAATTAAAACTTAATATCTAAGCTATACCAAAAAAGAAAGAAAAGAAAAAATGTATGGTTCTTTTGAGTGCCTTTTTTTGTTGTTTAAGCTTTGCCCGCTTTTTCACCACCTGGCGTTTATGCGCTGTTTCACGAACATGTTCCGAACCCTATTTTTTACTTTTTTAACGTCCTTACAAGTAGTTAATTATAAATACAACTATACCATTTCATTTTCTTCTCAATATTTAGATTCTATGCTTAATCTCTCTCGCTTTACTTTATTATTCCAAATTTATTATCATCTCATTTCTTAATTTTACATATCTCCTTTATATTGTAATTGATCCTTTTTCATGTAGTTAATACTACATCTTACCTTTTCTCAACGGCTTAGTTCAATACAAGACACTCTACTTGCAATAGACCGGGCGTTAAGTTGTTTGCAACTCGGAAGCCCATTTACCGACATCAACTGTTCCGTAACTTATTTGAAAATAAATTTGATCGAAAATTCTGGTCCATTGTGACATTTGGGCCTTAAAATTACGTGTGAATTAATCCATCCACCAAAGCGAAAAGTGTTAAGATTATTTATGAATAGACTGTAGTCAATTTACCATAGGTAAAATTGACAAAACTGCTACATTCTCTTATCATTCCACGAAATCATGTTATCCATAAGTTATAACAACAAAAAATCTAAGTGTACTTTTATTTATGTTTTATGAAATATTTGCATTATATTCATATTTAACAGTCAAACTAGGTTTTGTGTATTCGTAATTCATTGCTGATACGTAAAAAATTAATACTGCAAATTCTAGATAATGATGGAGAATCTCATTGTCAAAATTATCTGACACAGTCACACAAAATTCATAAGTTAGTCCATTGTGTCTAATCTCTGTTCCTTAGAGCAATATTCAGCACATAATGATAAGACATAAATCTAAATGTTACATCGAAACCTTCCTTAGAGAAATTTTCGGTAAGCTGTTGAGAGAGATAAAAATACTTTATGTATGAATCGAAAGTTAAATGAGCTGAATGACACTCCATTAAAATAGCACGATACTTTTAAAGGCATGAATAGTTTTCAGAGATTTTAAAATTATCACTTATATTAAAGGTAAATGCATGCAGTGCAACATTGTAAATATCACAAAATATTTTATGTCACATAATAAATGGATTTTATTAAAAATTGATTTATTTAATTTTATTTCTTGAAATAATCTTTTTAAAATGGTATTTTATGTGCATATTTTTTAAGTATATTAATATTACTTTGCATTTAGTGAATTAATTTTACACTTTACTAGAAATTCATAAGAAAAATAAAACTGCTCAAACCAACTAGATGTATAAGTACCAACTCTCCCATTGTTTGAATACCGCTACTTCCTTTTACAAATATTAACTTTATTTAATCTAAAAAACTTTGCAATCAAATAAGATGACGATTGATATTACAAAAAAGTGGTCTTGAGGAGGAGTTTGAAGCTAGGTATATGACACCGAATTAGAATCGAATCATGAGATACACAAAGACATGAATATTTTTAAACCTATTATTTACACTAAATATAACTTTATACATTTTTTAGTGACTTCGAGCAAAAAAGTTTATATCATTCATTTTCATGTTTTTTGTTTCTTTTCACTTCTATCATTGATCCATACCCATGAATAATTTTAACGAAATCTTTGATTGTGTGTGAGATAATTTGCAGTTTTGTTGTCTGCATCATTTAATGTATCATGTGTACCAAAATCATCGATGCTGAAATTTGTTACAGAAACGTGACGCGACCTCCAGGACTATTATGCTTTTAAGATATTCGTCATACCGTGTATATAGTCCTTCTTTACAGGGACATGTCGAAAATCATAATATAATATCTTCTAATGCAAGTCAAAATGAGCAATATTTCAGAAATAATAATAATACAGATTTTAAATTGACTCTGGGGTGCCAAATCATTCTCACTGAAACAAGCCAGTTGCCGTGCAATAAGTACTAAATGAAAAAATATAAATGAAGTAAAAAATAAAATAGATTCTGCAAACTGAATCCGTTAAAAACAGCTTTTAGAAAGCATCTACAAGTGAATAGTTATTTTATCTAGTTCTAATAGTTACTTCATAGTTAACATCGATTATATTAAAATCTGACTATGTATTTGTATTGCTTATTTACTCCTTATAAGAATATGATGAATTACAGATTGAGGTTTATATATATATATAGATTCGTAAGGATACTAACTCTCGAAAATTTGCAGTTTAATTTCTGAAATATTGATTTAAAAAAAATTTTAAGCAATTTCTGTAATGGTAATTCAGTTACTCTAATACGATGAAAAGAAAAAAAGACAAGGGACTATTAGATGCGTGTTGATGTCATTTTTATTAAAAGTGAAACAAAATAACATCTTAAGAACAATTTTATTAAGCAAATAGTGTTTAAGACTTTTTCAAGTGCCCTGAATGTGTAATTTTCCAGCAGACGAAAATGACGTCATATACAAAAGAAAACATACATATGAATAATTCCAAACATTCTGTTGTACTGCATATAGTTTCGAATGTAGAGTAATGTTTTGTACCTTTGTAGTTTAAAAAAAGAAAATCATTCATTTTAATTTAAAAATAATGAAAAAACTTATAATTCCCGTAGAACACGGGAGTCATTCGCCCAACATTTAATCCAACGCAATATATTGGCCAGTAAAAATTGCTTGACCTTGTTCAAAGAGATCTTATTTATCTAACATGTCCTAGGTTAGATACAAAATGTTTCTGACTCTCTCAGCACTGTAGATTGTTCACAAAATGAATCAATAAGAGCGAAGCTGGAAAAGATATGCGTACTTATCCGGTAATCTTTCCAATTTGACACACGATAGATAATACAACCAAACCTGTTCGCTCAGCTTCTGCAAATATCGGAAAAAAGGTCAGTGAACGTGCTTTGCAAAATGTTTGTTGTTTGCCACTGGCGTCTCATCAGGGGTTTGCAATCATTTTATTACCAGAATTTTAGAATAACATATCTGACTTTATCGTGGAATGTCCTACGATTAAACAAGGAGAAATTTCGTTTATTAAAAGACAGGTAGTAAAGAGATTGTGGACCGTTGCGAAGCTACCACTGTTTTTTATGCTTCTTCTGTCTAATATGTCCATTACAAGCGCGTTTGATCCATCTGCAGCAATTAGGTTCCATTGAACGTCTGATATTTTGCTCTGTGCATAGATTTGACATCAGCATTAATTACAGATATGCTTTTACTTTATATTGTAGATAAAAATTTGCGATAAAAACTAAATTCATAAATCAGGTCCTTGCTACCATCGATATGACGTCAGTTTGACTGTCACGTGATATTTTTGCTTTATAATATACATACAAAAAAGTACTTGTTACATAGATAATTTTGTATAGTACGAAGGTTCAATTTTTGTATACCTCTGTGCAAACGTTAACTACAATAGGTCAGTTAGGAAAACTTTTTTTAATAATGTATTGCATATATATCCTTCAAATTGTATATAAATGTTAAAAATATATCATTGTAAAAGAAAAAGAATCTTCTTTAAATTCTCTGAAAAGAAATCTAATTAAAACAATAAATATATTTAAACATTCAAAAAATCTAATTAAAAAAAAAGGTATCGTCTCTAATATGAAAGTTATAATCATAACTTTAGCCATTAAAAAGAAGTATATCAACATTATAAATGCACAAATAATACACAAAAAAGCAGGAAATAGCTATTTTCGAATCTACCAGCGAATTATCCCAGCCTTGCTTTTTCTAGAACGCTTTTATGCTTATCGCTTTGTCGCACTGAAGAAGAATCTCGCTTGTAGATTCGAAATAGCTTTTTTGTGTATTATTTGAGCATTTATAACGTTGGTATTCTTCCTTTTAATAATATTACACAAAGGTTTTATTTGCTATTTTTATATAACTTTAGATAGTTTTAAAGAAACAAATCAGTTAAATAAACATGAAAATATTTGCTTGTTTAAACATAGCTTACAAAATGTTTACGAACATATGTAAAAAAAAAAAAAAAAAACATTATGAAAGGCAAGCAACAAATGCGCAAATATGCCTATCATTGCAAGATTACGGACTTAGCTTCCCTGTTTTTAGAATTTATATATTATGTAAATATAAATTATATATTGTTAGAATTAGCTGAGCCTGTTTTCTATAAGCACGAAATTAAGAAAAAAAAAAGAGAGTAAAGTATTACGTCTGTTTTGCTCTATAAGGCTACACAGTCAAATATGCTAGCGCACGTTCATCTATTATGCAGTGGATAATTTTTCTTTCTTCATGATTTCAGACTCTTATATAAACAAACATTAAAAACAACTTTAAACCTCTTAAAACCAAGATGGATTAATCCCTTTTACATTAAGAACGTGTATAATCTTAAGTAATCCCTGTGGATCTTTAAACTAAGTTCATTAATAAATAAGATTTTGCAGTTTTTCGTTACGAAATATACTTTCTTGTTAATACCTCTTTTATCCTCAAAACAAATTTTCTTTATAAATTTGAATCCTTTATAAATTTTGCACAGAATATAAATAAGTTTGATAAAGCTCAGTAAAAAAATTTATTCAACAAAGACATAATAGAGTTGTGAATAGTCGGCTAAAACTATTGAACATTTTTATAATATTAATCTTATAAGAAAAATATTTTTTCATATAATTTCTATTTAATTTACTATTATACGAATTATATCTGAAATAATATTTATTCGAGAGGTAATAGTTTTTTTTTTTACATTGAGTATTTCATTAGTTTTAAAATTCTGAACAATTAAGAGATGTTAATATTTTAACATTGCAGGTTTGCGCCTTTTTTTATCTAAAAACCATGTTTTCATAGGGTTCTGATATTTGTGAATAGTAATCTATGTATTTTTTAATTGCAGATTTCTGTAATTAAATAAAGTGAATATTACTATTTGAAAAATTCCATATTCAAATTACAGAAAACAGGAAAAAATCTCTTCTGCTAAACATCCTTTTTCCTATATAAGAACACACATTTTATCAGACAATTATATACACTAAATCAACATGTTATGCTTTAATATATATATATATATATGTAAAATTAATTACGGACCGATGAATAGTTATTCATCGTATTATGTCATCCATAGGTGCCATGTGTTAACATCTCATTAATATTCCGTAATATGCGGGTTAATTTGACCCAGGTTTAACACGTTTCGCACCAGAAATGTTTTTTAAAAATGAAATTAAATAAATTCCAGGTAGAAACCTGAAATTGAATAAATAAAGATTCATCCAATATTTTTTCTGGTTTGAAGTATTGTTAAACTGGGTCAAATTAACCCGCACCCTACGGAATATTAATGAGAGGTTGGCACCTCTGGATTACCAACATGAATAAGTGTGAAAAATTGCTGGGCTAGGATATCGATTTGGATGGCTTAGTGGCAGAGCATCAGCACGATACGCTGAAGGCCCCAGGTTCGAGTTCCGTCCCGGGGGATTTTTTTACTCATGTTGGTTTAGTGTATTTATTTGTCTGATAAAATGTGTGTTCTTATATAGTAAAATAAAGTAATCAGACGTAGTGTTTATACTTTAATATATATGTAAAATCTTTTTTCATCCTTGTACTTTAAATTTACCAAAAGCGAAAAAAGAATGTTTACACATTCTTGAACTTTTTATCTAGCAGCTAATAATCTGATTTAACTACAAAACTGGTACTTGTTTGAGCATTGCTGGTATCATGTACTCCATACCTGCCAACTTCTCACTAAGCATCTGTAAAATTTGGGTTAAGTTGATCCAGGTTCAACCACAATTTTTTTTTAAGAAATGAAATCGAAAAAGTTGTATTTTAAAACAAGGAATTAAATAATGTTACATGAAATAAATTATTTGATTCGAAACTTTGCTAATTTGGGTCAAACAAATTTTCGTTTCACGGAAGAATTGTTGGAGGTTGTAAGTATGTACGTTATTTATGTTTCAGTAAATTTTTTTACTGCACATCTAGATTTATTTGTCATCGCAAACGCTAAACGTCCACATATCCAATGAGCTTTCTTGAAATTTTAATTAGAACTAATATAATTTTATGACAGAAAAAAGACAAAAAATGCAGGAAACATATACAGAATATTTTTTAAGAAATTTTTTAAAAAATAATAAAAATAACTGAAGAAAAATAATTTACTGAACTGAATTAGACAACTGGCATTATGCAAATTGCTAGATTAAAAAAAACACAACGTTATAAGGTATGGAAATATTATGAAAAGATTAAATATTGTGAATGTGCTTTAATTAAATATTTATTTATTTCGTCTGCATTTCATTTAAAAAAGAAAAATTTAAAAATTTAAAAATTCTGATTTTGCCGAAAAAGCTCTCATAATCAAGCAATTTGGATCTTATGTCATAATCGAATGATGTTGACATTCTCAAGTCTGAAATGATAGATAAACCATTTAAGCATAAAATGTTAATTATGTACTTGATAAACGAATATCACGAGACATCAGGTAATACCCTTGTATCTCGTTATATATATATTATAAAATAAATAAAGGGTTATAAACATTACCTATTTACACACAATAAATAAAACGTTTACACAATAGGCAGAAGATGTTTATTTCTACTTGATTTCAAAGGTTTTTTTTTTTTTTTAGGTAGTATCATCATCTGGTTTGACATTTTAAAAATCACTGACGGCTCGGCCTACAGGCACAGGTATATTTCGAAGACGCAGACCGTGGGGTGCCTGTTTGTTGGGAATTGCTGAAGAAATGACCTTTTTGCCATGATGCCGCAGTTGGGACCGCCCACTTCAAAATCTAACTTGTTTGCAGACGGAGATGGCAGGGATTTTTTTTATTATTTTATTTATTTTTATTTTTATTTTTATTTTTTTGCTTTAAGGGTTGGCCCTATAAAAAAAACCTGTCATCATAAAAGTTTTAGATAATAATAAGAGAATTTATAATAAATTTAAGCGGATTTGATGTCTCGTAAATTGACATAGTTATGAATTTTTTTCTTCTAAAACGCCCCTCCCCCCCTTGGGGCCATTTTTAATGATATCAATGATTTTCGGCCCTTTTCCTAGAAGTAATAATAACTTTAAACGGATTCGATACGTATCATAATTAAAACGGTATGGTTTTTTTTCTGTTTTCACAAAAAGTCCCCCATTCCCCCCCCCCCTCCCTTGGTTCGATTTTGCCTATTAACGAACTTGACCGAGATTTTATGCCCCTTGATTTTATGTATCAGTTTGGAAGAGATTTGTGCAGAATTATTCGAGTTATCGTGTCCGTAAAAAAGTGATATAGATAGATAGATAGATATAGATAGATAAAGTTTTGAACTGAGGGTGGTTTTGGGTTCTGGGAGTCATGATCGGCGTAGATCTGCAAAAAATTTTCAAAAATTCCAACTTAGGAGAGAATGTAATAGGTAGTTATTCTTACGAAATCTACCTAAAAAAAAAAAAAAAAAAAAAAAAAAAAGATATCGCTGCAAGCAAATTCTTGATCTTTGATTCTTCATCCTTAATTGGCTTGCAACGGCCTCCTTCATTCACATATTCACACAGATTGGCGATACTACCTAAAAGAAATATCACAGATCAAGTAAAAATAGCAGGTTTATTTCATTCGTTGTCATTCATATACTGATGATGTCTTGGAACCTGGAACTCCAGGTGGAAATATTATATATTAATATGCATGTTTTAATTTTTGTAAATATGCATTTTAATGTCCGTAAATAGATACAATTTTCACCATTTATTTATTTAGATTCTTCTAAAGCTTATATACAGTTTTTGATATAACTTTTAAATAAGCAATTCACATACAAAAATTTAAAAATAAGATTATTATTTTTTTTCTGTCAATTTTTTTTTTCATTTTGCAATGTCTTAAAATAGAATTAATTATATAAGAAACAAATCACTTGTTACCTTTAAAATAAAACACATGTATATGCTAATCAATTATTAATATTACAGTAAATATAAAAAGGCTTAAAAAACAATTACCGTATATACTCGTGTATAAGCCGACCCCCAAATTCGAGATGAAAAGAGATTTAATACCAATAATTTACAATGGTTTTCTCCGTCTTAAATAATTTAGAATTAAATGAGATTAAATAAGTTGTAGAAAACCACTTTGAATTACTGGTATTAAACATGTTTTTGTCTCGAATTTGGGGGTCGGCTTATACACGAGTATATACGGTAGTTTGGTACTAATTAAATAAAAATATTGAAAAAATCAGAAAACCTAAGAAAAAATGTAATGTGTCGTCTATAATATTATAGTTACAATCATAACTTTAGATAGTGTTAAAAAACAAATTAGTTAAATAAAAATGAAAAGGTTTATTTGTCTAAACATATTTTACAAAATGCATACGTACGTATATAATACATACATTATGCAAAAAAAAAGCAAAAGAAATGCTCACATATGCCTAGCATTGCATGCTTACGAACTGAGCTTCTGCTTTTTTAGAATGTCTATATTGTGCAAATATAAATTATATATTGTTGGAATTATCTGAGCCTGTTTTCTATAAGCACGAAAAACAAATAGTAAAATATTACCTTAATTTCGCGCGTATACGCCGCACCTCAGATAATTCGATTACCTCCCAGAATTTATTTTAAATAAAATGTGACTTACTTCTGCTTAGCACTTATTTGACTTCTTGTTGGGGCTTGTTTTCAATAAAATTTCCGGTTTGAAGAAGACATAACTAAGATGCGGCGCATACGCGCGAAATTACGGTACGTCTGTTTTACTCTATAATGCTATACAATAAAATATGCTAGCGCACGCTCATGTATTATGCAGTGGATAATTTTTCTTTCTTCATGATTTCAGACTCTTATGTAAACAAACTTTAAGATCAACTCTAAACCTCTTAAAACCAAGATGGATTAATCCCTTTACATTAAGAACTTGTTTATAATCTTAAGTAATCCTTGCAGATCTTTAAACTAGGTTCATTAATAAAAAGATTTTGCCATTTTTCGTTAAGAAATATACTTTATTGTTAATACCTCTTTTATCCACAAAACAAATTTTCTTTACAAATTTGAATCCTTAATTTTCCTTTATAGAATTTGCACAGAATATAATTAAGTTTTATAAAGCTCGGTAAATATTTTATTCTTAACAAAGACATGTTGGATTTGTGAATAGCCAGCTAAAACTATAGCAACACTTTTATAACATTAATCTTATATCAGAGAAAATAATAATTTATAAGACAAATATTTTTTCTTAAACCTTTCTGTTGAATTTACTATTATACAAATTATATCTGAAATAATATTTATTCAAGAGATAATACTTTTTTTAAAATGAGTATTTCATAAATTTTAAATTTCTGAACAATTAACAGATGGTAATTTTTTAACATTGCTGGTTTGCCTCTTAATTCTTTTTAAAAAAAATGATTGGGTTTCGATGTTTGTGAATATTAATCTATACTTTCTTTAACCGGAGATTTATGTAATTAAATAAAGTGAATTCGGAAAATGTGGAACTCATTACTGAAAACAGGAAAAAAGTCTCTTTTTCAATGTAACATCTTTTTTGAACATTGTACTTTAAATTTACCAAAAGCGAAAAAAAAAGAATGCTTACACATTCTTGAATGTCTTATCTAGCAGCTAATAATCTGATTTAACTACAAAAGAGGTAAGTGTTTGAGCATTGCAGGTATCGTAAAATCTGGATTAAATTGATCCAAGTTAAACACGTTTTGACCCATAATTTTTAATTAAAAATGAAATTTAGAAAGTCCATCCGGCTTGTACCGGGAGGAAAAAAAAGTCGCTTTCATAGTTCATGTTTTTAAAAATTCAACTCATTTTACTGAAACACCTGAACCTAAAATACTTGAAACCCAATTATAGATGATCCAATCCCGGTTTTCGTTAATACTGAATGTGAATGCGAATTTCAGCATGAGAGTTACAGCATAACAAAAAACAGATTGTTTCAAAATGTCAGCCACCCTAGAATTTCGAACTGCCATATCTCATCCATTTTTTAAGATAAAGCCAAAACAAAAGATGTTCCGGAGCCCTTGCATCCCAATTTAACACTTAGCGGAAACAAATTTTCACTTTATAAATTTTTAAATATCTTTTTGTATTTTTAAAAAAATTAAAGAAAATTAACTGGTTGGCATTTTAAAACAAGATTGCACATGAAGCTGGCCAATGAACTCGTTCAAGACCTTGGAATGTTCTGCTCCCATGATCAGTCACATTCATATCGGTTTATAAATGCGAGAGTGACAGCATAACAAATATGAGATTGTTCCAAAATTTCAGCCATCCTAGAATTTCAAACTACCATATGTCTGCCATTTTTTAAGATATAGCCAAAACAAGCAAAAAATGTTCTAGAATCCTTGAATCACGTTCTAATACTTCACGGAAACATTTTTTTTTCGATTTATTATTTTATGCACATATTTTTGAATGTTTATTATTATTATTTTTTTTAATTTACTGGACACCAGTTTGAAACAAGATGGCGGATAAAGCCAACGAACTCGGTCGAGAGCTTGGTATTACATAAATAATGTTACTTCAAATAAATTTTCTGGTTAGACACTTTGCTAATCTGGGTCAAATAAATTGTTGGAAGTTGGTAATTACGTACGTTATTTACGTGTTAGTATGTACCGTAATTTCGCGCGTATGCGCCGCATCTTAGTTATGTCTTCTTCAAACCGGAAATTTTATTGAAAACAAGAAGTCAAGTAAGTGCTACGCAGAAGTAAGTCACATTTTATTTAAAATAAATTCTGGAAGGAAATCGAATTATCTGAGGTGCGGCGTATACGCGCGAAATTAAGATATATTTTTTATTGCACCCCAAGATTTGTTTAGTCATCGCAAACGCTAAACGGGTACATATCCAATAAGTTTTCTTGCAATTTTAATTAGAACTAATATAACTTTATGTCAGAAAAATAAACGAAAAAAAAATAACGAAATCTATTCAGAATATTTTTAAATAAAATTCTTAAAAAAGAATAAAAATAACTGGAAAAAAAATTAATTTACTGAACTGAATCAGATAACTGGTTTTATGCAATTGTTAGATAATAAGTAATGCAAATATTATGAAAACATTAAATATTGAGAATGTGTTTCAAATAAATATTTATTTATTTCATTTGTATGCATTATTTTGTTGAAAAAATTCTCATTATCAAACAATTTTGATCTTACGTCATGATTCATATAAAATGAATAAATGGTTATAAACATTTACCTGTTTACACACAGTAAATAAAACATTTACACAATAGGTAAAATATGTTTATTTTTAGTTAATTTTAAAGGCTTTTATTTTAGGTAGTATCCTCATCTGGTTTGAAATTTTGAAAAAAAAAAAAAAAAAGATATCGCTGCAAGCAAATTCTTTATATTTGATTCTTCATCGTTAATATGCTTTCAACGGCGTCCTTCATTCATGAATTCACACAGGTTGGCTATACAGCCTGAATGAAATTTCAGAGATCAAATATCAACAGCACGCTTATTTCATTCGATGCCATGCCCCACCAGAGGTTGAGAGGTTGTGCTCTCAAAGCTGGTAGAAGGGGGGGGGGTGCTGGGTTCAAACCTCTGTTGCGCTCATCGACCTAACCGTTCGGAGTTGTCCGTGGCTCTCTTCGAACCTTGCCGTAAATAAGGGTTATTATCCCTTAGAACCCCCCCCCCCCCACGAACGGCACTCCCTCTAGGGCCTATATCCCTCGAGTAGATAATCGGCCGACATAAATTAACCAACCATCATCCGATGTCATTGATGTTCTTATGATGTCTTGGATCCTGGAGCTCTAGGTGAAAAAATTATGTATCAATAAACATTTAAAAATTTTTGTAAATGTGTATTTTAATGTCTGTAAATAGATATATTTTTCGACATTTATTTATTTAGATTCTTCTAAAGTTTACATACGGTTTATGATGTCACTTTTAAATAAACAATTCACATAAAATAAATAAGATTAATATATTTTTTTCTGTCAAAATTCTTTTTTAATTTTGTAATGTCTTAAAATAGAATTAATTACATAAGAAAAGATCACTTGTTATCTTTAAAATAAAACACATATATATGCTAAAAGTGATTACAGTAAATATAAAAAGGCTTAAAAAACGACTAGTTTCGTACACTGAATGGCGGTGACATTCTTAAGTCTGGAATGATAGATAAACCATTTAAGCATAAAAATTTAATTATGTACTTGATAAACGAATGACACGAGATATCAGGTAATAAATACCCTCCTACCTCGTTATATATATTTTATAAAGTATATAGTTCAAATGTTTTGCAAAAATAGTTTATTTAACATTATAGAGCTTGAGAGTGTTATGTTATTGTACCTATGTATGTTATTGTACCTAATCTGTCTTCTTATAATTGTCAAGGTTTTTTTATAATTTCGACGTTAAAGTCTTTTATAACATGGCAGCATTTACGGAAGTAATTGTTTGGAACTCTCTTTCTGAAAACTGCTTATTAGAAAATGTATCTTGGTAGTTTAAGTAAATAAACTTTTAAAATTAAGAACGAAAATATATTTCTTACAGCATCTTCCGTTTTCGTAAAAGTTTAAATTATTAATAACCTGTGTATTTTTGAGTATTAATGTATGAAGAGGACTCGAGTGTAAAACAATGCAATTAACACAATGCAAGTTTCGAAATAGGATTATTTTTATGGCAATCGCAGCGTATCTAGATTTCTACCTAATCTGTCTCCTTATAATTGTCAAGGTTTTTTATAATTTCGACGTTAAAGTCTTTTTATAACATGGCAGCATTTACGGAAGTAATTGTTTGGAACACTCTTTCTGAAAACTGTTTATTAGAAAATGTATCTTGGTAGTTTAAGTAAATAATTTTAAAATTAAGAACGAAAATATATTTCTTACATCATCTTCCGTTTTTGTAAAAGTTTAAATTATTAATAAACTGTGTATTTTTTAGTATTAATGTATGAAGAGGACTCGAGTGTAAAACAATGCAATTAACACAATGCAAGTTTCGAAATAGTTATGATTCAAGTTTTTTATGAAAATTATAAATAAAACTGGTTTGTGTTATTCCTATAAAACTGATGATTTGTTACTGGAACTCCAGTTAATGTATGTACAGCATTTTTTGTCTGATATATTGGATTATTTTTGAATTTATGTTCAAAGAATGTTCATTATTAAAATTCATATCTAAAATTTATCTTTGATTATTACGGCATATATTAAGTAATAAACATTCTTTGAATATTTAAAAAGTTGTAAAGATGCAGTTAAACAATTTTAAATGGAAATCAGAATTTAAAAGAAAATATTTGAAACGTCAGTTATCACGTTTTACACCCCAGTCCTTTATATCTTTATCTTATATATTATCGATATACAAGGTGAGACCAAAAAGTAAGGTGACTGACGTCATAATAATCACTGTATTATATATTTGCTGATAAATACCTCACTGTTGCTCAAAGTAGTTCCCGCCGTCTACGATACACTTTTGACAACGTTCATACAAGTTCTGGAAACTTTTGAAAAAGTCCTCCTTTGAGACTGTTTTAAGTTCCTTGGTAACAGCAACTTGAATGTCTGAGGTGTTTGAAAATCGGTGTCCCTTCAGTGCCAATTTCAGTCGTGGAAAGAGGAAAAAGTCTGCTGGCGCAAGATCAGGGAACTAAGGAGGGTGAAATAACTCCGTAACCCGTTGCTGTGCGAGGAACCGTTTAATACACATTGCAGTGTGAGGGCGTGCATTATTATGCAACAGAACCTACTTGCCTGATGCAGCGAGATGGCCCGAACACGACGAATGCGAGGCAGGATGCGCTTCATGGTTTGACGTGGTTCTGCTCGTCACCGATCTTCCACTGCGATGCTCATCCTTCACGCTTTCATGACCTTCATGGAAACGCTTGAACCACTGAAATACAGTCTTGCGAGATAACGTTTCTTCGCCATACACACTTCGAAGCATTTCCAAGGTTTCCGTAGCAGTTTTACCCATTTTAAAACAGAATTTCATATTCGTTTTTTGCTCCATTACGCAATGCACTAACACCTCTTATGTTTAAGCGACTGCACGAACAAACACTAACCAAGAAACTTTGCAAATGGCCCTGAACTTTAACGTTACATACCGAAGATTGTAATGCGCATGTGTCCGGTTGTCGGGCTGTTCTCATTTTCGAAAGGAGGGGTGAGTCAACTTACTTACCGGTCTCACATTGTATTTTAGTATTTAGGACTATTTTGTCCAAAGAGTCTTCATAATTAGAATTCATATCTAAAATTTATCTTTGATTATTATGGCACATATTAAGTAGTAAATAATCTTTGAATATTTAAAAGGTTGTCATGATGCAGTTAAACCATTTTACATGGAAATCAGAAAAAAAGAACGAAATGACAGTTATTAGGTTTTACGCTGGAGTCTTTTATATCTTTATATTATATATTATTGAATTAAAATAATGTTATTGAAGCTTGTTTATTGAGGACATTGGAAAAACATTACATATTAATGGCACAGAGAATGTATTTAAAAGAGTTATTGAATGATACTTTTCCTCAATGCACTGCGACTGCTTTAAATAAGTGAACCATGAAAAAGTGGTTCCAGCCAATTTAAGGGGGTTTTCAAATGATCTGCTCAACAATTTTCTGCGCACTTTTCCTACGAAATTTTTTGACACATTTTCTAACTCATTTTTAAACGCAAAGGCATAAAATTGGCAGACTCTAGTTTCTGAGTAAGAAAACCTGCCAATTTCATGCGTTTCTGAACAAAAATGAATTTGAAAATGCGTCAGAAAGTGGCCTGTTTTCATTTGAGAACAGCTTTAAGTTGTTTTGGGGAAATGGAAAAATGCATGCAAAATGCTTAGAGTGTTAGTAATCCGGATTTTAAGAATTCCTGTGATAACGATGAATGGAGAAGGAAGGACGAACGAAAATATTTTCTTTTGTAAAATTGTTTTCTTAGCAACTGAAGATGATGGAGGTGGTTTACTTCTTGGAAAATCCTGGAGTTGGGTGAAAATACAATTGGTACGGTCTAGAAAATAAAATAACAATAGAACGCCAGTGTTTCACTCCTCATTGCATACGATAACGGCGTTTCCCATTGTGGTCAGCAAGCTTTAAAATCCCTCTGCATTTTCATTGACTATGCCAGTTCAGAAATTTCTTTAATTTATGTTGGTGCAATGGAAGTAAAACAAAAATATTTATCTATCTCTGATAAAATTAAAGTTTTGGATAAAATCAAAATCAAAACATTCCAAACGGAAATAGCGAAATAATTTGGAATTTCACAATCTCAAGTTTCTCGAATAAGTAAAAACTCTGAAAATATTCTTCAGGAATGGAGAATTAATGGCAATTTAAACCGAAAGCGAAAACGTAATTCGAACTATGAAAATGTGGATCGAGCAGTATTTCAACGGTTTCAGGAAAAAAGATCCAAAGGTGCATTAATTAATGGGGCAGTAATTATGGAAAAAGCGTATGAGTTATCAAAAAAGTGCGAAAAAGGTGAAAACTTCAATGCTTCGGAAGGTTGGCTTTACAGAAGGCAACAAAGAAATAATCTAAAATTTTAAAATGTCTATGGAGAATCTGCCTCAACTGATGATTTAGCCATTGACGAGTGGTATGACAACACATTAATTCCGATTTTGGAGAATTTTAAGTCAGACGATACCTTTAATTGCGATTGCGTATTGTACTATCGTGCAATGCCAGGAAGTACAATTTCAGAAAAGAAAGAAAAAATTTCTGGGTTTAAAAAAGCAAAAGATCGAATCACTCTACTTTTTTGCTTTAACCAAACAGGAACAACAAAATTGACTCCTTTGATGATTGGAAACAGCAAAAATCCGCGATGCTTAAAAAATGTCAAAAATTATCCCGTCAATTATTCATCTTCCCAAAATGCCTGGATAACAGGAAATGTTTTCAAAAACTGGATTATGAAAGTCGACTCCGACATGGTGAAACAAAACAGGAAGATTGTGGCTGGATACATTAATCCATGAATAAAACAATGTTAACGTTCGCCTTTCAAACGTGAGCATGCAATTTCTTCCTGCTATTGCTACATGCAAAATTCAGCCTCTAGATCAAAGCATAATAAAATCGTTTAAAAGTAATTACAGGCGTCTAATTCTTAAATATGTTGTGCGTCTCTTAGATGAAGAGCAATCACTGCTACGTTTTTCTTCAATTTACAAAAATATATCTTTGCTTTATGCAATGCATTTCATTAAGCAAGCGTGGGACAATGTTTCTTTAAGAACAATTGAAAATTGCTTAAAAAAGCCAAATCTTTTAAATCTAAAGAAAAGTGTGATGATTGTAACTCAGATAATGAAACTCTGATTTATGATTTTAACAGCGATAGTGAATTTAATGATCATAGTGGTTTGCTGCAACTTACTGCTTCCGATTTTTCAGAATATGAAAACGAAGTAGAGAAATGCAGCGTCCGAACTATTAAAAAACAAACTTCTATAAAGGATTATTTTATAGGCAACAAATAAAGGATTAGTTGGCAATTATTGAAAACTAAAATGAATTTACACCGAAATTTATTTATTTTCAAAGGTAAGATTTAAAAATTATTTCTTTGTTATTTTATTTTCATTTTAATTTTCACATCAATCAGATAAATTATAATGAAAAATTGAACAATGTAACGCAAATAGTGTTATAATACATTATACTTTAGTGTATATATTACTATAAATAGTGTATAAAATATTGATTAAAATTATTAATACAATAATTAATTTTTAAATTATTATGTAAATTGTTATTGTTCATTATATTGATCATATCTGTGGTACATAATCAAATAATAAAGTATACTGATTACATTAATTGCTGTCCTCGCTTAAATGCATATCCCGCTTAATTGCATACAATTCAGTGGAACCAACTGTATGCAATTAAGCGGGGCCGAGTCCTCCATATTTTCTTACCTTTGGGTGCAGGAAAAAACAGTGGTAAACCTACGAGTCAATCGCTAAAATCGGGTTTTAAGGTGTTTTCCACCAAGATATGACTTGTTAGACCGATTGCGTTTTAATATGCGAATTGAGTTTTAACTAATTCTGGAATTTCAGCCGTGAACTCGATGAGGTGATTGTCTGTGCTGCCGCCTCCCGGTCTAATATGTTTATTTAATGTATAGGATATTCTGTTCAGATATTAAAAGACGAATTATCTTTTATTACTATGGCATATATTAAGTAATAAATAACCTTTGAATAATAAAAAGGTTCTCATGATGTAGCTAAACAGTTTTACATCAGAAAAAAATGAAATGACCGTTATCACGTTTTACACTGGAGTCCTTTATATCTTTATCTTATATAATATTGCATTAAAATAAAATTATTAAAGCTTGTTTATTGAGGATATTGGCAAGACATACATTTTAATGGCGCAGAAAATGTATTTAAAAGATTTATTAAATGGTACTTTTCGTCAATGCACTGCTTTAAATAAGTACGTGAAACAAAGAACCCGGAAAAAGTGGATTATTGTTTATGGTGTATGGCGCCATTTCCAGATTTTTATCTATAATATGGTCATTTTATTGTCTAGCGCTGCCATATAGTGTAACGAAAGTCTAGATTGTGGGGGGATATTTTTTACACTTAAGTTGTGAATTTAAATTATAAATATTTTATCATAATAATAATAATATATACATAAAATAATATTTTAAATACTTTTATTTTATATTGTTATGTTGTAAAAAAGCATAAACTACATTGACTAATTTTTGATTTTGACTAATTTTGATTTTTGAAAATTTTACTTTAATAAATATGCTTATTCAATGTATATGTTACACGTTACAGTATTCAGAGATGAGAAAAGAAAAAAAAACGAATTATCTTTGATTATTATGGCATATATTAAGTAATAAATAATCTTTGAATAATTAAAAGATTATCATGATGCAGTTAAACAATTTTACATGGAAATCAGACAAAAAATAGAAACGTCAGTTATTACGTTTTACACACGACTTCTTTATATCATTATCTTATAGTGGATAAATGCCTAGTTTAAATGCCTAGTGTATAAAATATGCAACACTTTATTATTTAACTTTTAATAAATAAATCAATTTCTTCACATCCACTATATTTATATCGAAATATTAATCCTGTAAAAGTCACATATGCTACTAAATAAACTTTAAAATATATCTTTTAATTTCTGGTGTCTAATCCTTAACCCTTAAATGCACGAATTTTTCTTTTGGAATTGTTTTTTTTTTTTTTTTTTTTACTTATATAAAGGATTAGACAGCAGAAATTTTAAGATAAATTTTTAACTTTACTTAGTAGCATATTTATGTGACTTTTACAGGATTAATATTTCGATATAAATATAGTGGTTTCGAAGAATTTGATTTATTAATTAAAAGTTAAATAAAAAATGTTACCAATTTGATACACTATACATTAAAGGTTAAAGGAGTTGCTATCTTTAATTAAATTTACTGTTAAAATTCAGTGGTAAGATTAAAAATCATAAAAGTTGGCAGCTATGGTATTGTAGCTACCTACCATTTGTTTCTTATGGAAATTTTCATTTTATGTCATCATATAATACAGAAATAGAACTTACTTAACAAACTTAACAAAATATCTTAATATCTTAACAAAATATCACATACCGTAATTTTTGGAATGTAAGCCGCGGCTAATATTGAAAAACGTGTTTCAGTCAGAAAGTGCATTTAAAAAATAAAGTCAAATAAGTACCAAATTAAAATAAGTTACATTTTATTAAATAACATTTTTGATAGGAAAAATATTTATTTGAGCCACGGCTTATACGCCGCAAATTACGGTAAATATACAAAATTTAAATAGTTGTATATTTTATACTATATTTTTATAGATTGGAAAGTGTGAAAATTTAATTTTGTAACGAAATTTTTGTTAAAAGCCACTTATTTAACAGGCAGTCAGCTGAAAGATAAATCTTATTAGGAAAACCCAGAAAACTTTCACAGCCGCATCTTCATTTAATAAGAGTAACGAAAAGGAACATGGCATAAATTGAGATTAAGTTAAAATTTTCTGGCACTGAAAACGTACTCCCCTTTAAATTAACAAATTTTCCGTACCGTTGCATAATAAATAAAGTGAGATAGATTTAAGAAAGAAAAAATTATTCATATATATTTAAAATCCCAGTATTTTAAAGTTTAAAAAATAGATCAAATATGTATTCTTACAATTCGCCTTCTTTACAAAAGATATTTTATTTGTAATTTTTATATGCAAACTTTTCGAATTTTTTACATACTTAAAACGAGAAATTTTATTTAATAAAATATGCCTTGTTTCTAATTTGTAATCATTTAACTTCATTTATTAAGTAAAACATCTAGTTAGAAATATGTTTGTGAACTGAAAGTTCAAACTAGAATGTTGGAAGCTTTGTAATTATATTTATTTCTGTTAAAAATATTTTTTTTAAACACAAGAGATTGCATCATATTAACCTCTAGGCCTCGGCGGGTACGACATATGTACCCTAAAATAAATGTCCCCTCACAACGGCTAGGGTACAGACGTCTGTACCCTAAAGTTTGCTACCCCCGTTTTTAAGCTAGGCTGATCAATCATCTGTCATCTCAGAGTTTCAGAGGAGGTAAGCCTCTTTTTCCGGGGTGAAAGGGGGATTATCTTTGGCCTTGGCGAGTTACTGGAATGACAGGATTTTGTATTGGCGATTTCTTAGACAGAGCGTCTTTTTTGTCATTCTATTACACGCACGTGTGCTGAGTAATAATATATTTTTGCTCTCTTTGGTCGCTCTAAAATAATTAGATATATTGTTTAATTATTAAATAGAATTTATATTCTGGGAACAATGGCTTCACGTTTTAAAGGTCTGAGTCAGAAAGAAATTGATAAACTTATGAATGATTTTGATGCAGAAAAGCTCTCTGATCCCATCTGTTTTTATTATTTTAATATTTAATAGGAGAACGATTATCTGATAAAACTTTTATTTCTTTAAATCTTTTAACCCGAGGTGGAAGTGAGAACTTTTATATCAGATGACATCGCTTTTCATTCAATTGACACACAAAAATAATACATTTTTTAAGTTCTAAAAAACTCTTTAGAGAAGCTTAAAAAAATTAATAATCAGTTTATTTCAACAACATAAACACAAAGTTGAAGTTAAAATATCTGTATCATAAGGTATAGTTTTTCATTTAACACTAAATAAACTGCTCTTTTTAAAAGCAAAATTGATTCTTTCCAGTATCTTAAAAAAGAAAAAATAATAATTAATTTACTTCAGCAACATGAACACAAGGTTGAAGTGAAAACTTCTGTATCGAAAGATGATATTTTTCATTTACCATTAAATAAAATTTTTCCAGAATCTTAGAAAAGAAAAAAAATAAGCATTTTAGTTCACCAACAAACATGAACACAAGGTTGAAGTGAAAACTTCTGTATCGAAATATAGTATTTTTCATGTACAACTAAATAAAAGGCTCTTTTAAGAGCAAAAAATTTTTTTATGATATGGAATTTTGAGAAGAGACCTATTTTATTAAGAGGAATTTTGTAAAGCTTCCTGTTTTATTAAAAAGAATTTTGTGAAGGGCTCTGTTTTATTAAGAGGAATTTCGTGAAAGGGTCTTGTTTTATTGAAGGGAATTTTGTAAAAGTTTTTATATTAATATTACTTTTGGCCTATTCCGAACTACCTTTATCCTTTTTACAAGTTCGTTCATTGTTTCACTAATTCACTAAGTTACTTTTAAATATCCCTAAAAAATAGATTGCACTTCAGATGTACTTCTGATACACTTCATAAATACTAGATGCACTTCAGATTTTTTTCCTTGGGGCCCATTTTGTGAAAAATAATATTTTGTAACGTAATATGAAATCAAGTTCCTCTATTTCGGACTAACCATTTATTAATAACTTATTTAAATCCTTCCGCTAAAGTTTTCCTTCCTGGGGATCTTGTTTTGTTTGCAAAATTTAAGATCAAACATAATAAAATTATTTAATAAAGAGTACGTTTGTATGAAATGGAATTTTGTGAAGAGACCCATTTTATTAAGAGGACTTTTGTGAAGGGTCCTGTTTTATTAAAAATAATTTTGTGAAGGACCCTGTTTTATTGAGAGGAATTTTGTGAAGGGTCCTGCTTTATTTAATGGATTTTTGTGAAGGGTTTTCTTTTCATATTAGCTTTTGCCTTTTCCAAATTTCCTTTATCATGTTTGTCACTTCGTTTCTTGTTTCACTAATTTATGCCCTAGTTATAAATATCCTTAAAAAATGGACTACACTTCACCGGTCAATGCAGAATTTTTATTCCTTGCAGCTCATTTTATGAAAAGTAAAAGTTATTTTTGTGAAAAATAACATTTTGTAACGAGAGATGAAATCAAGTTAATCCAATTCGAACCAAGCAATTATTAATAACTTATTTAAATCCTTCTGCTAAACTTTTCCTTTCTGGTTAACTGTTCTGTTTGCAAACTACACATTTTAAAACCTAACAAAATAAAATTACTTACTGATATGTATGTTATTATGAAATGGAATTATGCGAAAAGACTTATTTTATTAACAGGAATTTTGTGAAGGGTCTTGTTTTATTCAAAATAATTTTGTGAAGGTCCCTGTTTTATTAACATGAATTTTGTGAAGGTTGCTGTTTTATTAAATGGATTTTTGTGAAGAGTTTTATTTTCATATTAACTTTTGCGTTTTCCAAACTGCCTTTATCATGTATGTCACTTTGTTTATTGTTTCACTAATTTATGCGCTACTTATAAATATCCTTAAAAAATAAATTATACTTCAGGGGTCTATGCAGAATTTTTTTCCTAGCAGCTCATTTTATGAAAAGTAAAAGTTATTTTTGTGAAAAATAACATTTTGTAACGAGAGACGAAATCAAGTTACTCTAATTCAAACCAATTTAATCCAATTCGAACCAAACAATTATTAATGACTTATTTAAATCCTTCTACCAAACTTTTCCTTTCTGGTAATTGTTCTGTTTGCAAACTACATATTTTAAAACTTAATAAAATAAAATAATTTAATGAGAAGTATGTTATTATGAAATGGAATTGTGCAAAAAGACTTATTTTATTAACAGAAATTTTGAGAAGGGTCTTGTTTTATTCAAAATAATTTTGTGAAGTGTTTTGTTTTATTAAATGGATTTTTGTGAAGGATTTTATTTTCATATTAGCGTTTGTCTTTTCCAAACTACCTTAATCTTTTTTGTCACTACGGTTATTGTTTCACTAATTTTGTGCGCTACTAATACATATCCTTAAAAAATATGTTACACTTCAGAGGTCTATGCAGAATTTTTTTTCCTTGCGGCTCATTTTATGAAAAGTAAAAGTTTTTTTTTTTTTTTTTTTTTTTTTGTGAAAAATAACATTTTGTAACGAGAGATGAAATCAAGTTACTCTAATTCAAACCAAGCAGTTATTAATAACTTATTTAAATCCTTCTGTTAAACTTTCCCTTTCTGGTGAACTGTTCTGTTTCGGAACTACATATTTTAAAACGTAACAAAATAAAATTACTTAATGAGAATTATGTTATTATGAAATGGAATGTTGCGAGAGACCTATTTTATTCAGAGGAATTTTGGGAAATGGAATCTGCTTAATAAATGGATATTTATTAATGTGCCCTAAATCGGCCCCACATTTTGCCTGGATCGACTCCTGCACTTAATACACTTCGCATTTATCTACATTATTAACCTTTTTATAAAAAGCTATTATTGTTTGATTTTTTTTCTGACACTGAACGGGTAAACGATAAAGTATATATTGGGTGAAATAAACAACAGATGTTTTAGTGAGGGGAAAAAAAAGAAAAAAACCTATATTTATATGTAGATAGTAGCTAGACCTTGCATTGAAGATTTTTTTTTTTTGAGATATTTTCTACATGGTGGAATGTGCAAGATATTTTGATTAGGAGCAACTCGAAAACGAGTCAGATCCCTTAGGAATATTCTCAGACTATTCTTAATTAAAATCGCTAAATTAGCAGTTCCGTTATTCAAATGATAATATAAATATTTCAAGTATTTCATTAGTTTAAAGATATCTGATAAAAATAAATAAATACAAACAACAAAAGCAGGATCTAAAATGCGTTTCCTCTATGAATATGAATGATATTTAATATAATTTGCGACACAATGTAAATGTTTTTGTCTTTAATGAAAAATAATAACTAAAATAAAGGCCGTACGATCTGTATAATGAGTATTTGTAAAGCTCACAGTACCTATACCTAAAAGACAAAAAAAAGAAAAAAGAGAAAGAAGAATATTTGACTGAAACTATATTCTTTTTAATAGCGCCAAAACTACCGATTTCATGGAGAAAATGCATAACCAGCTGAAAAATGCAACTATTCCCGGAATTGAACAGCAACCTTTCTGAGTAGGTGGGGATGAATACTTTTCTCTGAGGCAGACAAAAGAAGGTCTCCCCTTCACCCACTCGTTAAAGGGGGGAAATTTTTTTCCTGCTTGCCGTAGTTTGGTTTAAAACGAAAATAATGTTTGCCGATTGCTACAGGTTAATAACAATGATTTTTCAAATGTACAATAAAAAGTAAATTTAGATACAAAATAAATCTTCTTTCAAATACGCTGTTTGAAGTGTTTAGCGACAGAATTTGTCACAACAGAGAGTTTTTTTTATGGAACCCCATTATTGCTATACACTTTCACTTTAAACCATATTGTCCCCCCTATTGCTCATATTTGGCATGCACTAGATCAGTGGTTCCCAAACTTTTGGGCTCGCGGAGCCCTTTTTGGGAAGAATTTCTAAGGCGGAGCCCCTCAACCCCACGGTACTCTATGGTTTACAAATTAATGTTTTTTAGGCCTATGGAGCAGAGAAAGATCTGCTGGATAAGAGTCCGAACCAGTAGTTTCCAACATGGGACCAAGGTTCTCAGTTTGGCCCTTTTCTTGATACAGAAATTCTGAATTCATACTAGAAATTTTTAAATTTAAATTTTCTATTATTTAACCCCTTAACAGTTTTATTTAATATAACTATTATTGGACACAATAAGTTAAAATAAGGACTAAAAACCACTTTTTTGTATTAAAATATCTGCCTTTGTATAATCAAGATATCTCCGCCAAATACAGCAAAAATTTTAGTTAATCATTTGTGGTTTCTGAAAGCTTTTAGTAACGAAGAAAACAAACTCTTCTTACCCGAGCGACGTTCGAGCAATACTGTTAAGGGGTTAATGACATCCATTTTTAAAATAAAAAATATTCTTTCGTGATTTCCAGTATGAACTCGGAATTAAAGTTCAAAATGGTAACCCTGTCTGGGACATGCATTACATTGGGAACATAAAGCTATTGTTATTTAGACCAACCCCTTCCCCATACACAGAAAAAAAAAGATAAGTTGTACAGTTTTGGTTTATAAAGAGAGATTTCTGTATAATTCCAATAGGCTGCTAGTGAAAAATAAGAAATTGCCCAGTCTCTCATGAGTAATTATATAACACATTTTCGCTAGTCCCGCCCACCCGTAATAGAATCATGGATTACGTATTCTTTTTCGCCCTTCTTTACGTTTCTAGTATTTCTAAATATACAACGAAAACGAATCGCCTCTGAGCTTCTTCGTTTGTACCTTTTTTTAAAAAATACATATATAAGCAGATCATCGTTTTAGTGTTTAAGTGAGCGTGGCAAAATCTATAACCTGTGTTGTTAGGTGCAGCATCGTTCATTTTTTGTATGTTTTATTTGAAGTATTTAGCTATTAATTATAGTTTTATTAAAAAAACTTTCTTTCACCATTGTTTTTGCCTCAAAATAAATATACGGTTAAAAACTACACATGTTAAAATAACTGCAACTTGTAGAACACCTTTACTAGCAAAACCGGATATATGGGTGGGGTCAAATTTATATCAGGACGGGTACTCATTGAAAAAAAAATCAAAGCAAGATAGAGCTGGGCAAAAGTTTAGATTGTTAATGTGATGACAAATGTAAAGAATCAATATATATATTTTTAATTGGTACAACCTTATTTCTGATAGGAAAATATGGCATCATAGCATAAGAATCCTAGCCAATGCCGTGACCGATTAAAACAAAATTTAAAAGAGGGGTTGTTAAGTAACAAGATGTTAAAAAATGCATTTTCAGCAACATACATTGCTTTAAAAATTAAGTACAATTATATAAAACAGCGTAGAAAATTTAAATAACTAATAAATAATAAAAATAATATAAACAGATTAAAGAATTAAAGTTACAAAAAGAAAAAAAGAAAACTATAAACGCAACGTATACAAATATTAAATGATACAAGATGTTACAAAAAAGGGTCTTTTAATCGACATTGTTTCACTATGAAAACAGTATAGAAAATTTACATATATAAATAACATAAACAGATTAAAGAAATTAAAGTTATATAAAAAAAGAAATATATATACACAATATACACAAATGTAAAATGAATCTAATGAGGGGCTTTAAATGATACAAGATTTTATAAAAAAAAAGATGTTTTATAAGACAAACATTGTTTTACTATGAAAAACAGTATAGAAAATTTAAATAACTAAAAACAAATACAAATAATATAAACAGCGCCTTTGCTCTTTTGATTCACGTTGTGCATTCAATTCAGAATACTATTTCTTGCAGCTTATTTTGAATCGAATTTTTAAAACACATTAAATGCAGAAGCATAAAATAAAGTAGTTCAAACCAAAAATATTATATAGAAAATGGATACATATATAATGCAAATTTTTATATGATTTTAAAATATATATTATAGCATTTTTCAACCCAGTGATAGATGTAATTATTTTTAAGCCTACCCACACAAATTCCTACATAGTTTCGAAAATTTTTCTCTTGCAATATGCTAATTTCTTTCATGTTTTGCTTATTTTCCTGGAACACCACGGGGCCCCTGAAAAGTATAGGAGGAGCCCCAAGGGCTCTGCGGAGCGCAATTTGGGAACCTCTGCACTAGATGATTATATATTAAAATTCGGGACGTGTTTCTGTAAAACACGACGCAATGAATATTTTAAAAACAAAGTAGTACTGAGGATGTGTACAATTGCACCACGAATTTTTAATAGAATATTTCGCTTCATTTAATCGCAGAAAAATATTACAAATTCTGCTGTTAAATAAAGAGATGGCAAAAACAGTGAAATAGAAGATCGTTTCAAGGGTATATACCCCGTTGCTAGCAACTCCACTTCCTGTATATGAGTATTTGTGTATCACATCTTAAAGGAGCCATGAGTATAAAAGTAGCAAAAATGCATTGTAAAATAAATTAAAGCTGAGGATTCCACTGTCAACTTTGATAGCCATTTCGGAATAAGTAAGATAGCCATTCAAGATTAGCTTGCATAAAGCAGCCAATCAAATTTAACTTTCAATTTAAGAGTCGAATGAGGCGGAACAAAGTAGTAGGCTGAAAATTAAAGTATTAAAATAAAATAATTTTATAGAAAAATAATTAAATAGATTATGAGAAAAGATGTTTGTCTGTTTCTCAAAGAGAATCGATCGCTATAAAGGCAAAGTGGCGCAGAACGTGCGTAAATCTGTTACAGTTTTGTGTTTTTGTTGTTTTTTTTTTGTTGTTGTTGTTTTAAACAGACTGCTATTTAAAATTTAAATAAAAACTTTGTAATTAAAAGTACTGGTGTGAGTCTTCTTTTGAATTTCAAGGAGGGAACGCATCTATACCAATATGGCCAAAATTGGTAGATGTGTAACAAAACGCCACCTAGTTAAATTTATATTGAACCATCATTAAAAAAAATCCTTTTCCAACATTTATAAATTATTAAAATCAGAGATTCCGTTTAAATGTAATGGGTAGATATAAACAGAAATATACAAACTAATTGAATAAACTCTTCTATTTGAAGCCTGTTAAAAACAAATTGCTACAAATAAGTAAAAACTAACCGTTTGATTGAGGGCCAGGACAGGCGACTGTTTTGATATTCAATCGTACCGCAATTTACAAAAAGTTTTCATTGTGTTAGATTTCTCTTAAAAATACCCTAGTATAAGTGTATGGCTAAGATTATTTTTCAAAAATTGGTACGGATAGAATACATAATAATTCACTGGGACTATGTGTCCCAACTCGTAGTCAAAGTGTCAATTGACTGGATAAATAAGTTAATGGGAGATATTAAAATAATTTTTCTTTTAAGGGTGTATTCAAATCCAAACTGCTTACTTTGAGACACATTTTTAAATTTATTTTTGCTTTAAAATGTATACAATTGGCAGGTTCTCTTATTCAGAAACTTTATAATGTCCGTATTGTCTCAATTTTTTGATAAAGGCAGAATATATTTCAAAAAATGCTGTCAAAGTGGACATTTTGAACAGAATTTCCCGAATTAACCCTGGAAACAAAAAAAAAATATATCGTACTGTGAAAATAATTGTTTGTAAATCAATTTCTAATAAATTGAACGAAAAATAAAAACATAGGTCCCATATAAATCTCTTCATAAATCACGCCGCCAAGTTTCATGTTTTTACTTTTAAAAATGAGTCTGAAAATGTGTCTCAAAATTTTAAGTTGTTGAGCGTGGAAAAATATTTTTTTTAATACCGCCTTAATTATTTTGTTGTGTTTTAAAGAATTTCTTAGAACATTTGATTTTAGTATTATGGTTTTTTTTATTCAATGTTTTAAATCATAAGATATGATTCTACTTCTTTTGATTTTCTATTTGATTTCTCTTCTTTGTAAATTTTATGTATTTTCTATGCATAGTATTTATATGCCATGACTTTCCTGAAATTAAAGTAGAATTTTATCGATATTCCACTAATACTGCATATGCTGTAATAAATTTCGCTGTCTAACTTCCAATGTAATTATGATATTGGTATATCGTTAAAAAATTTTACAATGAAATGCCAATAATGTAGAATTATTGACTTTATCAAGGTGTGTAAACTGGTCAGAATTTCCAAGGATTATGTCACTATTATTTCCGTTCAAAAATCTTTGCCTAATTTTTGTTTGTCAGGATAAAAAAATCACACATATTATCACAACATATTATTTGCGATCAAGCAAGGTGGAAAAAAGGATACGAAATTTCTGGCAGCACTGTACGCACCTTGCTTTCAGTTGGAAATGTCGGCACTGAATTGTGAATATTGTCGGAACATTGGTTTTATGTTGGAAACATTTCAAATTAGCTGCAAATATTGCAGAAATTGCTAAAATAAGACCTTAAACAGGAAATTGTTACTTGAAATCTTTATACAAGGCTAGCTCAAAGAGGTAAATTTTGCTCAAATATTTTATAGGAATTAATGTTAGGAAGACTTATATTTTAAAGTGATGAATAACCAAGCATAATTCCCATTATATTTAACGTGCAGTGTGGAACTAAAAATAGATTGATTTTATAAACATGCTTTCACCTAATATATACATAATTTTGCACACAAGATTTTGCTTAAAAAGGGGTACGTCTCGAGTACTCATTTATTTTAACTAAAAGAAGAAAAACATTTTTTTTTTTGAATGAGCAAAATAAAATTAGCAAAATAAAAGTATAAATAAAATAAAACGTCTAAAATATACTGAAACAAATATTAATGCTTAATTCATACTCACACGCAGAGTTGCCAAGTCTCCGGCTTTTTGCACACCAGTAATTTTTTACAAAAAAATGTTGTTCTTTTAAATCGCAAAATGCTCCGATTAAATAAAAGGTAAATTCTCACACGTAATATTAAACTGACAGGCATAAACTAATGCCACTTGTTTGAATTATTAGTTGTTATTAAATACATGGTGCATATAATTTTACCTCGCATTTTTAGTAGAATATTTCGCATTATTTAACCACAGAAAAAATATTATAAAATCAACAATTAAACAAAGCGATTAGAAAGTCCGTATCTTAAATATTAAATAAACATTTTCTAATCAGAAACAAGTGATGTTAGACTCTTTGGAAATTACAAGGGGTTTACTTATAATGCATTTAAAAGGAACCGTGCTATTTAAATATACTTTCGTGTATATTATAATTTTATTTCTTAAAAAAAGAAAATAAATAAAAACGTACCATGTACTTAATCACCAAATTATTGCAGAGACTAATAAAAAATAGTACAGTGTGTCCGAGAAAAGTTTTTATCATTTTAAACATTAATAACAAAAATACTAACAAGTGAAATGAAATGCAGTTTTTGCAAAAGAATGAAGAAATCTAAGAGTTTTTTCTGGTATCAATAACCTGAAGTATGGAATAACAAATCATGAAAGCATCACTCATCAATCATCACTGTTACACCGCAAATGTTAAAAAACACGTGGAGGGAAATCGATTACAGGCTCGACATTCTTCGTTCTACTTACGGAGCTCATGTACTGGTATGGTACATGGTAAGGTACTGGTAAGGCATTCAAGGTACTGGTAAAAAAAACTCTTAGATTTCTTCATTCTTTTACAGCAAACTACATTTCATTTCACATGTTAGTATTTTTGTGATTAATGTTTAGAATGATAAAGACCTTTCTCGGGCACGCTGTATATTGTACGACACCTACATACGCTCTATTTAATCTTAAATACAAAAAATAAATAAACGTTAGCGAACAATTTCTTTACATACATGCATAGCTGCCAACTTTTACGCCTTTTTGTAACCACTGAAATTTAATAGAAATTTTTTCCTTAAGTAATCGCACGGTTTTGTCGATTTAATAACATAAAATTTACTATCAAATTTTAGTGGTGGGAAAATGGCGTAAAAGTTGGCAGCTATCTATGTACATACATAAAGAATAACAATTTTTTCCGTAAAATTCTCAAATTAAAGCGTCGTCATTGCGTTCGTTTTTTTTTTTTTTTTTTTTTTTTTTTTTTTTTTAAATTATTTATTATTTTTATTTTTATTTTTGGATAGCACTGTTTCCAAATGATTTTCTTTTTTATATTTATTGTGTAAATATTGTAAATATCTACTTCGTGGTACCTTTTCGCTTCCAAATGTAGAGATATACCACAAATCGTAATACTTGGGAACAGTAATAGTTAAAAATGTGGCCTGGCGGATCTTTGCAAACTTCTTCGGAAAATGTAGTATCTGTACCTTACTTTTACCCTTAAATCTAAATATGTTGACAAAATTCGGTACTGCTATTGAAAATTATTTTTTTTTAAATTTCAATTTTGTAAAGGCCCATACTTTTTTCTTTTAATTCCAATAACGCAATTACCAGTCAAAAGACATATTTTCATACCTATCTGTGTCAGTTTGGCGATTACAAAACGCGGGATTTTTAATTTTTACTGATTTGATTATAATGATAACATGCAAATTAATAGTAGTCATAATTAATTTCTGTGCTTCTCAATACAGGGTGTCCATAAAAGAACTCCGGGGTTTTGAAACAAAATTTTTTAATTCAATCATAAAATTATGTTAATGTTCTATGTATGTACTTAAAGGTAAATTTATCAAGATGTTTACCATTTAGTAGATTTCAATGTGTGCTTATCTTGTACGCAGTTAGACGAAGACTTTATGAACCACCTTATGAACAGTTGATTTGGGTATGCCCAACTAAAGACTGCGCCATCTCAACAAATTTTTCGGACTTCGTTCACATAAAGTACGAATTCAGTCGACGTTCTCTTCTGACAATTGTGGCCTACCAGGCGACGTTTGTTATAAACACACTTCCAGTTTCTTTAAACGCACGTAGCCACGTTCGAATGGTTTTGTCCATAGGCGCATTACCACCATACTTGCTCCGAAAGTTCCGCTCAACAATGGTAACAGATACAGTTTCTATAAGCCAGATAACACACACTGAGCATTTTGTTGTGGCATCGCCATCGTACTGCATTAACTGAATGGAATGATGGAATGAGCATCTACTACGTTACTTCAAGGTCAACGACGCGCAGCGATACCTGGTGTTAAAAAACCAAAGTGAAACTGGTGTGGATAAAATTTGATGAGCTACTTATTTCTTCTAAATTAACTTATCTCTCCTAACTCATACCGTTAACTCGATATGATTTTTTAAAACCCCGGAGTTATTTTATGGACACCCTATATAAGTATTGGTTTTACTTTTGCTAAAGACTTTACGGAATTCTCATTTCATGTACATTTTTATCTTGTACCTACATGCACATGCATGTACAGGGTGTCCCAAAAAGTAGTACCTATTTTTAAAAATGAATAAGAAACAAACGAATAGAGTTATTGAATAAATTCTTGCAGGAAACAGTTGTGTGAAGTCTGGAATTTTGTTTAGAGTACTTTATTATGTTAGTTAAAATTCTTACCGACAGATGGCGCTGCGGCTACTGCATTCATCAGAAATAGTTGAAAATTAATTGACACTATTTTCAATATGTCCTCAATTCATCACAATAACATGCCGGAGTCTTAGAATGAACTTTCACTGACCACGTCTGCTTCTGTCTGGTCTTCACGCATGCTCCGTTTGTTCATATAGCCGCCAAAATGTGCTGTAGCGCCATCTGTTGGTCAGATTTTGAACTATCATAATAAAGTGTTCTAAACAAAATTCCAGACTTCACACATTCGTTTCCTGCAAGAATTTTTTTAATAACTCTATTCGTTTGTTTCTTATTCATTTTTAAAAATAGGTACTCCTTTTTGGGACACCCTGTATATACTTTATTTCTGTTTTTTATTTCGTCAAACACATGCGTTGATTCTCTTTTTTTTCAGTTTATCCAATTTTTATTGCTTGCGGTTAATTATTTTATCAAATAAATCTGTTTTTATGTCATATATAATTTATTATAGTCAATAAAAATGATATTTTTATATTTGGAATGAAATAATTCAAAAGTCATATTATACTAAATATAAATATCAGTATTAATATTTAAAGCTTACAACGAAGGTAATCGCTGCATAACAACCCCTCATCAAGTATAGTTATTAACAACATGTTCTCTTGACATTTAATGTCTCATGAATATTTATAACTTTTATAAAACATTGTTTTGAATTTGATGTGACACACTTAATGATTTTAACTTAGCAAAATGCGCATTAAAACCTTTTATTAGGTAGATTTACAAATTTGCATATATAACGTTAATTTTATATGATTGGAATACAATTTCTTTATTGTTTAATTTTACATACAGCTAAATGCTTTGGTCAAATGAATCACTTGACATTTATTGTTTCAATCAGTTTCAGTTAACTATGCATTATAATGTATTATTAACCTATTTGCATCCGAAGACTGTCTGGGGACGTTCAATAAAAATAAAGACTTTTCTGGCAGAAAACAACAAATAATTTTGATCCATTAGCCTTACATATTTCTCTCTTTGCAGAATTTCTTAAATTTTCAGAAATTCCGAATTCACACCAGAAAATCTAAAAAGTATTTTTTTTATTATTAAACTACAGATATTTCATGATAATATAAAGTAAAAAAAAAAAATCGGAATTTTTCTATAAAAAGAAATTTTTTAAATGGACGCATATATGCGAATCGAATGAAAAAGAATTAAGACTAAAAAAAAAAAAAAATGTTGGAAATTGTACGTTAAACGGGACAAATGAGGTGCGTATATAACTAGTACTAGTAAAAACTATCACTAGTTTTTCAATGTAAAAAAAATTGCTTTTATTTCAGTGCAATAAATTATATCGTCTGTTATGAGCATGATTTTTATCTTATTGCGTATGCCACGTTTACAGATGCGATTTTTTTTTCGACACCACACAGCGCTAAAAAATTCACCATGGAAATCTTGTTTTGCGAATGATTACCTTCATGGTTTAATATTTCTATGAATGACGATGAACGAATCTCTTGTGTTTATTTACTTTAATGGAATGAGATATTCGGCTGTTAACCTAATTTCCGCTGAAGTTATCTCACAATCTACAAATTTTTTAATATAATTCATCTCTCAAGCAAACAATTTATTTGAATGATCTTTCAAAAATGTAACTTTTACGCAATTTTATTTGAATAAAAAATTTTGAATAAAAAGTGCCACTTGGCATATGAAAAAAGAAGTGGTTAGCCGGTATTGTTTTCTTCATTCGATTTGACTTGCGCTTTTATTACATAGATTACGTATGATAGGATTTAATAGAATAAATAAAACTTTTATTAATATTATTTTAAGTTCTGATTCGATTTTCATAAAATTTTAAATGACTGCACAAAATTCTCCAACGATTATATATATAAAATTTCAAACCATTCGGTTGGTAGTTTTTGCACTGTGAAATGCGAACGGACGGACCAGACTACTACTATATGTGCTATGTATTTATATAATTACGAACGCACCTAAAAACTACTGATCAATGTTGGCAATTAATCGCTTTTTAAAAATTTAAAGTACATACCAGAAATTTCTTTTTTTTCTTGGGATTTTTCATCAAGTAGTGGATTTCTATGATCAAAAATATTATTGAAGTTTTTTTTCTTCACATAGCAATTTCATCACTCAATTTATAATATATCGATATTACTTCCATCCAGGTCTCCCTCGGCATGTCTTGATTACCCAAAAGGGAGGATAAAGAACGAGCGTCCCTTCTAAAATTAAACAGGGATCCCAAAATGACTGTAAAATGTGATCTCTAATTCCCATTTTTAGCTTTTTTACATTGTATTTTTAATATTTTTGGAGGGTCAAGTTTTGAAAAGGCAATAGATCATAAACACTATATAATAAAACTTATCTAAATTAGAAATATCAATATGATCAATAGGTTGTTAACCAATCATATGCAACCCTGTGTGCTGATTAGAAACCACCCGATTAACTTAACATAGAAAATATATATGCAACAAATATACTCTCTATCTGAACTCACTTAATTATTTGTAACTTAATCATACAGATTGGTAAAGATATCATACGAAATAAAAATTTTCCGATTAAGTGAAAACTGTCTAGCACGGGTGTCGAATCTGAAACTTTTGACAGATATTGCTGACGCTGATAATTTAAGTCAAAAGTCTTGGATTCGACTCCAGGCTTGGAAACTTTTCACTCATAACCAAAGCCATTAAATAATAAGCCCAGTCAGATAAATGGGAAACTTTTCGCAAGTTGAAAATAGCGCCATCTAGCGGTTGGGAGTGCTGCATTCGGCACCAAGAATATTTTAATAAAATTTTGCTTCTAAAATTAAAGCTTAAAATAAGGAGTTCATATTTTCTAAGAAAGTCGTTTGTAAATTCCGGTGTCAATCAGTAATTTCACATTTTACGAACATAATTTGTCTGTGCCGGAAAGGGTTAATTGCATAGTGATGTAAATTTCCATCACTTTGTATTTAACTTTTAATAAATAAATCAACTTCTTCGCCACCACTATATTTATATAGAAATATTAATCCAGTAAATTTCCACAATTTTTTTTTTTATAGTTTTAGTTTTAATGTAAAAGATCTCAATAATTAACAAGCTTTTAAAGGAAGTGCAAAAACAAAACATCGATAAAAATCGTATAAAATATCGATATAAATAAATCGTATCGTTTCTCTGCGACCCACTTCTGTTTTGTCCTCCTTCCGTAGCAGAGGTTTGGCGCTAGTGTGTCGCTAACAAATTTAACACTATCTGACTGGGCTTATTATTTAACGGCTTTGCACATAACGGAACAACTTTTTGTTGCAGCTCGCATCTAGCATCGAGGCCTGGTGCATTTTGTAGCCCTATACATAAAAGTTAGAGAACCGATAAAAATTCCCTTTTGATTCTCTGTTAATAATTTCTCTGTTTAAATTAATATTATGTATATATTTTTTATACTATTAACTTTTTGTTAGTGGATTTTTTTAAATTGTTAATTTTACGCCAAAAGCGAGTTACGTTGCCAAATAGGGTGCAACGAAGCCAAAGCAGTTCTCACTCATACAGCAGAAGATTACGACATTCAGCCAGGGTTAAAAAATTCTACAGGCAATGTCGCGCAGCCAAATATACAATTATAATGTTGTATTTTTTAAAATTGAAATTCGTAGGTTTTTAAAGGAATTTTTAAACATATTTGCGTATATTATTCTTACTATTAACTAATTTGTAATTTTAATTTTTTTTTTCAAAAAAACTTTTATGTTAATAGTTGGATAAGTGGTTCGAAAAATGAATTTTCAGAAAGTTATGCTGCAGTAAAATCAAAATATATGATTTTAACAGACAAATTTCAGGGATTCTCAACCTTCGTAATATAAGGCTTTAAATTGCACCAGATATCAATGCTAGGTGTGAACTGCACCAAAAGTGGTTGCCTTGTCAGTTGGGAAAAAAATCGGTTAATATTCTATCTAAAGTATATACAGAGAACATAAAAAAGTCTTTAAAGAAATATATGAACTCGGTTAAGTTACACTCGTGAACAATACTTGTAACATTAATGAGTTTCTTTGTAAGTAGAATTTATCAAACTTTTCTCGAGTGAAAATGAGGGGGTGCGGTAAAAAGCGTCCCCTAGTACCAGGAGTTAATCGCTCCCTGACTCTCCGTCCGTTCTGCTCTCGTCTACCCGTGGAGCTTCAGTACGAAAGTATTGGATTTGTTCGAAAGTACTTTCCGCTAAAAATTAATTCGCATTGGAAAATTTCACCCGTTTATTATACTTTAGCTTTCGGAATTAATGTCTAATAATTAAAGGATAGAATTTTCCGAAACGAATTAATTTTCCCAAACGGAAAGGACTTTCCGAACAAACCAATACTATTGATATCTAAAAAGATGGATTTAACTTTGTGCCGTTATATAAAAAATAAATGAACAACGTGAAATAGCACAAATAAAAATATATAAATTGGCAAACAGCTGTTTCGGACCCCTAAAGCTCCATCATCAGTACCAATTCAAAAGATTAAAACTCAATTTAAAAGTTTAAGCCATGTAAATATGTTTGCGTCTTTCACACGCGCCAAGGTGAATGGCGGCGACATTTTCAAAAACAACAGCGGAGTCAGGAAACACTTGTGGCGCAGAGACCAATAGGAGCGCCCTGCCAGAACGGGCGAGTTTAAGTACGAAGTAGAAAAAAAAAGGTGGGGGAACGAAGAGAATGAATTAAGTGTAAGGTAGCCAGACATTTGAATAATTTGGTACGGAGGAGAAAAAGGGGGGGGGGACCGAAGAGAATGAATTAAATGAAAAGTAGCCAGACATTTTAAAAATTTGGTGTACTGGACATGTCATTAACTAAGCTCCCTGAATTCTTCCATATATAATAAGCCTCCCAAAAATCAAGGTCGATAGCTGCTCATAACTCATTCTTCGAACATGCTATATTCAAACCATTTCAGTCTACTAAGCTTCAACGTACATGAGATATTCTGTTTTACCTTATTGATACCAAAATGAATTTTCAGACTTTTTGAATAGATAAAACGCATCGAGACGTAGACAAGCATAGATTCCTATGTATCCACTCTAATCTGAACAAGGAAATAAACATAATTTAACGTTTCTCACAATCAACTTCAGAGTAAATTTGAAATGAGGCAGCACGGTAGAAGGCTATGCACAAATGTCATAATGATATAATATTTTCGACGCGGGTGCAATTGTGAAGTATTAATCATTGATACATATTACAGTATCTTATTAAACTGATTGATCTTTTATTTAAACTTTCTTTCAACAATGTTCGTTTATGACGAAGACGTCATTGATTCTTTGAAGACTTAGAATTACAGTGTCTTTTAAATTTACAAATAATGGGGTTTATCTGTTTTGAAATAAAACCTCAGGAATTTCTGTCGCGCTTAAGACACATAGAAAACTGAAGTGTATTTCATTTTTTTCTATATTTCTTCTTATACAATATATATAAAGTGTGTAACTGAAATGCTTCAACAAACTTTGAGGGATGATAGTACTCATGAAGATGAACAAAAAATGCAATAGAACACGGGGTCGCAAATGACATTTAACCCTTTCAGGGACAGTGGTATGTCTAAAAAACCACTTAATTTTAATTCCAAAACGCCACAATTGCACCAGAATTTTGCTAAAATCTTTTCCATTTAATATTTATGTGAAATATAGCCGTTTTCTTATTTACAAACATTTTTTTTTAATTTCGGTGCCAGTCCATTTTCAGACGCATTTTCTCTATTTGTATCCTTTAAGCCTTTTAGGGGCAAACTACTTTTAGTACTAAAATGTTGAAATAAATGACTGGCACCGGAATTTATAAAAAAATTTGTTTGTAAATAAGAAAAAGGATATATATCACATAAATATTAAATGGAAAAGATTTTAGCAAAATTCTGGTGCCATTATGGCGTTTTGGAATTAAAATTAAGCGCTTTCATAAACATACCACTGCCCCTGAAGGGGTTAAACGTCATTTGCGACCCCATGTTACATTGCATTTTTTGTTCGTCTTCATGAGTACTATCATCCCTCAAAGTTTGTTGAAGCATTTCAGTTACACCCTGTATATATATATTCATTCGGTATTCTCTTAACACTTTGCCATCCGGCGACACCACAGTGGTGTCGTACGTAAATTAACTTAATTTTAATCCTTAAATGCTACATTGGTACCAGAATTTTGGTATAAAAAATTTCCTTTTATCAAGTGCATGAAGAAAAGATTTCACCTATTTTCGAATAAGTTTGTTTCTAAAGTCTAGTGCTAATCAATCATTTCAACATTTTACGAATAAAAGTATAATTACGAGACATGCAGACGGCAAAGTGTTAAGAGCTATTTTAAGCTTTGAATTTCATAGACACACGCTAACCTGCAGCTCTTCCGGTACGAATCTTAGTTTAAATGTTGTACATTTTCATTTATTGATACGTGGAAATTTTCTTATTTTATAAAACAAAGATTACATTAAAAAATACTGGTATGTATTTTGAATAATAAATCAAATTAAATTAGTAACTAAAGTCTACGACCTTTTTCACCCCTCTAGTATTTAACCCTTTTTATCCTGAAGGTACTTATAAGTACCACTTTAAACCCTTCGCGACGAGCGTCTTTTACAGAATTTTTAATCTGTTACCACCGGTTTTTCAAATGAGAAATTTTCACCTAACTGAATTGCAAAAATGCTGTGATTAGATAAGGAAAACTTTACAAAAAAAAGTCCTTCAGGCCTGTACCGGGAGGAAAAGGTAGCTTTCCTATATCTTCGTTTTAAAATTTTAGCTAATGTTACACGAAAACAGCAAGTTAAAATGCAAAGAAACGTTTACAAAAGATTCGTTAATACTGAATTTGAATACGAATTTCGCCAAATTATTGAGCAATAGCCAAATTGGCTTCATTTATAAAGACTTATTTTGGTCGCCAAATTTGGCGATATTTCGCCAAATGTCACAAATTTTGCTAATTTTGTTGCCAATTTTGTCGCCAATGTCACCAATTTTGGCGCTAACGGATTTGAATATATAGTTTTATGCGTATGATTGGGAAAATTATTACAACAATGAAAGAAAATAATTTGCGAGTAATCGCATTATTGTGCTGTTTTGTTTCAAAATGTCAGCCGCCCTAGAATTTCAAACTGCTCTATCTCAGCCATTTGTTAAGATAGAGGTAAACTAAAAAATGCTCTGGATTCCTTGTATCAAGGCCTAACACGTAATTAAAAAATAAATTCTAATTTTTAATATTTTTGTATATTTATTTCAGTTTTAAATTTTTAAATGGCCGCCATTTTGAAACAAAATGGCGGACCAAGCTGGCCATCGAACTCGGTCGAGACATTGGTGACCTTAATACACACAATTAGTTTCATCAAAATCGATTTATAAATACGAGCGTTATCGTATGTGGTTTTGGGGTCTGGGGGTCATGATCGGTGAAAATATATCGAAATTTTCCGGAACTGCTTTCCTCCGAACGGCTGCAATAGGTAGCTTTATACTTTTTTGTATTGACAGCTACCTAAAAGTAACTGGTGGGAATAATCGAAGATTCTGAGCATGTAAAAAGTAGCTGGAAAATTAATTCAGGATATAAAGGGTTAAACAACTGTACTTGCAGATATTATTGTATGTAGATTACAGTTTAAAATATTTTTGCGCAATTCAAATTTCATATAAAATGTAGAATTTATGTGTTCGAAATACAAATATTATAGGTAGAGAGAAATGTTTTTCATATATTTGAATGTCCAGTCAAAAGAGTGCATTTTTTATTTCAAAATAATTTGCACAGAAATATTCGAAATTCAATGAAATAAATACCATGTCAAAAGAAAAATAAGAACAAAAAATCATGCGTCAAGCATAGATTCTGTAACACTTTCCAACACTTCCAAAATTATTTTACAAATCATTACGGTTTAATAAGGTGAGAGATGATATCTACTTAAACAAGTTCAAAGTCAAACCGGGCGGGAAGGCATTTGGAAAACGCGTAACATATTTAAAAACACAAATTCATTTTAAAAACACAATTTCAGGTTTCAAAAACCCAATTCCAACAATATTCGGAAAAAATATCTGAATTATTTTGTTCATCCCTGTATGTGATCTATTGATTTGTATATGTACTACATAGAATTCTAAATTTTAGTTCAGTTAGGAAACGCGTACAACAGTATAAAATTCTCCTTCCGGAATTTCAGTCAATTGATGGTAATGTACTGAAAATTTTTACACACTATGTAATAGTCAAAAAATAAGTTAAATTTAAAAATGCGTTGAACAACTGAAAACGCATTTCTAGCAGTTATTTTTAACAGGCATTAGCGAATTATTTTGTAAATGAACGATGAATGCTATACACACAATACTCAATAGTAAGCCTCTTGTAATGCACCTTAGTGATATACAGGGTGTCCATAATTAAACGACCCTACTTTAAAGTTGTCTACAGACGAAACTATTGGTCGGAAAGTTGTGAAATTTTGTGAAGGACATAATAAAGGAATGGGAATTTGTTTAAGCGAAAAAAAAAATTTAGTTCAAAATTTCGCCACCAGAGGGCGTTTTTAATGAATAACACATTTAGCATACATTTCGGATAGTTTACATACTTTATGGCAACAAAACATGTTCCACATGACGGCTATCATTTTCAGCTACCATCTGGAATCGTAAGATAGCATGTTCCACAGTTGACAGTAGTGTTTTCTGGGAAATGTTAAAAACATGTCGCGAAAAAAGTTTTGTTCAACATGTTTTGTTGAAATAAAATTTGTAATCTATCGTAAATGTATGCTAAATGTGTAATTCATTAAAAAAACGCCCTCTGGCGGCGAAATTTTGAACTAAATTTTTTTTTCGCTTAAACAAATTCCCATTCCTTCATTATGTCCTTCACAAAATTTCACAATTTTCTGAACAATAGTTTCGTCTGTAGAGAACTTTAAAGTAGGGTCGTTTAATTATGGTCACCCTGTATATAAATTTGAATATGTTTGAAATAGTGAAACATTGTTAAAATATACCGTAAACGATTTTCTCCATAGAGCAAAATGTAACGGATTTTTTTCGAGTGTCCCTGTAAAGCAACTATAAGTGCAATGCACACCGTATTCCATAGTAAGACTCTTGTAGTGCACATCAGTGATATATATATATATAATTCAATATGTTTGCTATTGTTTAATATCATTAAAATAAAGCGCAAATAATTTTTCCCCATAGACCGTAATGTAACGGAATTCTTTTGAGTGTCCCTGTACAAAAACTATAAGTGCTACACACTTCATTTTCAATACCGAACATACCATAGTAAACCTCAATAACACATATCAATTACATATCAATACGAATATATTTACCTGAATTAGAGGACAAGACAGACAGACGGCAGTCAGTCAGACAGACAGACAAACCGAATTCATAAACATTTTTCAACTTTGTTAGAAAGTATTAAATAAACACCCTCCAATAATTGCAGATTATTTATAATAAAAACAAAACAGGTGTATTATTAGTTTTGAAATAATATCTTTTTTTTTTAGAATATGAATGCATTTTTTGAAATAGGGTCATCCCACCTATTAAAAATGTATCAACTTTGTATTACTAAATATTAACACTTATTTTCTACTCCATTTGAGTTTCTTGGATCAAAGCAGCCCCGAAAAAGAGATAGATTATATATTTTATCTTAAATAGTCTTGAAGTTATAACAAAAATCGTTACGAATTTATCCATTTTTTTAGAAAAATAATCATTCAAAGTGATACAATAATTAACCGAAAAAATATTAATTTAATTTTAATTTAAACAATTTAGAAATTTTTAGAGCATCCCAGTTGATTTCCATTTTACACCCTGTGTAGGAGATGAGTTGTTGCATTTCTAAAACTTAGAAAGCATAAACGATAAGAACCAAAGCCATTAAATAATAAGCCCAGTCAGATAGTGTTAAATTTGTTAGCGACACACTAGCGCCAAACCTCTGCTGCGGAAGGAGGACAAAACAGAAGTGGGTCGCAGAGAAACGATACGATTTATTTATATCGATATTTTATACGATTTTTATCGATGTTTTGTTTTTGCACTTCCTTTAAAAGCTTGCTAATTATTGGGATCTTTTACGTTACAGCTAAAACTATAATGAAAAAAAAAGGTGGAAATTTACTGGATTAATATTTCTATATAAATATAGTGGTGGCGAAGAAGTTGATTTATTTATTAAAAGTTAAAGAAAAAGTGATGGAAATTTACATCACTATGCAATTAACCCTTTCCGGCACAGACAAATTATGTTCGTAAAATGTGAAAATACTGACTGACACCGGAATTTACAAAAGACTTTCTTAGAAAATATGAACTCCTTATTTTAAGCTTTAATTTTAGAAGCAAAATTTTATTAAAATATTCTTGGTGCCGAATGCAGCACTCCCAACCGCTAGATGGCGCTATTTTCAACTTGCGAAAAGTTTCCCATTTATCTGACTGGGCTTATTATTTAATGGCTTTGATAAGAACTGTACATATTTTATCTGAAAGAAAAGCTTTTTTCTTAAATACTTAAAATTTTCTGGTGGTTAACTGAGATTTTTCTAGACTGTCTCTTTAAAATTTGACCATGGAAAAGTAATATTAACGTGCAATAGTTGATAGACATGGACAGTTATTATACTTTACTACCAGAAGTTTTTTTATCTTAGTTTTGATTCATTGAGTGTTCAATGATTAAAATAGGAGAAATTTAGTTTATTAAAATAGTAGTAGTAAAGGGATTGTTGATCAGTTACAACTTCTCTGAATCTCGAAAAATAATTGTCGGAATGAGCTGTGAACATACATACTAAAGTTTTATACGATGTTCGTTCTTTTTATGTAAAAATTAATAAAAGTATTTTATACTGTTTGTGAACGAGAATTGATTAATAATTTTCTTAATTAAAAAATATGAATGTAAAACCGCCTAGAATATGTTTAAATCCATTCATTGTATCGCATTAGAAAGATAATAAATAAATGTATGATTGTTTAGGAACGCATAAAGTTAACATCCTCAAATTTTGACCCCCTATAACTCTGTGAATATATTTGAAAATTCATAAGCTATATCGTTTTTCGGGCTGCTTTGATACAAGGCAGTCAAATTAAGTGTCAAAATCAGGAGTTACTATTTTAAAAATTAAAAATTGCACAATTTTTAATATGGAAGTTGACCCTCTTTTTTCAATAGTTGAATTCCTATTCTGATAGAAACAGTATTCAGAGCCTAATAAGACATTCTAGAAAAATAGGAATTCGTTCAGAAGACCAAATCCAAGAAAAAAATAAGTATTCCTTCAGATGGCCAGAAAAAATTAATAGTTTAAATAGTACGACAAAAGCAGAATAAACGTAACCTGCAATATTTTATAAACGTAAATCACAGCAATCCGCAACCAGAGAAAAATATCCGCAAATATAATGTTTAAATAACCCAAATGAGCGAACATAGTCGAATCTGACAAAAATGGTATCTAGACGTGAGAGTCATTTCGCTAGAAATCAGTGATCGCAGATGTGAGGAAACTGTTGACTAACTTCACGTTAAATAAAGTTACTATATTCTAACCTCACGAAAATAAAATCTCCTTGTAATCCAATGTAAAATTTAAAATAATCACAAGCCCAAATTAATTTTTTCTTTGTTTTTAATCCTTGTATATTTCCTCATTTTTGCATTTTCCCAAATGAACGTCCAGGGCATTTGCCACGTCTGCACCACGTACTCCTTTTAGTTTAGTTACTGCTGTCAGTAATGCTAATCTCAAAAGTAACATTAGATTTTGAGACATGCGCTGTCGCTTTCATCCTATGCGTTTTCGCTTTTATTCATTGCGTAATCTCAAAATTTACTCAAACGAATAGACAACATATTTTTCGAATAAAATTTGCTTGAAAACGGTAAGTTAATTTACTATTATTTTTTAAATCCAAGCATATACTTTTTTTTAAAAATCTTTAAACATAATATTAAATAATTTAAATACAATATTATTTTCTACAATAATATTAAATAATATTTGCAGTAGCATAAATAGTTATGCAATACTAAGCAGAAAGTGTCAGTGTTACCACATTTGTTGTTTGTTTCCGCTAGGTTAGTCTCTTTTTCATGATTACAGCTGTAGAAATATTTTTTCTATAAATGACAAAACAATTTCCACACTTTATTACACAAACTTTTATTAACCTTTAAATGCCTAGAGTATCAAATTCTAAACACCTTTCTTTAACTTTTAATAAATAGATAAAGTTCTTCGCAACACAAGCGTCTAGCCCCTGCACTTAGGGTACGATTTCAAAAAACAGATCAAGATTCCCTTAATAGATAAGACTTTACAATCCGGAGAAAGTGTATGGGAGAAAATGTCCGTGGTAATTGCCACTTATTAATTGACTTTCTCCGGAAAGTATCGCCGCCTGGTGGATACTACCGCAGAGTTACCAAGTCTCCGGCTTTTTGAACACCAGTATATTTTTAGAGAAAATGTTGTTCTTTTAAATCCGAGAATTCTCCGATCAAACAAAACAAAATTGTCTGTACTAAAAAAACTGGTATCCAAAAAGAGAATAGAAAAATCTAGCAGCTCTGCTACCGCACAGCTGCCAACTTTTACACTTTTTTCTTACCACTAAAATTTAATAGAATTTTTTTCGTTATGTAATCACACGATCTTGTCAATTTAATAAGATAAAATTTAGTATAAAATTTTAGTGGTAGGAATTAAGCGTAAAAGTTGGCAGCTATGCTACCGATACTAGTTCATAAGCAAATACATAGAACAAATGGAGCTGTGAAAAAATTTCATGTCGAAAATACTCCTATTACTGACGATTGATGGCGCTAGTAGCAGGAGAATATAGCGGTCAAAGGAAACTTGCTGATTGTGAGGCCTGATACTATGATAAGGAGGCCTTGAAACAGATCGTTCTCCGCGCATGCGCGCCTTAGTCTGCTGCGAGAGACTGGACAGGTCATATTAATTTTATTCCATTCGGCTGCAGTTTTTTTAAATTCGTAAAAGGATTTTGATTTAAAACATTTTGCGTAATATAACTAAATATTTTCTTTCACAATTCATTATTTTTAGTTTTTTTTTTCTTTTTTAACATTCTTGAAGAAATTCAATTTCAGACTTTTACTAAAATACATTTTTTTTCCTCCGGATTTTTCAATTTTTGAGGATTTTTAACAATTTTATAGCGTTTTAAAGCGAATTTTTAACATCCAAAAAAACAATTTTTAACATTAAAAAAAAAAAAAAAATCCCTGCACACACGAAACTCGCTTTGCAGCAATCTCTAGAATGCACGAAATTCATTCAAGCCGCGGTCAATAACTTGTGTATGTACGCTTCGCGTACATTAACCGAAAAAAAAATCACTGGACGCATGAAACTCGCTGTACAGCATTCTCTAGCATGTACGAAATTCATTTATAACCAAATTTCATATTTATTTTAATTTTGTTTCAAACTTTCCATCGCTTATATGTTGAAAAATGGAAACTTAAATTTTTTTTATTCAAATTATTTTTTATAACTCAAATAAATGCTGAAAAATAAAATGGAAACTTTACATTTTTTTATTTAAATTATTTTTTATAACTCAAATAAATACTGAAAAATAAAACTTTCCGCCGCTGGGATTCGAACTCAAGAGACAGAGAGGACAGGATGGAAGAGAAATGACATACCACAGAGCTATACGCACTCATTTTGAAATGGCTTAGAACAAAATTTTAAAGTATCAGACAAGCACGCATGCGCGCAAAGTGATCCGTTTTTTGAAATCGTACCCAAAGTGCAGGGCTTAGACACCGGCCCCTGAATACTAGGCTTGCGCGCTGAAAAAAATGGCGGCTGTCGCAGGCGGAATCGTTTGTACAGTCCCTCAAACTTCAACACCAATAATATCTAAAAGTTATCTTTGACTTATTTCATCTCCGAAAAACAAGGCGAAGAAAACTTTTAGAAATTATTGGTGTGGAATTTCGAGGGACCGTTCAAACGCGGAAAAAAAAATCGGCCTGCGACAGCCGCCATTGTTGTCAGCGCTCAGGCCTAGTATTCAGGGGGCGGTGGGTTAGACGCTAAGTCTTCGCAACCACTATATTTATATCGAAATATTAATTCTGTAAAAATCACATAAGTATACTACCAAATAAACTTAAAAAAATATCTTAAAATTTCTTGTGTCTAATCCTTAATCCTTCAATGCCTGAATTTTTCTTTTATAATTGTGTTTTTGTTTACTTGTATTAACCCTTTCAGGGGCAAGCACTTGTGCTCCTGTAACGTTGAATTCCCACCGGAATTTAGGAAAGAATTTAGTTTAAAATAAGAATAAGCAATTTTTCAACCTTTTTCTCGTCAAAGCTAAAAAAGTAAAATTTAATTAAAAAAAGTTTCTGGTTTGAATCGGAATAAAATTAGGTGGTATATAATAAATACCACCGCCCCTCAAAGGGTTAAGGATTTAGAAATTTTAAGATACACTGTTCAAAACAATTAAAGGATATTGCAGTTTTAGGTGTATTTTGTATCTGGGAAACTTTTTAGCTGATTGATACATGGTCGACAGACATAGTCGGTTATATGAGAATAAATTACACATGTTTGGCAGAAAAAATGCATTTTATTGCGCATTTGTGTACAAAAGGAAAAAAAACAATTTGTGCATATGAGAAAAAAAGAATAAGAAAAGGTGTTTTCTTCAAAGAAAATCATTTTCAGTAGGGGGTATGGTTTCCACGGGCGGCCAGCAACGTTGAACACCTTTGAGGCATGGACTCAATGAGGCTATTAATGACGAGTTGGGGTATTCTGCCCCACTCTTCCAGAAGAGCTCTTTCCAGTTCTTGGAGAGTTTGTGGGGGTTGTTGGCGGCCAGAAACTCGTCTTCCTAGAGCGTCCCAAACGTGCTCGATTGGATTCATGTCTGGAGAACACGCTGGCCATTCCATTCGAACGATTCCTTCCTCGAAAAGAAATCCTCCACCAGGTTTGCACGATGTGGCCTGCAATTATCGTCCATTAAAATGAAGTTATCTCCGATTGCTGCAGCGTAAGGGACTACAATAGGTCTGAGGATCTCATCCCTATATCGGCGACCACTCAGAGCTCCATCTCGAATGATGTAGAGGTCAGTGCGCCCGTCAATGGAGATGCCACCATACACCAACACTCCTCCACCGCCAAATCTGACACTTTCGTGCACGAACGCAGGATTATTCCTACTGCCACGGTCCCTCCAGATGAAAATACGCCTATTATCCGGATGCACAGAAAAACGGGACTCGTCAGAAAACAGAATATTGCTCCATTCATTTCTCCTCCAGTTGACATGCTTGGTTGACCACTTCCTGCGGTCGCGACGATGCCTTGATGTTAATCTAACACATACCATCGGTCGGCGAACATACAGACCTACAGCATGGAGCCGGTTTCGGACAGTCTGAGTTAAAATCGTGGTGCCTGTAGCCGAGCGAAGGTGTTGTTGGAGAAGAGTAGCGTTCATGTTTCGGTGTCTCCGAGCTGTTAACGCTAAATACCGATCTTCATTGGGCGTTGTTGCCCGTCTACGACCTTGCCCTGGTCTTCGGCCTGCACATCCACTCTCCAAAAAACGGTTCCAGATCCTGGAAATGACACTTTGTGACACTCCAATGGCTTGCGCTACTTCGGCTTGAGTTTGGCCCCCTTCTAACCTACGAACAATTCTCCAAGCTTCTGAATCTGTCAAATGACTTCGCTAAGACATCGTACTCATCGAAACAAAGCAATCACTGAATGCCGATCATCCTTGTCTTCATTCTCTTTTATCCAGTTGAAAGTCAAATTTCATTCGCTGCCGCTGAAGCGACGTTTTTGACGTCGAACTCAAAATTTGCATACTCCACAGTTTGAAAACCAGAAAAATTTGCATTTGTGATTCTCTTCTTCTATTTTCGGCAAAAAAAATTTCGTTTATATCTTTATTTTATATAAAACTTCAAATATCCTTTAATTGTTTTGAGCAGTGTATTTTTTTAAGTTTATTTAGTAGCATATTTATGTGATTTTTACAGAATTAATATTTCGATATTAATATAGTGGTTGCGAAGAACTTGATTTATTTATTAAAAGTTAAATAAAAAGTATTGCAAATTTGATAGTCTAGGCATTTAAGGGTTAATGTAAATGAATATATATTTAATCTCACGATTTCCTCTTACTGAATAATTGCCTGGAAAAGTTGAATTAGGAATGAATATTTCTCGCTCATTTAAAATTCTAGTTTAATCCAGATATAATCATACATCATCCTGAATACAGTACAGAGAAACGAAACAACCTTTCATCACGATGATTAAATTTTCTAAACTGATGCACAGCGTCCTCGGGATACTTAAATTTTAAATAGCAGTGTGAGTGTGCTTTAAATTACGCGTTTAAAGTGTAATTTTGCATATTTATGCTCCAAAGCATATTCTCAAATGTGAAAGCTAGCTTTTCATTATAATACTTCAGATTTCTTCGCAAAAATTCTTTAGGTTACTTACATTTATAAACTTGCGATCGAAATTGAATGTTCGTAATTGCAAGTTAATAAAAAACTAGTTGGGGGCCACAGTAATACTTACCCATCATAGATATACTTAATATAAAATATGAAAATAAAACATATATAAACTGTTTATAAAGTACATTGCAATTCCATCCTTATAACTCCAAAAATGATAAGATTTACTGCAGATTAACTAACAGTTTACTGCGTCGGATTAAGCGTCTCATTTCCAATAAAAATATATCTTTGAATTTAATTTTGGAATGAAATATAGTGTCATGAAAAATCGAAGAGTGTGGAAAATACGATTACATATATCTCGGCACCTAATTATCCGATCGACTTCATTCTTTATGCAAAAGTTATGTTTCTTATTGCCTTTTATATTCACTCTTTAAAATAAACAATTTCGAAAAATTTTATGTACCTTTTATCAGAACGAATATTTCGAGAGTCCGCAAAAGAAAAGTTCCGGATAATCGAGGTTACTGGAATTCAATAGGCTTCTTCTCATTATTACATAGTAAGTACATACCAAATTTCAAGTACCTATTTCAATTTGTTCGGGAGATAGAGCGTTTACAGACACGCACACAGACAGACGGACGGCACTTTTATTAACCAATCATACGTAGTATAGGTTAAATCTTGTAATCGTTTTGAAAATCGAAACAAAATTTTTGACGGATTTACGCGTTTCAGACACTGGAGAATCCGAAAAATATATTTTTAGAAAAAAAAAAATTGCCGTCCGTCTGTCTGTGTGTCTGTGTGTGTGTCTGTAAACACAACTCCCGAATAAATTGAGATAGAGACGTGAAATTTGGTATGTACTTGGTATGTAATAATGGGAAGAAGCTTATTGAATTTCAATAACCTCGATTATCCGGAACTTTTTTTTTTCGGAAATAATCATTCTGATAAAAGGTATATAAAAATTTTAGAAATTGTTTATTTTAACGAGTAAATATAAAAGAGAATACAAAAAACATAAATTGTGCATAAAGAATGAAGTTGATCGATAATGAGTTGCCGAGATATTTGTAATCATATTTTCAACATTCTTCGATTTTTCATGACCCTGTATTTCATCCAAATTTCAATTCAAAGATATATATTAATTGGAAATGAGACGCTTAATCCGATGCAATAAACCGTTAGTAAATATGAATAACATTTTTGGTTATAAGGTATAAGAATGTTTCTTTTACGCAATTCAGTAATAAAACATTTAAAGTTTATGACGTCATCAAGCCACGATTTTATGCTAATGTATTTTATAAGTAGTTTACACATGTTTTAATTTCATATTTTATATTATGCATATCCATGGTGGATAAGTATTACGGTGGCCCCCAACGACAAGTTTTTTCTAAAAATATGTTTTTTGGAATATCCAGCGTCTGAAACGTGTAAATCCGTCAGTTGGTTTTTTTTTTTTCGATTTTTAAAACGATTACAAAACTTACCCTATACTACATATGATGGGTAAGTAATAATATTTTGCGTCTTATTGCTATAGTTATACTAAAAATTGTTTGAAGCTGCAAAATATGATGAATCAAATACAGGGAGGCCGAAAACCTACTTACCTAGAATAAACACTAATTACTAAGTCAATAATAAGTGTAATTGTTGGAAAATGGTGTGATATGTTTGTAACATCAAGGCATTTTTAAAGGCATATTTTACATTATTTTGTAAGATTAAAAATATAGTTATTCGCATCATAGCTTCAAACCTTCCGTTTTCTTGCAAGTAAAATTAATATATTTTTTAATCAAAAAATTTGTTTAAAATAAAGTATATTGTTTCTATAGGGTACTTATTTGTTTTGAATTATTAACCCTTTGTGTACGTCGCCGTTGAAACGTACTCTCCGACCACGTATTGTGTGGAAAATTATCAAGGGGAAAATAAGGATGAATCGAAATACAGCCGTCTCGCAGGAAGAAAGAAGAAATCGAATTGCTGAAGAGGGAAACTTCCACCGGTAACTTTTAATAGAATTATTCGTTTTGTTTTAAAACCTTATTCCTGCAGAATTTGCATCCAGAAAATTTCTGTTCCGTTTTATTGGTGGGAATTTGCCCCAGCGGTAATCAGGCTTAAGTTGTCACCCCTAATAACTAATCGATTCTTCCATTTCCTCCTTTAAACCGGATGTTTACCTTTCCATCTCATCGGTGGTACAACAGTATGTTTTTTTTCGATGGTTTCAACTAATTGCACGCCTACGCGGCCGTAATCAAGAGGTTAAGTAAAAGGAGTTGAAAAATATTTAAGTGATATTTAAAAAAAAAAAAAAACACTAGGTTGGCGCAATGGTGTAACTATTACAACTATGCAGCTTGTTGACTAATTTTCTAATCCTGAAATATACAGGGTGTAACTGAAATGCTTCAACAAACTTTGAGGGATGATAGTACTCATGAAGACGAACAAAAAATGCAATGAAACATGGTGTCGCAAATGACGTTTAACCCCTTCAGGGGCAGTGGTATGTTTATGAAAGCGATTAATTTTAATTCCAAAACGCCATAATGGCACCAGAATTTTGCTAAAATCTTTTCCATTTAATATGTATGTGAAATATAGCCTTTTTCTTATTTACAAACAAATTTTTTTATAAATTCCGGTGCCAGTCATTTATTTCAACATGTTAGTACTAAAAGTAGTTTGCCCCTGAAAGGCTTAAAGGATAAAAATAGAGAAAATGCGTCTGAAAATGGACTGGTACCGGAATTTACAAAAACAATTGTTTGTAAATAAGAAAAAGGCTATGTTTCACATAAATATTAAATGGAAAAGATTTTAGCAAAATTCTGGTGCCATTGTGGCGTTTTGGAATTAAAATTAAGTGGTTTTTTAGACATACCACTGTACCTGAACGGGTTAAATGTCATTTGCGACCCCGTGTTCTATTGCATTTTTTGTTCATCTTCATGAGTACTATCATCCCTCAATGTTTGTTGAAGCATTTCAGTTACACCCTGTATATAAAATATGCCTTAAACATCTGGATTTCACGAACTTATCCCAGAAGTTTTAAACAATTATACTTAGAGTTAACTTAGTTATTGGCGTTTACTGTTCGTAAATAGGTTATCGGCCCTCTGTAAGTCCATAAATTAAATTTATAATATTAGTATTAATTTGATATTATCGATAAAAAAATTCAATGAATTTCAAAATGTTTCATTCTTTTAAATTCTATATGTATACTCATGCTCCGCTTGATGAAGCTACCACTTTGTTGCTCTTGAAACTATCGTCGTGTTTCTTGATGATTTTTGAAGGCTATTGATATATTTTTATTTGTATAGTTTTATCCTCCACTACACATATATTATCTAAATGTCCCTATTAGTCTAAGAATTCTATATTAAGCAAAACAGATAAATGTAATTGATAAGAGTGCAAATATTTATTTATGTAACATATATTTCGAAACCTGTAACAATTATATTGAAATATTGAAAAATATTAAAACCTGTATATGTATCTGTATACCTCGTATCTTAGATTATACTTTTTTTATACTTAAGAAATAATCCCATAAACGTAACCTTAAGCTTTAAATTACATTCAGATGGAATATATCAAATTTCAGAATACATCGTTAAGAAAAATCGGTACGTGCCACGACAGATTCGCTGCGCCAACAATTGGAAATATTTTTATTACAATAGCTCTTATATTTATAGCTATCTTCATCGTTACTATATAGTTAATATTATATAGTTTCCATTAAAAACAGTTTAAGAAGTATTTATATACATATAACTAGATGATATTATACAGCAAAGACATATAGTATATATAAATTTTATTTTTGATACAGTATATTTATCTATACTAATAAAATAAAGTTTCGATCTGTGTGTCTGTCTGTGTGTGTGTGTGTGTCTGTTGGCGATGGCTAGGAAAATTTAGCGCACCTAGAAGTCTGTAAATTTAGATTTAGATAGTCCAAACCCTCTCTTGGTGCTCCTGACCATCAGAATTTTAATATTTTGATAATTAGCCTGGATATTAATTAGATTCTCATTAACCATCGCTTCTAAAATGACATCTTTTAAATCAAAATGGCGGAAGAAACGAATCGTTTGCAAGCGGAAATGAACTAATTCGAAATTATTTTACTAATTAGCGAATTTTAAGAAAACTAATTAAGATATCAATTTGAAAATTTCTGAGCATATGTAAAAAAAAAATTCTGCATCCGTTTATGCAATTTTTGAAAAATTCGGCCGGTAATTTTTCTTAATTTATGCAAAAAACTGCTAAAAATCTGCTGGCGCCAGTGAAATAAATCCGAGAAAGTTTCAGACAGGGATCTGCTTTCATTAAAAACTGAACTACAAAGAGATCTGTTTCTCGGGCCGATCCTTCCATTTAGTTTGCGAAAATGAAAGGAAATAATTGCCAATTTTTACTAATGAACAAAAATTTAGGTAACTAATTAAGATATAGATTTGAAATTGAGGTCCGGAAGGGGTGTCATCTGCCGGTTATTTTAGCGTAGCGTCTTCGTTATGTTCTAATTATCAGAAAAATGTCATTCTTTTTTTAATGATCGCGTTAAGGTAGTTGACGGTGGTTCTCTTGAACAAATTATTCATTACATTTGCGGGTATGGGGAGGGAGAGGGGGTTAATGCCATTCTCTGAGACTGTAATTATCTCGAGCCCGGGCAACGCCGGGCGGGTTAGCTAGTATTAAATAATATTTATATTATATTCATTCTGGTGGTCATAACAATCCGACGGAAATAAAACTACCATGGTTAATGTTATGCTAAAAGCCGTCAATTTGATGTTAGAGCATCGTTTCCAATCACTCTAAAATAAAACTGGCTTTTTAGGGAGGGGTGATATGCGGCTATCGTACCTGCTTTCATTTTGTACCCGTTTCCATACGCAAGCACAAAAACAAACCCGGCTATTTTCACCTTCAAACCGGTTTGTGCATTGGAAATTGTGTAGGGGTTAAAAGACCGTTCATAAAGGTCTTGGAAAAAGCATTGGAAATGTGGCTTTCGTTTACCCGAACTGAATCATGGGTAAAAGCCGAATTACTGACCTAATTGCTTGCAGGTCTGATTTCCGGAAAAAAATTGACCTAGGCTAGTTTCACCTTCAAACCGGTTTGTGCCCTGGAAATGGTGTAGAGGATAAAATGACCGTTCATAGGAGTCTTGGAAAAATTATTGGAAACGCGGCTTTGGTTATGTTTTTAATAAATCTATACTAAATTACAGTTTTGTGATACTTTAGTATATTTTTATTTATTTTGAATAATTTTTAACAATGTTATGTATTTATTAAATGTACATTCAATTACCTTTTCGAACGCAGTTGAGGACTAGCAACGATAAAAACAATTGACGATTGACAACCATTTTTGGTGATCATTCTTCCCGGCAAGGATAGTACGAGAAACGAATACGAATTAGTAAAGGCTACAAATTACTAAAGGTTATATAATTTACATGAGCTGTAATTTTCCAACAGGATGAAAATAGTGTGGCAGTGACGTGCGCTAACCACTGAGCTACAGAGTGTCTTTAATTATAAATACAACAGTATTTTGTTACAATTACAAACTGTATATACAGTTTAATGAAAATGAAAACTACTATTCAGTAGAAGCATGTAAAATAAAAAAATAATAGTCTGATGTCACTGCGCTTGACTTTCCAAATATTGGCATACGTGTCCAGAATATGTATTAAAAGAAATTGTTATAAATCTCTGACAGAATGGAATCGACTGGGTTCGAGCACTGGAAGCATTCCCTTTTGAAAAGGATTCGGTACCTCTGCGCCACTCATGCTTGATTACACCATCGCAATATTTATCAACTGTACTCTGTCACAATACCTTCGTGATTTTCCCTATAAAATCGTTTGCAAAATGGTTTGAAAATGGTTTAAAAATGAATTAATTCCTCAATTCGTTGGCCACATTTTACCACAGTTCTTGCGACTGTAGTCTATAACATATTCTCGAATTTGGAGCCCAATCAGAGGTCCCGTATGAGGGGGGGTATTCCTGTGTTCACTTACACATACCTGGACGCACATACTACGTACATACATGAACACATACTTCGTACCCTGGAGCCCTCCCTTTTTAGCACTTTCCAACCTAGTTGAAAAGTGCTTATGACTTCGGTTTGTCTGGCCGTCTGCCGTCTGTCCGTGCTCTAACTCCCGTAAATATGCTCGGATTGCTCTGCAATTTTTATATGTTATTGTCGTTATCTATAGCATGTTCCCTATTTCAACGGACGTGTGTAGCACTTATAGTTTTTTTACAGGGACACTCAAAAGAATTCCGTTACATTGCGGTCTATGGGGAAAAATCATTTGCGGTTTATTTAAATAATATTTCACTATTTTAAACGCATCGTAATTTATATATATTACTAAGGTGCATTAGAAGAAGCTTAATATGAAACAGGGTGTGCATAGCACTTATAGTTACTTTACAGGGACAGTAAAAATAATTCCGTTACATTACGTCTATGGAGAAAAATCGTCTGCGGTTTATTTAAATAATGTTTCACTATTTTAAACGCATTGAAATTTATATAGATCACTAAGGTGCATTACAAGAGACTTACTACGGAATATTGTGTGTATAGCAGTCATCGTTCATTTACAGGGACACGCAAAAGAATTATCTACTGTCTGTTAATAATAATTCCTGGAAGTGCGTTTTAAGTTATTGAACGCGATTTTAATTTTAACTTGATTTTTGTCTATTACGTGGTGTGTATAAATTCTGTAGATCCTATACAGGGCAGCACAAAAGTTCGCGAACACATTTCTGTTTATTGACAAACTCCAGACGGAGAATTTTAAACTGTGCTACGCGTTTCCTAACTGAACTAAAATTATCATCCTATGTAGTATATATACAAATCTATAGATCCTATACAGGGCTGAATAAAAGTATTCGGACATTTTTCCGAATATTGTATATGTTGGAAATTCCTGAAATTATGTTTTTAAATATGTTATGCGTTTTCTAAATTGTTTACTTAGATGTTAGCTTTTAGCTTATTAAACGGTATGATTTGTAAAATTATTTTGGAAGCGTTGGAAAGTGCTATATAATCTATGCTTGACGCATGATTTTTCGTTCTTGTTGAAATTGGTGACGTTACTTCTGCGTCACTCACACTTGCTTACACTGCCGTAATATTAATTATTTATACTCTGTTAAAGTTCCTTGCTGATTTTCCCAATAAAATTGGTTGCAAAAGCTTTAAAAATGAATTAAATGCTTAATCCGTCGCTCGATATTTACGACAGTTCTTGCGATCATGGTCTATTTGACAGAGCTTAATTTGAAGTCCCGTATATGTATTACTGTGTCCACTCACGCATACAAATCATGATTATAATATTTTGCTTAGACTATGTGTTCGAAAAATAAAATATTAACTGAAATTTGTAGTACAAACATGAAATATACATTTTAAAATAGTCCATAAATAAATAAATAATTAAAAACTCTAAAAATTTTCTTTAAACTGAACTGCTATTAAAATGTGCTTAAATGAAGTGATATTTCTATAAAATTTTCTCTGCAGCGGACTGAAAAAAAAATCATGCCTCTCTAAAAACTAATAAACGAAATAAAATATAAATTTTGTATCATGTATACAAATTATCTTTCAATAACACTATGTGAAAGGAATAAGGTAATTTACTTCGTATCAGTTTTCTAATTAACGCATTAATGCGACATGAAAGTTTTACAAATTTCCAGTAAACTGCTTTCCTATATGATGTTTTACTGTACTTTCTATATGATGTTTTACTTTAGCTCGCAATTTACTAGTACTATTACGTTGGGATATTTTTTTTTTCAAATTTAATATATTAAATAGAAGACATTTTTTATGAGTGTTTAAAAGTACATAAAAAAATCCCTTTTTTTAAAATTACTCATGTGATTTTAAACATTTTCTCGTGTCATCAGCATAGTCCACATTTTCGAAATAAGTATGTTGTTTTAAAACACTATAATTATATTTTCATCACCCATTTTAAAAATTAATAAAGAGTACCTACACATCAATACTTCACGGTAGACAAATTAAAGGTTCCAGATAAAATAATGGAGAAGTCCGTATCATTAAAGTAGCAGAACTTTTTACAGAATATTTGTTAGCAATAGTTAAAATAAATAAAAAGTTGTCTTTTAAAACCAGTTACTACTCAAATACAGACAAAAGAATATATTCCAGAGAATTGAGCTTCCAGAAAAGAAATCAGATCCTGTAAAAGATAACTCCAAGTTTTTCTTTCATTATAAATTTTACTAATAAATAAATGAAATGAAAATTCTACTAGTTTTCTCTAATATTAACATTTAACTGAATATTTTATATAAATTTTGTATCATGCATATAAATTATCTTTGAATAGCCATACGTGAAAAGAATAACGTGATTTACTTTTTATCAATTTTCTAATTAGCTCATTCGTACCCCTTTAAAACGTCATTTTCGATAAAAATATATATATTTTTTTCATTTTTGCAATAATATTAAAATTCAATGTTTTATCTATCGAATTCCGCTTAAACTGCGTCTGTATCGTAATTAGAATATAATTTGTGGCCAATAATCACGTAATAAGATCACTAATTGCAATTATACTATAGATAAAATGCTTAAGTGATACAAAGAGAAACACAAAAGTATTATAAAAACCTTTTAATGATCTACATATGTTAGTGCCATATATAATAGAGCCGTATGAACTATCAGGTGTTTATGAAATCTCGTTCACCAGAGAAGATAGAACATTACAATATTGTATAGGAATCACCACTAGAAAGTTTAAAACAAGATTAAAAGAGCATATGACAGATATCAAATAATGACATAAGTACTACAGCACTGGCAAGACTACATAGAACCGAAACTTTAAAAATTGATTTTAAAAATAGTAAAATAATTTATCCATCAAGGCTTTATTTCCCATATATTACCCGTGAATCAATAGAAATTTATATGCGTAACGTGAACATTTGCAATGAATCTGCCTCATTGAAATTACCTAAAATTTGGCACGAGGTACTTTTCAGTTTTAGAAAAGCAATAAATAAATATTAATTTTCGCGTTTACAACTGACTATTTTAAGCACCTGCATTTTTACATATATGATCGCGCGATTTAGGGTTTTCAAGTTTATTTTCAAAAATTTGCAAGAATATTTTGTTTATCGTTGTATATCTTGAAAATGGCACCGTATGAGCGCTGAAACATATATCGATCATTAAATGGTTTTTAGAAGCCTGTTGTGTTTCTTTTTGTATCACTTAAGCATTTTATCTATATTTTAATTTATGGACGTTTAAATCTCAGATAGAGATGATATATACAGTTCTCACTTTTATGTTCTTCATCATATTTAATCGCATAAAATTATAACATATTCTGAAATTAAATAAGATTTATAATCGAAAAATGTAACGCTATACTCCCTGGAAATTCTAAAGAATGTAGCTACCATGATACGCATATATTTAAAGTGACTGATTCCCATTGCTTATGGACTATTATAGCTTAAATCTAAAATATACCTCAATAAATTTGAGATTTTGAGAGTATTCAGTAAATTGAGATTTTTAGATACTGAAATTTCCCAATTTACATAAATGTGTAACACAATTTATAGTTATTTAAGACAAATAAAATATTAAAGTTAATATCAATTACTAAGATTTCTCATATTGAATTTAACAGATTTATATAATTTATTTATGATAGGAATAATTTAAATATTTTAATACAATAGAAGTATAATCTAAAACAATGCACAGTACATTCTGTTATAATTCCTAAGAAATATTTAATAATGAATAATAGACTGTTTTCTTCTTTTATTGAAAAGAAATAACGCTTACAGTGCATAATTTATTGAGATTTCATATTCATTCATTTATGAATTATTCATAAAGGTTTACTTAAAGAATTTTATATTAAAAAAGAGAAAATAATTTTCTATACATACTTTGTTTTTCTTTATTCTGAAAATAATTAATTATTAAAAATGCTTTTAATAATAGCATTTTTGAAAGTGTTAACTAACCAGGTCTTCTTTTTTATGAAAACACGTTTTCCTTTATGATAAATTTTTATTTGTTTTCAATCATTAAAGTTTTAATAGTTGTTTCTATCGAAAACTAATTTGAGTTTCAAGAATCTGAGATTTTATGTTGTATAAATGATTATCAGATTCGCCATAGAATAAGTGGTAATTTGTTCCTTGACCGTTTTAAAATTTACATAAAAAATTAGATGTAGAATAATCTTTTTACATTTTTCTCATCCGTATTTGTGTCAATAATTGATCAATCATTCACTTTACAACACTTATAAATTCTATAGATACGTTTAGCAGACCTACAGCTATGAAAGTAACAGTGGATTCATATGAAGAAATTTAAATAATTTATTAATTTACGTTTCATGAATCTGAGAAACTTTCTTTTATTTTAACGTATAACCATTACTTTGACAAATATCTATCTAAGAAAAAGCAAAAGATAATATAATGCTGAGTGTTTCAAATAAATTAGTGCATATAAAGACAATTGCATTGGTTAAATTAATTATTTTGATGCAATTTCTCTTTAATATTAATTTTTTAAAGAAATATATCATTCGGTATTTACCAAAACTGTTCTCTAGTGAAAAGTAGTGATAGTTTAAATAAATTCTTTGTCAATACATATACAAATTGACTTATTAAGACTTATCAAGGTGCGTACAATTCTCACTTTTATGTACCACTCTTTTAGATTTAAATTCTTCGGCATATTTAATCTCATAAAGGTATAACACATTCTGTAATTAAATAAGATTTTTAATCGAAATACTTACTCGCCTTTACTCCTAGGAAATTCTAAGGAATGTACGTACCACGATACACATACATTTAAAATGATTGATTGCCATTAATTATGGATTATTATAGCATAAATATCCTAATCTATTTCAGTCAAATTGAGATTTTGAGATACTGAAATTTCTCAATTTACATAAATGTATAACATTTGTAATAATTTAAGACAAAATAAAACATTTAAGTTAACCCTTTGGGGACGAGCGACCCGTATACGTGACGCATAAGATGCTCAGAATCCTCGATTATTCCCACCAGTAAATTTTTATTATAAGATTTGCCTTATTTAATGGTGGCATTTCTGCGATTCAATTAGGAGAAAATTTCTGTTTCGAAAAACCGGTGGTAAAAGATTAAAAATTCTGTAAAGGACGCTCGTCGCGAAGGGGTTAATATCAATTGTTTACTCAATACCAATGATTTCTCATACTAAATTTCTTACATTTATATTATAATAAGAATAATTTAAAATAGTCTTAGTACAATAGAAATGTATTTTAAATCAACATACAGTTTATTTTCTTATAATTTCTAAGAAAAGATTCCATAATACATAACAGATATTTTTTTCCCTTTATTATAAAGAAATAAGATTACAGTACATAATTTATTGAGCTTTCATAATCATTCACTTATGAATTATTCATAAAAGGTTTACTTAAAAAATTTTATAAAAAAAAAACATAACTTTCTTTACATATTTTCCTTTCCTTTATTATAAAAACAATTAATTATTAAAAATTCTTTTAAGAATACTCTCTTTGAAAGTGTTAAATAAACAGTTCTTTTTTATGAAAATCCTTTGCTTTTATGATAATTTTTTATTTATTTTCCAACCAACAAAGTTTTAATAGTTATTTCTCTAGCAAATTAATTTGCAGTTCAAAAATCTGAGAAACTTTCTTTTATTTAAAGGTATACCATTACGTTTGACAACTATTTAATTATGAAAAAGAAAAAAAAATGATTGTAACACTGATTGTTCCAAATAAATTAGTGTATATAAAGACAATTTCAGTAGTTAACACATTGACGGACACTTGCGGCTATAGCCGTCACAGCGAAGTTCACAATGTGTCATGACGGCTATAACCGCCCAAAACGAAACGGTCGTTTTTAGACACTACGGCTATAGCAGCACAAATGTGCATTTACCGGCGTACAAGTAGAAGCCCAGTGTCATGTTTTGGAAACAATTTTTAGGTTGAAGTTTGTTTTCCACCTGTTATACGAGTTGCAGCTTCAGTATGCACGTGCAGGTTGGCTAGTGGTCAGGGAAAAATACAGTAAAAAAATGATTATTACCAGTATATTCTTACAGAAAAATTCAAATTGATTATTTGATCGAATAATCAACATAAATTTTTCTATGAGAATATACTTGTGTTTATCACTTTTTTGACTGTATTTTTCAATGACCATTAGCCACCCTGACGTGGTTGTAAAGAGAGTGTGCAACCTAATTAAAGGTGCTGAATTAATCAAAATTAAGTTTATTTAAGCAGAAAGAGTAAAACTATATTTCTAATCTTCTAAAAATTACAAAAACGTATGGTGTCAATTTTCGAACTTCACTATTTCCTACTGTCCGTCAACGTGTTAAATCATTTTTTATACAGTTTCTTTTTAATATTAACATTTGAAAGAAATATAATCCAATATTCGGTATTTATAAAAAATGTCCTCTAGGGAAATTAGTGATAATTTGGCAATAGATACTTACTAAGCAATAGCCGACATTTAACAAGAATATCCTTTTGTAAAAAGTAATAATACATGGTGTGACCAATAAGTAGGGTGAATGATGCAATAAGTCTGACGTTGTGTAGGCCTCACATGGAAACTGTTTACACTCCTTCCAAATAGTCCCCGTGCTGTGCTATGCGCCTCTGACAACTGGTGTACAAATCGTCAAAATCTCTTGAAAATCCTCCAATGGTACAGGTTGGTTAGTTGGTTGATTGGGGTTTTATGGCACAAAGTCCCTTCAGGGACATGCTGCGCCAAAAAAAAAAGATTAAAATAAGAACATCAAATTGAAATATAAAATAGATTTAAAACCTTGTCATAAAAACAGGATGAATGAAAATAACACATTTAAATAAAAACAGTGATATGATGATAAATGTATAATTAAAACCATTCAATGAAAATATAACACATCGTCTAATAGAAATAAACACATGTTTTCACAATTAAAATAGAAACAATCTTTAAACTAACAATTGGTAAAATGTTCAATAAACTAACAGTTGGTAAAATTTTCAATAAACTAACAGTTAGTAAAGTTGTTAAAGTTTCGAGCAGAAATACATTTACAATCACGTAGTCTCGAATTCCTCAAAAACAGTATTATCATCATCATTTGAGTCAGAGCTGTAAGACTCTGAATCCATTTCTTCCTCCGCATAGTGCAGCAGCTGTTTGGAATCCTTTGTAGTAGGAAGCGGTGTATCAAAACAAAATTTCTGGTTTTGCCCTTCACAGTTTCCAATGGTTCAGGATTCAATTCCCGTGTAAGAGCAGCTGACGTTTTCTCAAATCCTGTGCCACGATTTTCTGAAGTTCCCCGACGGATAAACAGTTAGTCCGACAGCATCCTGATGGTTAATCGCCGATCTCGCTGCAACAGTTGACGTACTCTCTCGCATTGATTAACGTACAAGATAGGACAGTTACAGCAAAATCTGTAATGTCAGCTATAATAACGCCAATAGTGACAAGGGAGGGGGAGGGGGAACTGACAAGCTTCCGAAATTTACCCATATATATGAAATCTGTTTATGATTTATGTTTTTAATATCTATTATTTTCGCTTCCAGGCAAACGATTCTCTTCAAATTGGCCGTTCGCTGGTGTGTTAAGTTACTTTTTAAAGAACTTCATCTTTAGGGTTTCGTTCATCTCACAAAACCCTATTACTCCCGCTTCGTTGTCTGTCCGTGACGGTTCTCAGAGACTATGTAACTTAGAGTCATGAAATTTTGTGTACTTATTGCTAAACACCTATTAAGAAGCTCAAAATAAAAAAAATGGGAAAAATCGTATTATTTTAATATATAGAGATAAAAAACTAAAAATCTAACAGCCTTATCCTATTAAATTTAAAAATTTTTCGTTATAGCAACTGCCAACAATTAAAAATCCACAATAAAATTATTTCTACAATAATTAATTTTCGATTGAAAGATTTCCACGTGAAAAATGAAAATGAAATAAAAAGTTTCACCAATTTAAAAAAAAAATTAATCTGACGTCATATTGGTAATAAAACAGAAATTTTCAAACATTTTTCAATAATACAAGGAGTATGAGTATGTGTAAATATATAAAGCAGCTTAATATGACGTCATTAGAGAATTAAAAGGAAAATTAATCTGACGTCTAACATTTTGAAGGGCTCTATACAACATGTTTAATTTTTAAATTGATTTTTTTTTAATATCGCATTTAGTCCACATGACATACAATATTATGATCGAGTATAATAGCGGGCTTCGCCCACTATCACGTCTGTGCCAATTTTCGAGAAAACGAGAAAACAGATCGGTAAATTTTTACTTTATAAAAAACACCCTTTATATTAAATACCCAATTCTTCCATTATGCTTTCAACTTAAAGTTTGTTTCACTTGCAAAATATATTTCGGATGAACAATTTTTTATGCTTTTATCAATTCCCAAATCATATATATATATATATCCCTCGTTAATAAATAGTATCATAAAAATTATAACGTTGTAACGCTTAATTAAATATATTAACTTTTCTATTAAAATTAATCTAATATTTAAAGGGCTTTAAATTACTGTAATGGCATATATTATCTATAAATATTTTAGCAAAGTATTTTGCAAAGCCTAAATTTAAAATTTATCCGTATATTTATTTAGGAGTCGAAGCAATTGTATTAACGTTTAACGTTGTTTGTTACAAATAAAATTGAACATTCTTAACAAACCATACACGAAATATTTTCAGTAAAATCAAGTAAATTCAATTATTTTCAACATAAATAGATTATTTAAATAATTTCTTAGAATCCCGAGATGTTAATATCCAACTGCAGCGTACCTTTTGTGTTTGAAATTTATTATTTGTTTTATGTTTAGGTATGTTTTTCAAAATTTTAAGCAACTATTCAATTTTGTAAGAAAAGCATATTGTTTACAACACATATAATTACTAACATATAAAATGCAGTATTTTAAATATGAAATTTATTACGGATGAATATCAACCACTGTAAATTTGCATTCTTCATTTATATCAATTCCGCAACTATACATCCATCGTTAGTGTCATTAAATGGTAGAGTTTTAACGTTTATTATATGTATATATATATATATGTCCCCTTTTCTATTTAAATTACTGTAATTTTTAAATGAAATTAGATTATTGTAATGAAATACTACCTTTAAATAATTTAGGCAAACATCTGAAATTCAAATTTATCCCTACATTTATCAAAAGAATAGACACAGCTGTATTAACATTTAACATTGTTACAAACAAAAACGAACAATTTTAACAAAGAATACCAAATATAATTTCCGTAAAATACAGTAAATTCAATTACTAACATAACTGGATTATATAAATAGTTGCTTAAAATCTTGAAACATTTGTATTCAACTGCAACATTTCTTTGTCTTTGAAATTTATTTATTAAATTAAATTATATTTACGTATGTTTTTGAAGATTTTTAGAACATATCCAGTGTTGTATGATAACAGAAAACATATTGTTTATTACAGAGATAATTAATATCATTTAAAATATGGTAAATTATATAAATGTTTAATCAAAATTTCCAATTTAAATTTATCATTGTTGAAGTTATAAATTAATTTTACTTTTAGATAAATTATTCAGAGATTTCCATTTTTCTTGAAATATTGTGTATATCAAATAGATCTGTATTAAATACGACACAACTCCTAAATAGAAAAAAATAGTAAAATCTAAAACATGGCGGATATGAAGTCGTTTATAATGAAAAACACTTTGTCCTCAGAAGATTTATAATAATAAAAATTATGCTATTTCGATTTATTAGCATCCATAAAATATATTGGATTATAAATTAAGCTTTGCTTCACGTATTTCACCAGATCACAATATGCATATTTTCGAAAATAATTAACCCATTAGCTGCCAACCACGAGTATACTCGGGGTTTTTCAATTGCGAATTCGTACCGGAAATTTCGAAAAAAGAATTTTTGTTTTATGTAATCACGAAATGTCTGCAATTAAATAGATTAAATATTACTATTAGTATTTTCTGGTATGAATCCGAACTTTCTAAATAAAATAAAATTCCGGTAATTTTAACCCGTCGGTGAGCATGTTAAAAAAAAAGAGGGGGGAATTGTGTATTGTTTCAACGTATGGTATTTTTTTTACATAAATCGATTTTTAAAAGCTTAAAATATGCCAGGCCAAAATTACAGCTCTCCCAGGTAAGGAGTTTTTGAGTTATGCTTAAAAACTACTCACATTTCATACATTATATACTGTCACATCTGTCAACGATAAAATTGAATTTAACATTAGGATTTCCGAACTTAAAACCAGCTTAATTCCTAAACTACTTGTCCGACTGGCTTCTCGTTTTGTTTTCGAAGGAAACATTTACAGAAATATCCAAATAAGATGTCATAATGATTAACACTGAAAATATTAAAGTTTGTTACGATTTCTATATGTTGACAACACCCTAATCAAACTTCTATGGCATTCATTAGTAGACATTGTTACTAATCGAGTGATATCAGCCACATTTTTATACGTTGCTTTGCGATAGAGTTAGTAGTGGTGTATCTTTTTTTAACACTTTCCAACCTAGTTGAAAAGTGTTTATGACTTCGGTTTGTCTGGCCGTTTGCCGTCTGTCCGTGCTCTAACTCCGGTAAATATGCTCGAATTGCCCTGAAATTTTTGTATGTTATTGTCGTTTACTGTAGCATGTTCCCTGTTTCAACTGAAGGGTGTAGCACTTATAGTTTTTTTTACAGGGACAGTCAACAGTATTCCGTTACTTTACAGTCAATGGGAAATAATCGTCTCATGTGCATTTTGATAACGCTACTATGTCATTTAAAACATAATGAAATTGATATATAATTATGAAGCGCATTAAAACATGCTTTTTGTAGAATATGGGGTGCAATTCATTTATTATTCATTTGCAGAGTCAAACAAAAGAATTCTGTTACACATTGTTTGATGGGGAAATATCGTTTCCAGTGTAATTTAGTGATATACAGTCATATACAGGGCTGCACAAAATAATTCGACTACTTTTTTGACACTGGAAAATTTCGAAAACTGTATTTTTCATTTTGTTATATGTTTTCTAAACTGTTTATTTACATATCTTCTTTCACTTTATTTACGGTGAAGTTTCGTTAGAGTTTTCTGGCTGCGTTGGAAAGTGTTTCATAATCTATGCTTGACGCATGATTTTTAGTTTTTGTTTAAACTGACAATACATTTTCGAATTCTATAAAATACTAATAACTGTGTTTTAAAAAATAATTTTGATGAAGCTCTAATATTCTACAAAACCCTATGAATACTAATGTAGTTTATTGATTTCAATAGACGAAATCTTAAAAAAAAATATTTTATGATTGCAAAAATCTTCTATCGTATTAAAAGTGTTTTTGTTTAAACTGACAATACATTTTCGAATTCTATAAAATACTAATAACTGTGTTTTAAAAAATAATTTTGATGAAGCTCTAATATTCTACAAAACCCTACGAATACTAATGTAGTTTATTGATTTCAATAGACGAAATCTTAAAAAAAAATATTTTATAATTGCAAAAATCTTCTATCGTATTAAAACTGTTTTTGTTTAAACTGACAATACATTTTCGAATTCTATAAAATACTAATAACTGTGTTTTAAAAAATAATTTTGATGAAGCTCTAATATTCTACAAAACCCTACGAATACTAATGTAGTTTATTGATTTCAATAGACGAAATCTTAAAAAAAAATATTTTATAATTGCAAAAATCTTCTATCGTATTAAAACTGTTTTTGTTTAAACTGACAATACATTTTCGAATTCTATAAAATACTAATAACTGTGTTTTAAAAAATAATTTTGATGAAGCTCTAATATTCTACAAAACCCTATGAATAATAATGTAGTTTATTGATTTCAATAGATGAAATCTTAAAAAAATGTATTTTATGATTGAAAAAATCTTATATCGTACTAAAATCAGGTAAAGCGTTTTGGTAGGTTCAATTTTCATGAAAACATAAATTAGGACATAAAGGGTTAAATGATAAAATACATTGATGAAAAATTTTTTTGCAACTAATTTTTATAATCACATCGCTAAAACATTCAGGCCCTATTTATAGTAATAAAAACAATTTTATCATCGTTAATCCATTTTATTTATCTAATTTATCAAGGATTTATGAAGAAAAATTCCTGAACAAAATGTTTTCGAAACGTATATATATAAAATATTATTAAATATGTATCAACTATTCTGATGAAATTTTCTGCCGTAGATTTCGTAAATTAATATTTTTGTTAATATTATAATTTCAGAAAGAAGAAGCAAGCTTGTGGTAATTAGAGTATGAAATAAATACTTTTGTTTTAAAGCTGTCTATATAGCTAAGAAAAACATTGCCTACTGCAATTCTGTATTTTAATGTACTCTGATTTTGGGTCATTCGACATATTTAAACTTAATGTGGGTTTTTAAATAACAAACTTAATGACTTAACACACACACTCATAAAATTAAATTATTTTCGTGAACATCGTACTAACTATAATAGCAATTAAAGTATAATTTTTATAAATGTAATACAGTATTCTTTCATAATAACAAAACTAAGCACAACTTGACACATTTACAAACCATACCTGTGTTTCTCCCTCGCTCGTCGAAACTCGACCTCTCAACCCGAGTTTACCCGAATTAGCGTTTGACCTCAGGGCCTGGCGGATCAGGATTATTCGCTGCCGAGGAAAATGTGTTCACTGTGCACATATAGACATTTTATCTCTTAAAATATGTTACATTATGTATTTTTTCAAAATACAAAGCAATTGTTGTACTTTTAAAAAAAATATATATGAAATGCACCTATAAGAGGTAACAAGAAGATATAAATAGTTTATGATAGAGAAAAGTGTAAAACATTTATAAAAGTTTGAGCTTATAAAATTATGTCTGAAAGTTAATTTAATTATAACTTTGACACTTAAAAGTTACCTCAATTAAAATTAATTATGATGAGCAGTCAAAAGTAATTCAATTAGGGAAAAAAAGGTAAATGAAATTTCAGAATTCTTTTAAAAACCTATACAATAATGATTCATATTAAAGTAAATAAATTCTACGTTGCATAAAATGTGAATAAAAGAATAAATCCATTAAAAGCAAATTTAATTAAATCGAAAAAAAATGCTTTAAACGTTAAAAAACGTAATAAAGGTTAATATTACCTTAGCTAATGTTTAATTTTTATGTAAACATCTTTTCGTACCTAAAAAGTCCCTCATAATTTAATTAAATTTATTATTTTAATTTTTCGAAGATATGCTGAAAAGATGAGCAAAGCATTTTACTTTGAAAAACAGAAATTAACCACAACGAGAGCGCTGTGTGAGAAATATATTTTTAAAAAGAAATAAGCTTTACTTGTTAATATAATTTTTAAGTTCAACATTTTCTATCTTAAAGTCTTCATAATAATTTTTTTTAGCAGCATGGAATAGTTCTGTTGTTTTATATATATATATATATATATATATATATATATATATATATATATATAGTAGGGTGATCTGCGAAATGTAAATTTGTTGATGTATTTAAATAATGAGAACATGCTGAAATAATACAAAAGTGGATTTTATCCCTTGAAGATACTTTATTTTACAGAATTCTATAATTAGCCTTTTGAAATATAGAAAGATTAATACTTGAAAACAGTAGTCAGATTTACTTTGGCAGCTCTGCTGAAGTTTCTACAAAACGTGTAGAACATTCCAATTAGGTTTACCACAGCCAATTGCTTTCTGGACTGCTTTAGGTTCAGTGCTTCATGAGTGATGAAAATTATGAGACTGGGCTTTTCTGATTTTGAAAGTTTAAAATCATTGTGCTCGTAATCCCCGAATTTTGCTTTGACATCTCATGCATTCAAATTATGGAGAATAAAAAAATACCAGAGAGTTATTTAATTTGCAGATCACGCACATCATAAGTAAGATAAATTCAAACCACACGTTTATATCCATATATTTTTTTATATAAACATAAGGATGATATGTATAAATTCCTACGTATTATGATTTAAAAAGTAAATTTCACCAACATCAATAAAATCCCTTTCTTTGAAAGACCAATTGATATTCTTATCCTGGGTTATATATATTTTTCTTTGTTTTTTTTTCTTTTCATGTTCGCGAATGTGTATATGTGGCATAGTGATCGGCGCATTAACGAATTTCGTGTATTTTTTGCGATCCCAATACAACGAGGTTGCTGCATCGAGTGATGTTTATTTTTTTTTCATGTTCGCTAAGCGATCAAACATGCGGTGCAGTGATCGCCGAGTTAACAAATTTCGTGTAATTTTTGGGATTCCAATTTAACGAGGTTTCTGCATCCAGTGAGGTTTTTGTTTGGTTTTCATGTTCGTAAAGCGATTATATATGCTGTACAGTGATTGCCGCATTAACGAATTTCCTGTATTTTCAACTTTACATTGAACGTTAACTTTTTATGTAATTTTGCTAAAATGTATAAAACTTTGTTTCTTATTGCTGATATTACCTTTTTTTATTTATCGTTTTAAATTCGTCAAATAGAGTAGTATTTGAAACATAAATGCAATATCTTAAAAAAAAAAAAATTAATCCCATCTGGACCTATGACACCTGCTAAAAAAGTAAATTATTCCCAGGCATGCGCAATTGAAATCTCCAATTGTGAACCACACATTTTATTTATTTATTTACCATTTTTAAAAATGTTACTTTTTAATAATATTAAATTACTGTTTTGAACATAATTGGCAACAATAACTAAATTGGTACTTGGTAACCATTTTTGGCTATCTATCTTCTGGCCCGGATATTACGTAAGCACCATTAAACACTTTTATGGAGGAATCCTGCTGTCTTGTTTCAAAATGTGAGCCACCCTAAAATTTCAAATTGCTATATCTCAGCCATTTTTTTAAGATAGAGGCAGAACAAAAACTGCTCCAGAATTCCTGGATCAATAAGGCCAAACATTTAACAGAAAAAACTTTTAGGATTTCTAATTTTTTTAACACAGCTAATTTAACACAGCACCTCCATCCGACAGAATATCCCCAAATTCTACTGGGACATGCAGGCCAGAGTCAAAAACATGTAAAAAAATTTGATTCAATTATCTGAATAACTTCTTACACTTTTCGATGATACAATAATGAAAATGGAACAAAAGTCGCTATCACAGCGCCCTCTTTCGTCGAAATATCCCCAAATTCAAGTGGGACCTGCTGGTCATAGCCAAAAACACAGAATTTTTTTTTGTTTAATTATCTGCATAACTTCATAGTCTTTTTGATGATAACATGAGGACAGACAGACATTTAGTAAAAACATGTGTTACGGAATCTCTGACTTTTAAAACGTATAAATCCGTCGAAAAAAGGTTCGATTACAATACTTTCGTCTATTATAGATAGAAAAAAGTAAAAAAGTGAGAAAATGACAAAAGTTTCCTTTGAATTTCTTATCATCATCATCATCATCATCATCATTTAAGTACGTAAAGTATCGTCAATTAACCCCTTCAAGGGCGATGAGATATTTTTTATACCACTTAATTTTAATCAAGATTTGTACCAGAATTTTTGAACAAAATTTTCATTAATAAGTTTGGTAAAAGAATTACTGTATATTTACATTCACTTATTTTCAAATAAAAATTTTCGAAAATTCTTATGTGAATTCAACATTACGTAAACACAATTACTTTTTCCAGAAAGTGTTAAACATCACTAAGCATATATAAAAATATAACAAATCAAATTTATTTAAATCTAGTTACCTTATGTCTAGCGAGGGGACGCTATAAACCTAAAAGAAAATTGTTTTGAATGTGTTCCAATTACATTTAACTTCAATATTTATAGAGTGACAGTGAGACATTAAAAAAAATGGTCACCTTATTACCTCTTAGGGGTCGCTATAAACGCAAAAGTAAACTGTGTTGAATCAGTACGGCAATCATACAGTGAAACAAAAAAAAAATCACTTTGAAATGTAGTTAATAGATCTCTCCCTAGAGGGCACTATCTATCTAAAGAGAGTTGTGATTAAATTACCCTATCTCAATTTAACTTGAAATATGGTTTCTATATGGGAAAGCATTAAAAAAACCCATTTTAAAATTTTAGTTATGCAATTTCCTGTTTTGAAAAGAATATGAGGCTTTAAACACGTCCTCAGCAGGTAACACGGTACCGCTACGTTTTATTACATATTTTATTAAATCGTAGCTTTCCACAGTGGAAAACTATTTATTAAACATACTCTAATAAGTAAACGTCGGAGGAGAAAGTTTAATACAAAATGGAATTCTTAAATTTTATCCATAAATTTGAAAATTAATTTTTCTGGCTATAATGTTTATTATGCTAGTCCCTTATTTTCCCTTTTGAAATTTTCAAGCCTAAACATATATATTACCTTTATTAAGCTCATATTTTAATATATATATATGTTTCATAAACGGGAAAAATAACTAGAACAGAAATTAAAACAAAACAAAATTTAATATAATGTATCCCCAATTGAACTCACCATGAATAATGAAAACACCAGGAAAAATATAATAATGAAAAAAATCTAAATTAGCAGCAATAGAAAGAGTATAGTGAAACATGTTTTTTGACGCATAAATCTTTTTCCCGCGTCTCCCCGTTATCGAGATATAAAGTCTTAAACTTTGTTAATTTATTGATTTAATAGGATGGAAGGAGGAGTCGATAGGATGGAAGGAGAAGTTATTACTTTTCAACGTAATAACATCTTCAAACTCCAGTCATTTTTCCATTTCCAGTTTACTTCGCCGCAATACTCCGACATGTTTCCGTATACTTGGTACAAATGTGGGTTAGTGAAAACTGGACCACTTCTATTTGAAACGCCCTTGTAATATGTTTTTCGCAGAAGGTGGAATCATTGCACTAGAATTAAGTTCATGGAATTTTCTTCTTGCCACTATTTTCTATGTTTCAATCATTTTTTGGTTCAGTACCATATTCGTCAATAGCATTTTTTTGCGGGCTTCTTTCATTTTTATATTACTATATTTAAATACGTTTTGTATTTTATATTAATCTGATTATTAAAATTTCTGAATCATAACCACGCCTTTTCACCGTAAATTAAACAAATAAATTAGCAAACTTTATGATTTATATATCGATAACGAAGAGACGAGGGCGAATGATTTATGTGTTAAAGAAAAACATTTCACTATGCTCTTTTGATTGCTGCTTATTTAGATTTTTTTCATTATTATTTTTCATTACACTATGACGTGGTTTCCTGGTCAGAAGAAGAAATAACCTAAACACAATAAAACAGTTTTACCAGAGTCTATTTTAAATGGTACTACAGGTAAAAACTAGAGTATTAAAGTCTTGAAATCAGACATTTTTCTCCATGGCGGATTTCTGTAGCTTTGAGTGGGAGGGGGGATGGATCACTGAGGTGGATCACTGAGGTAGATCACTGAGGGGAAATTCAACGCTGGTCTAAAACACAGAAGGCATAAATACATTTTGTATTATTTACATAATGCTCAGTAAGAGTGAGATAAAAATGTATTGTATTGTCATTAAAATGTATTGTATGTAATCAACGTTAAGTTGATTTTTCATATAAACTGCAAGTCATCAAAATTAAAAAAAAAAATCAAAGTCTTATTCCTGAATGATAACAAAGTAAATCAAGATTTAGTTTAAAATTGTCTTTATAAAAATTGGCATGCAAACACATTTAATTAATTCAAACATACGCAGAAGCAAATTTAAATTGCCTTTTTGAAAATCGATCCAAATAAACTATTAAAAAACATGATTAAACAAATAATATTTGAACAAGAATATAACTACCAATTAGTCTACTTTTTAAATGCCACTTTTATTTCATAAAAATCTTCTTTTTAGATTTGTCTTCAAAATGTCTTAAAGACCTACTCTGAAGGATGTCCTATAACGATCATATAATGGCAATCATATACTGAAACATAAAAAAACAACTTTGAAATGTAGTTAATATATCTGTCGCTAGAGTGCACTATCAACATAAAAGAGACTTGTGATTAAATTACCCTATCTAAATTTAACTTGGAATATGGTTGCTATGTGGGAAAACATAAAAATAAAAAACATTTTAAAATTTTAGTTATGCAATTTCCTGTTTTGAAAAGAATCGGTTTCTTTAAACACGTCCTCAGCATGTAACACGGTACCGCAACGCTTTATTATGTATTTTGCTAAATCACAGTTTTCCACAGCGGAAAACTATTTATTAAACATACTCTAACAAGTAAACGTCGGAGGAGAAACTTTAACACAAAGTGGAATGTTTAAATTTTATCCATAAATTTGAAAATTAATATTTCCGGCTGCAATGTTTACTATGCTAGTCCCTTATTTTCACTTCTGAAATTCTCAAACCTAAACAGAGATATGATCCTTTTTAAGCTCATATTTACATATATATGGTACATAAACGGGAAAATACCTAGAACACAAATTACAAACAAAAAGAAAATTAATCTGTTGTATCCCCAATTGAATTCAGAAGAAGAAACAGCCTAAACAAAATAAAGCAGTCTTGCATGAGTCTATTTTAAATGGTGCTATAGGTAACAACTAGTCTTAAACAGTCTTGAAATCAGACATTTTTCTCACCGACCAAAGGAGGGGGAGACTGAGGTACAGCGCAAAGAATACACAGTGTGGAAACCGGCAACAAAACAGTACTAAAAAATTGAATCCGATAAATGTACAGCGATGCTGAATGATAAGAGGTTGATCGAAGCGAAATCTGCTAGCTCTTCAACTAGGTAAATTATATCCAGCCACCTAGTTCACCTAGTTGAATATGCTTTCCTCTATTCATTATGACCTAATTACATGGTATACAGGAGTTTCTGTGCTATTTCAAGACTCATCATGTAAATGCTATAGTTATAGCTCGGATGGATGTAATTTTAGTGCTGCAGTTAGTAGCCTTGTCCAACAAATAAGAGTGAGATATGCTAGACCAGGGTATCGTCGGGATAGCTCAGTAGGGAGAGCGTTGGTACGGCAAACCAAAGTACCCATGTTCGAGTCCTGGTCCCGGCATAGTTTCGCTCTGTTGAAAAAAATCTCAACTATGATACTCCAACCACTTGATATCTGCTAGCTCTTTTCAGCGTACACATTGTATAAGCATCAAATTGAGAAACGTTTCGGCTGGCGGTAAATATTTTAAATACTTAAATTATATCCTGTTTTCTCTGACATAGATAATGATTTTCATAAGCTTTAAAATGACGAAAGATAGTGTGCAAAAACAAATCCCTTTTTTCCGTTTCAATATAGAAGCGATTTAGCAATGATGATATAGAAATAAAGTTATCCCCTTAAAAGATATTATGCAACTTATTTTATGCCATTGGTTGATTATCAACTTATAACTGTTCAATATACATATAAAATTTACTAAATTTTTGTAATACAATATTTACGTTGAAAACAGTAAACAGATGTCCCTGCTATCGCCTTATTATCGTACAGCATCGTTGCACATTTATCGGCTACAATTTTTTAGCACTTTTTAAAGCATTACTGGGATAGCCGGTTTCCACACAATGTATTCAAGTCGCTGTAACTAAGGTGTACCGGGGGAATTCAACACTGGTCTTAAGCACAGAAGGCATAAATACATTTTGGATTATTTACATAATGCTCAGTAAGAGTCAGTTACAAATGCATAACGTTAAGTTGATCTTTCATATAAACTGCAAACCATCAAAAATAAAAAAAAAATTCAAAATCATAATTCTGAATGATAACAAAGTAAATCAAGATTTAGTTTTAAAATGCCTTTATCAAAATGGACATGCAAGCACATTCGATTAATTCAAGCAGAAGCAGAAGCAAATTCAAATTGCCATTTAAAAATTGATCCAACTAAATGAATATAAAACATGATTGCACAAATAATTTTTAAACAAAAATATAACTAACGATTAGTCTTTTTTAAAGATACCACTTTTATTTTATAGAAATCTTATTTTTAGATTTGTCTTCCAAATTTTCTAAAGACCTACTCTGAAGATTGTTTCAATTGCAGATGTTGTAGTAACGAACCCCGAAGATGTTTCTTAAGGGGACGGTGGAGTTAAAACTGCTTTTTTTCATCATATATATAGGAAATTTTGTGCACATATACATTTAACAATAAGTATACAGAATAGCTTTAAAAAAATTCTAATCTTAATATAATTTTCAGATTTTTAAAAAAAATGTAAAATTTATAAACCAAATTTTAAAGTTCTCCTTGCGGCTTAATTTTTAAGATATTATATAGGCACAGATGTCATATATACACTACGTTGGCACGATTTCCCCCCCCCCCCCAAATTCGAGGGGAAAAATGTTGTTTATATACTTTTTTTTTTTTTTTTTTTTTTTTAATTCTATAAATTATATTAATTCTGTATATCAATATTTATTTATATCAAACTATCATTTATTTATTTGTATTTCTTTTTTAAAATAACAGAATCTATTTCATTTATTACGTTATTTTATTTTTATATTCAAATAGAAAATCTCGTGCTATTATTGCTAGCTATTTGTAGATAATATTCAAAAACAAAGTTCTTTTCAAATTGGCGGGGGGGGGGGGGGGGAATCGCGCCGACTTGGTGCCGTATATGATATCTGTGCCATAATATATTTCTTCGATTTGGCATTTGAATCACTTAAAACTATATTACAAAGAAATCTGTGTATCAGTTATTTAATCCCTTGAATAGTTACTTTTTTGAGAGCTTTTTTCTGAATTCCATTCCTATTTTCATTAAAATTCAGCATTTTAATAAGTTATAAGTCAAATTTAATTACCTTAATAAAGTCTAACTGTAAAATGCATACACAGTTTCTTTGTGAACAGCATCAGGATTCTTCCTTATCAATTTCGTGAATTTTGAACAGAAATCAAGACACATGAAGCATTTCAAAAATCTAAAAATCGTATTAAAATCTGTATTGACAAAAACAGGTATAAAGTTTACTAAACCAACGAAAAATGGATTGTGCCCATAATTAAAACGCTTGTAACTTTGTGAAAAATCATTGCAGCTACATGCAGTTCTTTTTAAATGGTTCAATACAAACTGAAAAATAATAATACACACAAAAATAAATTTCAATTTTTGACCAAATAATTGTCCACGGTCCCCTTAAGAAATACTGATGTACAAAAAGCGGACCATTTACGAGCCCTTCAAAAATAAAAGTAACTTCCATTAACTGTTATTTAACCCGGACACTTTGACTACGGGTCAGGACATATACGTCCCAGTGGACTGTTTTCTTATTCCATTCAAATTACGTTTTGTAAAATAATCTCTATCATACTATTAAAGGAGGATATTTTGATTTTTACCACAAAAAACTAGTCGTTGGGGGCCACCGTAATACTTACCCATCATGGATGTGCATAATATAAAATATTAAAATAAAAAATGTGTAAACTACTTATAAAATGCATTGCAATTCGAATAAAATCGTGGCTTGATGACGTAATAAACTTTAAAGGCTCGATTACTGAATTGCCTAAAAGAAACATCCTTATAACTCCAAAAACTCATTTTCAATTAAAATATATCTTTGAATTGAAATTTGGTTGAAATACAGGGTCATGAAAAATCGAAGAGTGTGGAAATTGAATTACAAATATCTCGGCAACTCATTATCCGATCGACTTCATGCTTTATGCAATTTTTTTTTATTGTCTTTTATATTCACTCCTTAAAATAAACAATTTCGAAAAATTTTATATACTTTTTATCAGATAGAATATTTCGAGAGTCCGAAAAAAATAGTACCGGATAATCGAGGTTACTGAAATTCAATAAGATTCTAACCATTATTACATACTAAGTACATGCCAAATTTCAAGTCTCTATCTCAATTTTTCCGGGAGATAGAACGTTTACAGACACACAGACACATAGACACAGACATACAGACAAACAGACGGACGGCATTTTTTTTTCTAAAAATAGATTTTCCGGAATCTCCAGTGTCTGAAACGTGTAAATCCGTCATTTTTTTTTTCAATTTTCAAAAGGATTACAAGACTTACCCTATACTACGTATGATGGGTAAGTAAAATATAAATTGGGATATGGTTGAATATAAAAGAAATTGGCAGTCCTGCCAAAAATGAACGGGATAATCGACGACTTTATTGCAAACGTGCAAAACACCTATATTATTAACATTGCCTATTTTTCCTATTAACTTTCTATTTTTCTGTTTATTGGGAGTAATTTAGCTTGGTTTAGCAGGAATGGTTTGGCACAACCAAACCATTAATTGTTATCCATATTCAATATAATGTACGTTGTTGCCAATGAATTTCAGTTACAGATAATAAAGTGTCAATACTTAATCAGAGTTCATGCTCAGATTGGAAGTTTTTGTCCGAACTATGGCAATATTCTCCTGGACATGTTGAATTAGACGAAAGGGTAAGTTAGCAAATATATTTATGTCAGCTAGAAAATATGGGAAAAATGCCCACTCGGCAAGTTTTTGTAGAACATGTTCTCTACCAACCAGATTTCATTTGTTGTATGCCACCACTCGCTTATTTGCTAATACATTCTATCCAGGAAACCACGCCGTTAGTGTAATAGTGAAAAAATCTAAATAAAACGCAATCGAAATAGCATAGTGAAACGTGCTTTTTGACGCATAAATCATTTGTCCTCGTCTCCCCGTTATCGAGATATAAAGTCTTAACATTTGATAATTTATAGATTTAATACGATGGAAGGAAGAATCATTACGTTTCAATTTGACAACGTTATCAACTCCAGTCACTTGTCCATTTCCAGTTTAGTGGCCCGCAATACTGCGACATGATTCGGAATGCTTGGTACAAGTCTGAGTTAGGGCAAACTGGGCCACTTACATTTGAAACTTCCTTGCAATTTTGTTTTTCGCAGGAGGTGGACCATTGTAATCATTGAACTAGCATTAATTTCATGAAATGTTCTTCGTGCCACAATTTTCTATGCTTCAATCATTTTTTGGTTCAGTACCATATTTGTCAATAGCATGTGGGGTTCTTTCATTTTTATATTACTATATCTAAATTTGTTTTGTGTTTTACATTAATCTGATTTTTAAAATTTCTGATTCAGAACCACGCCTTTTCTCCCTAAATTAAACAAATGCATTAGCAAACTTTAAGACTTTATATCTCGATAACGCAAAGACGAGGGCAAATGATCTATGTGTTCAAAAAACATATTTCACAATGCTCTTTCGATTGCTGCTTACTTAGATTTTTTTCATTATTACACTATTGCGTGGTTTCCTGGTAAGTACCAACAATGCTCACATTTAACTAGAGTTCCAAATATTCCGATTTATTCCTACGTTAACCGGGTTATTTTTGACCTTTGCCAATATACGTTTGATAAGCAGTATACAATCATTTATCGAAATTTGCCATGTGACATTATAAAAATACTATACAAGATATAATAACTATTTATAGCTTAAAGCTTTGAGTGTAACATTCGCACAGTGACGGCTTGTCAGGGAGAGCACGATCGCTTTACTACCAGTATTTTCATCAACTAAAGTTTTCCTTGCTTAATCGGAAAATTAGCTTACGTTGCTGAATCGTAGATTAGATAAGGTCAAATTTAATATATGACTTTTCTGGTAGTAAAGTGACTGTGAACCCCCTGAGGAACTGCAACTGCATTTGCATCTATTCAGAGTTTGTTGAAAAAATTATGGACATACTTACACACACACATAACGGCCAAACACTGAAACTTCTCCTAATGAATTCACATAAAAATATATTTTTGTTCAAATTTTCCTAATAAAAAACAAGTAAAAGCGGAAAAGGATAAGGAAAAGCAATTGTTCTACTTTATACAATATAATAAATCTACCTATTGGTCATCGTTATTGAATATCGTCTTTTACTTTTGTACTTAATATTTGAGTAACAAAAGTTATTTCAGTTACTGTTTAAAAAAGATAAATAAACCATTTGGCATAATGCATATAAATTATTACAAATATTTTACATCCTTATTAACTAAACAGTTCAGCTTTTATTTTTAAACTGATATTTTTTATATAATATGAGTTTATGGCATTTCTCATTAAAATGCTCTTTAGATGTTTTTTTTTTTTTTTTTCAGGATAAATTGGAAAAAATATTAATTTTGGTATTGTAAGAAAGTTTTACTTAATTCCCTATTACGAAATGCTAAATGAAAACAAAAGTCAAATGAAATACGTTTTTAAAAAATATTTTTTTTGTGAATTTAATAAAAGTAAAATGCTCATACATAAACAGAAGCAGCTGAGGAGCTTTTTTTTTCGCATACAAAGTTAAACAAAATAAAATAAAAATCGCATTTATACATGATAATTATTCTACAACATAGAAAAAAAATTCATTTGTCTTTATGAAGCTAGAAACAAAATAAACACGAAGAAAGTAGTTTATTTATATCCATAAAAATTTTATTATAAAATAGAATGGGGTGGCCACTTTTTAGGGGCGTTCGTAATTATAAAAATAAGTAGCACCTATAGTCGTCGTCTGGTCCGTCCGTCTGTCCGTCTATCTCTCCGTCTGTCCATCTATCGTCCACATATAACAGCGCAAAAACTACCCAATCGAATGGTTTGAAATTTAATATACATTATCGTTGCAGAATTTTGTCGAGTCATTTCAAATGTATGAAAATCGAATAAAAGTTTTCTTTATTCTATTAAATCCTATAGTACGAAATCTATATAATAAAAGCGTAAGTCATGTGACTGAGGAAATCGAATACCAGCAAAACACTTCTTTTTTCATATGCCAATAGGCAATTTTAAAAAGATCGTTCAAAAAACTGTTTGTTTAAGAGATGGGTAACATTAAAAAATGTATAGATCCTGAGATAACTTCAGCAGAAACTAGGTTAACAGCCGAACATCTCAATCCATTAGAGTAAATAAGCACAGGAGATTCGTTCATTATGAGTCATAAATATATTATACCACGGAGGTAATCATTCGCAAAGCAACATCTCCATGGTGAATTTTGCAGCGCTGTCTGGTGTAGAAAAAAAATCCCATTTGTAAACGTGGGAAACGTAATAAGAAAAAAAAGGCATGCTCATTTCTCTGGTAGGAGACGATATAATTCATTTCACTCCAATAATAAGAATGATTTTTTTACATTGTGAAACTAGTTATAAAACGAACGCACCTCATTTGTTACATGTAACGTACAATTTCCAACTTGTTTTCTTTTCTGATCGAATGTACTTCTATGTAAAATAATTTTGAATATTTTATTTCAAATTTTATTAAGGAAAACGTTTGTTTATTCACCGAAAAATATTTCCTATGAGTTCATGTAATTCCACATGTAATTAGAACTGAAGTTTTGTTTCATAGTACACTCAGCTAAAGAAAATGGGGGAGACAGCCCCCTTTAATCATCTAACTGTTTCGCATGAAAAAATGGAAATAGCCATTTGACTACAAATTATGTCTTCTTTCAATTTATATAAAAATAAATAAAATAAATAAAACACGCAAACTGAAATTGTACCAAACTCGGAAATTTGAAAAACGGACACCCAATTTCTAGAACATATTTGATTTTTTCTATAAATTTTACTTCAGAATAAGGTAGTCCGACAAGTAAATGAAAACTTAAGAAAATAAGTTTGATAATATTTTAATATTCTGAATCCCGCAATAGCCGAAAATAGCCGATTGCTCTGAAACCCACAATAGCCCTGGATAGTTGAAAGAATTTTCCTTCCCCTTAAATGAGTCAGGGTGCTGTGAAGGGGGTGGTCTCTCTCAGTGATTGATGTGGTAATGCGTTGGCATTTCTAGACAGTACAGAAAGAAAAACAAGATTTTTTTCTATAACTGTAGCAATGATAAACAGAGGGGTGTAACACCTGTCAAAATAACCGTGTCCCAAAAGTTTAGACAATCAATAAAATTTTCATCAACATAAAAAGTAATAAGGTACAATTAAAATTTGTGAGATAAGTAATACATAAAAACAGTTTTGCTGATATACACATATAAATTATGATCAAAGGTTTGAAATTATAAAATATACATTAAATTATATAACAATGTGCTGTCCCAAAATTATAGACACCTGTAATTTTTTTGGTTTTACATTTATAAAAGTAACTAAACACTTACTTTTAATATTTAATTGTATTGCCACGACACTTTATAACATAAAATACAAGTTGTTCCATAGAATTAACTAAGCATTGCATTACAGAAGGAGGTATTTCATACCACGTTTTGTCAATTGCAATTTTTAAGTCATTTACACATGTATATTGCTTTCCATTTTCATATATTTTACGAGATAAGATCCCCCATATGTTCTCCATGGGATTCAAATCTGGACTAAGTGCTGGCCAGTCTAATAGTGTGATATTCTTTTTTCTTAAACCATGTTTTCGATGATGTGGAGATATGGATGGATGACCCATCTTGTTGGAAAACACAGTCCGGTCCTGCTAGCAAATCCATAATTGGAAGTAAATTTGTACGTAAACTATCCGGATAATCCTCTGATTCCATTTTTGTGTCCATAAATTCTAGAAATATTTCGCCATTGAAAGAAAACCCTTCCCAGGTCATTACGGATCCTCCGCCTTGTTGCCTGCTGAAACAGTTCTTGGGTTCTTTTCTTAGGTCATGCCAGTAAAATTTATGGTCATCAGGGCCGTCTAAATTCCATTTCTTTTCATCACTAAATAAGACAGAAATCCATTTTTCACCGCAGGACATATGCTTTTTAGCCCACTTTAGACGTGCATCTTTATGTCTCTGCTTTAAGCAAGGTTTTGCTTTCATTCTCCTGTAAACAATATTTGTTGAAGATTTAATTCTTTTGTGTACAGTACTTTTTGAAATTCTGGAAATTGATGCCATTTCACTCACAGATAAATTATCAACTGAAGCCATTTTTAATAACATTCTATCATCACGTAACATTATTTTCTTTGGTCTTCCGACTCGCTTTCTAGTATTCCATGTTCCACCTGATCTCAAAATTCTATAAATACTGCTCAAGGATATCTTTATTCTTCTCAATTTTTGTACAGAATTTTGTCCTTGCGCTTTTAAATGTAAAATATTAATAATTTCATCTTTAGAAATTTCTTTAGAACGTGGCATTTTCATCAGAATACGCAGGAAATGTTTTTTCTGAATCACAAACAAAACAATACATTGAACTCGTTTGATTCCACAAAATTTCAATAAATTATTATACTAAAAATACAGCAGACAATATTTCAATTAAAAGGAAAAAATATTCTGCATTTATAGAAGCAGACGAAAATAAAAATATTTTATTTTGCGAACAAAAATGTAAAAGAAAACATGCAATGCTGTATTGTGTCTATACTTTTGGGACAGCACATTCTCATATAATTTAATGCATATTTTATAATTTCAAATCTTTGATCATAATTTATATGTGTATATCAGCAAAACTGCTTTTATTTATTACTTATCCCACAAATTTTAACTGTACCTTATTACTTTTTATGTTAATGCAAATTTTATTGATTGTCTAAACTTTTGGGACACGGTGTATGAATAAAAGGAGAAAACAGTAGGGTCATTTCCACTACTTACCAAGTGAAAAAGGGGGAACGAAAAAAGTGAGTATTTTTGGCTATTTTTTTGTGATTCTAAGGTCATTCAGTTTTTAAAAGCTTGGGATTTAAAGAGTTAATAAACTTTTGGTTAAAAACAATTAAAACAACTTATTTAGATTTTAGTTATTTAGATTATTGTGTTTTAGAGTACTGATTTAGATGATTGAGTTATTTAGATTTTAGATAAACTTTTGGTGTCTGATAGTGTATATACACGTGTTTGTATACAAATGATTAAAAAATAATTTTTAAAAAAGCTTACATTTCATTTGTTTGGGATGTTAGTGGTGTCTTAATAAAAATCTATACAAAAACCAAGTAAATGACAGTTCTTACAAGTGAATGAACGCCAAATTTTCCAGTGAATGACAGGCAGCAATTTTAAAACACTTAAGAAGTTTCATACTATGCTATTTATTCTACAACCTGTACAAATAACTTATAATACGTTTTTACTGAATTACGGGTTTTTTAAACCCAGCATGATAATTAACTAGTGGGGAGTTTTCAAACCTTATTCTATTAAAATATTTACTAATTGTTCAATCACTGGGGGATGTTCAGTTACTGGACGGAAAACCCTACCATGTTATTCCGTCAAATAGTTTAGAATTTAAGAAGGTTTAGATTTTTAGAGTTGTAAAACAATTAGCAAATAAAGCATAACTTAAAGCATAACTAAAAAAATACTTTGTGGAATAAGCGTAAATTTTCGATTCGCATATATAAACAGAATGCGTACGCTTTTACCACATTATTTTTAAAAGAATTTTTCTATTTAATATTTAAATAGCAAAAAATTGTAGACGCCTCGTTCAATTGCATGATTTGTAAAACTTTTCTGCTTTTAAACACGGCGAAAAATTTTGGTAAAAGTGTACGAACAATGATAAAGCTTCTAAAAATCGATTTAAATTTAAAAAGTCACATGTCACATTTCATATTTTTTTCTAAAACTTTTTTCGAAAATATACATGTTTTAAAATTGTATTTCGAAAACAAATTGAATTGCAATCTATTAAATTTCAATTTCCGGAAGATTTAAGTGTACGAATCTAAAATTACAGTTAATTCCGCCAAGTAATTTTTTAGCATTTTCCAACATAGTTGAAAAGTGTTTATTAATTCAGTTTGTCTGTCTGTCATCTGTCTCTCTTTGCCATTTGTTTGTCTGTCTGACATATGTCTGTTTACCGTCTGTCCGTGCTCTAACTCAAATAAATACACTCGGATTACCATGCAATCGATATATGTTATTAAGGTTTACTATGGCTTGTAAATTATGATTTAAAAACTACCCGAGTATTGAAATCTGTTTTACGGCGATTAAAAAATAATTTAAAATTAGGAGTTAACATTTTAAATCTGTATAATTCCTACACTGTTTGACCGAAGGACTTCTCGATTATACCTAAAAACAAAATATGCTGTAGAAATTGTGTGTTCATATTAAACGTTTCAATGTTTGGTAAAATTTCAGAGTAAGGTCTCTGAACTAATTCTTTAATCATAAATTCATGGAAGACATAATCTCCAGTGTAATGATTATTTCAGTTTTTTTCTGTGACAATTTGCATATCAAAATACGTGGAATGTTCTCATTTTTTTGGCAAACTGCTATTCAGGGAATTAGATATGGTCTGTACCTTTATATTTTGGAAATTCCAGAGTCTAAAGTCACAGACAGAATTCAAACTGCACCTGGAATTTAAAAAAAAAATTGTATATTACAGTTTAGGGTTGCGAGTTTGACCTTTTTTTTAAATTCAGAAATTTTGAATTCGTACCGGAAATTCTGAAAGAAGAATTTTTTTTTTTAAGGTATCATGTAATGTCTATCATTAATTAAAGGAAATAGCATTATAGAAAATTTCTGGTATGAATGTGAAATTTCGGAATTAGAAAAACACTTTTACAGGGTTCGTACGCTATTACCACAATTTTTAATAGAAATTTTGTATCTAGACACACGGCAGTGTGTCAGCCAAGTTCACAAAGCAAAAAACTCGACACACCGGCCGTAGGTATATTTACATGAACCATTTCGAGCTGTTTTCGCCAAATTTCAACACTCTATTACTGAAATTCTATTTGGCCTACGTACTTGAAATTTTAGATGTGTAGTAAGGCCCCTTATTTATTCAGAATCCAAAATTTTATAAATAACGCATAATTAGTTTCCGAGATAATGATATTTGAATATGTCTGATAATTGATAATTTTACCAGTGACTCACTCACTCATCAAAAAGATTTCATATATATGCTGCACTTACAGACTTAAAATTTGGTAAGAAGCTCGTTTACACTATAAGAAATCGAAAAAAAATCAAAAAATTCTGAAAATCGATTAATTACCCACTTGGGGGTGCCCATTTTTACTTTAATGTTACGTCTATTAGGCGAGATTTTAATTTGCCAAAAAAGCGCCAAATGTTGAATCCGGGCGGACCTTGCAGCAAAATATTTGACTATCAGCCATTTTGAGTTAATTTCAGAGTATTTTTTTGAGTAATGGTGCATAAAATTTACCTTTTTAGACACATTGTGAAAAACAAAAACATCTTGAGAGAATACATATATCGAAATACGCATATATTTCGAGACATCCGCAGTTGAAATTCGTCTAATTCCAGAATTAAAAATGTAAACAAAAGAGAGTCATTCAAATGACTCAAATAAATGATGATGAAAAATGATTCAAATAAATATTGATCATGGATGATCTACCATGGGTCTAGGCAGTTTAGCTATGGCAAAATATTAGCTCATTTATTCCATCAAACTTACAAAAAGGCACTCGCGAGAAAAAAAAAATAACAACCGTATTTTAATTGCATCGAAAAAAAAAACATGAGACAATCCATGGAGTCTTTCTCTCCTAAACAATGCAATTTCAAATTTGCTTTTTAATCATAAAATATAAAATAAACACGTGCGGAGATGTCACACTTTATCTCTTTTGTGCTAGTTATGTTAATATTTACGATTTATTGTGATATCTTTATATTTAAAACGCTAAGCGTTTTCTTTTGACAATCCGTGAGAACAAACTACTGCATCAAATTACATCATTCTTTTTTAAATGAAAGATATTTGGACATAGATTTGTTATTGTACATTCGTTTGTTCAAAAGTTTTATTAGTTAGCCGTAATTTTAAATTAAACTTTTACTTCTGCGTATGACTTCATAAAGACGGCAATCGGATATGCGAGGCACAGAGTAACGTGAAACTCCGTGGTTGCGAGGATAAAAGAGAAATAATAAATATTAAAGGCACGTGGCTTTTAGGCCAATTTTTTTAATTTGCAAGTATAATTTCGGTAAAAATATTTATCGCGTGCACTTTATTTTTATAAGCGAATAAAAATTCATTTTTATTGTGACGTCATGGGAATATTCTCCATTGAGTTTATTTTATCATTATGCATTATAACTTTGTTGATGCCAGTTTTTCATTACAATTAAATGCAAAATATATTTTTATTTGTATACATGGCGTTTAAGCATAAAAGTAACGTATATAAAGTACGTGTGAAAATGCGCCGGTGAAAATGACGTTAGGCTTAGCTTAAAATGCGTTTTAACATGGATAAAACTAAAGAGAAAAATTTATATGATTGTGTCAACCTGACGTAATTTTTACTGATTTTTCCATTTTTAATTATAAAGATTAGAATTGGAGCCTTTATGGATTGCTTCATCTTGATAGCATACCTTGATTACATGTTACCAATTACTTTTTATTTTTTAATTATAGGTTAGACGATTTCATTTTTGAATAAAAAAAATCACAAAAGTAAAGGATTTCAGGAAAATTAAAATTATTAAAAATAGTGTTGTAGATGTGTTCTTTATTTACTATGTTCTTTTATTTACTGAATATGAGATGAACGTAGGAATATACTATTTGTGTGATACATGATAGGGCATGAAATTTTCTTTTTTGCCATGGGGAATATGGCGGTAATGTTGAACTGATTTGCATTACACAGTTGTTTACGGATTGTTTGTTTGGAGTTTGCATCGGAAATAGTATTGTATTTCATTGGGGGAAAAAACATTTAAAATAAAATATTTGAAAGAATGCTTCATACGCGCCTTCTTAAATAATAAAGCAGCTTATTTTACTGATATTGTTATAGTATTTTTTTTTCGTCAAGTTTTGACGGGTTACATCTAGTTTATATTTATTATTATATTTATTATTATGTTTATTGTTTATAACTGTTTATTTATTATTGCATGCTATTTGTAACTAATATTCAAAAACAAAGTTTTCGCCAAATTGGCGGGGTAAAAAAATCGCGCCAATGTGGTGCGGTTGCGACATCTGTGCCTATTAAAATACCAATTTCTGTCGCAAATTGACAGCCAAATATTTTGTTGTAGGAAAATTGAATGCTGACAGGTAAATAAAATAGTCACTTGTAAACACATTAAAAACCATTAAGTATAGTGTTTAAGTATATTGTAACTGTACAAAAAGTAATGAAATCCCATCAAAAACATACATGTGAAAGAAGGCCAAGTTCGTTAACGGTTTCGCTAATAAAAGAAGTGAGAAATTACTGGACACCAAGTTCTTTCGAAGCTCCTTAAATCATAGCTCCTGTCATACATAACGTTCTTCAATTGCTTAAAATGATTTGTTATGTTATTTGCTACTCAATAGAGCGACTTGGCAAGTTTTTCTCTTATTAGAATTTCTCTACTTGATTGATCTGAACTTAAAGTTAATCACTTCCTTAACTTATCAATACCTTAACTTCGACATACTTATTCGAATACTTGATTGACTACATCTTTGCCAATGACATACTAGACTAAATTGTACTCAAACTCTAAGATTAAAGTTGGTGGGTGAAAACTTGCCAAGTCGTTCTATTGAGTAGCAAATAACATAACAAATCATTTTAAGCAATTGAAGAACGTTATGTATGACAGGAGCTATGATTTAAGGAGCTTCGAAAGAACTTGGTTTCCAGTTAGATCTCACTTCTTTTATTAGCGAAACCGTTAACGAACTTGGCCTTCTTTCACATGTATGTTTTTGATGGGATTCAAAGTTTACATAACAGAAATTGTAGACGTCTCATTTAATTGCAAGATTTGTAATAGTTTTCTTCATTTAAATAAGGCAAAAAATTATATAAAAAATTGTGGTAAAAACGTATGAACCCTGTATTAGTCTAATAAAAGTTACAATCGTTGCAAAAAAAAACTGTAAATTTATGCATAAAATTGAAATATTGTATTTATATACGTCAGTAACGCGACATAACCAAACACATCTTCTACGCTCCGTATCACGTAATCCAACTTTATACTCTTAAGTATAAGATTTACGAATATGAATATTCATTGCCATAGATTTCTACAACATTAATTCTGGAAAATCCTTTCCGCAGTAACTGTGTGCAGCTCTTTTCAAGAAGGGTATGTATAGTAAATGAGTCGTACAAAATACAAACTGAGCTATTTTCCAGATCATAAAATGTTTTCAGGATTCTTAAAAGCTTTTGTAGAATTCTCTTTGCATATTTAGATTAAGTGATATGTATTGAAAATTGTGTGCACATTCAGACATACAACAACAAAAAAAAACCATACATTTTAATAACCATATTCCTTTTATAAGTAAATTATCTCAGAAATAAATGAAAATAGCCATTCGGCTGGAAACGTATATTTTCGAAAAAAAACATGGATTGTAACTCATTTTTTTCTTTAACAGAAATATTTATTTTTGTTTGTTTGTGTGTGCGTGTGTGTTTATAAACATACTGTAAATTTATGTATAAAATTGAAATATTGTATTTATATAGGCCAGTCACGCAACATAACCAAACATATGTTCTACGCTCCGTACCCATATCACGTAATCCAACTTTATACTCTTAAATATAGGGTTTACGAATATGAATATTCATTGCCATAAATTTCTACAACATTAATTCTGGAAATTCTTTCCGCAGTAACTGTGTGCAGCTCTTTTCAAGAAGGGTGTGTACAGTAAATGACTCGTACAAAATACAAATTGAGCTATTTTCAAAATCATGAAAAGTTTTCAGGATTCTAAAAAGCTTTTGTAGAATTTTCTTTGCATATTTAGAATAAGAGATATGTATTGAAAATTATGTGCAAATTCAGACAAAAAAAAACATACATTTTAATAACCATATATTCATTTTTATAAGTAAATTGTCTGAGAAAGAAACCAAAGTAGCCATTCGGTTGGAAATATGTATATTTTCGAAATTAATTTTCGAAAAAAAAAACATGGATTGTAACTCATAATTTTCTTTAACAGAAATATTTATTTTTTTTTGTGTGTGTGTGTTTATAAACTAAAACAGAATAATTAATCTATTCGATAAAAATGTAGCTGTTTCTATTATATATTATTTTAAAATAACAATTGTGATATTAATATTTTTTCCATTTATTTAATTTCTGCATATTCTATAATATAGTATTTATATACAGCTTTTGTTGGCAAACTGCTTTTACAGACTAACCCATACATTTTAAATAGTCAGAGGCCTCAACGTCAGCTCTACAAATCAATGTTCATTATTGTCACTAATTTTTAATATAATCTGCATAATATTTGATATCCTAAAATTCAATTATTTCAAGTTATTTATACATTTATAAAAATAAAAGATTTATCGAAACTTCCAAAAATTTTAGAAGTATCACATTAAACACAATTTTATGCAATGATAGGATAAACTACTTATTACCGTATTTTTTGACAATAAGAATACATTCCAATACAATGTATGGAGGTTAAAATTTGAATTGCTTTTAATAGATAAGTGTATTTAACCCTTTGATTATAAGCAATGGCTGGCAAATAGTTTATATCATAATTATATTAATCCCTTAACCCCTTAACTGTGGGAGGTATTTTGACACCATAAACTAAAAATAGGCACAATTCACCACTTTTTCTGTACTAAAATATTTGCTTTGTGTAATCGAAAATGGTCTGTCGATTAATAAAGCGAAGGTTGCGTTAAATAATTACTGGTGTGCAAAAGATTTTAGTAACAAAACAAGCAAACTGCTCTTGCCCGAACTGAGTTCGGGCTACACAGTTAAGGGGTTAAGCACCATATTCAATTTAGTAATAGTATGCGGAATACCCGCTATGTTAAATTTCGTCAAATTTACAAAAAATTTCAAAAATACGAAATTCTTACCGGAAATTCTAAAAGAATAATTTTAAATTTATGCAATCACGAAAAGTCTGTCATTACATAAAATACAAATTACTACTATAATTTTCTGGTGTGAATTCAAAGTTTTTAATTAAAAAAACGGCGAAACTGGCAACCTGGACAACCTAGTCCAGGCATAACACATACGACAGTCCAGTCCGTTCCACATACGTCCTGGTATTTCAGATACAGGTGTCCATGATGTACGCAGGTACGTTGTGGTGCTTAATAGTTTATAGGCTCATAGTTTGGAATTTGTATCTCTCTTTAACCTATCGACCTACAAGCAAGAGGACTTTTACTGTACATGACAGGTTTAACCTTTATATTTTGTGTTATATCCATGGCTCTAACAGAAGCACTATACTCCCCAGAGGTTAAGGCTCCTCCAAGTAAATATGATAAATATTAAAAAAATATTTGAATAAAATTAAGTTGAAATTTTTAAACATGTTGATTTTAGTTTCCATTTAAATAACATTTTACTTACAGTTTTATAGTTATTTTACCCGAAATTGTGAATTATATTTCAGTATGTAAAAAAGAAATCAAAAATATAAATCAGACTTTTCAAATATTATAGAGGTTTAAATTTGAATTACTTTTAGTAGATAAGTGTATTTAACCCTTTGATTATAAGCCATGGTTGGCAACTAATTTTATATTCAATCGTTCCAAAATTTACAAACTTAATTCTTTTTGGTAGCTGATTCTTGTAAATATCCTAATGTAAGTGTATGGTAGAGGTAATATTTCAAAAAGTGGTACCCTTGGACGTATATATTCCAAAAAACAAAATGTTATTTTTGTAGAGGATTTTATTTCTCATGATTTCACTGCCTAAAAGGGACTGCTCAGACAAGGAGGCCAAGTCTGTAGAGCATTGATGTCCCTCCCTGTAACTTTATTAAAGTTTTATTTAAAAATAAATACAAAATCAGCCGAAGTTGAACCCGCCGGCAAGCGCGACAAGGTGCAGGGCAAACAGTGCAATGGCCTAGGGCCAGAGAAAGAGAAAAAAAAAATACACTTATACATACTAGGCGAAGTGGCCGGTCCTTCCAGGTCAGTGACCTCCACGCAACAAGGGACAGAGGATAGGTATAAAATGAACTAGATTCACACAAAAAAATCCCATCCGCTGGAGCACATAGCCCCCACGCGACAGGAAGCGGTAAGGGAAAGTTGTAGTTTTGAGAAAACAACAGTTGCTACATAGGCTTGTTCCAAAAACAGTAGGCTGGAGCACAAAAAAAAAATATTTTTTTAATTTAAATTAAAATTTTATTTCTCATGATTAGTTTCCCAATGACGGAGCTCAGTAGACACCCTTTAAAAATGCAAAATTTACTTCATACTAGCAATTTGAAAGCACACAGAAAGGCTCGGCTATGAGAACTTAAAGAATACATATTAAAAAATATATGAAATTAAAAAAAAACGTTTAAGAGTGAAAAAATAGCTTTAAATCTTTCATAGGAATGACTAAACAATTATTCGAGGCGAACGAAAAATACTAGCTCATGCCCTGCGTCACCTTTCGGATCCCTTGAGTCACGTGATGCTCTTTTCGTGATGCAGCTGCTACAAATGCAAGAATGCGTTTGCACGAAAAGTGTATCATATGACTGAAAATGTCCGAAGGAAAAGAAGCGCGTGACGCAGTGGGGCAACCCTCCTTTTTCTTCCGTCTCTAATAATTCACAAATTAAACATATTTCGTACTATTATGAATTATCGTACTATTAAAATTATGAATAGCACTTTTATCAAATAGTAATTATTTGCTTTAATTAATCGCAAACTGCTGTCGTTAAATATGGTAAATTTCACTGTTCTGAAATTTGTGTGACGAGACTTGAAATGTAAATTGGAAGGAAATAACTGCTAAACAGATTAAATGGTTTAAAATTTTAAAAAGGCTGAATCAGAAATAAGTATAAATAGTTCAACAATTTCAAAAATTTTGATCGCTGTAGGATTTTTTTTTTTTTATTTTTTTTAATTTTTTTTTTAATGTTTCAAAATATGATTTGAAATTTTTGTTTTATTATAACATTTTTCTGTGCTTATACTCAAGTATTGCTATTAAAGTATTCTGTGCTTATACTGAAATAAAATACACAAACTTCTGCACTTAATATAAGATCGCCTGATAAGAACATGTGATATTAAAATTTTGCGCTGCTGTTATCTATGACATATGATGAATTTAAGAATATATTAATCTTTTACAATATTCTGAAATAAAGTACATTGAAATACAAATTTAGAAACTGTACTAAAATAATTTTTAAATATTCAAAATGTCATATTTACGAAGTTTATACATTATGTTGTTTTGCTTTCGATTTCATATTTGAAAAAATGTATATAATACGCGTTCTTTCAGGTAATTACAATTTTACTGAATTTAACTCTTTAAAAGTTGTGACATGAATTACTTATTTGCAGTGTATTTCAATGAGAAAATTTTAAATATTTCAATATTTTGTGGATACAAGTCTGAAGTGAATTTCAGTCAAATTCAATTATGTTAAAGCTAAAAACTTCAGATATTTTTCACATATATCATGTATTTGTTTCAAAATTTAAGTATAAAGTATTAGGATAAATAAAAGTCTGAGAAATGTCAACCATTTTACGTATTTCCACGTAGGTTTTCTATTTTCTAAAACACAAGAGAAATATTTAAATTCTGCTTTCAAATATATGACGCCCTTTGTAAACATTAAAATGTAAACTTCCTAGACACCATTTTTAGCACTTTCCAACCTAGTTGAAAAGTGCTTATGACTTCGGTTTGTCTGGCCGTATGGCCGTCTGTCCGTGCTCTAACTCCCGTAAATATGCTCGGATTGCTCTGCAATTTTTATATGTTATTGTCGTTATCTATAGAATGTTCCCTATTTCAACGGACGTGTGTAGCACTTATAGTTTTTTTACAGGGACACTCAAAAGAATTCCTTTACATTGCGGTCTATGGGGAAAAATCATTTGCGGTTTATTTAAATAATGTTTCACTATTTGAAACGCATTGAAATTTATATATATCACTAAGGTGCATCGTAAGAAGCTTAATATGGAATAGGGTGTGCATAGCACTTATAGTTAATTTACAGGGACAGTCAAAAGAATTCCGTTACATGGCGTCTATGGAGAAAAATCGTCTGCGGTTTATTTAAATAATGTTTCATTATTTTAAACGCATTGAAATTTATATATATCACTAAGGTGCATGACAAGAGGCTTACTACAGAATAGTGTGTGTATAGCAGTCATCGTTCATTTACAGGGACACACAAAAGAATTCTCTACTGTCTGTTAAAAATAATTCCTGGAAGTGCGTTTTAAGTTACTGAACGCGATTTTAATTTTAACTCGCTTTTTGTCTATTACGTAGTGTGTATAAATTCTTTAGATCCTATACAGGGCAGCACAAAAGTTCGCGAACACATTTCCGTTTATTGACAGAAACTCCAGAAGGATAATTTTAAACTCTGCTACGCGTTTCCTAACTAAACTAAAATTTAGTATATAGTATATATACAAATCTATAGATCATATACAGGGCTGAATAAAAGTATTCGGATATTTTTCGGAATATTGTTTTACTTAGATGTTATTTTTTAGCTTATTAAACGGTATATTTTGTAAAATTATTTTGGAAGCGTTGGAAAGTGCTACATAATCTATGCTTGACGCATGATTTTTCGTTCTTGTTTAAATATACAAATTACAATGTGTATTATGGATATCTAAAGAATATATACAATAATTTCTTTTTGTTTGCGGTATGTTTAACAATGATTTTAAGCTTATTTTATCGTGTGACAATCGAATATAACTATGTAAGCATGTTTTAACATTTTCATAAATGAAGATTATATGACTGTAAAGGTACCTGAAATTTACTTCAAATATTTTATAAATGTAAATTAAAATTTTACTTACACAAACTAAGAATATCGTTAGAAAAACGCCAGAATGTCCCAAAAAGTTGATTGTTTAATAATTAATATTATAAATTACCCATTTCATTTTCACTATTTTTTAACCCTTATGCTGTTACGAACGCTCGCAGCTCATCCAACTCAGTCAATCCCCCAAAGTTACGGTTAGTTTTTTGGTTAATTTATGACGACCTATTATCTACACAAAGGATACAGGCACTAGATGGGAGTGCCCTCAGTCGGGGTCTTTCTAAGGGATCCTAACCAGTATTTACGGTAAGGTTCGAAGAAAACCACGGAAAACACGAACAGTGAGGTCGAAGAGCACTACAGGGGTTTGAACCCAGCACTTCCTGTCTACCAGCTTTGAGAGCAGAACCTCTCAGACACTGGTGCAGCCTAAAACCACGCGTTCCACGCGTCTATCTGAAATTCAGAGCCCGATTAGCAACGTGGAAAATTTTTACCAGTTAATTTCAATAGAAATTTTGGATTTATTTCAAAACCCCATTCACGCAAAATTACTGCCATGGATAAGAAAGAAAAAAAAAAGATTTCTAGTCAATGTTTTACTGGTGGAAGTTTCGTTCGATGGGAATCGGGGGGTTTTAAAAGTTCTCATAAAATGCACTTCCAAAAAGATACCCAACGCTGGGGGATGTACAGACACGAAAACTCAACGGCCTAAGGATGAAAACCTATATGAAAATTAGTTTTCGATATTTGATTGCTGGATTTATTATTTTTATCTGATCCATCTGATTTGTCAGTAAGAATGCAATCATTTACAATTCTCCCATTAATGTGATAAATTTATTTTCTGGAGCATATAGCGCCTTTATCTATTTAAGTTTTGAAAACGAGAAAGTGCACGGATAAACCGATAGAACTTATTGATATCGTTCGAATAATTTTTCAAGTAAACTTAAGGAAGAGTACATTTTTAGCCTTAAGACACAAAAATTAAACATTTTTAAATATACATTAAATGCGTGTATTGCACACGTTCTTCAAAACAAAATTTATTCAAAATTTTAAAAAAAAGGAAATTCATATTTTGTTCACATAGTCAAATAAGAATAAGCATATGCATTACGTAATAAATGGTGACAACTTTAAATTTTCGATTCATGCAGTACAATTTTTTGAAATCTCTTCAGTTTAAAATTTCTTAAAACTAAATAACTGCATCCAAAATCACAAATTAATCAAACGAATGTTAGTTTTGTAGCTGGACAGCTTTCGATTTAAAACAGAGAAAACATGTATTAAAAATTGAAAAAAAATATCGGTTCAATTCTTGGTAACCCATAACGAAAATCTTAAGATTTAGGAGAAAGGGAGCGGATATTATTATTAGCGCGAAAAAAACCCAGTCTCATATTTACCATATCTAGCACTCAATAAGGAATTAAAATTATATATATATATTCTCGGAAACAACAAAAAAAGAATGCTTAGAAGGTCAGTTTTACTCATATTGCATTTAAATATTTTAGATTTGGAATGGGTGATGCATATATGCATCGTCAAAATTTGTATGTGGAATATGTTTTGGCACCACTAATAAATAATTGTAATATTTCTCTTTTTTAATTAGAGTATTTGTTGGTATTTTACAAGTACAGGGAACTGATTGAAAAAAGTGCACAAATAAAATTTCTGTTAAGGGATGCCGTCGCGAAAGGGTTAAATACAGTTTAAGGAACATTTATTTAGTACATCAAGCACATTTCTTTGTTTTTTGTTCATCCCTCTCTCGCCCTATGTCACATTGGTACACTACACCGATTCCCCATTTCACTGTTGTGACGTCACGTTTTTAAACTGTCAATTTTAACTGCAGTTAGAGGTCTTCACAAACTGCTTTTTTCTTTTTAACCTTTCACTTCTAACATTCAGTTATTACAGATTCTAGTGAAATTTGGTATCATTTGTCGACCCAGTACTACCATGAGAGCTTTCTGAATAGGTTAATTTTAATTATAAATAACCTGCACATAAACGTTAGTATAGAAACAGCATTCCAGTAGTTAATCAACCGTTTTATTCACTTTTCGATCCAGTTCTCTGAAAGATCAATCACAGCAGCTAAAGGACAGTTTCCTTCAGAGTTGTTAATGGTCAATTTAGAGTAATTTAATACGCTTCCATTCTACATAAAAATCCAGATAGAAATATTCTGCATCAGGCACAGGTTATGAAAAGCTTTCCAACATTAACAGACTATTAAGAAGAAATTTTATTTTTTTTTATAAAATGAAACAGGATTCCTAAATAAGCCAATTATAAAAAATGCACAGTAAACGATTTTTCCCCCACATATATGAAAGTGTAAAAAAATTATTTTGTGTGTCCCTGTAAATGAACTATAAATTCTACATACTTCATTTTCAGTAAAGAATATTCTATAATGAACCTCATTAACATACAAATTACACGTCAATCCTAGTATATTTACGTGAGTTAGAGTACGGATTGACAGACAAATCGAAATCCTACACTTTTCAGCTATATTGGAAAATACTCAAAAAATTATGCACCATCGTTTACTAAAATAAATTACAATGCACAATCGCCAAGATATTACGGGGTTTTGCCATTTCTGCTATTAGCGGTCTTGCAGAATGCTGCCTTTTTTTCATTTTCACAGTAACTTGTAATTTTCAGGTTAACTATAGATACTATAAAAACGTTGTTTGGAGTTCTGGTACTATCGCTAGAGACTTCTGAATAGGTGAATTTGAATCATAATAGTACATAAACTGTAGTACAAAAATAGTATGCTAGGAGTTGAGCCTTTGATTCATCTTTCGGTCTCCGAGAGCGTTCACATTCGGTGTGTCAAATTCCGTCACAGCAATTAATGGTTAAAGGAAAATACAAATAACCGAGTAAAATTACACATTTTTATGAACTTAAATATTCTGTTTGCAAACAATATCTATAATTATTTTAATATTACAGTTGATGCTACAAATTGCTGACGAACTCCTTACGCTCTTCAAGAATGACATGTTTAATTCATGCCTCCCCCCCCCCCCTATATAAAATCGAAACTAGAATATTTCGTTATTAATCGCATCTGTGGCTAAACCTTTACGAGATTATGTAAAATAAATATGTAATATTTTTTTTGATCTTGAAGAAAATGCTCGAAATTTCTTTCAACAGAAAGCAAAGAAAAAAAGATATTACGTGTATTAAAAAGAAAATTATCCCATTAATTTGGTTTCACATTTTTTCCACTTACGTTTAATATAAACAATTCATAGTTTTTTGCTTGCCCTCTGTCTATGTTTTGTTTCGCAGTGTAAATGTTCTTCCACATAACAGTGAAGACAGTTTATAAATCTTGAAAAAAAAATTTTTTTCTTCTTTTTTTTTTTTCCTTTGTATCGCTGTATATTTTATGAGGTTAGTTACATTGTTTTTATTTCAAATTTTACAGAAAGTTATTTTATTTTAAAAAGACAAAGAAAAATGTTAACAGATTTGTGTTCACTGAAAGAAATTTTCGCAATCCTTATTTTTCACATTCCTTCCACATACATTTGAATAAAAATATTACAATTATTTATATTGCCATCACTTACAAATAATAAAGATTCTTATACGTTAATTAGGAATATTAATATAAATTAACCACTTTAATTATATGTTTTATGTCTATGCATTACACAAAATAAAATCTTTTAACACTAAATTACGCCAATTTACAGAATATTTATTGATATACTTCAAATGCTTACGAGATTTTAATGTAGTTTAAAGAAAAAGTAAAATATACTATCCTATATTTTATTACAACATTTAGAAATATATTAAAAATGAACTTCTGTTTTTCCTTTATGGAATAAGGGTGAAATTTATTTTTTTAATATAAAGTAGAATTTCAGCAGATGTTACGCGCAATTAAAGAAATTACGCCTATACTTTTCATATTTCTTCCACATATTGCGATAAAAATTCTGCAAATGTTGTTCTTGCCCCCCACCCTCAATTTACAACAATAAATATGGATTCCAAAAATGTTAATTAAACAGATTAATATCTGTCAGGCATTTTAACGCATAAAGATCCAATGAAATTCTTAAAATTTGTACAAGTAAAAAATAATGGCTATGATGTCATACATCCACGCACAGTTTCTTTTTTTTTAATCTGTTATAAAAAAGGAAAAAGTCGCCAAATTTAGGGGATTTTTTTATTTAAAGGCAACTTAGCTATTGTATTGAGTTACTGGTTTGGCGCGGGCTTGAAAATCGCGCCAAGCCAAAAGTCACCAAACATCTGTGCGTGAGTAACATCTGTTCCAAAATAATATCACAAGACAAACAATGCAACTTAAAAATATTAATTTTAATGGAAAAGTTATATATTAATGCCTCTGGGCTGAAAATTTCAAAAATATTTAGTATCAATCCCATTTGCTTACAAAGCATTTAAAATTACCAATAACAGGAACGAAATATAATCGAAAATGGCAGCTTTTTACATTGTATTTGGAGAGAATTTCACTCAATACACACATTTACATTGCTGTAAAGTTTGTAAATGACAAGATGTTTTGAATCCTAAATGCCTTAAAATTGACCTTTATTATGAGAGCTTTATATTGAACATCGTGAACAGCAACATAATCAATTGCTTCCGGAATTTAGCAAAACTCGTTTAAAAATCAGACTTCTTTGCTTCGGAGAGCTTTATGGAGTACAAACATCTTTCTTGGTACAAATTTTAAAGCATGAGGACGTTTTGAATCTTCAGAATACTCTCGAAAAAGAGCCAGTATATCGAAATTGAAACTAATATTTTGAAACAACTAAAACAGAAAACATGCAAATCATTTTAACATGTCAGCAACTCAAGTTGCAAATTTGCAATATCCCGTGTTTGCTTGCCGTGTTAGAATCCATAGATAATGTAAGTAGAATGTCTTGATACAAGTATTTATTTGTTCTTGAAACTGAATTATATTCTTCATTTACAGATTAGAGGTTTATCATGCTATTTTAAAATGTTTTTATAGTATATGTACAGCTCCTTAAATCACTAGCTTAGATTTAACTGATAAGATATGCTAAAGTTATTTACTGGAATTCTTAAAACTATTAAATATTTTTCGTCTGCAGTGAACATTATTTATTTTCAGGAGTTGACATTTTTGAGGAGAATTTTTCATGTAGTTCATTAAATATATTTTCCAAATCAATTAATTCTTCTTTTGCTCTTAAAATACTTTCGTTCATTACAGCAAGTTTGTTAAAAACTACTTCTAGTTTTTCTTGCAAAGTTTTTTGCACTTTCTCTTGCATGTTGTCTACAGTTATTACATCATTCACTTTCAACTCAGCCGGCATGTCACCTTGTAAATTAGTAATTATGGTACTGCCTCTATTTTCTTGGACTTCGGAAAAGTCACTTAATTTCTCCATATCATTTGACATGTTAGTTTAAATAATGCAACTAAGGTCACTCAATAGAAAATGATTTTTGATACAACTAAACAAACTGATCCTTCACTTTAAGCCTAACACAATATTGCAGAGTTGTTTACAAGCTTGTCATAAACTAAATTTTTAGGGACCGATTCAGGAAGTTGTTGTTATACTTTTCGATATTGTAGAAATCGTTGTTTCCATGGAAACTATATATTGTTTGTTTATTGAGAACATACACTGTAAAAAATCTTCAGCTTTTTCTTCATAGTCACTCCACGGCTTTTATAGAATATCTCTATTTTGACCAATGAAAATGCTCCAAAATAGAGTAAAGTAACCATTTTCTCTAAAAGCGGTGGAGTGTGTCTGCAGCAAAAGCTGTTGATTTTTAACAGTGTACATCTGACTTGTGTGCTTGACAACAAGTCAGGGCTACACTAGTTACCGGGCTGGCTCATTCATTATCATGACGTCAAAAATGGTGGCTGACCGCGACCAGCGATTGTTTCAAATCGACGCGGCCATCGTTTGTGCAAATCGCTGTATGTCTTTCGTTTTGTCGTTTCGCTGTGTACCAATCGCTGGTCGCGGTCAGCCACCATTTGTGACGTCATGATAATGAATTAGACAACCTGGTAGCCTGTTCAAATACCCGCCTATAAGTCATCGTCAATGGATGAGATAGCCACAAGGAAATTTACACCAGAAAAAGGCCACCACAAAGTGTGTGCAATGGAGCTGACGTGAGTCGAACCCGCCGACCTGACTCCTACGCTCTCAGGCGATTGGCGGCTTAACCACTCGGCCACGGACCCCCCCCCCCCCAGAACACAGATTAAATAAAGTCGTCACAGATTTGACAGCGGAGAGAATATCCGAACTGGTGCGATACAAGCGCTACTACTGAGAACAGTCAATAACTAACACACACGCGCGCGATCTATAAACTGTCAGATTGTCACGGTCACATGTACCTGTTGGCAGTTTTGTTTATTTAATATCGACACGACAGCTATTTTAGTATTTCGTTTTACATGTTTGTTTGTTTGTTTATTGAGAACATACATCTGACTTGTGTGCTTGACATCAAGTGCCCGCTTATAAGTCATCGTCAATATATACAGAGACGAAATAGCCAGAGAGTTACAGAGATTGCCAGAGAGTTACATCCGCCAGCTCAACAAAGTGTGTGCAATGGAGCTGGCGGGAGTCGAACCAACCCACCTGACTCCTACGCTCTCAAGCGATTAGCGGAATGGTGTCTTAACCACTCGGCCACGGAGGCCCCATTTCGTTTTACAGTATTTCATTTTCATAAAAGTTCTTTTCAGAGCTATTTTTCTTCAATATAATTCATTTATATTTTCAAGTGCTTATTTCAGGGCTGTTTTCTTTGCAATTAATTATTGCAAAATGTCAAAAAATATGGTATTTTGTCAAGCACAATCATGTGCGTTTACGTTGTTTAAAATGTGGTACTAAATGGAATTTTTAAATATGCTATATTTATTACTTTTTAAATAAAAAACATTCAAAATCGTATTAAATAACGCTGTTTAAAATGTTTCACTAGATGGAATTTATAAATAAAACTTATTTAAAATATTATTAAAATAACTTTGTTTAACACTGTTTTTTTTTTTAATTTAATACTAAATAGTTTTTCTGAATATGCTATATATATATTTTTTTTTAAATAACCACAATATACATCGTTAAGAAATATAAAAGTGGTTTTACATACTTTTCATAAGTATTACGATAACATAAACAAATTTTACAAGTATGATATATTTAAATATTTGAAAGTTTCTCAGGTTAAATTATTAAGAAAAAGGTGTAAATCTGTAAGAAACTCGTGTAAATATGTATATTTGTAAGTATTTGTATGATAAAATAAAATATGTTTGATGTTTTAAACAATAACAAAACGTAACAACAAAATAAGATCACTAAATATAATTAAAATTTAGGGAAAATGCTTAAGTGATACTAAAATAAAACAACAAAAGGCTTATAAAGACCTTTTTAATGATTCAACATACGTTTCAACGCTCTTTGCGGCGTCATTTTCAAGAAAATATATTGATAAATAAAATATTCTTGCAAAATTTGAAAAATAACATTGAAAACATGAATCACGAGATCCAAATATGTAAAACTGAGAAAAGCAGGTGCTTGAAGTAGCCAACTGTAATCGTGAAAATTATATTTCTCTATTGTTGTTTGAAACGGAAAAGTACCTCGTGCCAAATTTTAGGTAATTCAAATGAGGCGGAATCATTGCAAATGTTTACGTTACGTATGTAGATTTCTATTGCTTCATGGATAATGGATGGGAAGTAGGCTCTTGATGGGTAAATTATTTTACTATTTTTAAAATCAATTTCTATTGCTTCGGTTCTATGTAGTCGTGCCAGCGCTGTAGTACTCCTGTTATATTTGATATCTGCTATATGCTCTTTTAATCTTGTTTGAAACTTTCTGGTGGTCATTCCTATATAGATGAGTTACAGATTATTTTTTCAAATTTTGCAAGAATATTTTATTTATCAATATATTTTCTTGAAAATGACGCCGCAAAGAGCGTTGAAACGTATGTTGAATCATTAAAAAGGTCTTTATAAGCCTTTTGTTGTTTTATTTTAGTATCACTTAAGCATTTTCCCTAAATTTTAATAACAAAACGTTTGCGACTGTTGTCATTAGGGGCTCTGAAGTTGCGATTCGGTTACCATTGAGCCTATAGAAGTGTCGTATGTGTATGTAATATTTAGTCTGTGCACCATAAACAATACTTATTGATTTCTGCAACACCATCGACACCAAAATCATATTAACCGCGATCAGAATCGGGCGCTTAGTTAAATTGAAGACATGTATCTATGTAAACTTTCATAATTATGGGAAATTTGGTACGTTATCTTAAAGAAAAATCTCGCTGAACTCGTTTTTTAGGCAAGATCGTAATTATATAAATACGTAGCACCTATAGTCGTTGTCTGGTCCGTTCGTCTGTCTGTCCATTCGTCCGCATATAACAGCGTAAAAACTACACAACCGAATGGTTAGAAATTTGATTTATATAATCGTTGCAGAATTTTGTCGAGTCATTTCAAATTTTATGAAAATCGAATCAAAACTTAAAATGATATTAATAAAAGTTTCCTTTATTCTATTAAATCCTATCATACGTAATCTATAAAATAAAAGATCAAGTCATGTGACTGAGGAAAGCAAATACGAGCTAACCACTTCTTTTTTTAATATGCCAAAATGGAATTTTTATTCAAAATTGTTTTTTCGAATAAAATTGCATAAAATTACATTTTTAGAAAGATCGTTCAAAAACATTGTTTGCTTGAGAGATGAGTTACAATAAAAAATGTACAGATTCTGGGATAACTTCAGTGGAAATTAGGTTAACAGACTAATATCTCAATCCATTAAAATAAATAAACACAAAAGATTCATTCATCGTGAGTCATAGAAATATTAAACCATGGAGGTAATCATTCGAAAAAAAAATATCCCTGTTGAATTTTGTAGCGCTGTCTGGTGTCGAAAAAACAATTTGCATCTGCAAACATGGCATACGTAAAAAGAAAAAAAAGGCATGCTCATTTCGCTCATAACAAACGATATAATTCATTTCACTGAAATAATAACAATTATTTTTTTACATTGTAAAACAAATTAGGAGTACGAACAGGGCTACACTAGATACCGGGCTGGCTCCTTCATTATCATGACGTCACAAATGGTGGCTGCCCACAACCAGCGATTGGTACAAAGCGAAACGACAAAAGGAAAGACATACAGCGATTGGCAAAAAACGGTGGACGCGTCGCTTTGTACCAATCGCTGGTCGCGGCAGCCACCATTTGTAACGTCATGATAATGAATGAGCCAGCCTGGTATCTAGTGTAGCTCTGCTAGAGTTGCAAAAAAACCGGTTTATTACCAGGTTTATTTCTAATAGACCCGGTTTGTTCCCAAAAGACCTAGTTTAATCCAAAAAAAAAACAAGTTTATTACCAAAAAACCCGGTTTATTCCCAGGTTTAAACCGAGTTTTTTCTAGCCTTTGCAAATCTAAGCTCTGCATATCCCCGTATATCCTCGAATACAATATCTGATCAGGACTCCATATATTGCCAATTTTTTGGAAAAAGGGTAAAATTTTAATATATGCAGATTTCTAATAGGTTCGTTTAGTTTCAAAATTGAGGAAAAACTATTTGGTTTTCTTATAATTGTTTGCCTGCGATTTTGGGGGCGTACACGGAACGAACTCCGAATTACATATGGTAACACATGGGTAACCTGAAGCGTTCAGAAACCAATATCACATGACTTTGTGCGGTAATTACCCCGACTTCTGGTAACCCACATTAACTGGAGAATTTTGTTGGGTAGAGTGATCACGTGGTTGGGAATCTGATTTGTTTGTTTGCTTTATAGCTAACTGCAACTGTTACCTGTTGTTCTTTACGACTGTTATTACACACTGATTCCTGACCATTTGATTGGTCTACCTTTAATAGGAATATAATATAATTGGCCAACGTCGCTAGGATGGTTCCTGCAATATCCCTACAATCCAAATGTAATGGTAGATTGGTCGTCAGAATTGTTTGATTCGAAACATGCCCATAACTTTATCCAAAAGCGTTCACAGCCGTTTTAATCCAACTTTACCCAGAGACAATCAGATGAGGTCATGCTCCAATTATCGAGGCTAACGAAAAAGAAAGGCTACCGCTATCGTGTCGGTGCTTTATGCGTATCTCTTTTTACAGGCCGCGGGAGTCACGTGATGCTCAAATACACCAATGCAGGTGTACGAAAAGAGCATCACTTCACTCTAGCGGTCTGTAAAAAAAGATATGTGGAATGCACCGCGGTAGCCTGTCTTTTTCATTAGCCTTGCCAATTAAACGAGTAACAAGCGTTTCGGTCTATCAACGCGCCCTTTGCATATCTTAATAATCATACTCATACCATAATTAAACAAGAAAGAAAAATCATGAGTCAAGCATAGATTATGTAACACTTTCCAACGCTTCCAAAATAATCTTACAAATCATACCGTTTAATAAGCTAAAACATAACGTCTAATTAAACAATTTGGAAAACGCATAAAATATTTAAAAACATAATTTTAGGAATTTCCAACATATACAATATTCGGAAAAATATCCAAATACTTTTATTCAGCCCTGTATATGATCTATAGATTTGTATATATACTACATAGGATGCTAAATTTTTGTTCAGTTAGGAAACGCGTAGCGCAGTTTAAAATTCTCCGTCAGGAGTTTCTGTCAATAAACGGAAATGTGTTCGCGAACTTTTGTGCTTCCCTGTATAGGATCTACAGAATTTATACACACCACGTAATAGAAAAAAAACGAGTTAAAATTAAAATTGCGTTCAGTAGCTTAAAACGCACTTCCAGGAATTATTGTTAACAGACAGTAGATAATTATTTTGTGTGTCCCTGTAAATGAACGATGACTGCTCTACACACAATATTCTGTAGTAAGCCTCTTGTAATGAACCTTAGTGATATATATAAATTTCAATGCGTTTAAAATAGTGAAACATAATTTAAATAAACCGCAGACGATTTTTCTCCATAGACGTAATGTAACGGAATTCTTTTGACTGTCTCTGTAAAGTAACTATAAGTGCTATCCACACCCTATTCCACATTAAACTTCTTCTAATGCACCTTAGTGATATATATAAATTTCAATGTGTTTAAAATAGTGAAACATTATTTAAATTATCCGCAAATGATTTTTCAACATAGACCGCAATGTAACGGAATTCTTTTGAATGTCCCTGTAAAAAAACTATAAGTGCTACACACTTCCGTTGAAATAGGGAACATGCTATAGATAACGACAATAACATATAAAAATTGCAGAGCAATCCGAGCATATTTACGGGAGTTAGAGCACGGCCAGACGGCCAGACGGCAGACGGCCATCAGGCCAGACAAACCGAAGTCATAAACACTTTTCAACTAGGTTGGAAAGTGTTAAAAACAAGAGAAAAACGAATTTGTTGCATGCTTAAAAAACAACATGGTATAAAAACATATACAAAAAGTTCAAAAAATTATTAAAATAACAGTTATATGTTCCATTATTTTAATGATATCAGTTAAAAAAAATCTAAATTTTTTTCAACAACTTGTGGACATCATTTTTTGAGAAATTATGGACCCGATTCTGAGAGCTTGCAGTACGATTTCGATAGCGTTAGTGTCGGAGAAGGCAATGGGAAAAAGTATTGTTACCATGGAAATAACGACTTCTTCCATATCGAAATGTATAACGACACCATTTATAATGTTGACATTTGACATTTTATTAACATACATCTGACCTGTATGCTTGGCGTCAAGCGCCCGCTTATAAGCAAGGCTACACTAGATACCGGACTTGCTCTTTCATAATCATGACGTCACAAAAGGTGGCTGGACGCGACCAGCGATTGGTGCAAAGTGACAAGCCCGTCGTTTTGTGCCAATCGCTGTATGTCTTTCATTTTGTCGTTTCGCTTTGTACCAATCGCTGTTACCGGCTAGCCACCATTTGTGACGTCATGATAATGAATGAACAAGCCCGGTATCTAGTGTAGCCCTGTTATAAGTCATCGTCAATATATACAGGGACAAGATAGCACACACAAGGAAATTTACAACACTCAGAAATACAGCCCGCAGCTCCATAAAAAGTGTGCAACAAAGCCAGCGGGATTTGAACCCACTCCCACCTACACTCGCAAGCAATTAGCTGTGTGATACCTTGACCACTCAGCCACGGTGGGCCCTTCATAATCTGTCCCTATGTTTGGGATAGAGTTGCAAAAAACCGGTTTATTTCCAGGTTTATTTCCAATAGACCTGGTTTATTCCCAGGTTTAAACTGGGTTTTTTTCTAGCCTTTGCAACTTTAGTCTGGGATTAAAATTTTGAATCGCAACTTCGCAACTCAAGAAGCATTGTTTTATGCAAAATATTTACAAAACTTAGATAATAAAAGTAATATCATTTTAGAGTTGATAAATTGCTAAATTCGGTTTCAATTTCGGTGTAACTAGCTTTACCAGTTTCATGCGGTTAGGTTACCTGGATACGAGAGTGGCGACATACGCAGAAACCGAATGCTCCGCTTGTACTTAGACAGAAGCTTTTGTCCAAACTACAGCGCCTAGAATACATAGTGTGGAAACTGGCTATCCCAGTAATGCTGTATAAAGTGCTAAAAAATTTTAGCCGATAAATGTGCAACAATGCTGTACGATAATAGGGAGATCGCAGCGGCATCTGCTAGCTCTTTTTAACGTTAAAATTGTATTGCAAAAATTTAGTAAATATCATATGTATTTTAAACAGTTATTAGTTGATAATCAAGTAATGAAATAAAATAAGTTGCAGAATACATTTTAAGAGGATAACTATATATTATCATTGCTAAATCTCTTCAGTGAAAAAAAGAATTTGTTTTTGCAAAAATGTGAAAATAAAAATTCAGACAGCTATACCCTATTACTGAAAAAAGGAGAGAAAAAGAGAAGCAGATAAAAATAAGGAAATTTTTATTCAAAGAAATGTCTGAATTACTAATGCGCGTACCCATATGAATTAGCTCCGATAAAGAGGGAATAGCTACGCTAAATAAGGATAGTTTGCTGTTCTTGAATGGAGGCACAAAACAATACGTATCACGTTTTTTAGCCATAATCACTATCTTACATAATTTTAAAGCTTATGAAAATCACTATCTAAGTGAGAGGAAACAGAATATAACTTAAGTATTTAAAATACATACCATCAACCGAAATGTTTTCTCAATTTGATTCTTATACAATGTTTACGCTGAAAAGAGCTAGTAGATGTCGCTGCGATTGACATCTTATCTTTCAGCATCGTTGTACATTTATCGGATTCAGGTTTTTAGTACTATTTTGGGAACAGATGCGTTACACTCACGCTAAAATGTAAACAAAAGATTGGCGACTGTTTGGTTGGCGCGATTTCCAAGACTGCGCCAAGCTCTAAATACAAGCTTAATAGCCGGGTTGCCATAAAAGAAAAACAGTCCACAAAGTTTGGCGACTTTTTTCCTTTTTTTAACCGATTTTTTTTTTTTTTTTTTTTTTTTTTTTTTTTTTTTTTTTTTTTTTTTTTTTTTTTAGCGTGAGTGTAAAGCATCTAAGCCCTATTTTGTAGCTGGTTTCCACAGTATTTATTCTAGGCGCTGTATCCAAACTACAGAAAACCTACATTCCAGAACTTTGCAGCCACCGCCTATGGACGAATGCGATTAGACTAATGAGACAAGTTAACAAACATTAGCTTGATGATAATAGCAGGCTTTCCAAGATGCTTGGCGATTTGATTTTGTCCAAAATCCTCTCAACCAATGAAATGTTATATCCCGTACGTAGCCACTCTCATAATGAGGCACCTGAATAATAAAAGTTATGAAACATTACCGTCACAGGAACGAAACCGTAAAAATGAATTGTCGTTACTTTTACATTATACATACCTGACATATTTCAGAAATACGGTTTTCGCTTTTTGAATACCACTATATCTAAATGTTTATTTTTATCTTCTTTATCTCGTTTGCATCCGAAGCGCATATATGCGTTCAATTCAGGAATTTCTTTATTATTCAGAAATTCCGAAAGAACCGAAACGTAACATCTTCATAAAATAAAGAAAAAAATTACTATTCAGTATTTCTGGAATGTATGCAGAATTCTGAATAAAACAGAAATTCCTGAAATGTAAGTTTTGGATGCACATATATTCATTGCGAACAATGCGAACAATATAAGGCTGGGATGGACTTCCCAGTTGCGGAGCAAATTTACATTCTGGCGACATGTAAACGACTTACAGAGACATATCGGGAGCCATTAAAGAAAATAACTTAAAACTAGTTTTAAAAGCTACATGAAAGAATGTGTATATAGCACGTCCCTGTCATTAAATATGTCACATTTTATAATATAAAAATAATGGTGAGATCTCAGAGAATATCTTTAGATAGAAAACTAAGCCAAACAAATTAAATGAACCAAAAACAATTATCAAAATTTGACTTATTGTTAAACGGTCACGAATTTACTCAAATTTATTTGATAAGTCACAAATGATTTAGGGCGTATTCTGAATCTTTCATCTCGTCTAAAATTTTCTTTCGTTAGAATGTTGATAAACTTTTACTCTGAATAATATACGTTAAACATCACATAATATTTTGGTTTGGAATAAATTTTTAATTAATTTAATATGCTATTTAAACAACCAATTTACGAAAGACTTTCAGAAGAAGGGGTGGCCTCTAATGTTTAAAAAAAAAAGGTTTCATAGAAAATTGCCAATCAAAAATGTGTTAATAGAAATAAAAATATATTAATGTTATTTTTTTCTAAAACGGAACACCAAACAACGCGATTTGAACTAGCTGTAGCAATATTATGTGTTTTCGATACTTCATTCATCATATATCGTGTATATCACGTTAATGGAAAATTTCAAACAGTTTATACGGAATTTGCATTTTTCTTCAAAAATGAAATGTGAATAAAATATTTATAAGTTATGTGACATCACGTGGCTTTTATGCTGTTAAGTACAAGTCTCACCAAATTTTCTGCATAAGCCGCATAGAAAACAGGTATACATAAAAAGACCGAAAGTATTGAAATTCACAGATTTTATATGTTGTTATCAAATTTAAAATTTGATTTTTTTTCAGTAAATGACATATATATTTGCAGATTATCTGACATCACGTAAATTTTATGCTGTTAAGTACACGGCTCATCAAATTAGCTGCATAGGAAAAACTGCATAAGACCGAATGTATGGAAACTCACTGATTTTATATGCAGTTATCAAATTTAAAATTTGATTTTTTTTCCTTTATTTCTCGGGTAGTGATGAATTTCAGACATTAAAAACAATTATATGATTGTGAACTGAATGAGCTTTATATGTGGATCTTTAAAGAGTATGGAATATTAATACAATATGTATATTCTACAATAACAGTGTATTTTGTAATAAACTAGTATATGAAAAGAAAAATCACAAAAAGCAACTTCCTTTAAAATATACACCAATTTTTACAGTTGTTTTCAAAATAAAATGACATCAAGCGATATTGCAAATAAATTTTCTTTCTCTTTTATCAGATAATGGAAACTACACAACACTGTGTGGCAGTCTTTCTTTCTCTAAATGGCGACGCATTCTTATAGGGAAATAAATATGTCGATATATTGATCCTGGAAATTTTGACTGAATGTGTCTATAAAACGTCTATCTCAGAATTTTGCATTCAACAGGGTACATACGCCTCAGGGGATTTGAATACCAGATTTTTCGTAAAATAATGTTTGCCTTAATACCTTAATTAAAGAAGAATTTATGTCTTTAAATATGGCAACCATTGATTTACGAAAAATCTGATATTCAAATCCCTTTTATTTCACTTGTGTTGAATTGAACGGTTTTATGTAAAGTTGCAAGTATGCTTTGACGTAAAAGATTCTTATTTATGCCGTTTAAACCATCCTAATAACATTTTAGAGTTGGATTGGCGCCGGTAGCAGTTAAACCAAGGATATCATGAATAGTAGGCGAGAGCGTTGAGCAAAAGACCGAGTCAGTTACTCTAAGTTAGTAAGTCAGTTTATACAGCTCAAGTGAGATGAGATCGCTACACAGCCAATTTAGAGATCGGGGATGCTGGAGTTTGAACCAGAGATCGCATGAACAATAGGCGAGAGCATTAGCGTCGAGCAAAAGGCCAAGACAGTTACTCTAAGCTAGTAACTCACTTTATGCTGTTCAAGTGATATTAGATTTCTATAATATCACAAGAATGAAACTGCAATTTGACTACTTCTTACAGACAAAAACAAAAAATTCCTTTTTTTAAAATAGCGTAAAAAATATATATATATATCGGATTAACATACAGTAGTATCATGCTAGTAACGCAGTTAGTAAGTCAGTTGATACTGCTCAAGTGAGATGAGATCCCTACACAGCCAATTTAGAGATCGGGGATGCTAGAGTTTGAACCAGAGATCGTATGAACAATAGGCGAGATCATTAGCGTCGAGCAAAAGGCCAAAACAGTTACTCTAAGCTAGTAACTCCCTTTATGCTGTTCAAGTGATATGAGATTGCTATCATACCGTAAGAATTAAACTGCAATTTGTCTACTTCCTAAAGACAAAAACAAAAAATCCTTTTTAAAAATAGGGTAAAAAAAATCTCCGATTAACACACAATAGTATCGTGCTAGTAATTCTGTTAGTAAGTCAGTTTATTCTTCTCAAGTGAGATGAGATCTTTACACAGCCAATTTAGAGATCGGGGATGCTACAGTTTGAACCAGAGATCGCATTAACAATAGGCGAGAACGTTAGCGTCGAGCAAAAGGCCAAGACAGTTACTTTAAGCTAGTAACTCACTTTATGCTGTTCAAGTGATATTAGATTGCTATAATATCATAAGAATGAAACTGCAATTTGTCTACTTCTTAAAGACAAAAACAAAAAATTCCCTTTTAAAAGAAGGGTAAAAAAATAATCTCCGATTAACATACAATAGTATTGTTCATGTGCTACATGTATAAATCTATTGTGAATACCTTAAATGGGCATTGCAACAAAATAATAATAATATGGAAGAAAATATTAAAAATAAATTTGACATATAACCTTCGATGCAAAAAAATAATAGGCGTTATTTATTATAAAAAATAGCCTGAATGGAAATCAAAATTCTTTGTTTTCACATACTCCTTCTCTTTTTAAATATACGTCTCGTAAAAATGAAAAATTTTGCATCATTGTATATGAAATGTATATATTTTTATGATGATCACATCTAAGGTAGAAATATTTATATGCTTCCTGCCATTCATCCTTTTTTTTAAGATTTAGAGTTATATGTTGTGTTTTTGAATAAGTTATGAAGTAAAGAAAATAATGTTTTAGAATATACATTGCATAAAACTAAGGGTTATGTGTCAAAATATTTGAGGTAAAATAACATTTTCATACTGACCAGCCATCAGGGGTTTTTGAAGTCATAAAAATGTAATTCAGACCTGAAAATTTATTTAATGAAAAGTCATTGTTTTTAAGTAGTTATTTAATAACTGTTTTATTAAACTAAATTTCTTGTTTTATTTGATTTAAAAAGTAGCGAAAAATTGGCAGATATGCATTTTCATTTTAATTTATTATTCTTGAAAAAAATATGGCATCTACCGTGATTGCAAGTGGAAAATCTTCGGTTCTTTTAAGAAATTCAACCTGTTGTGAAAACCATTTATCCCAGCAAAGAAAAATTTCCAATAATGTAAATAAAGCATTTATTTTTACTTTTAATGATAATATGCACCGAAGAATAAATATTTATACAATTCAAATCATTCACTTATATTGATGATTCAACATTAAGTAGAAAACAAGGAAGAGTCCGATTTAAAACTTAAATAAACAAAAAAAAAATACTTTCGTGCGATAGCGAACGTTGAAAAATGCTTTTCATTCCTTATGCAATCCTTTCAGCTGGTATGTTATACAAATTTTGCTCTATATTACAGCTCACTACGCTATATTTTCACTTGCAATGCATTTATGGAACAAAGCATTTTTATTACAACTATTATTTTCACCTGATATTAAGTGTCAATATTTCAAATTTTCAGGTTTTATGTCAAATCACTACCTTCTTAATATTAAATGCCGTTTTCCCGTTTTGCCGTTAATAAATCACGTTTTCCCCCATACAGAAATTGGAAGTCAATTTTTTCCCAAAGTACAGTGCCATCTGTCGGCGACAACTGGTATGATGTTTCAATACATATCAGTACGCTACCTCTGTAGTAGATTAACGTATATATTACGGAGGTAGTATTCAGTAAATAACGTAAACAAACGCTGTATTGAGAATATTTATATGGAAAGTTAAAAAATATAGCTTAAAAAATGAACTTTGTAATTAATTTCTAGAATTTTACAAATGTATTTATTATCTTTTCCATTATAAATATCAATTTAAATTGCTGTAGTAACTGATATTTTTAATTTGAAATATTTGTTTTTAATTAATTATAATATATAAATTAATAACTCTGACCTTTATTTATAAATAGATTTCCAAAAAAAATAACACAAACAATGTTTATGGCAAAAAAATATTTATTTACACTATAAAATTTAATTAATAGATCAAAAACTATGAGTAAGTTTTAAAAAGATTAATGCAAAATACCAAAGTAGTGGATTAAATTAAAATTTCCAGTAGAAACTGATAATACATGGCACAGATGGTAGCGCCTAGGTGGCGCTACTATTTGGGACATGCTGACTTCCATTTTTGAGCCAAATATGATAGACTATTTAGTTATTACGGAGGTAGCGGTCAAATAAACATTTGTTCACAATGTTGTAAAACGAGATAAACTTAATTAAATCATGAGACATTTGAGTAAGTCCTTGTTCCAAGACTTATAGTAAGAAAATATTATTTTTTAGTAATACGTTTTACTTTTCACCTCCTTCATATTACTACTCCTATTCTGTATTATAACATTTTATTTTTACACTGATCTTGAAATCTGTGTGAAGCTTGTCAATGCATTATGCTTCCTTAGTTTTACAATTTTACTCTCTATTACTATTTACCTTTCTACCCTGAATGGGTCGAATCGACCCAGTTCTAAAATTTATTTAATTCGATTGGAACCAGATTTTGTGTCATAAAGTAAGTAAAATAAATGCTACACAGAACTACATTAAATAAATATATTAAATCATTATCAAAAACAAATTCTGGTGTGAAATGTTTTTATCAACGTTGAGTAAAATTTAAACAGGGTAGAAAGGTTAAGTGGATCGATCCATTTATGATGCAAGTAGATAAAGAAAGAATGCAATAGCTTTTGTTTAAAATTTCGTTCTAATTCTATCGCAGTCAGGCCTGATTACCGACGGAGCACACTTCCAACAGTAAAATGTAATAGAAATGTTCGTCTTATTAAAACGCCCTATTAATGCAAAATTACGGTAATGAATAGGGAAAATATTTATATTTTTTACTGGTGGAAGTGTGCCCCGTTGGTAACCATGCCCTAATTCGCAGTATGAGTGCATTGTGGTGGTTGAGTGGAATATTGTTTGTTTCCAGTTCCTTATACCCGATTATTGAAGTTCTAAAAAAAAAATTAACTTTATTAACAATTCATATAATGTGTATTTTTAAATATGTTATTGTGATCGCAGTTTTAACAAATTTCGTGTTTTTAGAGATTTTAATACAATGAGTTAGCTAAATCCAGCATTTTCTTTTTCATAGACACAAAAAATGATACACACACTTACGACAGCGGATATAAAGAATTTCATATGTTTAGTGTTTACAATACAGCGAGTTAGCGGAATTCAATGATGTGCTTTTGGTTTTCATAAACGAGAAGTGTTAATACATGCGTTACAGTTATAGCTGATTTAACATATTTTACATTTTTTCGAGATTCATAGTTTTCGTATTGACGGGATGATTTTTTTTAAATTCATAATTAACTGATCAATTTTAAAAATATGACTATGCAATTTAAAAATTAACCTAGAATTTTTATTTTATATTAACGATCCTTTTAAATATAGCTTTTATTTGTATAAATAAAATCTTATAAGTTCTATATTCAAATAATCGAAAAATCGAAAAATCTTAATATTCATGATTTATTTATCTATTTATAGAACATAACACGGCTTGTTTGGGTTTATACATTATAGAATTATATTTCATCAGTTTTATAACTAAAATAATTGCAAAACTGTATATTTCGATCTTTGAAAAGATAAAACAACACGTATAGTACTCTCACGTATGAAACAAACACAAGGAATTTATATGTATTAACGCATGCGTCTGATGTTTTTCTCAGTTCTTCGCACTTTCGCCACCCACAAAATAAATGGAATAATCTACTCTTTAATGCTAGAGAGGGAAAAATGAAGGGCTAGTAATATAAATCATTACTTCGAAATACAAAAAATTACTTCCAGCTGCAGGTCTCTCATCTGGAATTGGTTCAAAATTAGGAGACCAGCTCTCGAAGTTCAACTTCTCTGGCACCCCTTCTTTCAGAGAAGTGCCATGGCACTTTCTCTGACACGACAACAACAACAACAACAACAACAAAAATTTACTGCTGGATAATTATTCCAATTCTATATCATTTAATTTAAGTTGCATTACAACATATATATTACATATAACGTTTTTGTAAAGAAAATAACCTTATGTTATAATATAGAAGAAAATCACTAATTAAATATTTATACTTTTTGTGAATTATGTCTTTTTTCCAAAAATTGTTTGTTAGTAAACAATAAAAATAATCATTTTTTTTTCTCTCAAGTGTTACCAGAGTTCGTACGCTTTGCCACAACCATTTTAATATAATTTTTCTATTTAATATTTCAATTGCAGAAATTGTAGAGGCCTAGTTTAATTACAGGATTTGTAATACTTTTCTGCATTTAAATACGGCGAAATATTCTATTAAAAATTGTGGAAGGAGTGTACAAATCCTGTATAAAATATTATTTTAATTTTGTTTCATTATCCAAACATTTCAAAAAGTTCACGATTTGTTAAAAATTGTACGATACCTGTGTTATAAAATGCATATAATTATTTGTTGTAACTTAAATATTTTGAATAGTATATAGTGACTACTATTTTAATCTTTAGAATACAAATTAAATGTATTAAATTCTTTGAAAATTCAGAAATTAAATGCATTTTTATTTTTATATTTTAGTATAAATTTGATTTTACTTTTAAAATTTAGAGTACATTTGAAGTTATTTTGATGAGTATATTATTATACATTATAGAATTACATTTCATCTGTTTTATAACTAAAATAATTGCAATACTGTATATTTCGATCTTTGAAAAGATAAAACAACAGCGATCGAACATTTATTTAAATGCTCGATTATTATGTATCTATAATAACTTGATCGCAAAATACTTGTAATTGTGGAAATATATTGTGCAGGTTTCACAACGGTTTCATATATTTAAATTACAGGGTCCACACAGGTGTTTACTTTTCCACTATTTGTTTTATTCTTTTGTAATACCAGTATTTCTATGAAGAATTGTTTTTAGGTAATCTAAAATTTCAGTGTTATTTTTTTAGTTTAAATATCCAAGCTGAATTTTTATCTTTATTTTTGGTTGGTTTTATATAATTAATGCAGAGTGTGGATGAGTCTCCAACAAGTACTTCTATAGATTTTCACCAATTCGGTACTGTGATGGATTGGTGTCCATCAGCTTATTTCATTCTGATAGGATTAAAATAATCCCAGACTAAAATGCAGTGATCGGTCTTGATTGGCGACTATTGTAAAAGGATTATCCGGGAGAAAAGAAATTCTTTGTTCCTTTCAAATAAGAATGAAAGACTCATATTTTGCATGGCCTTACGGGTTTAAAATGTATCAGGAAGGTATTCATATGAATGACATGACTAAGGAGAGGTATTCCGAAGGACCGTGGATACCAAGGGTTAGGAGGATGGAAGAAGGGTTTATCAATCAAGGTGGATCAGTGGATTATGCACAGGGGAAGAGGATAGTGTTTTTCGCCATTGAGGGGCAGTCTGGTTTTTGAGTTATGGACAGTTGGAACTTGTTTTTTTTTTTAATTTGGGGGGGGGGGGTCCCTGAGATGTACAAAAATGTCTTGTAAATATCATCTAAATATTCAACATTATGTCATCTGTACAATGGTTGTTTTTAAATAAAACTTTTTTCATTTAATACGATATGATATGTTTAATTATATGTATGCAACCACGATACCACAATACTAATTTGGAATTAATTGTGCTCAATAATGATCTGTTTCATACAATAAGTAGTCTTATATGATAAATATGTAGGAATAATTGTGAAAACACACGAAAAATTAAAATCTAGAGAGATGTTTCGTAGTTGAATTTTCGCCGATTAAGTTAAAGATAAAATAAAACATTTATAGTTTAACAATGTTTATTCTATATGAAAGAGAAAAAAACAACCATATTTTTTATATGAGGTATATCGAAAGAGAAGTGTGATGGAAAAGTAAATGTGCGGTGTTTTATTCCTTTTTGCTATGATCAGTTTTAGCTTTCGGTCAGGAAGTGACAAAATATAATTTTGAAGCACACCGTACATTAAACTTAATCAGGATTAAAGATACCTATTCATTAATATGCAATATCATTATACAATAAGTAGTCTTATATGATAAATATGTAGGAATAATTGTGAAAACACACGAAAAATTAAAGCCTAGACAGATGTTTCGTAGTTGAATTTCGCTGATTAAGTTAAAGATAAAATAAAACACTTATAGTTTAACAATGTTTATTCTATATGAAAAAGAAAAAAAACAACCATATTTTTTATATGAGGTATATCGAAAGAGAAGTGTGATGGAAAAGTAAATGTGCGGTGTTTTATTCCTTTTTGCTATGTTCAGTTTTAGCTTTCGGTCAGGAAGTGACAAAATATAATTTTGAAGCACACCGTACATTAAACTTAATCAGGATTAAAGATACCTATTCATAATTATACAATATCAATATACAATAAGAAGTCTTATATGATAAATATGTAGGAATAAGTATGAAAACACACAAAAAATTAGAACCTAAACAGATGTTTCGTAGCTGAATTTTCGCTGATTAAATTAAAGATAAAATAAAACACATATAGTTTAACAATTTTTGTTGGATATGAAGCAGAATAAACAACCATATAATTTTATATGAGGAATATCGACAAAGAAGTGTGATGGAAAAGTAAATGTGCGGTGTTTATTTCGTTTTGCAATGATCATTTTAACTTTCGGTTGGGAGGTAATAAAAGATAATTTTCAAGCGCACCAAACATTTAACTGAATCAGGACTAGAGATACCTATTCATCCTTCTAATAACTAAAGCGTATGTGAAAAAAAAAAGAAACCTACAACAACAAGCGAATGGTTCTTTAGTTGTAGCAAATTCAACATTTAAGAAAAATATATGAAATAAAATCTTTAGGATTTTAACATAAACTAAAAATGCTAATAAAAAGCAAAATAATATAATAGTAATAAAAGTAACAAGAATTTTCCCTTTTTAGAAACGTATAACATAAAATAAATACTACACTCAAATGGCATACAAAAGGAACGCACGTGTCATTATTACTTACCCATCATACGTAGTATAGGGTAAGTCTTGTAATCGTTTTGAAAATCAAAAAATTTTTTTGACGTATTTACACGTTTCAGACACTGGAGATTCCTAAAAACATATTTTTAGAAAAAAAAAATTTGCCGACCGTCTGTGTGTCTGTCTGTGTGTGTGTCTGTGTCTCTGTAAACGCTCTATCTCCCGAAAAAATTGAGATAGAGACTTGCAATTTGGTATGTACTTAGTATGTAATAATGGGAAGAAGCCTATTTCATTTCAATAACCTCGATTAACCGGAACTACTTTTTTCGGACTCTCGAAATATTCGTTCTGATAAAAGGTACATAAAAATTTTCGAAATTGTTTATTTTAAGAAAGGAATATAAAAGACAATAAAAAAACATAAATTTTACATAAAGCATGAAGTCGATCGGATAATTAGTTGCCGAGATATTTGTAATCCTATTTTCCATACTCTTCGATTTTTCATGACCCTGTATTTCATCCAAATTTCACTTTAAAGATATATTTTAATTGGAGATTTGACGCTTAATCAGATGCAATAAACCGCTAGTTAATAGGATTAATATTTTTGGAGTTATAAGGAAAAACCTCTTTCAAGCAATTCAGTAATTGAGACTGTAAAGTTTGTGACATCATCAAACCACGATTTTATTTGAATTGCAATGCATTTTATAAGTAGTTTACACATTTTTATTTTAATATTTTACATTATGCATATCCATGATGGGTAAGTATTACGGTGGCCCCCAACGATTAGTTTTATTGACTTATATGATTGTTCAAGAAATACATATAGACACATTATCGATACTACCAAAATTTTAATATAATGCGCTCTTTTCCCAGAGTATAACATAATTGTCAGCCATTTGGAAAATTTACTAATCATTTTACCTTTTAAATAATTTTAATTTGAAGGATCTTATAAAGTATCTAAAGTATTAGTGTTGTGCTGTGTATCCCGACCCATTTCAAATTCTTTAACAAAATAATTTATTAGCATTTGTAGTTTTGTCCCGCATTTATAGTTTTACATATCTTTTGCAAGAGACTGTCATTTGCGAACGGTGAAATTTACACTAAACTAAGATATAAGAAATGTTTTACCAGTCCTTTATAATGGAGAAAAGAATAACTATTTCAGTTTCCTAATTTTAAAGAGAATGGAAAATAATACAGGCTATAAGCGTAATTTTATTTTAATATGCGCATTTATTAAGTATAAAATGACATATGAAAATTTCTGAAAGAATGTTCGCAATGCTTCATCAAATTTTATGACAGTAAAAACAATAATGTAAATTCTATATCCCAACTTCCATTAAGAATTCTATGAATATTATTTAGTTTAAAAAGACGGTGTCTTTCAACGGGGAATATGAATGGATACCAACATTCTGTATACCTAAATATATTCCATTTCTTATAAACATAGGGATTCTGAAATAATTTTTAAATAAAATCGATTTATCTCGCTTTGATAAATGACAATACGAATAATAGATGAATGTTTAGCATCTAAAAGTATTTACATATTTTTATGTTTTTGTGATGTGTGACTATGTATTTTGTTCGTCCAATAGTACTAAAATAATTTCTAATAATTTATTATTCTTTTATAACATTTTATTAATATTTAAAATTATTCAGAAATTCCATTTTTTTACATTTTTTGTAGATTGGACGCATTGTGTTTTTCTGTTCATTGGTATTTAATTTTGATATTCGCTAATTTTAAATAAATAAGAAAAAATTCTGTTATGTAAACTACTTTCTGCTTCTTTTTCTACGCATAAGTCAAATTAACAATTGGGAAAAAAAATATGATGCCCTGATATTTATATAAAAATATAATAAATTATAACACTTTGTAATAATATATTTCTTTTAAATGCTAAAAGATGTAAACTAAAAACATAATATACAGTAAAATAACTTTTATTAGATTGTTAACATGTTTCGGCTCACTCAGAGCCATTATCGAAAACAAACATTTTTCTTTTCCTATTATTAATAACAGCTCGGAATGAGCCGAAACATGTCAACAATCTAATAAAAGTCATGTTACTATTTTTTTTATGTTTTTAGTTTACATCTTTCAGCATTTATAAGAAATATATGATACCCTGAATTATGTATTTTGCGTGTATTGAAAAATTTTGCAAAATTTCTCATATTTCTCAAATTCTATATTTCTCAAATTTTGCTATATTTTTGCTATATATCTCATTCTTGCTACGACTCGCTAATAACAAAAATATTAAATCTCTGTTTATATTTACCAATTTCGTTCAAGAAATTTACATACATCTAATATGGCTTTTATTAAATACAGTTTCATCTATTAGTAGCTTATCCAGAGTGCAGATCCGCGGTACCAATGTACCACAATATACGAATAGTATCCTTCGCATTATTTGTGTCGTCTATTTGCAAAACCGGCCAACTCCTCAAAATTTGAAAAAGTGTTTTTTCAGCTTTTTAAGTTCTAAGTAAACGTTTCTACCATCTGGAAACAAAAAACAAGCCTAAGCTGGTCAAATCCCTGTGTTATATGCGTTTGAAAATCACGATGTGCTGAAAAACCGGCCAAATCCATAAACTAGTGAGGCTCAAAAGCGGCCATCTCCATATCCGCTAGATGGCACTTCTGCTTCTCCCCACAGTAACCTCTCATTTATTGATTAGATTAATGTTATAGTGTTTTCTCTCGCTTGTGACTGCTCCAGTCTTTTTCCTGAAGAGCCGGAAATCACCAACGGAGGGAGACTCATATCGACCGATTTCCTTGCTGCCAATCCTGGGGAAAATCTACGAGAAATTAATACTCAAACGCATATTACATGAATTACATAATACTTCAAAATTAGAACCATCCCAGCACGGATTCGTTACGATTCTGCCAATCAACTACAGATCCCTACGGGAAAACAAAGAGAGTGGCTTTTCAAGACTTCTACAAACAAGAGACTTATGCTCTAGCGAATTCAACAACAATAACACATACTAAGAAATCCTTTTATCAAGAACTCACGGAACATATATATGGAAGATCACAAATAACAGATATAAGACCACCATCACCAGATAAATCGGCTCCACCATTTACCATAAATGAAATAAAAACAGCGATATACAACTTTAATAAAAATAAAGCCCCAGGAATTGATAATATAGATCACTACATTGTAAGACAAATATTCAAAAATCACCAGCAATTAGTACAAGATATGTATAATATACTACTAAAACTTAACTACTTTCCTACAGCTTGGAAACGGGGTGAATTAGTCTTTTTCCTGAAGAGCCGGAAATCACCAACGGAGGGAGACTCATATCGACCGATTTCCTTGCTGCCAATCCTGGGGAAAATCTACGAGAAATTAATACTCAAACGCATATTACATGAATTACATAATACTTCAAAATTAGAACCATCCCAGCACGGTTTCGTCCCTGGTAAGTCTACCGAAACAGCAATTCAAGAAGTGATGTCCACTATAGATTTAAACAAGCAAGACGGAAAATATACCTTCCTCATATCTTTAGATTTTCACCATGCATTCGACAACCTGCCCTGGGATGCGACGATGGAGGAGCTCGAGACTATGGATATAAGTAAAGCCTATGTAAACATAACGAGATCTTTTCTATCGCTTAGATCGGCATACACAAACTGGCTTTCAGGAGATCTACACTGGTTTAAAAAAGGATGCCCCCAAGGGTCGTGTTTTGGCCCTTTTCTATGGAGAATCTTCGTAAACAAAATCTTAAAAATTCTAAAAGAAAATGGACTTAAAGTAGTGGCATATGCCGACGATCTACTCCTAATAATATCAGGTCACACCAGAAGAATTATAGAAGAAAAAGGCAATGAAGCTCTTCGATTGGTTCAGGACTGGGCAGATGCTCACAACATCCAAATTACACATGAAAAAACGACAGCCTTGCAAATCAAGAACCGGAAATATTTGAAACGTCCACCCATTTTAAAGATATACAATAGATCCATTACACACAATCCTACATTAAAGTATCTTGGTCTGGTCTTGGACAGTACACTGTCTTTTCTTCCACACCTTCATGCAAAAAGAACGGAAATTAATACAATAGCTCAAAACCTCATGAAATTCGCAGCCCCACAACGAAGTATTTCAAAATCCATCCTAAAAATATGGTACAATCAAATTTTAGAGAAGAAAACAACCTATGCAGCATCAACGTGGTACTCTAAACTTCAAAAATCTCATGGTCTACGACTATTATCAGCGATTCAAGCACAGTGCTTATTATTAATCTCTCGTGCATTCAAGAAAACTGCTACATCTGCTCTCTGTGTCCTCACGGGAATAATGCCACTTTCATTAAGGGCCGAAAAAATAGCAGCGCAAGGAGCAATCCTCAGGCTGGGCATCCCGATGATCGACATACAACCGGATCTATATCAACCTAAATTCATTCCGACGGAAATAATACCACACAGTACATATTTTAATTGGGCGGAAGATGTGGAAGATCAACCAAGAATACAGGTATACACGGACGGTTCAAAGACAGAAGAAGGAGTAGGATATGCCTTCTGCATATACGAAAATCAAAACCTAATAAAGGAACATCAAATACACTTAGGAACGTCAAACTCGATATATCAAGCAGAGCTGTTGGCAATACTGGACGCAGTCTCCTGGCTGCAAACATCTGCATACAGTCAAGCAACAATAAACTCAGATAGCCGCTCTAGCTTAGTGGCGTTAACGGATATAAATACAGACAACTACTTAATAGGTCAAATAATAAAGAACTTGCAGCAAACGACAACAAAGATTTTCTTCAAATGGGTGAAAGGCCATTCTGGAGTCGAAGGTAATGAACATGCAGATAGATTGGCTAAAGAAGCTACGAAACCAGATACTCCAATAAAACAAATTTTCCATCCATCCCCTCCATCATACCTCAGAGGTCAACTTAAACAATACTATTTATCTAAATGGCAAGATCAATGGACGATGGAACACAGAGGAAGAAAAGCATATAGCCACTGTCCCAAAGTCACAGAAGATTTTCTAATATCACACCGGAATATTTATTTATACACAACAAATCATGGTCCATTCCCGTCATACCTTTATCTTTTTGGGAAAGCACCATCTCCATACTGCACATGTGGCAAACGAGGAGACGCCACTCACTACATTCTTAACTGCCCTCTGACATCCGCTTTCCACATAAAGAAACCGGCTTCACTGAGAACATCTGTGTGGTTTCATCATGTCCTTAGTACTCCAAACTTAAAACAAAAAATCATAGAATGTGTACACCTATTGGAAAAAAACCAGCAACTTTTTCAGATGCCTCCAGCGCATTTATTAGGAAACATCCAGTCCTCAGATGACGAAGAATAAAAATGATTATAACAGTGCTCACAAAAATCAGTGAAAAACTATAAACTCAAAGCTCAAAATACTTCAATTAATCTAGAAACGTTGTAGACTAATAATCACCGAACATTTCAATACATAGACTATGCCTACAGCATAAAAAGACTTAAAATCATCTGTAAAAACTTTTAAAATATATTTATAGACTATGTCCGCATCATACAAAGACTTAAAATCATTTGTAAAAACTTTTAAAACATATCTGAATTGTATATATATCATTGTAAACTTTCAATTCAGTACTATGTAAAAGCCTAATGGCCTATTGGCCTCATTTGTATTTTTTTTTTTTTAATAAACTTGCCAAGCAGGGCTTGTAGAGCTTAAGCCGCATGGTAGGCCACCCTGCTTGGTTGAATCTGAATCTGAATCTGGTGCATACAAAGTTTCTAATAATTTAGTTTCGTGTTTTCTCTGACTATGGAAAAGTTTGTGGAGGAAGTATCTCCTAATCAATCAAGGAAGAAGAAAAGTGACCCTACGACGTGGAAAAGGAAAAAAAGCCAAAGTTTACTTTGTGATAACCAGGAGCGGATTAACATGTTTTTATGCTCTTGGCAAAATACTTTTCTGCGCCCTCTCCCTTCGCTTTCAGAAAACTGAATTTTTTTCTTATAAATTTAAGAATTTTTTAATCTATTTAATTTTTTAATAAAATATTCTTCCATTTAAATTTTGTTATAAATTTTTCGTATTTTAAGGATTGTAGATGTAGAATGAACGGGCTTTTGCTACAGTTAAAATCAGAGAGAATACATTTGTGATTACATTTTCATAATTTCATTATTTTTTTCAGGCACTCCCCTACTGGTAATACAAGAAATCCAAGCTGTGGGCACTCTTCAAAAGCTTACCAATGTTCCTCAACCCTTCCTCGAACATTTTTGTGTGTTTGCTACCCCTAAAAACCCAATGTCACATTAAATTTAGCAAAAAATAATTTCTGGTTTGTTACCAAACCGGCCAACTCCAAAGTAAGTTGCAAAGGTAGCCAAATCCAAAACAAATACATAAATAACCCCCTCATGTTATGTGCCCCTGCCACCTTACTTTGTGTTTTCAAATATACTGTCTTAATGACTATAAAACTAAAGAGTTTTGGTTCTAATCTTCTTTTGGCTAAGTGTCTCAAAAAATCAGCTTTTCCACAAAATATTACTTTTTGGAGATGGCCGGTTTTGCAACTAGACGACACATTTAATCTCGGAATATGTACAGGATATCAAAAATAGGAAGAATAAGAAATTAAAGTATGAAAGAAATGATGAAAATAAAGAGAACCATATTAGACGATCTTCGAAAGAAGCAATTAATCTACTATGGTCATGTTAAAAAAATGAGTGATGAGAGACTACCCAAAATCGCATGTAATTGTAGAACAAATAAAAAAGAAAACGAGGAAGGCCACAAAAGAACTGGATGGACGGTATAAAAAAAGCCACGAAGGAATAGATGATGCATAATTGCTATGTCTTAAATGTCCGAGTTGTATCATTTATTGAAATTCATTTCTAGTGATTTTCAAGCAATCTGGAGCCAACCTTCGGGGATTTACCACAACAGAAGGTTCTTTAGTTGTAATAAAATGCATTGTATTATGTTGTGGTGAACTATTCCCTTGACATCCATCAGATGTCATTGAAGATGGTCTGGAGGAGGAACGGAACCTTGACAGGAAGAAATGGAATAGTTTCTTGTAGATTTTTTCTGATGGCGGCACCTTATGCCATACACAGAGTTTATATATATATATATATATATATATATATAAGGTGCGCTCAGTACTTTTACAATTTTTTAAATAAAATTTTGGCCTTATTTAACCACAGAAAAATATTAGAAATTATGTGAATAAATGAGGTGATTACGAGTCTTCCGATCTAAATATTCAAAAGAAAATTTCCTATCATAGATAGTGATGCGAGACACCTTGGAAAATTTAAGAAGTGTTTGCAACTTGTGTATAATAATTTGCTGCGATTAAATAAGGCGAAGGTTATATTTCTAATACAGTGGTACCCTGAGCCCTATAACCCCATTCTCACAACGCCACTGTTATAAAGTAAGTTTCTGAATGTCATTATAAAAGGATTACATGTACTTTTTTTTAATCTCTTAACAAAGCAGATTTATAAAAATCTTGCACGCCTAAATTTTTGGGAAGTATAAGTAACGGTATCGCAAAGATTATGTCTCTAAATAATAATTTAAAATTTTCATAATATTGAACAAGAGTTTAGAATACAGCCTTCGAAAAGTTACTAGAACATATTCGTGACGGGTAACCTGAAACGTGCCCTGTTACCGTTTGAATCTACAAAAAAAATTATTAAATAGAAAAATGTTATATATATACAGGGTGATTTTTTTTTAAAGTTGTGAAAGTAAAACCCTATAACAAAAGAACCACTGATCCAAATGACCTAACATTTCACCAGTATACTCCCAAAGCAATGGGAATTTTTTAGGTGTAGTTAAAAAAAATTAAAATCGCACCGACAGATGGCTCTGTACAAGATGGCGCTGATGGACAGATGGCGCTGACGAAGTTGCGCCCGGCACGCACACACACATTGGCGATAAAAACGTGAAGTACGCACATCTCGTGTTCATTATTCTACGGAAATCCTCGCAATGACTGCGCCATTGACGGACCGTGCGGTGTTAGTGAAACTGTATTATCAGAATAATGACAGCGCAGCAACTGCTCTTAGAAGATTTAGGACACTTAAGAATTTAAGAAAAGGTCCAATGACGACAGAGGGTCTACAGAAGATGGTTTCTCAAAGTACCGTCCATTGTTTTCCTCCCACAGACGATATTCTTTGTTTCTGCTATCTTACAGCGCCATCTGTCGGTGTGATTTTAAGTTTTTTTTTAACCATGCCTAAAAATTCCCATTGCTTTGGGAGCATACTGGTGAAATTGTAGGTCATCTGGATCAGTGGTTCTTTTGTTATAGTGTTTTACTTTCACAACTTTAAAAAAAATGACCCTGTATATATTGTTAAGTACAGTAGGTTTATTTTGCATTTAAAATTTTAATAGAATTTTTCCGTTTATTAATTGACTGTTCTCGGTACTTTGTCTTCCTGAAAGATCTAAATATGTGGATAAACACCTTAATTATTTTCTATTAATTCTATGAAGATGTAACAAAAATGCCTAAACTATAATACGAGTATACTTTTCCGTGATGATTTGATAAACAAAATTAAGATAAGTTTCAAACGTTGCTGTTACCATTTGAATAAAAAATGTTTCTACATGTTTTAATATGTAAATGATCCTTCAGATGAAATACTTGTCACACAATTATAAACATTTTATTAATAAACAAATGTATTTTTTTTTATTCTTGCATTGATAAGAACGGAAGTTACCAGTCATAATTCAGATTTTTGGACGTGCTGTGGTATTGAGTAATTCAAAATAATGTTTTTCATTCAAAGCATTATTGCGGCTAATCTGTTTAAAATTGTCAATAGAGTCAGTTTAAACTACATAAAACATATCGATATATATTATGCAATAAGTAATTCAAACGGCATTCTTCCTTTTGAGAATGTAAAAAAAAATGCATAACTGTTTCTATAAAGCCAATACATTAGAAATATAGGCAAAATCTACTATAGAAAAAAGATGCCAAAACCTGGGATTCGTTATTATTATAAGAACAACTAATATGTGGTGGCCATCATAAAAGTCTCTTCTACATAAATAAAATCGTCTACAATCAAAATTAAAAGATTCGTTCTTGAGATATAAACTATCGCGAAAACTATGAAACACAGAACGTAGCCGCGACACCTATTGGTCGGTATACTCCAAAACCTAATCAGCACCAATTTATGTTTACTTCTAAGAGAATCTGAAGTTTGATTAAAATCTGTGCATTAGTTCTTGAAATAGAGAGCTAACAGAATATGTGTCAGATATAGACAGACACATACACAGACAGACATTTTATATTTCAGAAATACAGTACTTCCTTCATGTAAAAAATAGAAGAAAATAAAAAAATAACTAAATGCATGGATTGCAATCCTAGTTTTCTATATATATTGTACTGTTATGTATTGTATTGTATTGTTGTATATTGTATGTATATTGTATTGTTACCCCCCCCCCAAAAAAAAAAAAATTATGTTAAGTGTCTGTAAATCTGTAGGAACGTTTTGTGAGTTTGAAGGTGCCTGCTAAGCATGCTGCTTGCCTGTTACAATTATGCGTTGACAATCATCAAACTAGCTTAGAGTAAAGAATTGGCAGCAAAATTCAGCTCTGTAAGCATGATTAAACAATTCAGTTTTTAAAGGTTTTGCTAACATAGATATTTAGATTGATTTAAATCAGATTACAGAATTGATTATTTTAAGTAAATCTTCCATAAAACTGAATTACTGTTCTATGCATAATTTCTTAAACTACTCTCACTATTTCTTCTAAAAAAGTGTATTTTTCATGTAACACCTGAGAGATTATGTAATACTACCCTTTATATGCACAGATTGATAAAAGAAACGTAAATATAAGCATTGTAAGCTGAAGTAAAAAAATAACACCTGTGCTTCATAATATTTTTATACAAGTGAAAACTATTCTATTAATAATATTATTTTAAATTACTATGACAGACACTTTCTAAAACAAATAATTTCTTTTTAGTCTAACATTTTAAAAGTAAAATTGCGCGATTTTTTTTTCTTAAATCGACATTTTTTAATGGAAAAAAGAAGCACAATAATTTAAATTTCAAATTATTTAAATAATAAAAAATATAATTACACTTAAATAAATATTTAATTTTAGTAGTAAACCAAAAATATTCTTTTTTATTCGTATATAAAATGCAAATAATTGCAAAGAAAAACATATAATTATATACCTGTGCGAAAAACAAATATTTAACGATGACGAATAATAAAAGACTTATAAAATTGCTTCAGGAATATATAAATATGTTAAATGGTTTCAGAAGTGTATTTTTAACGTATAAATATTGTTTCAAAATGTTAATAATTTTTAAGTTTAAAAATACTCTTTCGATTGTATATTTGCTTTGTTTTACTATTTTAACAAAATAAGAACACTCTAAATTAAACATTGAAACAAGTTGTTTTCTGTTATAACATCCTGTTTTATTATTCTTCATTCGTAAATTGTACAATATTTAAAATTTCCTTATTATAATACATGATAATAATAATTTATAAATTTGTGTTTTACATTGTTTCTTGTCTGATGCGGTTTTAATGTTTAAAAATACTCAAATCTTAAATTTTTTAATAATTTTAATATTTAATACAAATATTAAATTTGAAATCCCTTTTGATCACCTTATTTTTAACTTAGAAGCCATTTCACATAATAGTTTTCATTCAAAAATAATATTTCAAAGCAGTGATGTTTTAAATATAAACGACAGAAATATGATTATATATTTTATCTAATTTAAGTTGTATTGTTAAAATATAAATAATTTTAAAAAGTTTAAGGCTTTATTAAAAAAAAGTATCAGATTTTGTGAAGTAGATATCGTGAAATCTAAAATAAAGAAATTAATGTTTGTTTTTGATAAAAGTGTACGAGCAGGGAAGACCGAGCTATGCTCGGTCAAAATTAAATTTGAGTTCAAATATCATGACCCATGACCAAAATGACCCACTAATTGAATTTTCTCGAACATGTGACTTAGCCCAACTGTCTTCTCGTACCCGAAAACCATGGGATGCAAAATTTAGTGTAAATAGTCTGAGCCGTTTTTAAGATAAAATAGCTTGACCCATAATGACCCATGACCAAAATGATCCACTAATTGAATTTTCTCGAACATGTGACCTAGCCCAACAGTCTTCTCGTGCTCGAAAACCATTGGATGCAAAATTTAGTGTAAATTGAGCTGCTTTTTAGATCTTGACCCACAATGAGCAAGAAATGACCCACTAATCGAATTTTCTCGAACATGTGACCTAGTCCAATGATTTTCGCGTGCCCGAAACTCGTATACAAAATTTAATCAAAATCGTTAGAGCCGATTTTTAGATAAAATTAATTTGACACAAAAATGACCCATTAATCGAAAGTTCTCGAACATGTGACCCAGCCCAATAGTCTTCTCGTGCCCGAAAATAGCCGGAAACAAAATTTCGTCAAAATCGTTTGAACCGTTTTTTAGATACAATTAGCTTGACCATGACCCAAAATGACCCAAAATGACCCACTAATTGAATTTTCTCGAATATGTGACCTAACCCAACAGTCTTCTCCTGCCTGAAAACCATTGGATGCAAAATTTAGTGCAAATTGAGCCGCTTTTTAGATCTTGACCCACAATGACCCAGAAATGACCCACTAATCGAATTTTCTCGGACATGTGACCTAGCCCAATGATTTTCTGGTGCCCCAAAACGGCAGGATACGAAATTTCGTCAAAATAGTTAGAGCCGTTTTTAAGATAAATTTGCATATACAGTGGAACTCCAATTATCCGAACTCCGACTATCCGAATCGCTGATTATCCGAATCGCTTTCAGAATTTCAGAAAAAAAATTAAGACGTAAACGTACTGCGATTCTCAAAATAATGATTCTGTCTAAACGCGCTATTGTTCTTCCCTCCGCGAAGATAGTGTAGGCGAACCATGAAACTCCATTACAGAAGGCAACTTTTAAAGAAACTTTTGGTAGAGGGCGAAGACGAAGAAGGTGTGTTGGTTAACCACAAAAAACAAATTTGAAAGATTGCGCTTACATGGTGGCGGAAGCTTGGAACTTGGTTAAGGCAGTCATATTAAAACGTGCATGGAACAAGTTGAAAGGCATATCAACTGACGAAGAGAAGGAAAAGGAAGATCAAGAAAAGGAAAGTGAAGAGACAGGAGAAGATGAAGATGACGTGCCACTTGATGAATTCAGAAACATTCTTTTGAAAATTCCTGCATGTTCAGAAGTTAGTGCTGAATATACAGGAGAGTTGATGGTGTGTGTTTCGTCAGACCCTGGGTTTCAAATTCTAAATGATGATTAACTTATTGAAAGTGTGAGAGAAGAAAGTGTCGAGGAAGAAGATGGCCTTAATTTCTAAGTTGAAGCAGACACTGGACCATCAGCTAGTGAACCATTTGCCGGCCTTGAAACTGCGTTGAAATGGATGGAGCGTCAGCCCGAGTGTGACCACATGCAAATTCTCACTGTCAAGCGGATGCGCGACTTATCTGCCCGAAAACGGATGAAGACTGTCAAACAACTTACTTTGACCGAGATGTTCAGCAAGCAATGAATTTCATTTACAGTACGGTACGTACATACTGTACATTAGTACAGTACTTGTAAGTACGCTTAATATGTAAAAGTGTTGCCTTTTCATTTAATTATTTAAAAGCTCTTTTCGTTTAAAAATAGTTTTTTCTCCCATTTTCAACATACATACAGTAGTTAATTAAAATAGACCCTTTTTTCGTAAAATATCCAATTATCCAAATTTTTAATTATCCGAATGGGGTCCGGTCCCAATTGATTCGGATTATCGGAGCTCTACTGTATATATATATCACCACACACAAGATTTGCTCATATTAGAATATATGATAAGCAGTGTTCTTATCTTATCATTGACCAACAATTAAACCCTAAAGCCTCAGATTTCGAGCTATAATTACAATTCTAAAATTATTATGAATGCTGTTCTTCATCATATGACAATCCATTTACGTCAATTTTTGTAAATACAACGTTTTTTGTAAAAGATAAAAAAAATTTAAATTTTATACTGTCTCTGCGTCCGATAGGTTTGCGAGGGCCAGTACTTAAGTTTAAAAAAATAAACAAAAGACCTTAGTACTCAGATAAAGTGTTTTTCTACTTTTTAAAATATTAGCTTTTAGTATCAATACAGTTTGTAACTAGAATAAACCAACTTTCAAAATAGTTATACCATTCAAAGTTTGTAACACAGATACACGTGATTTATAGATTTCAAATACACTTTCGGTCATCCTAAATCGATGACCCCGAATTTTATTTTAGATGAAAACATGCAAGAAAAGTAATTTGGAGCTAAATCAGGGGTATATGGGTAGATCCATAAAATTATATTTGTTGCTTCAACTAACTGATATTTTTAAATGCAGTGCGTGAACTTGAAATGTCATGATGATGAATAATGTGACGTTGCAAAAGTTTTTTTTTTTTCAGAGTTCAGCACTTATTTCTGTTATTGTATACAAACTCTCATGCACTGTTCTACGATACTTCAAAATAACAGTTCCAACATAGCTGCATTTACGAAAGAATGAAACAATCATTGAATCAGTTCGAGTAAGAATAAATTTTATAGAATTTTGTTCACTTTGAAATATTCAAAGAACCGTTTGCTGTTATATTTCGGGTTCAAGGAAGACATTCAAGTTTCTTTATCTATTACAATCCCATAGAAATCTTTTTAGGCACCGGATTAGACTCTTTAGGTATTTGCCTTACCCCAATTGAAGAAACATAGTTCAGAAAATGGGTCTTGAACCATTTGGCAAGACAGTTGTTTTCCACCACAAGTTCCGAAAAGTAATCTTGACATTTTTTAATTGCAACTTTTCTGTCTGTAACTAAAGCAATTTTTTTAATGAAAAAACACTGTATTCTATATATGCTTTTAGTGCGAAAATTTATTTCTAGGGAAACTAGAATTGTTTTCCTGTCGCAAGTTGAGTTTTTAAAGTACATTTCTGCAGTTTCATACTAATATTTAAATCCGAAAACTTTACTAGTTTTATAAAGAAATGCGGTCTCTGAGACAGTTGCGATATATTTTTAAACTCTTCGGTTTATCGATTAGCATACTGGAGTCACTACATTATTTTTTTATCAGCAAAAATAAATATCTAATATACATATATATATGTGTGTGTGTGTGCGTGTGTGTATAATACAAATAAGGTGCGTTCGTTTTCTAACTAGATTTACAATGTAAAAAAAATCATCCTTATTATTTCAGTGAAATGAATTATATCGTCTGCTATGAGCGAAATCAGCATTCCATTTTTTATTATTACGCATGCCACGTTTACAAATGTTGATTTTTTTTCGACACCAGATAGCGCTTCAAAATTCACCAAAGAGATCTTGCTTTGGGAATATCTACTTCCATGGTTTAATAGTCAAATGAACGAATCTCTTCTGTTTCTTTTCTTTAATGGATTGAGATATTCGGATTTCACCCCAATTTCAACTGAAGTTATCTCAGAATCTATACAGAGGGCACCCCCCCCCCCCAATAAGGCCTATATCCCACGTGTAGCTAACCGACCGTCATAAAATCCACCAATCAACCAATCTATCTTCAAATAGCGGTAGTTTGCATTATAACGCTTTCACACTACGTCGCTGCACTTAAAAAAAAAAAAAAAAAAAAAAAAAAACTTGTTAACCCTTAATTTCATAGTGATGTAAATTTCCATCACTTTTTATTTAACTTTTAATAAATAAATCAACTTCTTCGCCACCACTATATTTATATAGAAATATTAATCCAGTAAATTTCCCATGAACTAATTTGCTGAACAAAGTTAAAAATCTATCTTAAAATTTCTGGTGTCTGATATTTAATATATGTATAAAAAGACACAATTGTAAAAGAAAAAATCATGCAATTAAGGGTTAAATGCATTTATCCTGTTTTAATATATATGAAATGATAATTTTCTATTTGTATGCTTACATGCATAAGCAATATTCAAAAGTCATGCCTATCAACCTATAGCTTTATAATACAGATATCACAGATTCTGTCACATTTACATATTTTTAAAGCATCGTGATACGTATAATCTGACGTCGAAATTTCCCGATTTGTTTCTTTTCTATTCTTGGGCGATATTACATAAGGAATTCAGATGCATTATTGTAAAAAAATTAAGTTCAATGCAATTCTCAAACTATAAATTTATCAAAACTTTAAATATATTAATTAATGTAGAGAATGAAACGAGTTAATTTATTATGCAAGAAAACATTATTAGCAAACTGATCAGATCCTTTACCACTAGTAACTTACGTGCATATCCAGAGCTATTTTTATCTGCATGGATATGTTTACTGCATATACTCTTTAATTTAATATATGATTTTAACACTGCTGATGATGTGTTTTTTATTCTAGAAATGGTATTGGATATTTAAAACGTGCTGATACAATACAAGACTTTAATTTCTATATTAATTTAATGTTCATATGTATCTCCAAAAAAAATAATTTTCTATCTACCAATATTCACTTAATAAAACTGCTCAGAACTAATGTCTCTTCTAAAACTGTGCTAACTCATTAACAGCTATGAGCATTTTAATTACTGCTTTTAGTGCATACAATTATACAATTTAAAACATTTGGAAATCTGCTGATTTTATTCTAAAAATCATATTACATATTTGAAAACATGCCGATGCCGAAATACAACCAAATATATATCCAAATCGAAGATCAGCAAACTTGTATCACTTCTGAAAATTTGCATACGCTACGGTATTTTAATATAAATGAGCAATTTTATACATCTAATTTTACAACTTAATGCATTTATTATCCGATGATGAAGATGGTTGAAAGTTATATTAGATATTTAAAATGAAGCTTACACAATATCTAACTTGAAATTTCTACATTCATTTAAAATTTAAAACAGTTTCAATAAATTAATTTTTTTATTTAATTATATTTACTGAAGGATTGGTCAGCAAACTTATTTCAATTTTCATAATCTGCTTTCACTATGCTATTTGTATATGCATGACAGCATTTGCTTTATTCAAACATGTAATTTTAACCATTTGAATTTCTAACGATGCTAACGTTTTATAAAGATATTTATTTAAAGCAATGCTAATGCAAAACTCAAATTTTCGATTTCGTTAATTAACTAAAATTTAAAACTAATTCTAATACATTCATTTTCTACTAATAATAATCTGCTACATAGTTGCCAACCTCCCGATTTTTTGAATACCAGTAAAATCTTACAAAAATTTTCGCTTTGTTAAATTACAGAAATTGTAAGATTGAACAAAACAAATATTTTTTCATAAAAATACTGTTATGGAAAAAATCGGGAGGTTGGCAACTATGCTACCACATTGATAATCTACGTTATCACTTTTGATAATGTGAAATATGTATAATAAAGAATGACTTTTATCGGCATTGAATTTGAATTTTGAATGATGTGCAATGCGTTGTCTGCTAAAGGGTATGTGTATTAGAAATGGATAGCGATTCTGATGCGAGATATCACTTTAAATTGGTCAGTGTTACATTTAAAGTAGGTCATATATTTTCTGGCATACTACATTGTGTAATTATTTATGAACCAGAATTCGCAACGTATGGTATGAACCAGGGCACAGTGTGGTATTTAGTCCAAAAACCTGGCCAAAATTATTTTATACCTCTAAAAGCTACATATATACGTTTTTATTTGAATTGTCGAGTAAAAATGGTAAAACAAAGTCTTATTTATAAATCAAAGCATTTATTCATCAGTTTCATCACTACAGGGTGGCTACTAAATACTGTTACAAATATTTAGTTATTTTTTACAAATATAAAATTATAAATATACCAATATGATGAACATCAGAGATAAGAGTTTACCTGGAAATAATTTTACTCGAATCGACGACTATCTTTATCGATTACCAAAGATAATCTCTTATGGCTTTGTCCGACTGCGGCACGAATCATTTTAAGAGGTAATCGGTCTCATTCACGCAATATGGAAGCTTTGAGAGAGTTCAAACTTCTGTGTTGTTTATTATTTACTTTAGTCTCTAAAATCCATCAGACGCAATAATTTAAAGGAGTTAGATCCGGTGAAGAAGGTGGCTAATCTTCTTGCAGGATGAAATTTGGACAATTGATATAAAGTCAAGCCTGCGTTGATTTATCTCGGTGCGAAGGTGCAGAATCTAGCTGTAATATCAAATTCTTTTTGGGATACAACTTATCAGCATGTGGCAATAAGTGTGTAGCCAATATGTCCTGTTTGTAATATTCTGCATTGATTTTTATCTCTTTGTCGATGAATTTTAAAGGCAATTATTCCATTATTTGACAGTGCAGCCCAAACCATAACAGAATTCTTCTTCTGAAAGCGTTTAACAGTGTGAAGGTTTTCAGGCATATTCTCGAAGTTTGCTAAATATACATTACTTTTAGCATTATAACACTGTTCATTGCAAAATAGCTCCTCATCAGAAAATATTATTCTGTCAATACTTTTTTACCATGCCACTTCAGCAATTTCTTGTATCTTTGTGATCTTTTAATTCTTTCTGCAGTAGTCAAACCTTCAATTTTTCTTTTGCGATAACGGTAAAAACCCAGGTCTTCATTCATAATAACTTGCATAGTTCTGCAACTCACGTTCTCTTCTGAAGCCATTTTATTTGCCGAACGTTGTGGATTTCTTCATATCTTTTCACTAATTCTTTTGATGTACTATTTTGTGCAAATTGAGTGTGGATTACGAGACCTAATCGATCTTTACAACTAGTAGTATCCAATAATCGATTTATAGTTATATATATAAATGTTTTATAAAAACCAAGGCATTTTAATTGCTTAAAGATTTTACCTGCGGAAAATCTGCGATGAAAGAGCTGGTTAATCATCATTCTTTTCGCTTCCATCTTTAAAATAATTTTAAATATTTAATTTCTTTAAAATAATTTTAAATATAGGTCCATGTTATCAAAATAAATAAAAAACTAAATTGTAGTAATTTATATAAAAAATTGTAGGAACCAATAAATAAATTCTTTAAAAATAGGGGGGGGGGTGATTTTGGTCGACTGATTTTTTATAAATGTCTTGTATGCTAAGTACTGCATATTACACAACAGTTTTCATTGCTTAGATATGTTTAGAAATATAACAAAATCCTTTCTAAATGTTATAAATAATTACTTATGCCACTATTAATTACCCCTAAGTTGTCGACCATATAGACAAAAATCGGCTGGATATTCATTAGGCAAATTTAGTGTGTATAAAGTACATACCTGGTGCAGAATAATCCATCACAACAACAACCACTACTTTGTTTAGACACAAAATTACAAGAGATTTTAAAACTCTAAAATCTGAGCGCATCGAAAAATCACAGGACAACTGTAAGAGAATGGCAATTTCGGACTGATCGCGTGGCGGGCTGTGTGGCGTTAGCGCCTTGCAAGTTTCGCTTTTGGATGCAGTAACTACTTAACTTTTTGAGAAATAATATACAGGGTAGGCAACCGATTTTTAAAAAATCAGTTTTGGCCATGTTTTGGGGCTAAATGCCACTCTGTGCGGGGGTGCAAAAATCTAGACGCCAATGTGACGATTACCACCACTAAATTTTTAGTATTCGTCGCCTAATAAGAATACTGATAATATTAAGCGAAGTATACTAATAAAATTTGACGAAGAATACTACCCAAGAATCAGCCCATTGGCGCTTAGATTTTTGAATCCCTTGTATGAACCTACATACAAACAAATTATAACCTTCTGATTATGTATACATTCTATGATAATCATTGTATTTAACAAGGCTGTAAAAAAAATTCACATCGACGCTATGCAAGAATGATGTAAAGGAAAGTATCGATATTTAAACATGCGGGAGGTACGCTTATAAATGTATTTTGTGTCTCTCATTCTTAGCAATGTCTTGTAAAGTTTTAATCTTTACCAGACGAAGTGGAGGAAATTTCGGGAAATTCCCAAATGTGACGAAGATACAATAAAGTAAATTTACTATGAAACAATTATGAAATTATTAACCATTAACTACTGTGACAGAAATTGATACATAGATACTGTGAGCGTTCTTGGAGAGTCGTTGATCGAACGACGAATGAAAGGCATGATTAACTCATAGCTCTATATATAACAGGAGTTTAGAATCAGCGGTCAGAAGCATGAAAGGCAAATGAAGCTTGCAAAGCAAAAGTAAAATAGTCCGCGTTGTCAATGTCAGATTCAGATATTAGTTTCTCATTTACTATTATCCTAATTTATGCTTTTATAATTAATCTATGTTTATCTAATTCATAAATAATTCACTAATCATGTAAGGGAATGCGATAGACAGCATGTTTGCGAGCTGAAATTAACGTCACTGTATCCTTCCGCGCTGACCGCTGGAAATCACGTTGGGCATTAGAAAGACAGATCTCCTGTTATATTTGGAGCTCAGTGCTCACTGGATTCTGTTTCTGTACTAAACATTATTTACAGGACTATTATAACTAAAATTCGCCAATTAAAAAATGTCTAGAGATAGTACTAGGGCTCCAAACAAAACAAATTTTGCTAGTATATATAATTAAACTGAAAAATACAAATTAAACAGTGAAAATTGACCAAAACAGTGGTCTATGAGACCGCTGACAGCTGTTAAGTGTTAAACTTAAATGCAAACGGTGTTCGGGTACAGTGCCTAGAATAAATTGTGTGTCGTGTGATGCTAAAAATCAAATGCACGCGAAAATAAGCCTCCAATAGATGGCGCGGACGGTAGTACACACTTGAAATTTCTGAAACCAGATTTACAGTAATCTGATAAATTAACACCTTTTAGATATATATCATTTAGATCATATATGAACATATTTAACTATAGGAATTGATATTTACATGTAAAATAAGTCTGAAATATTTTAATAATATATTATTTACAAACTGATATTTTAGAACAGATACCTATTTTTTAAATGAAACTTTTTCTCACTCACTGGCCATAATATATTAACGGAACTCCGTAATTAAAAACTAACAAATCACTTTTTCCCTTTTTGTACTAAAAAAAATGAAACTCCCCTCATTCTAAAAAAAGAAAAATATTTTACTTCAAAGCAAAGTCTATGGTATTTCCAAATTTGTTCTAACATACGATTTTTTTTTTCAAATTACCATTGTTTACTTATTGTTATTTTAAAAACATAGGCTCATTTGTTACATGGATCTTTCTCACACTGGTTAACACATGTTAAAATTCTTTATTAAAAATTATAAACATGTTTTTTTTTTCCCTCTTTCCAATATATATTCAATAACAGGATTTTTTTTAATGTACACAAATATGCCAGTTGAGAGCAAAGCACAGGTAGCTTTAAAATTATTGACAACCGTCCACTACTTCCAAAACTTTTCAAACATGCAATGAATATTTAAAAATAAATAACAGGATTTCAATAACAGGATTTTTTTTAATGTACACAAATATGCCAGTTGAGAGCAAAGCACAAGTAGCTTTAAAATTATTGACAACCGTCCACTACTTCCAAAACTTTTCAAACATGCAATGAATATTTAAAAATAAATAACAGGATTTCAATAACAGGATTTTTTTTTAATGTACACAAATATGCCAGTTGAGAGCAAAGCACAGGTAGCTTTAAAATTATTGACAACCGTCCACTACTTCCAAAACTTTTCAAACATGCAATGAATATTTAAAAAAAAATTCCCAATAGCAATATTTACTTAGTGACTTAGTATCACATAATATTCAAATTTTAATTGCTTAAAAGGCGTAAAGCCAACTTAAGGAAAAAGTACCCAAGACGGGACTCGAACCCGAGTCATTAGTATAGCGCACTGACGTTCTACCAACTGAACCACTTAGGAACGATACACAGCATAGCAGTTTCTCACTATAACATGTTGGCAAGGTTACAAACGCAGCACAAGATGGAATCCCTATTTTTCATTCTGTTGGCTGTACGCCTTTTAAGCAATTAAAATTTGAATATTATGAATGCAAAGCGTGAGAAATTTTCTATGGAAAATTTTCCAACTATTAAATATAGATTTAGTATCACATATTCAAGCTTGTAACCAACGGAAGGTCATGACCCCTCTCCTAGCAAAAAACCTTTCTATGGAACAATATATTTTTTTAAATATACATATGTATTAATGGTGTTTTAATTTTTTTTCCTGCTAAAAATTCTAATCAATCTGATACATTCATGGAGTTATTTTTATACAGAACTGCATGGTAATGGCAGCCATTATTGTTTATGGCAGCCGTTATTGTTACAGCGTTTTTAATTTTCAGATAAATGTGGAACATTTTGAGTTGTAGAAGTATTGGTTATTCCCTCAAGACGATATCTCCATGATTGCCGACCCACGAAAATTGGTTTAAAATAAGAACTTTGAGAAAATTTTCTGTAAGATTCTTTGATTCTATAAGAAATGTGAAACTTTTTTTGCTTTGTATCTAAATAAAATATGAAAATTTATGCATTTGCGAAGGAAAATGAATTCAGGTATACATCAGCAAAAGTCAATTTGCATCTAATATATAAAATTTATAATGAAGATATGTCACCCCACCTCTTAAAAAGAAAAAAAAAAGAAAAAACATGACCTCTCTCTAAATGGAACGCTGGATCCGCCTCTGCACATATTAAATTTCTTAATTAAAAATTTAATTTTTTTTCTTTATGATTTTTGTATTATGTATGAAAAGTAAGTAATTTCATAAAAAAATTCGAAGATTAAATTTGCTTTAGCTTTATTTACAAACTTTTAAAACTGTTCACTACTTCCAAAACTGCTAAACATACAATGAATATTTAAAATTAAATTCATAATAGCAATATTTGAACTATCTAATTATACTATCGCTATGCTAAAAGCTTTGAAAATTCCTGCCGGCGCTTGCATGCGCGCCACCTTGCGGCATCCTTCAGTTAAATGAAAAAAAAAGCATTGGTAATATCAAGACTCCCTTATCATAGATCAGACTTGACAATCCGGAGAAAGTCTATGGGAGAAAATGTCCGCGGTAATTGCCAACTTATTAATTGACTTTTTCCGGAAAGTATCGCCGCCTGGTGGATACTACCGCACAGTTGCCATGTTTCGGGCTTTTTGAACACCAGTATATTTTTAAAGAAAATGTTGTTCTTTTAAATCCCAGAATTCTCCGATCAAACAAAACAAAATTGTCTCTACTAAAAAACTGGTATACAAAAATATAATAGAAAAATCTATAGAAAAATCTAGCTGGTCTGCTACCGCATAGCTGCCAACTCTTACGGTTTTTTCTTACCACTAAAATTTAATAGAATTTTTTTCGTCATGTAATCACACGATCTTGTCAATTTAATAAGATAAAATTTACTATAAAATTTTAGTGGTAGGAAAACTACTAGTTCATAAGCAAATGCATAGAACAAATGGAGCTGTGAAAAAATTTCGTGTGATTTCGTGTCGTAAATACTATTACTGACGATTGATGGCGCTAGTAGCAGGACAAGTATAGCGGTCAAAGGCAACTTGCTGATTGAGAGGTCTGATACTATGATAAGGAGGTCTTGTGTAATATATGCGAACGGCACGCTAATTATTCTAGGCACTGTAGTTCGGCTAGAAAGTTTTCTAATTGAATAATGAGGAACTTGAATGTCAAGTTAACGACATAGGTTTTGGATTATCACTGGTAATATTTATAAATAAACGATAGATTTATTTTTCTGATCATGTAAAAAAAAAAAAAATTACAGAATTTTATTTAACAAGATCAGAAAAACAGCTTTACTTAAGGAAATATTATGTATTTTGAACTTCTTTATATCATCTTGTTTTTTTCGGCAACAAGTGTTTTACGATATGAAATGCTTATATCAACAGCCTGATTTTTGTATAAGTTTTACATTATTTTTCATATATTGACATATGTAAAATTTACGATTTCGTTGATCGCTCTTTTTATAGAAAAAAGGATATTAAATTGATTGTTTTAAATATCAAAACACATTATAATTAGTTAAATAACTTATGTTTCACATCTGCATTAACACGTTTCTTTAATCTACAGACAAAAATAAATGCCGCAACCTGTAAATATATATCTGATATATTATCTGAAAAACCAATATATCTTATAGTAAATAAATTTGAAACAACGAATAAAAGAGTCAAATTCGGCAGTTTTTGAATGCCCAATTTTATGGCAATCGTAGAAAAACGGTTATGTTTTGAACATTACCTAATATTTTTTTTTATTTACTTGTTGCGCTTCAGTTGGCATACTTCAGTAAGAATGGCTTTGCAAACAGGGTTTTTATATTGACAATAAAAAAATGACATTTAATTCATTTTACGATGTTGTTAGTAGGATATTTTTTAAATAAGAATATCAACGCACGCAACAAGTGCATGCTCATATTGGAAGTTTTTGCCCTAACTTTGTCGCAGATCACATTGACAGAATCTGATGATACTTTTTGGGAAATGTTCAATCAGACAGGCCAGATCGCAACCTATTTTCTACGCGGCCGGTTCATGACATTTAAAACGTCACACGGTGTGGTTAATCTTTACACGGCGATTGGCACAAAACGATCTGCGCAAAGCTTTGCACCAACCGACGTATAAAGATAATCCCCTCCGTATGACGTTTTAAACGTCATGAACCGGCCGTGTATAACGTAGGTCGTGGCCAGATTTGTCAGTAAAGAACAACATTAAAGCAGGCTTGGTCAAAAATCTTCTGTACCAATCAAATTTTATTCCTCGGATGCCGCCACTCCTTTATTTATAAAAATATTCTAGTTGGCAGCATCAAACACGTTTGACACGAAGTAGTGAATCATATATTAAAATACTTCACGTGCCCTTGTGATAAAGCTATATATCACTTCAGCTTTTTGAGAAAGCAATATACAAGCTTTTCAATTATTTTGTTCAAAAAAAGTGGCCTAATATAGGTACATGGCCCATTACTTATAAACTTACATTATTTATATATATAAATTAAAAATATAATTTCTTCATAATGGCGATCTGTAATGCGGCATTGATTTTTTATATATTTTTCATTCCAAATAAATATATTTATATCATTTTTCTGCAGCTTAGAATTTAAAATAATTTTCTCTGTTACACTGATAAATATGACGATTCTTCCAAAGATTACAGTTTTCATTTCAGTAAATTGAAAGTAAATGATCTGTTAATCAAAAGTTTTTTCTTTAGTTTTAGAAAATATATATTCGATTTCTTAAAACAATCTGTGAAAAAATTAAAAGACACTTTTTTTTTTAACTTAAAAGAAGAAAGAGAAAAGAAAAGAAGAAAAAAAATAATAAAAAAGAAACAGAAGTACAAAGTTACGTTTTAAGCATCATGTAGTTTATATTACATTAAATTTCAATATCGCAATTAAAAAATCAGAATAAATCAGAATAAAAATTATAAAAATGAAAATATTGAAATTTAACACTGTTCCAACATAACCAAAAATATTATGCCAATGAAATTTGTGGAGTTTATATATATATATATATATATATATATATATATATATATAACGTTTACCGTGGGAATTTATTTTGAAACATATACTATTTATTTTTCATGTCATTTCTGATTGCTTACGTATTTTCGAATTTTTTTAAATACATCCAATGAATGCCCGAGTAATAAAAAAATTTAAATTATCAAACACGCAATTATTCATTTTTTTAATTTTGAACTTTATAAGTCTCATTACTCAAAATGGTAAAATTTGTAAAACGTTGAAGCTCCAAAGAAGAAAAATAAATATTATTCAAAATTATTGTAATTAAATTGGAGAAGATTTATATAATATTATGATAAATTAGAAAGTACTATTCAGTTCTTGGTTCCTTTATTGATTATTTTTAAAAGCTTTGAGTATTAAAAAACATTTTGAATTTTGTATGAAAAACTGTTAAGCTAAAAAATGAAAGATACTGATATTTTTGTTAAAAAGAAACTTGTTTACATCTATGTATTTCTAGATAATTTATAACTTTAAGGGTATTTTTTAATAAAGAGCTATTTTTTTAAAATCATGTATGACAAATGTAAATGATTTTAAAATTTTGATGGACAGCTGTCGTGTTAGAAAATGAAAATTATTGACAATCTTGTTCAAATGAAGCTTGTTTAATCTATGTATTTCTAGACAAAATAAAAATTATTATTATTTTTATTTATTAAAAAAATATATACAGAGTTATTTTGAAAGCTTCATGCATGAGTAATGTAAAAAAATTTGAAATTTTGGTGGAAGGCTTTTGAGCTAGATAAAGATGCCGATAATCCCCTTAGAAAGCAGCTTGTGTACATCTACGTATTTTAAGACAAAATTAAAGGTTATGTTGTTTCAATAAAGGATTATTTTTGAAAGCTTTACGTATGAAGAAAGGCTTGTTTTTATCTATGTATTTATAGACAACATAAAAGGTTACGTTTTGTAATGAAGAATGTGATCTTGTACTTGCTAAAGTTATTGTATTTCATTATATGGTTATAGTAAAATATTAATAAAGTTTCATACCCTTGTTGTCCGTCTACAAAATCAAATATAACAAAATTAGGACATATAAAATTCCAAAATAGGGATAAATATTTGTTTTATAAATAAGCATCAGGTTAAGATAAATCGGTGTCATTTTGTATGATATATGAGATAATAAATGTTTTGTACATGACCCAATATTAGTACTTTACGAAACAATTTGTATCATACATCCGAAGGAATACAGCAATAAATACATAAGTGAAACTGTATAAACATAATTGATAAACAACAATGCATAAACAATGTTGAATAACTTAATACATAAACATCAATTAAATCTGTATAAACGTAAATGAAACTACATTCTTTCTTAGTCTTATTTGTGTATTGCTGACTATAAAGTTGTATTAATATTTTCCTATGAAAAAATAAGTTTTTGTTAAATATCATGGTCAAAAACGAGAATTTCTGTATATCTTTATGACTTTTGTTTGGTAAATAACTTCAAAGAAATTTGTTACATTTATTTTTCTCTCGTATTAATACATATATTCCTCTAGTTTACCAAGTCTCGTGGATTCGGTTTTCGATATCGTCAAATAACAGACAGAAAAAGATTTTTAATTGCACAAAGTGGAATATAAAAAAAAAATATTATAATATAAAATACATATATCAACAAACATTTTATGATATTACGCGAGAATACATATAGTGATGTCATTTTAATAATATATATTTCGCGAACATAATCGGCCGAACACACTACCCCCAGCAAAATTTTTCAAAGACCTAATATTTTATGTTTATTCCTCTATTCAGACCTATTTTTTACGTTTTTTTTATATTTTTATTTTATCTATTGTCACTTTGGTAGAGTATCGCTTGAAGCACGTAGCAACAAACGAGCCATAAAAGTTAATATTTCGATAGGATTTCGTTCAGAATTACACCTGGTTATAATATAAAGCATACTATTATCGCCAAGATTGTCTTATGAACGTACTATAAATATAATGCAATTTTCGCTCTTTTATTTACCACAACATTGGCTTTTTTATGTAAAGATGGATTTTGTAAAGGCTTTTTAACTCACTTTCTGATATCCTAGAATTATAAACAAATATGTACAAAGGCAAGTTTCTGATGAAAATACAACTTTTTAATATATTTAGAACTTAATTGGAAATTAATAATTAATTTTAAGGCATATTTCCATTATTCTGCCCCAGGTGATAAAAATCGCCAAATATGCTTTATGGTTACAATTGTATACGATATACAACAACAATGCATTTAATTGTTCGCTTAGCCATGCCAGCCAAAAAAGGCCAACTGGCTGTAAAACTGCAACGATGCAATATTTTAAACGCAAGTATAAAATGATAAAGTATAAAATTAAATAAGAAAAATAAAGTGGGCACTAATTAACAAACGCACACTTTTTTCAATTACAGTTTAATAAAATTATGATTATACGTTAAATAAACAATTTACAAATCCTGAATAGGTAGTTTAAATGATGCTTTTCTTTCTTCCCTGTTGCCATATCTTAAATATATATATATATATATATATATATATATATATATATTAATAAAGGCACTAGCCAATTCACTAGCATTCGCTCTTTCTATACAGCGGTTAATGTTCCATATTCGGGATTGATTTCCATTCCAAGTTATTATATTATAATATATTATAATTAATATTATAATTATAATATTATCATAATACTAATTTATAATTATTAATATAATAATAATTATTATTATTAATAATATAATATTGTTAATTATAATATTAAATTATAGTATTATTGTAATATATTATAATGAAATGTTTTGGAAAAATCATGAATTGCAGTCATACAAGTGGATGTGATTTTCAAGATAAACATGGTTTGCTTATAAGAAAAGTATATTTAAATATAAATTTTTAACATTTGTGGTTATTTACAGGTGAACGTCTGTAAGCTAGTATACATATGTTCTCTAATGTGCGTTGCGATAGAGTAACTCTATTTATCAGAATTGCGCCATGCGTTTTTCGCATGAAGAGTTTCAAAGTATTATACGAACCACAAGATCCATACCAAGATATAGAACTTAGAAATATTCACCTCATCGATTTCAGATAGACAATTTACAAAAAGCCTATAAACATTAATTTGGCAATAATATCAATTCCACCAAATCGATTGTTCTAAAATAAAAGTTTTATTTACATATTTTTAATTAAAAGAAAACAGTAAATCAAAATATATTTAACATAATGCTTGCAACTAAAAATAAAAATCAATTATTCAATACATTTTAACAAAAATAATTATAAAAATTGTCATTTTTACAGCTCGGTGAAAAAGTGTTAATGCCAGGAGATAAACCCAATACCTTTGGTTTATATTGCCAATGCTCTACTTGTTGAATCACTTATACCGATAACCAGCAAGCAATATTTACTCACATAACCTTATTACAAATAGTATCTGGTCATCCAATAGAACGTATGAAATTCATTGAATCAAATGAATTCATATGCCTGCAATTTGATCCTTTCTGAACTATTTCCCCCTTCACAGGTACAGTCTCAGGCAGTCCTTCCTAGTCATTATTTTGTTTGATCTTCACATTTCTCGAACACCAGCTGTCTTTCCTAACGTCGAAATTACGTAAAATATGATATAATTATGTAATTTCTGTTACATTACCTAACAAAATTCTGTCTGGTAAAAATGTCTTGTATTCTGATATACTGACCAGGTTATGCAATCGTATTTCTATTGTAATAACATTAAAAATGTTCCCATTTCATCAATAAAAGTGTATATATAATGTTTTTGTCAAACCTGTAAATATGTAAATAGAAAATTGTAAAAGCATAATTCATCGTATGAGGTATTACAAAATACTATGTAGTCTACGTTGTAAAAAAGATCTGTTCCATTCCTTGCGTATTATCGTTGTGTTGTAACAGGTTATATAAGTGTATAGTATCGTAATTTGATGTTGTCTTTATGGTATTGTGTTTTCTGTATGTATTATTGGCATGCGTAAATAATTGTCAATTCAGTATAAACTTGATCATTTTCATAAATATGGCTTAATAAAGTACTGTTCTGTAATAAGTCAATTGTAACCTGAATTGTCTATAAACCTGTTTAATTCTTCAACAAACCATAGATGTTTATGTTGTAAAATGAAATTGTTAAATTGTTGTATAAGTATTGAAAAAGCCATTTGTAACGCAAGCTGCTAATGAATTTGGTCTGCCCCTCGGGATTACACTACCGCTCAAAACTCTAAAGCATAAGGTGAGTTCCTGAGGTAACCATCCCTGTTCATCCCTGTAGACAGCTTAAAAAATACACTGCATTTGAAGGAACTCCATTAAACGATTGATACGCAAAAACACTTCTTTTACTATAAATATATTATTATATATATTTTTTCCATTCTTCTAATAAACTTTCACATTCTTTCTAATACACATTCTTTCTGCTATTTCTTTTTATTACATTATCATACTCTTTTCAACGTATAAAAAAATGCATTTCTGAATATCGCTCAAAACCTTATATCACCACATCTTGTAATATTTGTATCTCTTCTTAAAATATTCTTGTAAAGAAAATAATTTAAATACATAATAATATGAATTTTACTAAACAGGTGCAAATATACAAAAAGGATTTTAAACGTAAAAACCTGTCAAAAGATGTTAAAAGGATGTTAAAAACCAGAGCGCTTTCAACTGCTCCAAACAGTCATCAGCAGGGGAAACTCGGAAAGTGTGAAAATATATGAATGTTAGTTGGTTTAATAGCCAGAAACGAGTCTGTTTCAAAGGAGGGAAGGAGGAGGAAGTGTGGAGGGTAGATATTACAGTTAAGTTCCAAAACTACCAGAGATATTTATTGCACTATACCAGATCCTGGATATATTGTATGAGAGCATATCATTGCAAGTGTTATTTCCTTGAATTAAAAATCTGTAAAGATTCTCTGATAGTTGATGCGTAGTAATTTGAAGTACGGGCTATGATTCGAGCTTTACTGAAGTCTATGTCGATGTCTTGTTTTTGGTTTATTCTTGATACAGCTGTTGATGGTTTACTATACTTTATGTCTGCGATATGTTCTTTAAGCCTGTCTTTAAATTTCCTAGATGTCATTCCTATGTAATTGAGTTTTTTCTGATTTCATTTATCTGTAAAAGGTATCATACATACGCCTGAAGTTTCGTCGTTAGGGATTCGGCATATTTTCCTATGTACAAGATCTTTCAATTTGGAAGATGGTTTTGCGATATATTTCTGATATGCATATCTAATTCTTTCAAATAATGCATGTACGTATTTGAAATTGTAAAATTTGAGATTATTTTTAAGATTATTTTTATTTTTAATATTATTTTTAACTGACCTGGAAGTCGAAAATTAATTTATTAATACGATGGCGGGGAAAACCCTTTTCTATAGCAATTTTCTTAATAGTGAGTTATTCTTCTTGCAGGTAATCTTTCGTACAGAATTCGATGGCTATTTTTTTTTATAAATTCCCCTGATGTTCCCCTGATGTTGACTGTTTGGAGCAGTTAAAAGCGCTCGGGTTTTTAATACCTTTTTAACGTCTTTTGACGGGTTTTTACGTTTAAAAACCTTTTCGTATACTTGCACCTTTTTAGTAAAATAAATATTATTATATATTTCATTTAAATTTCAAGGTGAACGTGACGTTTTTAAAACTTATAGTTTAACTATATTTTATATTAAGAAAATAATTATGTTATTAAATTATGTTATTTAAAATTTCATATAAAGTATGTCTAAGGATTTGAAGTATCCAACAACAGACATCCACACTACATCTTACATAACAGACACATGCTATGTTATTTCAAGTACTGAAACGGGCTTCTGTTATTTGCATTTAGAATTATCTATAGCGTTATTAGTACTCGTCTTCTGCTTTTCCAGTCAAATTCTATAATCTTAGACGTCATAACCTAAGCGGATCTGGGAAATATTTTCGCACTGATAATGTAGCTTTAAGAAATTTTCCTCATATCATAAATTCCTTAATAAATATAGTTATTTTTGGAATTTGGAATTCTTGGTTTTAAACGCATGACAGTATGATTGTACTATCTCTTTATTAATAATCATGAAACATTTTATAATTGGAAATTTTAGTGTGAGCTGTGATACAAATATTAAATATATGTATATATATTTCAAAATATGTTCATAATAACACTTTAATGTAGAAATAATACTTAATATGCTTTTTACGCAACAACAAATATCTTGGAAAGTTAAAAAAATATTTTTTAGATAAATAAATAATAAATCATGTAGCATGGATTTTTATATTATAATTTGTTTACAATATACATGCGATATAATACTTTTTTTAATGCTTTATTCTGTTTCATTGACTTTGTTGTGAATAAAGTAATATGTATATTTATTGTTCTTTATTTTTTTTTTACAATAATTTTATTCTTATTTATTCTGTTTAAGTTAGTTACATCGTGTAAATTGTTTTATCTAAAAATAGAAAGAAACAAAAAACATTAGTTACGAATATTCAAATACATAATATTTCCTAATTTACCTAAAAATATTGTTAACAATATAGAAAACGACAATAACAATATAGAAAATATATTATATAAAAATACAAAATAAATATTTAAAAGTTCAAAGAGCAAAATACTAAAGTCTATGTATTCAGAAAGTAATTTTTCTATTTCACTTCAATATCGGTAACATTGAATACTTTCGAAATAATTTTTTTCTTTGTTTTTACATCCTGCTGGAGATGTAATTTTGTTCTTTTGAAAATCAATGTAGCTTTGAATATGCAAAATGCAAAATAAAACTTCTTTTGATGTTGCCGATCTAGAATAAGTAATATATCGATTGTCGAAATACACAGAGGAACTTCGGGTATTGTGGAATGTTATTTACACTTGGGCCAATACAGTATACCGATAATATTTAAAACCCGAAAACTGAATACACTTACAAACTTAAAATGTCTGCGAATAGTTTTTATAGACAAAAATTACGTTGCGAAATTTCACCACTTTCAAACAGATAATAATAATAGACTAGTCGTTGGGGGCCACCGTAATACTTAATCATCATGGCTATGCATACTATAAAATATGAAAATAAAAGATGTGTAAACTATTTATAAAATGCATTGCAATTCGAATAAAATCCTGGCTTGAAGACGTCATAAACTTTAAATGCTCTATTACTCCAAAATTGATAATCATATTAACAAACGATTTACTGCGTCGGGTTAAGAGTCTCAATTCCAATTAAAATATATCTTTGAATTGATATTTGAATGAAATACAGGGTCAGGAAAAATCGAAGAGTGCGGAAAATAGGATTCCAAATATCTCGGCAACTAATTACCGGATCAACTTCATTCTTTATACAAAATTTATGTTTTTTATTATCTTTTACATTCCCTCCTTAAAATAAACAATTTCGTAAATTTTTATATACCTTTTATCAGAACGAATATTTCGAAAGTCCGAAAAAATAGTTCCGGATCATCGAGGTTACTGAAATTCAATAAGCTTCTTCCCATTATTACATGTTAAGTACATACCAAATTTCAAGTCTCTATCTCGATTTGTTCGGGAGATAGAGCGTTTACAGACACACCGACAGACAGACACAGAAACAGACAGGCGGACGGCAGAATTTTTTTTTCTAAAAATATGTTTTTCGGAATCTCCAGTGTCTGAAACGTGTAAATCCGTCAATTTTGTTTTATTTTTTCAAAACGATTACAAGACTTACCCTACGTTTATATACGTATAAATATACTACGTATGATGGGTAAGTAAAAACGTATTTTGAGGGTATTGTGAGATAGTCGCGAAAAATGGAATAGGGAGTAACAAATGAAGAAAATGAACAAAATTTAGCAAATAACAAATGTAATTGTATCAAGAGAGCATTATCAAAATAAGGTGTTTAGGTAGTCAGCCAATATACTGTAGTTCATACTTCAGGTTTGCACAAATCACAAATATAAGGAACATGTCTTTGCACCACCATAATCATAGAGTATTATGATATTGATAGTCCATTTAAAAAAAAGGACTTTTATATATGTTCTTCCAATTTCAAGCTGTACTATTGGATGAAACTGCTATTGAACAGATTCAAAAGAAGGCACCACATACACCAAGAAAGCCAACGACACTGCCTGTTTAGAAAAGAATACTACTATATGTTTATTGGTGTGAATTGCGAGCTACAAAACGAGTATTACATCACAAACTGTTAGTATTTTGGTAAACATTGTGCTTAATTTCATGTAAAAATATTACATCTAATAATGAATAAAAAATATTGAAAAAATATCTTCTGAAACTTTTCAAAGATGAAAAACAAATATTTCATAACACAACGCGCCCTGACGCCGATCTGTAACTGTGCGCTCTGAGGGCTTCTGGAAAGGTTCTTAAGTAGTTTATTATATTGCGGCTTGGTGGTAGCACATTACCAAACAGAAAACTTGGTATTCCATATTACCGACTATTCCATAATACCCGAAGTTCCTCCTCAGATCCAAATAAAGTTAAATAAAAAGTTTGGAGACTGCTGATTTCTTCAATGTATCTAATCTATATTATAAAGGACAAACGTGTCCGTGCGTAACGCTGACGTCATTTTACGAATGGCAACACTTAAAGATGAAATATCGGCTTTGCGATTTTTGCTACTGCATTTTTTTTTATTTCTAAACATCGCATAGTTTCAACTTTTACACCGTTATTATGGGAAAAAATCTACTTACAAAGGCATTATAACATTTAAATTAAATTTCAAGCATGATTCTTTTTTAAATCTATCACTATGGCTTGCAGACGATTACGAAATATCAATCCGTTTGCACTTAAAACAATATAAAAAGTTCAGCATTTGTTTCTAGTTAATATTCAATAACTAAATTAAATCTTCATTAAGCAAGAAATAAAATAGTATAAATAAAACACAAATTGAACAGACATGTAATTGAAATAAGCGCTTCAAAACGGTGAAATTATCAGAATAATAATAATAATAATAATAATAATAAAAACTGCTGTAGATAACGACATTTTTAGCGATTTCTTCGGCTATTAACTTTTGGCATGATGCCAATAAAAAATTACCACTTTTAATTAATTTCAAAATTTTATTTGAATATATAATTGACATTTTTCATATAAGAATGGTGTTTGATGTTGTTAGGGGGAATCTAAAAAATATTAAATGTAAAAAGTCTATTAAGAGTTTTCAAAATAAACAATAAACGATTTTCAGATATATGCTCTATGCCGGGAAGCCCGGGTTCGATGCCCTAGTGTTAGAGTAAAAGGGAAATATTCTACCGTGTCATAGAGGCCTGTGCATACCTGCCAATTTTCAGCTAAACTTCCGTACAATGTGAGTTAATTTGATCCAGGTTATATTTCTTTGTTCTCAATAAAATTATTTGTTGGAATAAAAGTTTCAGTTTGACATTTGCAAAGCTGTGTACATAATAAGCGTTGATAATGCAGTGAAACAAGTGGTCACGAGATTACACCGGACACCAAAGTACACATCTGCAGCGTTTGTAGCGGCTTGAGTCTGAAATTATATTAAGTAAAAGTATTCATACGGGCCACCCTTTTTTAATAGTAATATTGTCTATAGTTAATCGCAAAATTTTATTTCAAAATACGCCTATGAAAAATGTAGTATTTGTTTTAAAAGTAATTGTCGCTAATTTATTCTCTCCATATGCTTACAATACGCCGAAATCTCAAGAGTTTCTCAAATCAAACTTTACTGAGTTGTGGCGCTGCAATCTCGCGACTGGACTTAGTATATTAGTATCGGCAATTATTGTGTAGTCAGTTTTGGATTTAACATTCAGCATTGTTCTCTTATGCTAATAAAGTCTAAAATAATTAATACTCCAATTATCCTTTGTTTATGTTTATGAATTTTTTTGATAGGTAAATCTATTTGCCAGACATTTATTTTCTGTTTTTTGTTAAGCAAATTCTGATATCGATGTAAAAATATATGAAAAGAGTATATGAAAAGTGTATATGAAAAGTGTATATCAAAAACAAGTTAAATATATATGCCGCATGAAAAGACACTTCTAGTGTCATAAATTGTTTTATTATAATAATTCTCTCACATACATACGTAATGCATTGATTAATTTATCTGAATTTTCTGTTGAAGTCAATGTTTTCCCAATTCAGATATTTTTTTCGAAAGCTTTTAACTCAAATTTTTATTTACTTGTGCTACGATCTGTTTTTGACTTATAAATATGTGATTTTACTTACAATTGAACTATGCGCATAGATAAATCATTAAAAATTATACTAGTTATGTAATGCTATATTTACCTACAGAGAGAAAAAAAGTGGATTCAACAAAGTGCACTAATATTTCAGAGAGATGTTGCTTTTTTAAAAATGCTTTACTCCGAATAGTTTTGAATCCCACCAAGAAAAATATTTTCCAAAAATTTTCTTCTACTAGCTGTTTCAACAATAAAAAGCAACCTTATGCCTAGAAGTAAAACTGTAAGTATTTTTTTTTAAAGTTCACTCGTCTTTCAATGTATTTATTAAGTCAAGTTATCGTACACAGTACGAAAGTTTAAATAAAAACAAAATCCGCAGTTTTGATGCAAAGAAAAGTTCACATATTTCATTTAAGTTTCTAAATATATTTACTTTGGTGAAATCAGCTTAGTTCTATAATACTGTTGAATAGGGAACCATTTTCAGCCTTTTCAAGATGAGTTATTTCTTATTATTTTTTAGAAACTTGCTTTGAAAATAGGCCATATTCAGCATGACAGCTTTTTCTACCTCCAGTGAAAATATATTTTTAAAATTATTTATCAATGATATACGTTTGAAAATGAATTCGTCCAAAAATAACAGAATTTTTTTTTAAATAATATATAACGCACAGTTATGTGCTTTTAAAAGTTATTATTCATAGACTATTGTTAGCAGGTTCTAAAGTAATTTAAATAACATATAAACTAATTAAAATATAGATAAAATGCTTAAGTGATACAAAGAGAAACACAAAAAGGCTTATAAAAACTTTTTAAAATAAAGATCGACATATGTTTCAAAGCTCCAGTGGCGCCATTATCAAGATATACAAACGATAAGCAAAATATTCTTGCAAATTTTTGAAAATAAACTTGAAAACCACAAATTACGAGATAATATTTGTAAAAAAGCAGGTGCTTAAAATAGTCAACGTAAACATGAAAATTAAAATTACTTTATTGCTTTTTTAAAACTGAAGATTACTTCTTGCCAAATTTTAGGTAATTCAAATGAGGCGGATTCATTGCAAATTTTCACATTACGCATATAGATTTCTATTGATTCATGGATAATAGATGGGGAATAAAGTCTTGATACATAAATAATTTTAATATTTTTAAAATCAATTTTTAAAGTCTCTGTTATGTGTAGTGTTGCCAATGATGTAGCATTTCTTTCATATTTGATATCTGCCATATGCTCTTTTATCTTGTTTTTGTGTTTCTCTCTATATCACTTAAGCATTTTATTTATATTTTAATTATAATTAGTGATCTTATTATGTGATTATGAGATATTTTTAGCATATATTAACCCTTTCGGGTCCAATTTGTTGTCAACTTTGGAAAAAATCCCTTTCACGTTAATTATATTAAAAATAAATATTCAAATCCCAACGGTTGTAAACCTTTACTAAAATACAAATATGCCATTTACAAAGGTCTAACGAATATAGTTAATTTGCGTGCTATTCATATGACAGTCACAGTAAGATGAGGAAGATTATTTGAAAATGTTTGGAAAATGTCTCATTACAGCAGGATTAAACAGTCATAGCAATTTCCTAAAATATTTTATGTTTTATCACAAATTATTCGTTATGAAAAGTATCCCCTGTTTTTTAAATTTAAGGAGTGAAACATAAGTTTGAAATAAAAGATGCAAAAGGATTTTAGAAAATATTTATTATTATAGTTATTACCAAATACTGAAACATAAATGATGTCATAGTAATAAATGTATAGACATATACAATCATTACTACCTGGAGCTAATATCTAAAATAATTGTTGAGACAAAATAATAGTCAATGAAAAGACATGTCCTATTAATAGGACGCCAGACCCGAAAGTGCTAAATACATTTAATTGATTTCATTTCATTTATTTTACAGATGTAAGCATGCATTAGTAAATATAAGCTATTTTTTTATTATAACTTTTGCATAGAAATATGCATGGGTATATATGGGCAACATTTATAGTGCATTTTAGGATAGATTATTTTGGTATATTTACAATGAATTGATTATGGGAACTAAAGTTTCCGAGAATTTTAACCCTTTCGCGACGGCATCACTTACAGAAATTTTATTTGGCTGGTACCACTTTTTTAAAACAGTTCCCTGTGCTTGTAAAATACCAACAAATACTCTAATTAAAAAAGACAAATATTACAATTATTTATCAGTGATGTCAAAAACATATTCCACATACAACTTTTGACGATGCATATATGCATCACCCGTCCTGAAAGGGTTAAACATGAAATCAGCTATGCAAATATACACACATGAAAATGCGAATAAACTGGTGTAAACATATTTAAGGACATTCTTTAGTGCAAAAGAAAACTAGTCATCGGGGGCCACCGTAATACTTACCCATCATGAATGTGCATAATATAAAATATGAAAATAAAACATGTGTAAACTATTTATAAAATGCATTGCAATTCGAATAAAATCGTGGCTTGATGACGTCATAAATTTTAAATGCTCTATTACTCCAAAATTGATAATCATATTAACTAACGGTTTGCTGTGTCGGATTAAGCGTCTCATTTCCAATTAAAATATATCTTTGAATTGAAATTTGAATGAAATACAGGGTCAGAGAAAATCGAAGAGTGTGGAAAATAGGATTACAAATATCTCGGCTTATGTTTTTTTATTGTCTTTTATATTCTTTCCTTAAAATAAACAATTTTGAAAAAATTTATGTACCTTTTATCGTAACGAATATTTCGAGAGTCCGAAAAAAATAGTTCCGTATAATCGAGGTTACTGAAATTCAATAAGCTTTTTATCATTATTACATACTAAGTACACACCAATTTTCAAGTCTCTATCTCGATTTGTTCGGGAGATAGTGCGTTTACAGACACACAAACACACAGACAGACAGACGGACGGCAATTTTTTTTTTCTAAAAATATGTTTTTTGGAATCTCCAGTGTCTGAAACGTGTAAATCCGTCAACTTTTTTTCCGATTTTCAAAACGATTACAAGATTTACCCTATACTACGTATGATGGGTAAGTAATAAGTAAGGGAAAAAAGAATAGTAGAAGCAGCTAAAAAATTAAGATTCATTTTGCGTACAAAATCTGTTGAATTCAGCCATTATTTCGAAACCTTATATAGAATTTTAATGTATTAAAAATGAAACAAAATGTTCCGGAAAAATATATTCATATTTTAAATTATGTGCCAGACTAAAGAAAGCTGTGGATTTTTAGAACGTTTTTAAACGATTTAAGATGTATACCTCCATAGGAATTGATCTTTAAAGAATATATAAAAATGTGTCACACATTTTTAGATATATATTATTTAAAGAAATGTTTTCAGCTGTATGTTTGACACAGCAAAAACTACGACAAAACATTTCGGAAATTTGAAGGCAGCAAAGGAACACTTTTATTTTAGAATTTTTTCTATATATATCTGAAAAAATATATTGATTTATTCTTCTATGCTTTCTGAAGATAAGAAAAAATGTTTTGGGATGGATAAGGTTTACGAGGATACTTTTAAAAGTTACGAGATAGTAACCGTCAAGATTTGACTGTAAATAAGTTGAAAGTTCCTTTAGAAATATGCTGTTTTTTTTAATTAGATGCTTTTAAATTAATTAAGTATTGCAAATTTTATGAACTGTTATATTGTGAAAGCGATTCCTATAGATATAAGACGATAGATGGTGTTGCCAGTCTAGCCTACTCAGCTAATGAATTGAAATAATTTTAAGTTTGTAATTTACATCCTATAATACTTGAATTAATTTAGCAAGAATTTAACTAAAAATATTAATTGAAGGATTTATTTTTACTTACTACGGTCTCAAAATTAAAATAAATATATATATATATATCAAAATTTAGTGTTTTCTATTTTTTTTTTTAACTACGCGACCTTTAAAAATTTCCAATAATTTTATTTTTATCAGCCTGACTCTAAAACTCAGATAAACCATGGATATCAAGGTGATTTCTTTTATAATTCTTATATGGATATTTTTGCTTCTTTCTTTTCATTTTATTTTAAGGAGAATAATTATATACTTTTCTTAGTTATACAAACATATCTTATTAATAATGGTCATATAAAATATAGATAAAAGTTTAGATCACTGTATTTAATCGACAATTGCATGCAAAATCTTTTAGTTTAAATATATATAATATAAAATAAGTAATTAACAAATATTGTCGGTTGTTAAATTTTATTTACCACAGTCCCAATATTTTGAAAAAGTAACAGTATTTAGTGTTTCAGATTTTTTTTTTTAACTACACGACCTTTTAAAAATTTTCATTAAATTAATTATTATCAGTATGATTCTTAAACCCTGAATTTAAACTTGGGTTCCACATTTGTAGTGCATTTTAGGATAATTTATTTTGGATATCATTACAAAGAATCCATTATGTGAACTAACCTTTCATAGAATGTTAAACATGAAATCGTCTGAGAAAAAATGCTTACATGAATGCATGTAAAATGGTGTAAACTTTTTTAATGCTACTCAGCATTATTCAGTGCAAAAGAAAATTAGTAAGGGAAAAATGCAATAGTAGAAGCAGCTAAAAAATGAAGATTCATTTTGCGTACAAAATCTGTTGAATTCAGCCATTATTTCGAAACCTTGTATAGTATTCTGACATATTTTCTACGAAACAAAATCTTCCAAAAAAATATATTGATGTTTTAAATTTTGTGCCAGACAAAAGAATGCTGCGGATTTTTAGAACGTTTTTAAAAGATTTAACATGTATGCCTCCATAGGAATTGATCTTTAAAGAATATATATAAAAATGTGTCACATGTTTTTATATATATTATTTAAAGAAAGGTTTTCAGGTGTACGTTTTACACAGTAAAAACTACGACAGAACATTTTGAAAACTTGAAGGCAGCAAAGGGGCGCTTTTATTTTTAAAAGTTTTCTATATATCTCAAAAAAATTATTGGTTTCTTCTTCTATGCTTTCTGAAGATAAGAGAAAATGTTTTGGAGTGGAGAAGGTTTACAAGGATACTTTAAAAGTTATTAAAAGTTTCTAATATATCAGGAAGCGATTCTTCAATCTTTAACTGGGTAGATAAGAGAAAATACTCGGATCTTTAATATGCTATATGCAGAAAATTATAGTTAACCCTTAATTGCATAGTGATGTAAATTTCCATCAGTTTTTATTTAACTTTTAATAAATAAATCAACTTCTTCGCCACAACTATATTTATATAGAAATATTAATCCAGTAAATTTCCGGTGAACTATATTTTTGAACAAAGTTAAAAATCTATCTTAAAATTTCTGGTGTCTAATAATTAATATATGTATAAAAAAACACAATTGTAAAAGAAAAACTCATGCAAAAAAGGGTTAATATTTCAAAAAACTAAATGTGTATATAAGTTTTTTAATACGCCTTCGCTATTATTTCTGTAAATATGTTGATACCCGTTAAAGAATTTAAGAATGAAGCTGGATTTTAAAGGAAAATATTTTTCAATACAAATAATCGTCGCTACCATGTCAAACTATCGAATGTGAAAAAATGCACTTTTCATTTCTTTTAAAAATGGGCCGATTGTCACCACTAAAATTTAATAGCAGCGGTATTTCAGCAGAGTTGCCAGTTTGACCTCCTTTTTTTCAGTAATTTTGAACCAATATCATAAATTTCAAATAGAAAATTTTGCTTTAATTAATGACAGGCATTTCCTGATTACTTAAAATAAGCATTTTTTTCTCAAAATTTCCGGTATGAATTCGGTAGCTCTGAAAGAAATAGGAAGGCCAAGCTGGCTATCTTGTTCGTCATAGATATTATATTAGTATTTTTACTAGGCAAATAATGCTAATAAAATTTAGTGGTGACAATCGGCTCATTTTTAAAAGTAAATGAAAAATGCATTTTTTCATATTCGATAGTTTGACATGGTAGCCACGATAGCGTCTCCCGTTTTTTTCTATTTTTTACATGGAACGAGAATTAATTATAATTAATGCAATATATTATCGCTACAGCCAAATACTTTAACTTTATCGCTAGTCAATATTCTTAGGCTAAATAACAGCAACCTAAGTATAGAGTAGCTGTTTTTAAAAATTAAGCCCTACAGCCAAATTAATGGATTGCAAACTTAACTCACCGCTTAAAATTGGACACGGCAGGTATATTTAAACTGATTATTCAAACCAGAATTTGTTTCATAAAATAGTTTAAATACAAACCACAGAAACAAAAACAGTAGATTGTTTCGAGGATATTCCCATTTGTTATCAACTCCACTCCCTGTATATGAGTATATGTGTATCACATCTTACAGGAGCCATGTAAGTAGCAAAAATGCACTGTAAAATGAAAGAAAAGCAAAGGATTTCACAGTCAACTTCATCAGACAATCCGGAATAAGTAAGTTAGTCAATCAAAATTAACTTGCGTAAAGAACTGAAGTAAATAAATAAATATAGTTTTAAATAAAAATGCTGGTGTGAAATGTTTTTATCAAGGTTGAGTAAAATTTCCGGTAGTTCTACGGTTAAGTTCTCATGCTTCCATACTTTAACTCACAAACAGCCCATACATTTTCATGATTTTAGCTCTGTTGTAGTGATAATACCCCTAACTATACTGGTGAACGTTTTTTATTCAAATGGGGCTTAGATTTTGAGAAATTGGGGGTTAAATTTACAAACGTTTCAAATACCCATTAGTTTATGCTCCTGTACGTGGTCTTCGTGGTCTTGCGAGCATTACAAAGTGTATAGTTTTTTGCAAATGTAATCACTTAAAGTCATACTATATACATGTACGTCATTAATATATCAAAATTCTAGCTTGTATTTATTTATTTCTCTCGTTTTACTGAAATTTTTGTTATTAAAAATTCGTTCGCGTAACTTTTTATGATATTATTATTATTATTATTATTATTAAATGTAAGGTATTGTCCAAAATTTCGTTATTTGGCACAGCATGTCCTCAATGGGACCATGTACCATTAAACCTTATACAACCAATCAACCAACTAAAATTTCGTTAATATTTCTAAAAGAAATCTTTTATTAAAAATTCATGTTTGAAAGGAAATATCTGTTTTTGTAATTGTTTATTTATCGTAACGGTTAAATATTTCTTATTTATTTAAAAAAAAATAACAATTTTAATTGAAACGAACTCTCGATTACAAAAAATCATATTGAAGAAAATGCTACGTTGTCAGTTATTGAAAATGCGATAATATACATAATATTCGTATCAAGTTGCAATTTATGTCAATAAAATAGCTAAAATTTGAATCTAAGAAGCATATTTTAGAGTATAATAAAACATTTTAAAAAATGTTAAAAAATAGATTTCATTTAAATCTCTCATTCATTTCGTAGTGATTTTATTATTGATGGAAATTTTAATGAATCTACGATTGTTTTAAATTTACATTTTATTCCGTGGAACTTCAAATGTGCAAAATATTCTTTATCTCATTTCAAATTATATTTACATAGATTCCAGAAAAATGAATTATTAACATTCATAACATTATTAAAAATATTGTTTTCAATATCTACAGAAAAAAAAAATAATATAAACTGGTCCCTATAAATGACAATCTTTTAGCGCCTTACGAATGTCTTTCTAAATAATTTAATTTTACGTACACTATGTATAATTTAAATAGTTTTGAAATAATTTAAGTAAAGTCGAAAGCAATAAAGGATTAATTTCCATATGCCAAGTTACTTTTCAACTAATTACAAAATTTGGATTCTAGTATTTATAAATTTAATTATTCTTTTGATATTTTATAAATTGAGAGTCAAGAAATAAAGCGATTTTTACTCTCCATTTCTATATTGTTTTCAATATCTACAGAAAAAAAATAATATAAACTGGTCCCTATAAATGACAATCTTTAAGCGCCTTACGAACGTCTTTCTAAATAATTTAATTTTACGTACACTATGTATAATTTAAATAGTTTTGCAATAATTTAAGTAAATTCGAAAGCAATAAAGGATTAATTTCCATATACCAAATTACTTTTCAACTAATTACAAAATTTGGATTCTAGTATTTCTAAATTTAATTATTCTTTTGATATTTTATAAATTGAGAGTCAAGAAATAAAGCGATTTTTACTCTCCATTTCTATATTGTTTTCAATATCTACAGAAAAAAATAATATAAACTGGTCCCTATAAATGACAATCTTTAAGCGCCTTACGAATGTCTTTCTAAATAATTTAATTTTACGTACACTATGTATAATTTAAATAGTTTTGCAATAATTTAAGTAAATTCGAAAGCAATAAAGGATTAATTTCCATATACCAAATTACTTTTCAACTAATTACAAAATTTGGATTCTAGTATTTCTAAATTTAATTATTCTTTTGATATTTTATAAATTGAGAGTCAAGAAATAAAGCGATTTTTACTCTCCATTTCTATATTGTTTTCAATATCTACAGAAAAAAAATAATATAAACTGGTCCCTATAAATGACAATCTTTAAGCGCCTTACGAATGTCTTTCTAAATAATTTAATTTTACGTACACTATGTATAATTTAAATAGTTTTGCAATAATTTAAGTAAATTCGAAAGCAATAAAGGATTAATTTCCATATACCAAATTACTTTTCAACTAATTACAAAATTTGGATTCTAGTATTTCTAAATTTAATTATTCTTTTGATATTTTATAAATTGAGAGTCAAGAAATAAAGCGATTTTTACTCTCCATTTCTATATTGTTTTCAATATCTACAGAAAAAAAATAATATAAACTGGTCCCTATAAATGACAATCTTTAAGCGCCTTACGAATGTCTTTCTAAATAATTTAATTTTACGTACACTATGTATAATTTAAATAGTTTTGCAATAATTTAAGTAAATTCGAAAGCAATAAAGGATTAATTTCCATATACCAAATTACTTTTCAACTAATTACAAAATTTGGATTCTAGTATTTCTAAATTTAATTATTCTTTTGATATTTTATAAATTGAGAGTCAAGAAATAAAGCGATTTTTACTCTCCATTTCTATATTGTTTTCAATATCTACAGAAAAAAAATAATATAAACTGGTCCCTATAAATGACAATCTTTAAGCGCCTTACGAATGTCTTTCTAAATAATTTAATTTTACGTACACTATGTATAATTTAAATAGTTTTGCAATAATTTAAGTAAATTCGAAAGCAATAAAGGATTAATTTCCATATACCAAATTACTTTTCAACTAATTACAAAATTTGGATTCTAGTATTTCTAAATTTAATTATTCTTTTGATATTTTATAAATTGAGAGTCAAGAAATAAAGCGATTTTTACTCTCCATTTCTATATCGTTTTCAATATCTTCAGAAAAAAAATAATATAAACTGGTCCCTATAAATGACAATCTTTAAGCGCCTTACGAATGTCTTTCTAAATAATTTAATTTTACGTACACTATGTATAATTTAAATAGTTTTGCAATAATTTAAGTAAAGTCGAAAGCAATAAAGGATTAATTTCCATATGCCAAATTACTTTTCAACTAATTACAAAATTTGGATTCTAGTATTTCTAAATTTAATTATTCTTTTGATATTTTATAAATTGAGAGTCAAGAAATAAAGCTAATTTTTACTCTCCATTTCGTAAATTTAACTCTAGCAAAATAAATAAGATATTTAATAAGGCTATACAGATATTCAATTGTTATATTGATAGGATTATTATAAAAAGTCCTTCCGGCCTGTACCGGGAGGAAAAGGTAGCTTTCCTATATCTTCGTTTTAAAATTTTAGCTAATGTTACACGAAAACAGCAAGTTAAAATGCAAAGGAACGTTTACAAAAGATCCGTTAATACTGAATTTGAATAAGAATTTCGCCAAATTATTGAGCAATAGCTAAATTGGCTTAATTTATGAAGACTTATTACCAAATTTAGCGATATTTCGCCAAATGTCACAAATTTTGCTAATTTTGTCGCCAATTTTGCCAATTTTGTCGCTAACGTATATGAATATATAGTTTTATGCGTATGATTGGGAAAATTATTGCAACAATGAAAGAAAATAATTTGCGAGTAATCGCGTTAATGTGCTGTTTTGTTTTAAAATGTCAGCCACCCTAGAATTTCAAACTGCTCTATCTCAGCCATTTTTTAAGATAGAGGTAAACCAAAAAATGCTCTGGAATCCTTGTATAAATTCCTAACACGTAATTGAAAAATAAATTTGAATTTTTAATTTTTTTGTATATTTATTTATCTTTTAAATTTTTAAATGGCAGCCATCTTGAAACAAAATGGCGGACCAAGCTGGCCAACGAACTCGGTCGAGACATTGGTGACCTTAATACACACAATTAGTTTCATCCAAATCGATTTATAAATACGAGCGTTATCGTATGACATAGGTCAGATATATATATATATATATATATATATATTTATAGATATATCTATATATATAAATCAACATTTGAACGGAGGGTGGTTTTGGGGTCTGGGGGTCATGATCGGTGAAAATATATCGAAATTTTCCGGAACTGCTTTCCTCCGAACGGCTGCAATAGGTAGCTTTATACATTTTTGTATTGAAAGCTACCTAACAGAATAAAGCTGAGTTTATCAAGTAATTTATGTAACATAAAATTTATATAACGTAACTTAATTTTTCATTTTATATTTTATATTAAAATTGATATAACCAGATATAGTTTTTATATTTAATTGAGAATTGATATTTATAATTTATTGAATGTATCATTAACTTTATAAAATAAAATATCGATAATACTTATAGCGATAAAAACTTTGATGCCAATTTCAAAAATGTTCTATCATTAGTATTTCTTCTATCTGTTTCTTTTTTTTCCATAAAAAAATTATACAAGAAATGATGGGATAGTAAAGCACTGTTCGAAGAAAAATAAATCGTCCTTTTACTTTTATGGAAACCTTGTCGCTGATATATGAGGAGATTTTTATTAATCTTTGCTATTAAAAAAATCGATCTCGTCCCCGTTTTATAATAAAACGGAGATCTTTGTTTACAACAAAAAAAAATGTTTATAACTATATTCTTTAATAAGGCCGTCTCTAACAACAAAATAGATATTTAGGATAGATTGAGAAGTATAAAAGTATCTATTTTTTTATTTGAATCATAACGGTAATAAGTTATTTGCCGTAATATGTTGCATTTACTTTTTATAAGCAGATCGAAGAAACAATTTCGTAGACTCTTTTGTTTAGAAAATGAGGCACTCCATTTAAATCATTTAGAAAAGTTTCTGAAAAGCTCTTATTACATCATTTATTTAAAACATGTATTTATATATATTTTTTATGATTTACAAAAACTTTTTAGAACATTTGAATATGACGTATACAATAATTGGCTGCTAAGATAAATATGGAAAATGCTTATGTAATGCTAGCGAATAAGACTATCTGGGCTCGCAGACTCCTAACAAGATCCCGTTTAAATAAAAATGAAAAGAAAATATAGTGTCTCTAAACATCTAAACATCAAATCTCTAAATTGTCAAAATATGAATTTATGATAAAATGAGATTCATCAAAGTATTTAAAATATAATATTAAAAAATTTAGTTGCATAAAAAATGCAGTTGCACAACGTCTTACAGGGTGTAGATAAATGAATACTGCAACTTTACAGAGCTATTAAAAGAAAACAAACCTTGTTGTTCATCGGAAATCAAAAATAACAGTTGAAAGTTTACGAAGATGACGATAGATGGCGCGACCTTGCTCTTCTTCAATGGCCTCCTCGCAGCCCTGAAATCACTCCATGTGATTTTGTTTTTTTGGGGCCTCATCAAAGTTCAGGTGTTTGTTCGACTGCTACCAACTCACGTTGACGAACTTAGGACACGCATATCTGCAGCTATTCACAGAGTCACACCGGGCATGCTGAAAAAGTTGTGAGATGTGTTATCGTACTAAATCGATATAATTTGTGTTTCTGATGGGGCCACTGAGCTCCATAATAATACGGAGGGCTAACTCCCCGATCCACTTTCTTACGCAACCGCATCACACTTTCATTGAACGACAGTAATGAATCCTGCAATTTTCTTAACAATACAGACATTTTTTTAAATTCTTCTGCACTTTTTGTCAGTTTTTGTCAGTTTTTTCTTATTTTTATCAGCAATGCTTAACATATATTTCTTTTTTTTGTGATTATATAAAATTTCCTTTTCAACTAATACCAAATTAAATATTGGTGATGAATTTCAATAAAACCTATAGTTTTTACAATAAAAAATATATATCAGTGAAAATTGTAGCAATTTCGTCATATTTAAAAAAAAAAATCCAATTTTAAAATATCTACCCCATACTATTCTATGGGAGGAAATCTGTGCTTTGCCAAAACTTTTGCTCGGCATCTATCTTTGGCATTGTATTCATGGGCGGACCGCTGTATACAATGTATCAGAATATGAAGTTAGCTCTTCGTTCTATTTTGGAGCTCAGTGGATGGGGCTCGCATCAGGGCTACACTAGATACCGGGCTTGCTCATTCATTGTCAGGACGTCACAAATGGTGTTAGGCCGCCATCGAAGACACACAGCGATTGACACAAAGCGATGGGCGCGCCGCTTTGTACCAATCGCTGATCGCGGCCAGCCACTATTTGTGACGTCATGAGAATGAATGAGCAAGCCCGGTATCTAGTGTTGCCTGCTCGCATCGAACACTTATAACTGTGTTGAATTTAAAATTTCAACAGTATTTTTTTTTTCGATGAACAACAAGGTTGTACTGTGTTTACTCTGTAAATTTGGCATATTCATTTACGTACACCCTGTATATTAGTAGTAAGTCGGCAGATCAAAATCTTTAACGTCAGTTTGTGATATTGTGAGAATGCGTCTAGCTACTCTTTATAAGACTACTCTAGTGGTAGAATGAGTTTTCCTATTGTCGTACGATATTACAGCGCCTAGAATCAGGGCTACACTACATACCGGGCTTGCTCATTCATTATGATGACGTCACAAAAGGTGGCTGACTAGGAGGAAAGACATACAGCGATTGGCGCAAAACGATGGGCGCGTTGCTTTGGACCAATCGCTGGTCGCGGCCAGCCACCATTTGTGACGTTTTGAGAGTGAATGAGCAAGCCCTGTATCTAGTGTTGCCTTGCTAGAATACATAGTGTGGAAACGCGACATGCGTTATACACGGCCAGGGCTACACTACATACCGGGCTTGCTCATTCATTATGATGACGTCACAAAAGGTGGCTGACTAGGAGGAAAGACATACAGCGATTGGCACAAAACGATGGGCGCGTTGCTTTGGGCCAATCGCTGGTCGCGGCCAGCCACCATTTGTGACGTTTTGAGAGTGAATGAGCAAGCCCGGTATCTAGTGTTGCCTTGACACGGCCGGTGCATGACGTTTAAAACGTCACATGTAGTGGATCATTTTTACACGACGATTGGTGCAAAAAGGGGGCGCGTCGCTTTGCACCAAAAACCGTGTAAAAATGATCCACTCCATGGGACGTTTTAAACGTCATGCACCGGCCGTGTATAACGTAGGTCGCGGTGGAAAACGGCTAGAAAATAGTACTAAAGAATTGAATCCAATAAATGTACAACGATGCTGAACGATATGAAGTTGATCGCAGCTGCATATGCTAGCACTTTTTAATGATACTTTTCAAATACGTTCAAGAGTAGCATTTGTTTGATAAATTACAAGTAATAATCAATTCGCAGTATCATGTATGCATACAGCGGAACTATATCATATGTATATACGTGCATTAGAGATTCATAAATTTCTTTGAATAAAAATTTCCTTATTTTTATTTTCTCTCTCACTCTCTCTCTCTCTCTCTCTTTATTTATCTTTTTGTTTATTTATTTGTTCATTTATTTATTTTTTATTTTTTTTGGAGTAATAGGCTGAATCTGTCCGGATTTTCATTTTCTCATTTTTCCAAAAACAAATGCTTTTTTCCCCGTTTATTTCTGAAGCGATTTAGCAATGGTGATCTATAGTTATCCTCTTAAAATATATTCTGCAACTTATTTTATGTCATAACTTGATTATCAATATATAACTGTTCAAAATACATATGATATGTACTAAATTGTTGCAATACAATGTTTACGTCCAAACGAGATTCTAGATGTCTCTGCGATTGCCCTATTATCGTACAGCATCATTGCACATTTATCGGCTACAATTTTTGTAGCAATTTTGAAAGCATTATTGGGATAGCCGGTCTCCACACTGTGTATTCTAGGTGCTGTAACGATACTAACATTCTTTCGTGAATTGGAATCATATACTGTCTTTCTTTAGATTTCACAAACTGTGAAAGCTCTCCGGAAATCCGCTGTCAGTGGTACTTTGCGAAGCTTATGTTAAGTATGAGATTATGGCTGTCTGGTGACTATATATATCGTAGTGTGCCTCTATATGAGAGTGACTACCTAACTGCACCGGACGCATTGTAAGACAAGGAAGACTAGGTATAGATATTCCTCCGTTAAACAACAAATGAGTCAACTTATTCTTGATTTGCTTTCTGCCATTGACTTGTCGATGAAATGAGAAGCATTTTAATAAAGTGTTGTGTATAGTAGGCACATGCTCTTTTGGCAAAATCTGTTTGTGGACGATTTTGTCTAGTTGTTAAATCCAGGGATGGTTAAGGCTTACGAGTTGTAAAACAACTATACCAAGGCAACACTAGATACCGGCTAGATATAGGGCTTGCTCATTCATTCTCATGACGTCAAAAATAGTGGCTGTACGCGACTAGCGATTGGTACAAAGCGACGCGCCAAATCGCTTTGTGCCAATCGCAGTATGTCTTTCGTTGCAGCCAGCCACCATTTGTGACGTTAAGATAATGAATGAGCAAGCCCGGTATCTAGTGTAGCCCTGGCTATACTAGATATCGGGCTGGATTATTCATTATCATGACGTCACAAATGGTGGCTGGCTGCGACCAGCGATTGGTACAAAGCGACGCGCCCATCGGTTTGTACCAGGGCTACACTACATACCGGGCTTGCTCATTCATTATGATGACGTCACAAAAGGTGGCTGACTAGGAGGAAAGACATACAGCGATTGGCACAAAACGATGAGCGCGTTGCTTTGGACCAATCGCTGGTCGCGGCCAGCCACCATTTGTGACGTTTTGAGAGTGAATGAGCAAGCCCGGTATCTAGTGTTGCCTTGTTTGTACCAATAGCTGTATGCATTTCGTTTCGTTTTGTCATTTCGCTTTGTACCAATCGCTGGTCGTGGCCAGCCACCATTTGTGACGTCATGATAATGAATGAGCCAGCTCGGTATCTAGCAGGGCTACACTGGATACCGGGCTTGCTCATTCATTGTCATGACATCATAAAAGGTGGCTGGCCGCGACGAAATACCAAGGCAACACTAGATACAGGGCTTGCTCATTCACTCTCAAAACGTCACAAATGGTGGCTGGCCGCGACCAGCGATTGGTCCAAAGCAACGCGCCCATCGTTTTGCGCCAATCGCTGTATGTCTTTCCTCCTAGTCAGCCACCTTTTGTGACGTCATCATAATGAATGAGCAAGCCCGGTATGTAGTGTAGCCCTGGAAATACATACAGCGAATGGCAGAATACGATGGGCGCGTCGCTTTTTACGAATAGCTGGTCACGGTCACCCACTATTTGTGACGTTAGGAGATTGAATGAGCAAGCCCGGTATCTAGTGTTGCCTTGTATCTAGTGTCACAGATTTAATATATTACACCAGATAGGACACTTCCATAAGCTTAATGGTAACCGAATCGCAACTTCAGAGCCCCTAGTGACAACAGTCGCAAACGTTCCGAGCGTGTCGCCACAGGTAGGTATTGCTTATCTTATTTGTTTAGTATCTATATTTTTTTTCAGCAGTTTCGGCGATGTTTGTTATTATTTAAAACATCAAACGTATTTTATTTTATCATACAAATAGTAGAAACTAAGCAAATAAGTTAACTAAGCAAATAACTAAGCAGATAAGTTAAATACTATCAAAAAGCTGCCGATAAAATAAACAAAATTGTCAACAGGTACATGTGATAGTGACAATGCAACAGTTTATAGATCCCGCGCGTGCGCGTTTGTTTCAGACTGTTCTCAGTAGCGGCGCTAGCATCGCGCTGGTTCTGGTTTTTGCTCTACTGTCGTATCTGGATGTATATTTAATCTGTGTCTAGTGTAGTCCATAGATTAACATACAAGATAGGACACTATCATAGAGCGTAATGGTAACGCGATGACGATTACAGTGCCTGTAGTGACAATGGGGAAGACGCGGAAGGTTCTCAAACGCGGAAGGTTTCTGCTTTTGAACGTCTATCTTGTTATGATCTTTCTTTTTTTTTAATGTCACATGTTTACGTTTTCAACTTTGTAGAAAAAGCGAAAAACGAAAGATTTGAATTCCGATTTGTATGCAGGCAGGGTTCTACCTTACATATTTTAACATGTTTAGAAATACAAAATGTTTTGAAAAGAAATGCTGTTTCAAGAATAATAAAAGAGAAAATAAAAATGAAGTTGTTTAAAATAAACGTAAACCACGCCTCAATGGTCAGTTTGGAGAGAATCGTCTGTGTCGAAGTGAAAAGTATAGATATTAAAAACATAGAGCATCAACAGATTTCATATGCATAGGTAAATTTTGGAAGCTTGTTAGTTTTCCCCCTTATCACTAGTGACGCTACCATTGCTGCCATTACAGATGTTGCCGTAACTGTCCTATCTTGTGTGTTAATCTATGCTCTATATATAGTGAAGATTTAGCGATGGGCTTCAGGTTTTCAGCGGATATCGTCGCGACCAAAAAATATACAGCCGGTTCATGACTTTGAAAACGTCAGACGGAGTGGATCGTGACCAACGTTATACACGACCGATGCATGACGTTTAAAACGTCATATGGACTGGATCGAGGCTAACGAAAAAGAAAGGCTACCGCGCTGCTTTACGCGTATCTTTTTTTACAGACCGCGGGAGTCACGTGATAATGGAATCCACCAATGCAGGTGTACGAAAAGAGCATCACGTCACTCTAGCCGAGGCTAACGAAAAAGACAGGCTACCGCGGTACAGTCCACTTATCTTTTTTTACAGACCGCGGGAGTCACGTGATACTCGAATCCACCAATGCAGGTGTACGAAAAGATCTTCACGTCACTCTAGAGGACTGTAAAAAAAGGTAAGTGGACTGTACCGCGGTAGCCTGTCTTTTTCGTTAGCCTCGACTCTAGCGGTCTGTAAAAAAAGATAAGTGGAATGCACCGCGGTAGCCTGTATTTTTCGTTAGCCGCGGACTAGATCATTTTTACACGGTGATTGGTGCAAAATGGTGGACGCGCCGATTTGCACCAATCGAAATGTAAAAATGGTCCACTTCATGTGACGTTTTAAACGTCATGCATATAACGTAGGTCACGAGTGGATAATCTTTACACGACATTTGGCACAAAACGTTGGGCGCGGCGCTGCTTTGTACAAATCGCCGTGTAAAAATTATCCTTCTCCATGTGACGTTTTAAACGTCATGAATCGGTCGTGTATTTCGTTGGTTGCGATATCATAGCATATAATCGATTGCTGCGTAGTAGATCTTAGTATCATGGGATTCTGAATTCCTATTCGTCGAAAACTGAGGCCTGCGGGTTTAAAGTTTTGGCGCAGTATTGCGTACTTGACAATTTTGCCATGATATATTTATCTTTCTCATACGCTTAATGTAATGAAATTTTGTTTAAAGATTGTTAAGATAGAAAAACTAAGTTAATTTTAACATTTAATTATTTACTTTTTAAAAATCTATTGGTTAAATATGATATTTTTCTGAATATTATATCATTTTCTTTCGTCAATATGAAAAATATGAATCTCTAAAAATATGAAATTCTTTATAGCGGCTCTATAAAGCGTGCATGAGCACTTCGCACCCGTGAAAATAAAAACAAGTTCTGGATTCCGCTAAATCATTGTATTGGAATCTCTAAAATAAGAAAGTATTTATAGCGGCTCTAGAATCCGTGTAGAAGCGCTTCCCGCCTATGAAAACCAAAAGAAATATGACTGGATTCTGCTAAATCGTTGTATTACACATAACGAATTTAACGAGTTTTAACGAATTTCATATTTTTAAATAGGAAATTCGTTAAAACCGTTATTACTATAAAAATATTTAAATATTTTATATAACTTAAGTTTATATAACTAAATTATTTTATTTAACTTAATTAAATATTACAAAATAAAAAAAAATCCATTTTTTCAAATTTCCCAATGTCTTGATCCAAACTAGTCTACGTATCTGGAGGCAAATGACATACCTCTTAGATACTAGCAAGGCTACACTAGATACCGGGTTTGCTCATTCATTATCATGACGTCACAAAAGGTGGCTGGCCGTGACCAGCGATTGGTGCAAAGCGGCAAGCCTGTCGTTTTGTGCCAATCGCTGTATTTCTTTCATTTTGTCTTTTCGCTTTGTACTAATCGCTGATAGCGGCCAGCCACCACGAGGCTAACGAAAAAGAAAGGCTACCGCGGTGCTTTACGCATATCTTTTTTTACAGACCGACAGAGTCACGTGATGCTCGGATCCACCAATGCAGGCGTACGAAAAGAGTATCACGTCACTCTAGCGGTCTGTAAAAAAAGATAAGTGGAATGCACCGCGGTAGCCCGTCTTTTTCGTTAGCCTCGAGCCACCATTTATGACGTCATGATAATGAATGAGCAAGCCTTGTATCTAGTGTAGCCCTGATACTAGCCACTCATTCTGAAAGAGATTAGAACAAAATTTGAAACAAACTATGGGCTAAGGTTGTCTTAAACCTTATTTTAGACGACAAAAGATAGCCAAATAAGAATTCACACGAAGCAGAATCTTTAATCAGTTGATCGAACATTTCAACGAATAAGGTTTTAAAATCTGATTTGCTATGTAACATCCGATTACAAGCGATTTCATCTAGTATAATATTATTAGTTGCTTATGCAGGTATAAGTACACGGCATCAGCCCTGAAGTCAGAATACAGTGCTATTGTCAGAGGTTATGTTATAATTCCGGTGGTATTGCGTTTGTAGTGAAGGATCATTCTTTACCATCGTACCCATCCTTTAACCAGTGGTACTTTCTAAATCTGAACTTATATTTAGTTTTATAGTTGAGAATGTTCTGAAACGTTCTTCAATCTTTTGAAGTTCATCCTTATATTGTAAATTATTGGAGTCATATTTTTAAATAATCCCGTTATTAGCCAATCCATTTTAAATGTGTTAAATAAACTTGTCAGACTTGTGACTATGAATTATTTATAAAACAACAAGCATGTTGGTATGTCACACGTTATGCAAGTCATTTTATTTTCATCTCACTTTCCAAAAACAACAAGCCCGAGGGGTATGTCACACGTTATGCAAGTCATTTTATTTTCATCTCACTTTCCAAAAACAACAAGCCCGAGGGGTATGTCACACGTTATGCAAGTCATTTTATTTTCATCTCACTTTCCATAATATCAAATATCCAAATGTTTGTAATTTAAATTTTTAAGTTGCATATATTTATAGGCACGTAAAATTTTTCTAAGATTCAAGTAATCTTCTTTTTAAGAACTGTTACATTAAACGCGAATTTAATTAATGGCATTCTTGTAATTATTTTCCAAGTGCATTTCCTGAAAAAACCGCTGCTGTTTTAAAGCTTAATTAGAATGTGCGGCAAATGTATTCACAAAATTTCAAACCGATCAGATTTATTTTAGAATGTATAGCGAAACTTTCATGTCCATAATTTACCATGTAATCATACATGTGTGCCCTTTTCTTTTCAAAGAGTGATACAATTTTAAAATCGCCAGAATAAACCACAGCAAAGCATATGGTATGAAAGAAAATGTTCCATATTTGTTTAATGTATCAACCAAATTAAACCATAAAATACACATTTAATTTCGAAACCTCACTCGCATCCAATTTCAAGCTAAACGGATAATTTTTGCTACAGTTATCGCAGAGACAGATATGCATTCACACATACATACAAACACCATTCACCCTCTGTCTCTTCACAATAAGTTTCAAGTGACATTTTGGGAATTAAATGTTCTTAAGATAATTCCTAAGATAAATCTTCTTAAATAAGAATATACAGTGGTGGCCAAAAGTTTGGACATTTTTTGAAAGTTTCATGTTTTTAAACTTTGTGTGCTTGTAGAATATATTAATTTTCACTTAAATACAAACGTTTATGTATCAAATTTAATGTCATTTAATGTAGAATTTAATAATAAAAACAGTATTACAATGTCTGTATTACAAAAAAAGTTATGCTCATTTTAGTAGAACAAACAAACACAAATCTTTTTGAATAAGGATGTGTTTTGTAATAAAAGCATACTAGCCAATCACAAACACTGTCCTGAGGACCAATCAAATGTCTGTAACTATAGTTTTGGTTATTTGGATGGTAAAAGAATTATTGTTGTGGAAATATTTTGCGGAATGATGCATACTAGTACAATTAAATAGAGTATTGCTGTTTTTGAATATTTAAAGTAATTTTTCTTAATTAAACTAATTTTAAACAATGTCATCAACAAGAAGAACTAATTGGACATCTACAAAAAGCCAAATTGTCATATTGAGAGAAAATGGCTTCCCTTATGCTGAAATTGCAAGACAATTTTGTGGTTCAGTGACTTGTTCTGGTGTACGAAAGTTCTGTTTACGTTATGAAAAAACGAAATCAGTGGAAAATAAGGCCAAATCAGGCCGAAAAAAATGCTCAAGTGCTACTGCTGATAGAAAAATTAAACAGCTATGCCTTCAAGATAGATAAATTTCATCAGATGCTATTAGATGTGAAATGAATGCAGCGGGTATTGCAGTAAGTTCAAGAACAATAAGAAGAAAGTTATCAGGATTTGGACTACAAGCTAGAATTCCAAGGAAAAAACCATATTTAAATTAAAAGCAACGCGAAAAACGAGTTAAATGAGCAAAATAACACATTAAATGGTCAGAAAATCGATGGAAGCAAGTAATCTGGAGCGATGAGAGTAAAATATCGCTCTTTGGTAGTGATGGTAGAAAATACGTGAGACGTAGAGTAGGAGAAGCACTTCATCCTGATTGCATTGAAGCAACTACAAAAAACCCAATAAATGTCATGATTTGTGCATGTATGTCTGCAGATGGTGTGGGCTGAATTCAAGTGATTGATGGCATCCTGAATGCCAAAAAATACATCGAAACTGTCCTGGAACCAAAATTGATACCTTCCATCAGGGATCTCTTCCCCAACAACGTACCATTTATTTTTCAGCAAGATTCAGCTCCATTCCACACAGCAAAAGTATGCAAAGCATGGTTTCAAAATAAAGGCATAGATATATTACCATGGCCAGGAAACAGTCCTGATCTCAATCCAATTGAAAATTTGTTGCGACGTTTGAAAATTCTTGTACGAAACAAACGTCCATCCAATAAAAGACAACTTATTGAAGCTATAATTGATTCTTGGCACCATGTGATTACGAAAGATGAACTCCAAACACTCGTTCTCTCGATGAAAAGACGCTGTGAAGCTGTCTTAAAAAATAAGGGTAATCCTACTAAGTATTGATTGTGTCAGTATCACTGTAAAAAAAATGCAAATCTAAGATAGATCTTACTATTAGTTGCATAACTTTTTTTGTAATACAGATATTGTAATACGGTATTTATTATTAAATTTTAAATTAAATTACCTTCAATTTGATATATAAACGTTTGTGTTTAAGTGAAAATAAATATTTTCTACAAGAACACAAAGTTGAAAAACATGAAACTTTCAAAAAATGTCAACACTTTTGGCCACCACTGTATATCCATTGCACAAATATACGTAGTTTATTTTATAATATTTGTCTTCAATAACTCTATAGTCTATTATCCCCACTGTAAATCTATTATCGTTAGACGATTTAATGGACTACTTTATTACTTTTAAATGTTTTACAGTTTTTTCGGCAATACGTTATACTTATTTTAGGGTAATAAAAAAGCTATAAATTTTCTATGTTGCTATACATTTTTCTGTACAATGATAAGGTGTTTTAAGAACATTTCAAAAATTATTTTTAAATGATACTGGTTCTTACAACTGAGAAGTAAACGCAGCAAAATAAAGTATTTTTCTATAAGAACAAAAATATCTTCTTAAAACACCATCAAAAACTTTTTATTTTTCTATGCTTGATAAATATGTACACTTGAAAATCTAGAATTGGGAGCAAGCAATTTATTAATTGAGGAATTTAAGTGAGCTTTCAATTATATAAAAAAAGGTTTCGGTAGTAGATAGAAAACAAACACTTAGAAGCAAGAATATTAGCACAAAAAATACTCTTACAAATGTTTTTCTTTTCATTTATCAAATACATATCGGAAATGGAAATAATTTTACTACATTTTATGCAGTGTTTTGGAAATTCACTAAAAAAAAAGGACCTAATAAAATCTGAAAAATAAATTACGTTTCCACTGAAACTGACTCATAAAATGAAGACACTCCATTCAAATATATTTTTAAAAATATTTTCAATCTTCGGACGTCTTATACTTGAATTTTCGTTAACTAATATGTCTTTTATATAATGAAAAATAATTCTGTGTTTAGATAAGGCGACCATTACTGGGTGTCGCGTCAATTTATCTCGCACAATTCATCGCGGAACAATTCATCGCGCACAATTCGTCGCAGCGTCAATTCGTCGCAGCGTCAATTCGTCGCGGCGTCAATTCGTCGCGAGCTCAATTCGTCGCGGCACAATTCGTCGCGACATCAATTCGTCGCAGCGTCAATTCATCGCGGCGACAATTCGTCGCGGGCTCAATTCGTCGCGACGTCAATTCGTCGCAGCGAAATTGTCTTTGATGGCTATTATGATAAAAATAAGGATAATTTAGTAAAATTATTTAATGATAATTTGTTTTTTAGATATACGGAATTGTAACTAACATTTTAAAAGCGATTTCGGAGGAATTTTTTTTATAAGTGATTTTTTGGGGGGAATTTCCTTGTTGTAAACATGACTGTTTAATGAATAAGAGCATGTCATTTCTGATTTAAATTAGAGATAGAATAAATATTGCTTTTGATAACCGAAAAAATGGCGAAGGATTTAGGATAAAATCACCCAGATCAAGAAAAAATGACGAATACAAATGCTAGAAATTTAAAAAAAAATTATTAGTTGACATATGTGTACACAGGGTACAACCCTCCATCCCTCCCTTATATTTGAAAGATTTAGGAAGTAAAAAAAGTATTGAGAGATGTAAACATAAAATACTTTTTGTGATTGCGATTGAACTGATTGCTGCATGAATGCAATATTTTGGTTTTATAAGATTTTCATTTATTTCATCTATACTAATAAAAGGAAAGTGTTTATCTGTCTGAGTTCTATGTACGTGTGCGCGATGACAAGCGAAATCTACCGCACGCAGAAGTCTGAAAATTTCGGTGTGGATAGTCGAAGACAGGTCCTACAGACCTGACGCTCAGATTTTTAATATTTTAAGAACAGGGGCCCCTAGGGTCCTTTTTAAGTTTTTTGCATCTAAATTGTTAATAACTTGCCCCATTTTTATCTGATATCCCTTCTTTTTGTGGGCCTTTCTTCATTAAATTCCCCGCCCATTTCTACATTTCAGTTAGGACCCTGGCCCCCTGGGGCCCAATGCGGTGTTGACTTGAACCTTTTGTGCGCCATGCATTTTTCACCCTCTCAATGCGTAACTTTTAAGTTGAGTATTCGACTCCTTTCCCCGGGCCAACACCTTCATATATTTACTGTGGCACTAGGGCCCTTTTTTAGCATTTCTTTCACATTTTATTCTAATGATTAATTTATACCCTATGCTTAATTTCGACTAATTGAATATCTAAAGCGCTACGTACTAGGATCTTTTATGATGTTTTCCTCTTAAGGCCTTACTCAAAACTATCATTTGGCCATTTTTGGAACCTCTAATATAGCTCCCTTAAAAATTGACCGATCCACTAGTTTTTTTTTTTTTTTTAATGTAACTTTTTTTGGACTTCCAGCTACTATATGAACGACAAAAAAACTTCTCGGACAAGTCCCAGGCCCCCTGGGAACCTTAAAATGTTTGTGCCCTAAGTTATTAATACTTTGCCCCATTTTTCTCAGATCTCCTTCGTTTTTGGTGCCTTCTCTCCAGTAAGCTTTTCTCCAATTTCTATGTTCCTGTTAAGACCCGGGCCCCCGTGGTACTCGGTATAGGGGCACCGTTGAAGTTTTTGTTCCCTAAATTTTTAATAACTTGCTCCTTTAAATCCGATTTTTTTTTTCGTTTTGGTGCCTTTTCTCCATTTAGTTATTCCTACATTTCTACATTCGAGTTAGGACCCTGAGGCCCGACTCGAGGCCCCTTGAACTTTTTGTGTGCTATGCATTTTTCACCCGCATAATTCTGTCACCCTCTTACTAAGCGACTTTAAAGTTTAGCCTTGGATTTCTCTCCCCGGGTCACCACGCTTATATTTTTATTGGGCCTTTAGGGTCCTTTTTTAAGCATTTCTTTAAATTTTGTTCTAATGTTTAATTCCGACTAATTGAAGTTCTAAAGCGCTAAGTACCCTGATCTTTTAAGATGTTTTCCTCTTAGGGCCCTGCGCAAAACTATCAGTTAGCCCCCTTTGTTAGCTTCCCTTAAAAATCGGCCGATTCACTAGCTTTTTTTTGTCTAACAACTACTTAGGACTTGAACGACAAAAAAATATCTCGTACCTCAGGTACCACCAATTTTGAATATTAATCCCCTTCTTGGGCCGCTCTATGCAGCTTCTTTTAAAAGAGTCATAGAAGCTTGAGTTCTGTTTATGGTTATTATCACGGGCACGGAAAACACCGGGTTGGTCACCTAGTTAGAAAGTAAACCATAATTTTATTATATTTTAATTATTTTCATCCACTAATGCTGCTTGTTGTATTCAGTAAATGTTTCCAATTTATGATTTTTTACTTTCTTCTGTAGAAGAAAGTATTGTAAACGAACTTTTTTTCAACTTCCAGTTTTCGACGGATTTACACGTTTTTGGGGTCAGAGATTTCGAAAAAAAGTTTTTACAAATTGTCTGTCTGTCTGTCTGTCCTCATTGTATAGCCATTTAAAGATTACAATTTCAAAATGTTGTAAAAATAAAATTAGAAATCCTAAAAACCTTTTCCGTTAAATGTTATGTCGTGATCCAAGGATTCTAGAGCATTTTTTAATTTGCCTCTATCTTAAAAAAATCCTTGACGGCTCGGCCTACAGGCACAGGTAGATTTCGAAGACGCAGACCGTGGGGCGCCTGTTTGGGAATTGCGGAAGAAATTACCTTTTTGCGATGATGCGGCAGTTGGTTGGGTTGGGTTGGGTTGATTATTGACGGCCAATTATCTGCACTAGGGATATAGGCCCGGGGGGAGTGCCCTTCGTGGGGGTCTTTCTAAGGGAACCTAATCCGTATTTACGCATGGATAAATCCAAGGCTCGAAGAAAACCACGAAAACTCCGAACGATTAGGCCGACGGGCGCGATTGGGATCGAACCCAGCACCTCCCCTCTACCAGCTTCGAGAACACAACCTCTCAGCCACTGGTGGGGCGATGCGGCAGTTGGAGCCGCCTACTTCGAAACCTAACTTTTTTGCAGGCGGAGGCAGCAGAATTTTTTTTTTTTTTGCAATAAGAGTTGGTTCTGTAAAAACTTGTCAGTATAAAAGTTTTAGATAATATTAAGAGGATTTATAATAAATTCAAGCGGATTTGAAATCTTGGGAATTGAAGAAGTTATGACTTTTTTTTCTTCTAAAACCCCTAAAAAAGCGAAAAAAGCGAACTTCTAAAAAAGCGAATTGTCGCCGCGATGAATTGACGCTGCGACGAATTGATGTCGCGACGAATTGAGCCGCGACGAATTGAGCTCGCGACGAATTGTCGCCGCGATGAATTGACGCTGTGACGAATTGTCGCCGCGACCGCGACGAATTGACGCTGCGACGAATTGTCGCCGCGATGAATTGACGCTGCGACGAATTGACGCTGCGACGAATTGTGCGCGATGAATTGTTCCGCGATGAATTGTGCGCGACGAATTGACGAAGAACCCCATTACTGTATGCAAATTCTAGTATTAAAAACCCCTTGTATCCCGTTAATCCCCTGAGACGAACCCTGACACACACACACACACATAAAAAATTTCGCCATTTTTCCTTAGTTAAATTATTCCAAATTCTTACAATTCTAAATTTTTTCCCTGTTTTATTCCACTTTACTACTCTATATTCATTAAATCCTTATTCTTAATTTAGCTCTATCGCTAACTGTATTAAATTCCCTTTTATTTAATTCTAAATTGTCCAAATTTACTTAAATATAAAGCTTTTAGTTATTCTTAATTTCTATCATGATCCTCGACCATTTCTGGGTTTTAGAATGTTTTTTGAGAGCCATTTTCATTTTTATTCCGAATATTAATTTCCCGCTCTAAAGTCACTTTACTATAAAATTAATCCACTCCTCTCTGTCCGAACTCTTTTACTAATTATCTTTCATTGGTCGTGACGTAGCGTGACGCGTCTTCTTTAATTCTTCATTCGTTCAGTGCGCGTTCTACGTCATAATTTGTGTTATTGCGCGGGGTAACAAAAAGCAGCTACCTGCGGCGCTCCCTGAGAATTAAGTCGTATTTTCACTTGTAAACAACTCCCTGGCTGCTCGTTTTGAGAATTTGAGATGTTCTGATACTTACCCTCTATACCTTGATGATGTAGTGATACAAGGCTATTATGGTTATGGTGGAAACTGCCCAAGAGAAACATTTAATAAAGGATTGAAATGGAAAACCTTGTTCGTTTTGAATTTATGGAGAAACGCCTCTGGGTTTTAAATTCTACTGCCGCTATGGCCGCGACGAGACTGCAACTAAAATGTTACGACTGCTTCTAAATACTATATCATCCATAACAACCAACGTTCTTAACTTCGTTGTGCAACCATGTGTGCTCCTTCTATAATCCACGTTACTGCAACTACAACATATGACGGTAAATCATCGTAATATAATATAAGTCGACAGGATCGCAAAGGACTTGTGCCACAACTATCCTTCCAAACGATGTGGAAAGAATATTTGAGAATCAAGTTGCCGCTTATTTACTGAGGTGTCGTAACAAAAAAGAACGGAAGCAAGGCATCTACGAAATATATTTCATTATAAAGTCAACCCCCCTATCGATGTCAGCCAGAAGAAGTATTGGAACATCGCGTCAATGAAAACAACAAAAAATTGTTGTATCTTTTTTTTCATAACAAGATTTGATGGCGTAAGTTAGATTTTATATTAAGTAATATGTATTATTTATTTGTTACTAAATGTTATAACAACCTTTTTTATTTTGTTAAAATATCTATTCTTACGTAACAAGAAACCAAGTGACAGAGTTTTTTAACAGTCTGAGATTTTATTTATGTTCTTGTATTATTAATTATTCTGAAAGATATTATGAAATTTATTTACTGTTTATGTTATATTTCTGTTAAAATTAATATATTAAGGAAGAATTAAAATTATGTTATTATGCTTTAAAGATTAAACTAAGTTGATATTTTGGATTGATGCAATGAGATGCACTTATGAGAATTGCTACTACAATATGAATTGAATAATTTATGTTATCAGTTATTACTTGGCACATGACTTGGAGTATGATTATGAAATTTACATGATGATATTTTACGATAACTAAAAAGAAATCTTAAAGGAAGCTGCGCTGAAAACTTGCGTAACATTGGTAAAGTAAAAATTGTGTGCAGTTTAATTTTTTTTTTCATTACTTCTATGTTCCGAAGTTCAAAGCCAAAGACAAAAAATTTGTTCTTAGAATATTTTAGAAGAATTTTGTTCATTTTATCATGAACATTTAGAATGTACGAAATTTAATATTTATTCTTATGTATTGTTAAAAAAATTAATATTATTGGTTAAGCTCACAATATTACCAAAAGGTTTTGAACTGTTCTGATACTTATTCCTATATTACTTCATTTTACAAGAGTAATTTAATTTTATGTTCTTATTTTATCATTTAATTTAGTCCCTTTTCATTCGGTGATATTTATTCATAGGAAATAATTTCTAATTATTGAAAAAATATATGAGTAATCTCTTTTCATTAATTACTAAATAAAGTGTATCGGAACATATTCTATGCCATTTTATAAATGCATAAAAATTTATTAGTCTCTGAAACTACAGCTTACATCATTGATTTGCATAATATCGCAAAAATAGCTTTTGGAGTTTCTTACTTGAAGAGTAAAAAAAAAAAAAAATAAATAAATAAAAAATAATAATAATAATAACAATAATAATAATGATGATCTCAAAAGAAAGTTGCGTAACATTGAAAAGGTAAAATTATTGTGTGCAGCAAATTATTGTTTTATTTCATTACTTTTGTTTTTGATGAGAGTAGTTCAGAGAGTACAAATCAAGATACTTATTTTAAAAAGTGTTTATTTATTTATCCATTCTATTTTCTTTTGTGATACTTTGTTTTCATATACAACAAATTTATTTATAGAAAGATAGAGTAACAGTACATTTACTATTTAAGTGGAATGAATTTCAATATGAATTGGACATTTTTACTGTTAAATATTATTTCTTTTTGTTAGTTAAATTACTAAGAGTTAGATATTTTTACAGCAGTTGTTAAGTTAAAGAATTCTTTATATATTGTTATTTTATTTACATGTTATTAAAGTCAGGGTTTGTTAAGTTTATTGCTGAAAGTAAGAGTACTCAAACAAAAATGGCTGAAAAAGAGCTTAATGTTATTATTTTTGATCCAGAAAGTGGAATGAATATTGTGTATTGGCTTAGACATTTTGAAGGATCAGCCCCTCCAGATAAAAATGAGTGGAAAATTAACAATATTTCCAAATATTTGAAGGGCGAATCATTAAAGGTGTATGTTAATGAATGTCTAGATTGTAAAGAGTATGAAAAAATTGCTGAAATCTCAACTGAAAAATTTCTGAAAGTAACAGTCCCCCGTTTTTCTGATTTCGCCTCGCTGAAATTGCATGATTTACACAACTTAGAAAATTATTTTCGTCAGAAAATCGAGATAGGTCGACAACTTAAACTATGTGAAACCATTATTTTACACGGATTGACCGACGGCTTAAAACCTGAATACCAGAACTATTTAATAGTAAATCCTCCTGAATCTACTACCGATTGGTATAGATTAGTTAAACAACTTCTTTCCATTCCATCTCATTCTAGCAGTAACAATAATAGTAATGTTAGAAATATGTCTCAAAATTCCAGACCTTTTTCTCAACCAAATAATTCACCTAGACATTGGATTCGCCATCAACCTAATTACAGGAATCCAAATTTCCAAACAGCAACTAATTTTAACCCTTCAACGTCCAGGTTCGTTAGTCCCCGATTGCCTGTCAACCACTATCAGAGAAGGATGCCGAGTCGACCATGTAGATTATGTCTGAATAGGGGAATTTCAGAAGCTTATCATTGGGTGAGGAATTGTATCTTTAACTTAAACCCTCCACAAACAGGTAATATTCCTGTTGGTAGTCAGTCACCAAGTCAATCCAATGCCTGACAATTAATTGTTGCTGGGTATGCCAATAGTAAAAAATTAAATTATGTTATTGATTCCGGGTCGACAATATCTATTCTTCTATTTAAATTTATTCGTTATTTAAGTGCTAAAATTGTAAATATTTCACCTATTATTGTTGGTCAAGCTAAAGGTAAAGTTACAATTAATAAGTCATGTAATTTATTAGTTAAAATAGGTAATATTACACACTATATTAAATTTTTGTTATGTGACAGTGATTTGGAATATGCTATATTAGGATTACCTGATTGTTCTCAATTTAACTTAATCATAGACTGTGCAAATTGTCGAGTTACTCAAGGAGATCTTGTTTTAAATCAAAATGTTGACATATCCAGTAATAAATTACGATTATTGCATTTTAATGTTCAAGATCAGTCTCAATATGTGCAACCCGATTATGGAAGAATCATGGCTCCTCAATCCTTCGCGCAACTTAATGTTAATGATTATGATTTAATAGGGGAAATAAACACAGTAGAAAACAAAACTTTAAGGAATATAATGGGAAATTATTTGGATATTTTTTCAAAAAATAAATATGATGTGGGGAATATTAATATTGAGCCACAGCGTATCTTTCTCAAATCTGACCTACCTATATCTATGAGGCCTTATCGTACTTCAACAGTGGAAGAAAAAGAAATCTCTGAACAATTTCAATCATTATTATCTGCTGGATTAATGAAAGAAAGCAATAGCCCATATTCTTCACCAGTCACTTTAGTAGAAAAACACGATGAAGGTAAAAAACTAGATTGTGTGTAGATTATAGAAAACTTAATTCCATAATGAAAAATGACGCAGAATCCTTACCCCGTATTGATGACATTTTAGACAAATTAAGTAGTGCCCAGTATTTTTCCACCCTGGATTTAGCCTCAGGCTACTGGCACATATCCATACACCCAGCAGACACCGAAAAATTAGCTTTTACTACCAATTGTGGACTTTGGGAATGGAATGTTCTCCCTTTTGGGGTAAAGGTAGGACCATCAATATTCAATAGAACTATTAGGAGAATTCTTACTAAACATAAAGTTAACTTTGCTTGCTACTATTTTGATGACATAATTATTTTTTCTTCAACTTTGGAAGAACATTTACAACATCTCAACAGAATATTTGAATTATGCAGAATTTAAAATCTTAAACTTAAATTATCTAAGTGTAGCTTTGTCCAAAATACAATTAATTTCTTAGGTTATGAGATAAAAAATGGCACTTTAACTCCTGCTGACAATAATATAGAAGCTATCAAGAAATTAAAACCCCCTTCAAATGTTAAAGAACTCCAAAGATTTTTAGGATCTATTAATGTCTATCATAAATTCATTAATAAATATGCAGAAATCAGACAGCCTCTCAATAAATTGCTCAAAAAAGATACTATTTGGGAATGGAATTTAGATTGTCAAAATTCTTTTCAAAAACTAAAAGATGCCCTAATTGCTAAACCTGTTTTTAAAATTTATGACCCTAAATTACCCCTACATATGTTTGTTGATGCCTCACAGGTGGCAGTAGGTGCAGTCCTTAAGCAACCTGATAATAATAATTTCTTACATCCAATTGCATACTATTCTAGAGGATTGAGAAGTTATGAAAAGAATTATTTTATTACAGAACTGGAGTGTCTTGCCATCATTGACACCTTAGACAAATTTTATCACTACTTCCACGGTGTTAAATTTACTATTCACACAGATCATGCATCTCTTGTCTGATTAAGAAATGTCAAACATTTAAGAGGAAGATTATTCAGATGGTCCTTTAAGCTAAGTATGTTCGAGTATGATATTGTATATTTAAAAGGTTCCACAAATGTCGAAGCCGACATGTTGTCCAGAAATCCTACTACATATTTTATTCAACCACTTACCTTTCTTTTGGATGTTAGGGAAGTTATAGAGATGCAACAAAAAGATAACGTGTGTGGAAAAAACTATGTCAAGGAAAATGGACTTACGATAGTAAAAAAGAAAGGTTTTAGAAAAATAGTAGTACCCATGTCTTTAAGAAGGAAATTGCTTAATGTTACTTATGAAAAATTTGGTCCTCCTGGTATTCAAAAAATGTTAAACTTAATATCTCCTAATTATTATTGGCCTGATATGACCCAAGATATAACTAATTTTGTAAAACACTGTGATGTCTGTCAAAAGAATAAAAAACCGAGACAGAAAAAATTTGGCTTATTACAAGCTATGACCATCACAGATCAACCTTTCGAATGCATTTCTGTTGATACTGTGGGAGGCTTTAATTACTACAATTCCACAAAAAATATTTACATCTTATAATCGACCATGCTACTAGATATGTTTGGGCTTTCCCCTCAAAAAGTGTCACCACAGAAACTTATACTAATTGCCTAAAACAAGTTTTTAATATTCAAACACCCCAACAATTATTATGTTTTAATAAAATTCTTAATGTCCAGACCCATCAAAAAGTGTTAAGTGATAGAAATGCAGCCTTTACTTCATCTAGATTTAAAAAATTTCTGAGAAACCACAATATTAAGCAACGTTTAACCACATCACATCATCCGCAAACGAATGGCAAATGTGAGAGAGTGAACCAGACGATAGTTACTAGATTGAAGTGTAAAGTCAATTCTACTAACTCCAAAATTCCTTGTACAAAAATTTTGACAGAAGTAGTTAATGAGTATAACAATACCCCTCATTCTATCACTAAATTTCCTCCTGCTTACTTACTTTTTGGCCAATTACCTTATGAATCCCCTCTTCAACAAAATTATTACCCTCCTGTTCAAGAAGCCCTTAAACTTGCTGAAAAACGCACTGATGAAAATTATTGGAGAAGTAAAAAATATTATGATCAAAATTATCTAGAACAAAAATTTGAGATTGGAGATCTTGTAATTTATGAAGAGTTCCAATATCCTAATACTAGAAAACTTTCACAAGTCTTTAGTGGTCCTTATCAAATCCTTAATAAGTTATCTGATGTCAATTTTGAAATTAATAGACAGATTCAAAATAAATCTACTGAAATAGTACATGTATCAAAATTACGCCCTTATTATCCTCCTGATCAATTAAAATTATCCTATGAGAAACTACAACAAACTAATGTTAAATCTATAGTTTCAGCTTAAATTTATAATATTCATAAAATAAACTAACTTAATAAAATAAATTTACTAAATAAAAAATTAATTATCAATTCTCTTCTGTATACCAGTGTGTTCTTGAATTGAGCTCACGGGAGCATCACTGTTGTGTTTTCACTTGAGTTAACTGTTTGCGCGGGCATAAACTGGTTGATTTAAGTTAGTAAATTCTGATACTGAATTGAATTAGATTAGAATAATAATTTAAACAGTATTAACGAAATTAATAAAATAAACTGGATTAAATTCTATATTAAACTAATCAAATATTATATCTTAATACTAATTGAGAATTGTCCAATCTTTCTTAATATTCTACAAGGTCCTATTTTTTCATTTCACAACTTATGTTTTCTTGTTTGACTGAAAGCAAGATAGTTACATAACCATCATCTACACAATAATGATTGTTTTCACGAATATTTCTTATTTATTCCTTATTTTGTATTATGTATTTTTATTGAGTATATTCTCATGCCTCATTCACCACTATATGGATGAGATATTAATGATATACTTAAGAAAGAATTAAAGAAAGTGTGTGATATTTTGAATTATACTGCTTGTTATTGCTGAACTTATTGTTGAGAATTATTAATATTAGTAACACTATTTATAAGTTGATTTTGAAAGAGAATATGAAGATTATAATGGATAAAAAGTATTTAAAGAGTGGAATTGAAAGTTTTAGGTAAGCTGCATTCAAACAAGTTCTGATGTTATGTAAATAAAATTTTGATGTTATTGTTGTTGTTTATTCTTTCTATTGATGATACTATTATTATTGTTATTGTTAAGTATTATTATTTTAAAATTTTTATTGTTGATATTGTTCTTGCTATTATTATTATTATTGTATTATTTTATTTATTGCAACTTCATACTGCCATTGCAACACTAAGGACTCTTATAATATTCAATAATTGGACTACTACAAGTCAGTAGGACTTAAAATTCACTTAAGGACTATAAATAAGTGAATAATGCTGAATTTGCATGTCCACATTATAGAATAGAATTCTCCAATCAGCACAAAACAGTTAATAAGCAAAATACGTTTCCATTTAATTCGTTCCGATAGTTACACAACTCTAAATCAGCGACACAAAAATATTTCGATCTAAACTACAACACCGTCGTGACAGATGGAGTCCATACACCGGCACCTGGTCGAACAAAAGCACCTTAGCTGGCATATCCTCGTCGACTTTAAAAAAGAATACTGTCACGTTTTCATTTGTATCACCATATTTTTTGTAGATCACATTATCCGGGCAAGGGTTTCCACCGAGGAATTTGTAGTCGAGCGCCGAGAATCCAATTTATAGTGTGCGTACAGAATGCAAATATGAGGCAGTCGGTTCCAGTTCACTTTTTATTTGAATTCAAAGGAAAATGGCCATGCTTTACTAATTACGATGCTAATTCCGTACATGGTGATTTTAATACCGTGGAGAAACTTGGTGAATTAATTTAATATTTTAAGAAGATATTTTGTTCTTACAGGCAGTCATCTTTTCTATCGGCAGCCAAGGAGATTTATTCCACCGTCGTGAAGTACGCGTCGGGGTTACATGTACAACCGGCTCCAGGAATAAAACTGACGCTACACGGGAAAACTCCGCGTATAACTATTTTCTAACGCCCCCGAATACAGTTTCCTTAAACAGTCTTTCGACCAATCAGCGCTACGGGACTAAATTATCTGGCGCTATGAATTTGACGTTATCAGACCGTAGGCTGAAGAAATGCGGGGAAAATATTTCTAAAACATTACCGAACAATCTAATTCCTTCGAATAAATAACAAGAAAAAAATATACGTAGGTTTTATCGAAAATGGGCAAGATGCCAAGATAAGATTTTACATTGAGAACTGAAGTTAGCTTTCATAATTTTGAGAAAGAATATTGTTTTGTCAGAAAACATAGGGAAATAAAAATGAAAAAATAAAAAGATATAGGTTGTTATTTCAAGAGAGTTAAAATATTTTTTAGCTGGGAGATTGATGTTTAAGAGAATTAAATTATAGGATGCATTTATTTAATGAAACAAAAGTGCGTAATTTTAATAGAACAGCGATCAGAGCCACTTTTTTAAAAGAATGAATTTAGAATAAAGTATTTTTAGCTAGGTGGAATTTTGACAGTCGAAATACTAGAACGAGAAAATAATTTAGAATAATGGGATTTACACAGAATTATAGTTTTGATGAGACCAACGGTGAAATTTTTTTTAATTTGTTTCATATCCCCCCCCCCCCCCCCCGAAAAAAAACAAGCTTATCTGAACAGCAGTTCCCTAACAGCAGTTCAGATAAGTGACAAAAAAAAATTGAGAAATTTCCTAAATTATAAAAAATTCTAAATTTTTTTAATTTTTAAATCACCAAGAATGACGAACGAAGCAATTGCCTTAAAATTTTGTTAGAATAGAAATTAGATTTTTTTTTTTTTTTTTTGAGTAAAGCATAACCTAAAATACATAAATTTTACAACAACACTTACTTCTTGCAAATGTAAAAAAAATGAGAATACATCAAGATAAACAAAGAAATAACTAACATAATAAATAATAATAACAACATAATATATAAAGAATTCAATATAATAAATAATAAAGATGGAAATTAATTACATTGAAAAACTGAAGCTTCAGTATTCTTAAACAGTCTCAAACAGTTCTCACTAAATTTCAGTCCTTTTTCGTCTCTATTGTGGTTTGGAATTGACCCAATTGATGCCACTCTTTTCGTGGTCACACTACAGATCAGAGCTAATTTATTCCATGAGTGGAATATTTGTGATAGCTATCTTTTTTCACAATCAGTAACTTTTCTGTATTTACCTTATTTATGTTCATATTGCACTTCATGGTATATACACTACTTTGGTATATTACAACCTTGGTACCAAAATTCTAATATTCTCAAATTCATCATATATTGATATACCAAAATTCATCAACATTTTATAACTAGAATTCGTTGTAAGCAGTTCAATCAATTTGTCAACATTTTTGTAAATAGAATTCTATTTTGTTTTACTAATAACATTTCTCAACATTTTTCTAATATATTCTCTTAATAAATAATAACAATAATAAGTTTCTTCAAATAATAAATAATATCAACAAACTTTAATAACTACTTTAGTAACATATGACAGTAAATATTACATTCCATATATAATTCTTGGTTGAGGATTAAAAAAAACATAGCAAAATCTGTTTGTTTCCTTACTTGAAAAGATAATGAAATAATTTTTTGCCAGCCGAATTGTGCATAAAAAAAATAACAATATATTATTTTTCAAATACTAAATAATTTAGATGCCCAAATATTTAGATAGGATTCACTCAACCAACAATTGTGAACAAAAATATCCCTTTCTGATACTCTTCTTTTAACTACTAAAATCTATGACATAATCGGGTATAGCTAATTACCAAAATTTAAGTGTAGAATCATATGCTTCTTTTTACACTTTTTTATGTAATAAGCAAAATAATAATAATAATAACAATAACAATAATAATAATAATAATAATAATAATAGTTGTTAGATAGATGACAGAGAATTGGAATATAAAACTATTATATTTACACTGTTGCAATCCTTATTTTTCAATTAATCTCTTCAAAAAACATTTCACTACAATATCACAATATCAACCTTTAGACTAATACAGAATATCAGCATTCAAGAATAATTCAAGACCTTTACTGTATTAAACAAAATAAGTATATCTACTGCGAATACATTAAATAATGTAAATAATATTTACTAAAAACTGTAATTATATAGAATATTTAATTTAAATTTAATAGACTCAACAAAAATAAGTACCAAAAGTATTATATTTACACTGTTGCAATCAGGCTAGTTAAGTCAGCTAATTGATCAGGCTAGAAGACACCTAGTAATGTTGAGAAGTTATTGTTTATATTTAAAGTTAATTGAATTACACAAGTAGTATCCCTGTGTCGACCCAAGAATATGCCTGGTAAAAAGAATTTATTTTTAATTTTAGAAAGTTTTTTTTTTTTTTTTTTTTTTTTTTTTTTTGGTTGAATAACTCAAGACTTTCACATCGGTGTGAAAAACGGTAAAATACATCTTAAGTATTTTTAATAAAGCTGTTAAAATAGACCAAATTTGACCCTTACCCACACACACTGGTGGTAAGAGGGGGTCTTTGAAATCTTAAATGAGAGCCCCCATTTTGTATTGCAGATTACGATTTTATGGTAAAACGTACGTAATTTTTATATTTAACACTTGTTTGGATCATCGTAGACGGCGTCGTAATCGAGCAGAATGCGGAGAGATTCGTTTATTAGGAGGAAATCATATTTGTCATTGAAGTTCTGGTTTTTAAATGAAACAAGAACGAAAAATCATGCCTCAAGCATAGATTATGTAACACTTTCCAACGCTTCATAAATAATTTTACAAATCATTACCGTTTAATAAGCTGAAATATAACATCTAAGTAAACAATTTGGAAAACGCATAACATATTTAAAAACCCAATTTCAGGAATTTCCAATACATATTTCCAACCTATACAATATTCGGAAAAATATCTGAATACTTTTATGCAGCCCTGTATATGATCTATAGATTTGTATATATCATATATTCTAATACGAGCAAATCTTGTGTGTGGTTATATACAGGGTGATTCATAAAAGATGGGCAGAACTTTAAGGGGTTATAGTACACTTAAAGACAAATAATATTAAATAGGAGACTAAGGGTCCCAGACGTATTCCCAAGGAGATAGGGGGCATTAAAGTTTAGGGTCCGAAATTTCAAATGATTATAAAACATGGAAAAATTGGTCGATTCGTTTGCGGTTTTTGCAAAAAATTTTCTTTATGCCAGTATTTTCTTGAAATAAAATTTTAAAGTTCAATTTCAAAAAATGCCGATAGGGGGCGCTTTAGACTTTGGAGTAACAAACAACTATTTTTTAACGTTATTTTTTGTATTTCTTTAAATGATTTCGAAAGCTTAGACTTAAACTTAAATTTTGATCTAAAAATCTGAGTCCTAACGAGTAGTTAAGTAGCGTAAACTGAAATTTGAAATTTGAAACCCTTCTCCCCCCAGAACAAAAATCAGTTATTCCCGATCTTTGTGTCGTAGATTAGGCTCTAACTACTGCCGCGTTTTGCTAAAATTATTCTTTATGTCAGTATTTTCTTGAAAATAAATTTTAAAGAAAATTTTCAAAAAATTCCGATAGAGGGCGCTTTAGACTTTGGAGTAACGAACAACTATTTTATACCGTTATTTTTTGTGTCTCATTAAATGCTTTCTAAAGCTTAGACTTAAACTTAAATTTTCAGCTCAAAATCTGAATCGCTGAGCGTGGTTCAGTAGCGAGGGGAGGGGGTTCAAATTTCAACTTCTGAACATAGTTCAGTTTGCACTACTTAACCATGCCCAACGATTCTGTGCTGTGATACGAGGCAAAAATACAACTTTCGTCAAGGACTGCATAGTCGGAATTCACTCATAAAGGCACTGGCACAGTTGGAAACGTCGCTCATGCAAACGTTAAAGCTCCATTCCTGACGCTAGTCACCGGGTGAAGAAGGAAACAGAAAGTATGCAAATGTCAAATGGGGAAGAAGAAGAACACGTATGCAAAATTTCGACACGATTCAGGCATAAAAACCACTGAACGGTGAGTCAAGTGTAAGTCGCTGTAGTAATGAATCGGAAGATGGTGCCCTTCACGAATAAGGAAAAGGCTGAGATGCATTTAATTTACGGAGCGGCAGATGGAAATGGTGCAGAGGCACAACGAATGTACGGAGAGCGATTTCCTAACAGGCGGTTGCCTAACCGCAAAACTTTCGAGCGCTTGCACAGACAGTTGTGTGAGACGGGATCATTTCTCGCTTCCCGGTCGAATGCAGGTCGTGCAAAAAAGGACGAATCAGTAGTTGTTGCAGAAGCCATTCTGGATGTAGTAGCGGCGCAGCCAAGTACAAGTACACGAACAGTGGCTAGCCAGGTGGATACCTCACAGTCCACGACTTGGAGGGTACTGAAGGATGAACATTTGCTCCCGTTTCATGTGCAACGAGTCCAGAAACTGTCTCCAGGGGATTATCCAAATCGTATTGAATTCGCCCGCTGGTTTCTGCAGCAGAACGCGCTAAATCCACATTTTGGACGAACTGTGCTTTTCACCGATGAATGTACCTTCACACGTGAAGGTACATTTAACACACACAATGCACATGTATGGGCGGATGTCAATCCACATGCTACGTATCCACATGCTCATCAGAGACGCTTTTCCATCAATGTTTGGGCAGGAATCCTCGGAGACCACCTAATCGGACCGTACCTTCTTCCTGAACGCCTCAACGGTAAAACATACCTCACATTTCTGCAACATGTGCTGCCAGACCTGTTAAACGTTGTTCCTCCACGCATCCGGCGGGTCATGTGGTTCCAGCACGATGGAACGCCAGCCCATTACGTACGAGACGTCCGCAACTATCTGGACATCACATTTCCGAACAGATGGATTGGTCGAGGTGGTCCTGTTGCTTGGCCTGCTCGCTCGCCAGATCTTTCACCCCTCGATTTCTTTTTTTGGGGACGATTGAAGCTCTTATGTATGAGACACCCATTGAATCCCCCGAGGAACTGGTCGCCAGACTTTCCGCCGCTGTAGGGGAAGTGCTCGAAAAGCCTGATGTTTTCGCGAATGTTCGCCGTTCCATTCGTCGCCGTTGTTCTGCGTGCATAACCTCTGGTGGTCACAATTTTGAACATTTATTGTGATTACATGTTAATAAATATGCTTTGGTAACATAATCCTAATTTGTGTCTTTTTACCTCGTATCACAGCACACAATGTGTGGACATGGTAAACTGAACTGTGCTCAGGAGTAGAAATTTCAAACCCCTCTCCCCAGAAACTTAACCACGTCTAACGATTCAGATTTTGGGCTGAAAATTTAAGTCTAAGCTTTAGAAAGCATTTAATGAGACACAAAAAATAACGGTATAAAATAGTTGTTCGTTACTCCAAAGTCTAAAGCGCCCTCTATCGGAATTTTTTGAAAATTTTCTTTAAAATTTATTTTCAAGAAAATACTGACATAAAGAATAATTTTAGCAAAACGCGGCAGTAGTTAGAGCCTAATCTACGACACAAAGATCGGGAATAACTGATTTTTGTTCTGGGGGGAGAAGGGTTTCAAATTTCAAATTTCAGTTTACGCTACTTAACTACTCGTTAGGACTCAGATTTTTAGATCAAAATTTAAGTTTAAGTCTAAGCTTTCGAAATCATTTAAAGAATTACAAAAATTAACGTTAAAAAATAGTTGTTTGTTACTCCAAAGTCTAAAGCGCCCCCTATCGGCATTTTTTGAAATTGAACTTTAAAATTTTATTTCAAGAAAATACTGGCATAAAGAAAATTTTTTGCAAAAACCGCAAACGAATCGACCAATTTTTCCATGTTTTATAATCATTTGAAATTTCGGACCCTAAACTTTAATGCCCCCTATCTCCTTGGGAATACGTCTGGGACCCTTAGTCTCCTATTTAATATTATTTGTCTTTAAGTGTACTATAACCCCTTAAAGTTCTGCCCATCTTTTATGAATCACCCTGTATATATATATATATATATATGCAAATTTTATCTTAAAAACGGCTGTAACAATTTTGACGAAATTTCGTATCCTACTTCTGGGGCACCAGAAAACCATTGGGCTAGGTCACATGTACGAGAAAATTCGATTAGTGGGTCATTTTGTGTCATTTTGGGTCATGGTCTAGCTAATTGTATCTAAAAAACGGTTCAAACGATTTTGAATAAATATTGTATCCGACCATTTTAGGGCACGAGAAGACTATTGGGCTGGGTCACATGTTCGAGAACTTTCGATTAGTGGGTCATTTTTGGGTCAACGCGGGTCAAATTAATTTTATCTAAAAACGGCTCTAAGGATTTTGATTAAATTTTGTGTCCTACGAGTTTCGAGCATGATAAAATCATTGGGCTAGGTCACATGTCCGAGAAAATTCGAATAGTGGGTCATTTCTGGGTCATTGTGGGTCAAGATCTAAAAAGCGGCACAATTTACACTAAATTTTGCATCCAATGGTTTTCGGGCACGAGCAGACTGTTGAGCTAGGTCACATGTTCGAGAAAATTCAATTAGTGGGTCATTTTGGGTCATGGTCAAGCTAATTGTATCTAAAAAACGGTTCGAACGATTTTGACGAAATTTTTTATCCGACTATTTTCGGGCACGAAAAGACTATTGGGCTGGGTCACATGTTCGAGAACTTTCGATTAGTGGGTCATTTTTGGGTCAAAGTGGGTCAAATTAATTTTATCTAAAAACGGCTCTAACGATTTTGACAAAATTTTGTATCCTACTCTTTTGGGGCACCAGAAAATCATTGGGCTAGGTCACATGTTCGAGAAAAATCGATTAGTGGGTCATTTCTGGGTCATTGTGGGTCAAGATCTAAAAAGCGGGTCAATTTACACTAAATTTTGCATCCAATGGTTTTCGAGCACGAGAAGACTATTGGGCTGGGTCACATGTTCGAGAACTTTCGATTAGTGGGTCATTTTTGGGTCAAAGCTGTTCAAATTAATTTTATCTAAAAAACGGCCCTAACGATTTTGATTAAATTTTGTGTCCTACGAGTTTCGAGCACGATAAAATCATTGGGCTAGGTCACATGTCTGAGAAAATTCTATTAGTGGGTCATTTCTTGGTCATTGTGGGTCAAGATCTAAAAAGCGGCTCAATTTACTCTAAATTTTGCATCCAATGGTTTTCGGGCACGAGAAGACTGTTGGGCTAGGTCACATGTTCGAGAAAATTCAATTAGTGGGTCATTTTGGTCATGGGTCATTATGGGTCAAGCTATTTTATCTTAAAAACGGTTCAGAGGATTTGAAATAAATTTAGCACCCTACAGGTTTAGGGAAGAAGAAGACTATTAGGCTAGGTCACATGTTCGAGAAATTTCGATTAGTGGGTCATTTTGGTCATGGGTCATTATGGGTCAAGCTATTTTATCTTAAAAACGGCTCAGACTATTTACACTAAATTTTGCATCCTATGGTTTTCGGGCACGGGAAGACTGTTGGGCTATGTCACATGTTCGAGAAAATTCAATTAGTGGGCATTTTGGTCATGGGTCATGATATTTGAACTCAAATTTAATTTTGACGGAGCATAGCTCGGTCTTCCCTGATCGTACTACATAAGATGCTAAATTTTATTTCATTAACGAACCAGTAACTGGCATGTGGTGTCAGACACAGGTAAAACAACTTAAATTTTAATGGTGCTTAATACAAGATAAATTAAATTTATTATTATGCATTTTTAAACAGTTCAAAAAATATATTTCAACTTTCTTTAATATAACCAGTAACTAACACCTCTGTCAGAGACTGGTGAAATGAAATTCTAGGAACCGATAACTGGCGCCCCCCATTAGGTTAAATTAAATAATTATAAACTTTAAATCATGGCCCTAATATATCATATACATCTCTAAACTAATTTATACTGGTATAACTTTAAGAAAAACAAGAACGAAAAATCATGCTTCAAGCATAGATTATGTAGAACTTTCCAACGCTTCCAAAATAATTTTACAAAACATACCGTTTAATAAGCTAAAAGATAACATCTAAGTAAACAATTTGGAAAATGCATAACATATTTAAAAACATAATTTCACAAATTTCAAACACATACAATATTCGGAAAGATATCTGAATACTTTTATTCAGCCCTGTATAGGATCTATAGATTTGTATATATACTACATAGGATGCTAAATTTTAGTTTAGTTAGGAAACGCGTAGCACAGTTTAAAATTCTCCTTCTGGAGTTTCTGTCAATAAACGGAAATGTGTTCGCGAACTTCTGTGCTTCCCTGTATATGATCTACAGAATTTATACACACCACGTAATAGACAAAAAGTGAGTTAAATTTAAAATCGAGTTCAGCAACTTAAAAGGCATTTTTAGGAATCATTGTTAACAGACAGTAGATAATTCTTTTGTGTGTCCCTGTAAATGAACGATGGCTGCTATACACACAATATTCTGTAGTAAGCCTCTTGTAATGCACCTTAGTGATATACATAAATTTCAAGGCGTTTAAAATGGTGAAAAAAAATTTAAGTAAACCGCAAACGATTTTTCTCCATAGACGTAACGTAACGGAATTCTTTTGACTGTCCCTGTAAAGTAACTATACGTGCTATGTACACCCTATTCCATATTAAGCGTCTTGTAATGCACCTTAGTGATATACATCAATTACAATCTGTTTGAAATTGTGTAACATCATTAAAATAAACCGCAAATGATTTTTCCCCATAGACCGTAATGTAACGGAATTCTTTTGAGTGTCCCTGAAAAAAAACTATAACTGATACACACTTCCGTTAAAATAAAGAACGAACTATAGATAACGACAATAACATAAAAAAACTTCAAGGCAATCCGAGCATATTTACGGGAGTTAGAGCACGGCCATACGACCAGACAAACCGAAGTTATAAACACTTTTCAACTATAGGTTGGAAAGTGTTAAAAAAAGATAAACTAAACAGAAAAATGTTGCTTCCCACACTCCATCGAGGGTACAAAGGGTGTAACTGCTTTAATTCTAAATCAATGCACTACTTTAAGCGTTACCCAAGAACCAACCACTTACACGTAGTAGCTTCTTACATTCCCTTCAGGTGTTTCATTAACGTGAATCCCATTACCTGTCACGTTTCAGGATTCTTCTTTAACGCCGCATTTTGCTCGATTGCAGCACCATCTACGATTATCAGAAAACAAATGTTAAATACAAAAGTTACGCATTTTATTACGTAGATTACGAATCTGCAATAAAAAATTGGGGTTCTCATTTAATTTTAAAGTTGCACCTCCCTCACTCCCAAGGGGTTCAATTTTGGTATCACTGAGTAGATTGTTTTTATATTGAACACGTATTTTTCCTTTTTTCAATCCAATGTGTATGTCACGAATTATTTGACCGTTTCCAGATTTTTCGGACACGCGGTATAAGAAAATATTTACATTACAGCATACAAAGAAGGAAACTTGTAAATTGGTTTTTAAATTATCGGTGAGTGGAAGTAGGCAGGGAAGTTTATTATTAAGATTGACTATAAGATATTCCAGCACACAAATTTACACAGAAGTTTTCTCGGAATTTTACACTAAAGTTCCAAAAGTTTATGGGAACTAGCATTTAACCTTTTCAGGGGCAAAGTACTTCCAGTACTAAAATGTTGAAATAAATGACTGGCACTGGAATTTCCAAAAAAAAAAAGTTTTGAAATAAGAAAAAGACAATATTTCACATACATATTAAATGAAAAAGATTTTAGCAAAATTCTGGTGCCATTTTGGCGTTTGGGAATTAAAATTAAGTGGTTTCATAAACATACCATTGTCCCTGAAAAGGTTAAAGGAAACAAGAAAGTAATATGTTTTTAAATGCGGGAAAAATTGTCAGGAAATGGGTAAAAATAATTGAATGAGTTTGAGTTCTAATTTTATTCCAAACTCATGGATATTTTTCCAGTCTAGCTCAACTCTTGCCCAATTGTCAAAAGAATCACCGTAATTTCCGGCGTATAATCCGTGAACAAACAATCGTTTTTCGACACAGAAGTTTTATTTTATAAAATGCAACTTACTAGATCGCTGTAAATATTTCACTTCAATTATTGAATAAAATTTCTGATTTGAAACAGAATTTTTTGATCCGCGGATTATACGCCGGAAATTACGAAAATCAAATTTAACACAAAGCTCACAGAAAGTAAAACACAACACTTTTACGAGTTTTAAATCAATGTATTCGTTCCTGGACAACATTGATTTTCTGCTATATCTCTGTGTATACATTTAACACATTTGCATTCATAGCACATACCATATGCGTATGTTTAAGGAATTACATTTTACCAGGAAGGTTTCCATAATTTACTGACATTAATAATTTACTGAATTTTCGTGGTTACATAAAGAGAAAATTCTTCTTTCGGAATTTCTGGTATGAATTTGAAATTTTTTAATATTAAATAAATTACTGAAATGCACGAATATATGGTCTAACGATGCAAATGGGTTAACCCGTTATACACCTTTAAATAAATAAGTACAGAAATTAAAAAATAAATAAATAAAAGTTTTAGGGCATTATTGAATATCGGCAATATGGAGTTAATTTACATATTTTTAGTGGAAAAATGTTTTGTTTTCCAAAAATTATTGTATTTATCCATTTTCAAATACAACTAAAATTATTTTCATTGTGGTTTTCAAAAAGATAAGGAATTTGTTACTTTGATTGTAAAACTTTGATTGTTACTTTGATTGTTTAAGTCGTAATATCCTCGCTTCCATGTCAAACTATCGAATGTGAAAAAAATGCATTTTTCATAAATTTTAAAATTGAGCCGATTGTCACCGCTAAATTAGCATGTATGCCAGTTTCGTCTGCTTTTTCATTCAGAAATTCCGAGTCCATATAAAAAATTTCAAATAGAAATTTTTGCTTTATTTAATAACAGACATTTCGTGATTTTTTTTTTAAACTAAATTATTTTTTTCTGAAAATTTCCTGTATTAGATCCGTGTCTCTGAATAAAACAGTAAGGCAAAACTGACAACCCTGTTCTTCACAAAAATTGTATTACTATTCTTACTAGGCGAAGTATTCTAATAAAATGTAGTGGTGATGATCGGCCATATTTTAAAAGTAATGAAAAATGCATTTTTTCATATTCGATAGTTGTATATGGTAGCTACGATATAAGAAAAATAGTTTTGTTAGGCTGCATCAAAAATACTTTCGTTTTTTGAATTTTTTTATACCAAAGCCAGTAGCTGGCACTTTATCACCACTATTGTTGAATCTAAAATGTTATTTCAGAGAATACATGTCCCTCTATATCGTATAATCATACAATTCTTCCTTTCCTTTTTAGGTGACGTAAAGAGTGATAGAAATGTTGAGATTTTATGCATCTTCAGACGTGAGTTTAAATTAGGCCTTAAAACCAATGAAGCCATCCTAAAAACTCGTGCAGTTGCATGCCAAGACAAGAGTTTGTATGTCCGGACAGTACAAAACAAATCCAAACGTTTTAAAGTAGGGTATCTGGCCCTTGAAATCAAACCCAGAAGTGAGAGGGGAATTTTGACAAGTTTAAACGCAAAGAGAGGAGAAAACATTCTTCGCAATAAATTTTGATGCTAAAAATTAACAAAACTACGTATTCAACAATTATTAATGTTTGAATATGTAGTTTTGTTAATTTGTAGATTGAAAATGTATTGCGAAGTCCTTTTTCGTTAAGAGAAGCGTCTTTTTTCTCTTAAACCGGTCAAAATCCACCTTTCACTTCTGCTTTTGATTTAAAGGCTAAGATCTCCTTCCTTGAAACGTTTGGATTTGTTTTGAACTGTCCGGACACAACTCTTGTCGTCGCTTGCAACTGCATGAGATTTGAGGTCAATTTCATTGGTTTTAAGGCCTAGCTTAAAATCATGCCTTAAGATGTATAAAATATCAACATTTGTATCACTTTTTACATAACCTAAAAATGAAACAAAGAAGTCTGTATGATTATGTAATATAGAGGGACATGTATTCTCTTAAATAACATTTTAAGTTCAACAATAGGGGTGATGAGGTCTATAGTCTTTGGTATAAAAATTCAAAAAACAAAGATACTTTTGATACAGCCTAATGATTACAACTGAATAAAAAGACAGACTAAACCGGCGATTCAAAATAGTGGTAATGGCGATTATCTTGAATCGCGCGCGCGCGCACTGATGATAGAAAGATACTTGAGATAACCAAAAACATACAAATAAAGTATAGTTTTCAGATATGGCATTTCTTTTACAAGGGGTTCTGTGCATATTAAAACACGAATTCAAATTTCTTATACTGATCCTTTTTTCCTATAATCTACATTTAGAAAAAAATGTTGTCCTGTGTCTAAAAAAATACATTGAAGTCCCATTTTTTTATGATTCTTTACAACTCTATTACGATCGAGACTTACCTAGTTGTAATACTTTGTAGTTTAAGAATTTTCAGTGTTTTTGCAGTTAAAAGTACGCCTTTTTCGTATTTTAGTATTTATGCAGTCTCTTGTAATACAAATATCACATATGAAGGATAGCCTAATTTGGATACATTTTTGTAATTATTAGTGAGATTCCGTTATTATCGGTTTAAGAGATAATAATTATTACCACTATTTGAATCAGCCGGTATATAGGCAATTCAAGATTTAAGACTTTCATTTGTCATCTTGAGCTATTTCGAATGTTATATAAGGAGAACAAAGATAAATTATATTTGTGAAGATTCAAGGAATCACTAATTAGTTGAAAATATGTAGCTCTGAATTGTCAAGTTTCCTTCAAACATTATATGAGATGCAGCTTTCTCAAAGTACTGGAGCGCATCACTTACCGATATATTAAGATTGGCAGTAAATACGCAAATAATTCGTCGACTTTCCTCTATTCACGTGATTTGAATAGATAGTATGGAATATAAATTAAGTTAAATAGAATTAAAAAAACAAAAGTGAGGACAATTCGAAATGATTTGAATTTACAATTTCATATGGCATATTTGTTTCAACAAATTATACAGGATGATTCAGAACCATAATAATAACGAGAATTAATAATAAGAATAATAATAAGAATAATAATAACGTCGTGGTAAACAACGATAGAAAATAAAAGATTTGAACAGAATAACAGAACTTCTCTTTGCCTACTTTATGACTGTTAAATGTGACTTCCCTTGGTCATATGGGGTCATTTAAAATCAATGTTTTTTGTACGATTTCTAAAGAATAGTTATGCAGAATTTTGTTTCAATATTTACTATTTATCTCTATGTTTTATAGTGAAAATTTTAATGTCAATTTATGTTGTGAATATGATTACCGAATATCTTTACCATGTGTACCTTTCAATTAATTGCATATTTATTAAACAAATATTGCCGATGTTCCTAATGATAAAAATTTTGGTATTTCATCATGTGACATATTGTAATATAGTTAAAATAAATCAAATATTAAAAAAATATTTCATTTATTTATTAGTTAATTAAATACATTTTTTATAATAAAATGCAAAATGCAAAATGCAAAAAAAAAAAAAAAAAAAAAAAAAAAAAAAAAGGCAGTATTTCATAATTGTGATATATATATATATATATATATATATATATATATATATATATATATATAATTATAATACCTTTGAATTCAAAATACATCAAACACGTTCTTGCAACAGATCTAACCAAATATCCAATTTAAAGATAGGTAATTTTAAAATGTATACAGGATACTATTAAATTAATAAATAATTAACAAATTCAAACATCAAATTACCGAAGCTCCAATGCAGATACGGGCACGCAGCCAAACATACATAATAGTTTTTTTTTTAATTAGAAAATAAGTAGATAAAATCATAAAAAATGCCATATAAATAGAACAGATGTAACCCAATAACGTAAGAACAAATAATGGAATTTGGATTTCAATTGATAGTAAAAATGGAATTCGAAAAGAAGAGAGATATGTGCAATGCAAAATCTTCAGTTTGACAGTACACTGCACAGGTCTGAAAATAATGCGATATTTCATAAAATATACTGGAAAATGTGCTAAAAACACTATATTTCTGTCTGAAATATTGCATTAATAGAAGTAAACGAATGAAAGATACCAAGGAAAGATAGATAATACAACAAAATTACTCACAAACGATGCACTGTATATCATATGATGTTAACCCAGCATACTAATGTCATTTGAAATGAGCACGTGAGATCGGTTAAAACTATGACCACGGTTACAGTAATTTAAATTGAAACATTAATATATGAAAGAAAACCATAAAATACCGTAGACATAAATTATTAGAAGTAAACACACAGTAAGTTATAATAAATCCTTATTTAATTTTTGAGAAAAACAATTATGTGAAAGAATTGTACATTTATTATCAGCAAAAAATAGAAATGAACTATATTGCCCTCTATAGTCCAATAAAATATTATTAGCTAAACGTATTTGCTATTCAAAGTGCTGCCATCTGTGTCCCATTTTAAAAAATAAAACACAAATAGAGTGTTGCAAGGAAGATATTTAAACTAAAATAAATATAAATATAAATATATATATATAAAATTATGTAAGCATGAAGCATAATTTGTAAAATTATTTACATTAAATGAAAAGGATATATAAATATATATAGATAAATTGAAACAATAATAGAGAGTTTTAAAAAGATGATATATCTAGACATAAACTAGTTTGGCTTTCACCAGCAGAAATATTAGTTTAAAATAAAGAAAAAATATAAATTTTCATGAAAAGTTCTTAAACACACATTTGATTTATTTTTAATGTATAAACAATTTCAAAGATGCAGACATTATAATTCCACCAACAACTTGTAACGTGCCCAAAAAAATAAATTTAGTTAAAAAGGGAAAAGTCACAAGTTAGAATCGAACCTTCGCCTCTTGGACAGCGAACGAATACGGTACATCAGCACCACGAAGACCATGCACATGAGTTCTAACTAATGGGTATTTGGAACATATGCTGAACTTTAAATTAGTGGTATAACTCCTATAACGTTCTTTAAATTCATTAAAATATGTGTGCACCATGTTTGGTGGTCCCTTTTGTGAGTTTACTCAATACGCTGTCCGTGCCTTTAAAATGAAAGTAAATATTTGAAACATATTAAGTAATTCTGTCCAATATCGAACCAGACTTTTACTATGTAATATAAATACGTGTATATTATACAACTCTAAATAAATTAAATCGTTACTATTGCTAACAATCATTTACCTGTGTTTAAAATATGTAAAATTGTATTATAAAAAAGGAAATAGTTCAAATAAAGCATAATATTGGAAAACTGTCTGAATCATCGGTAATATTTCAAATATTTTCATAATGTTGAATAGCGTTATGTTTCCAAATATTATTTTCCATTCATAAAACACCCTTACGAAAGTTTTATTTTTAACTATAAAGACAAAATATTAGTTACTTGTAGACTAAAAATCGATATTTACAATTAATAATAAAAAAAAAAATCCAAAGCAACTGATAAAACAATTTGCATAGGTTATGTCAGCACAACTGAATAATTTATCAATTTTTCAACAATCATTTTATATGTTTTTGTGTACGGTGATAGTTAAGGAAAGTATGAACAAAATTTCTAATAAAAAGCCAGAAAAGAATTTAATTAATTATTCTCATTTGACTATAATAAATTTATCATTATATATTGATTTTGTAATGCAGTTTAGTTTATTAATGCATTTTGGATGAGATGTGTTATTTGCCAATTTCTACTTTCCATAAATTAAAAATTTTTATCAGATATTTACACCAATTTTAATAGCTATTAATAAATAACTGCCATTTTAATTGCTTAATGTCATTAAATGCTATTTTAATTGCTATTAAAAGAAGCGACATTTAATGGAAATATGAGCAAAATATCTAATGGAAAATAAAGAAAATATTTAATTAAATATTCTCCTTTCACTGTATATCATTTAAGATTACGCATTGATTTTATAAAGAGGTTTTGTGTTTAGTTGATCAATACATTTTTGATATGGTGTATGAGTTTCCAATTTCATAAATAAATAGCAAGAATACAAAAAATGCTTGTAACATAATATAAAATGTCAAATTATCGGTTTTCAATGAGTAACAGCATATTTGCAACTATTTATTTTCTATAACCATATTATAAATGTTTTTTTTAAATTAATGTATCTTTACTCGTTCGTTTTTGGACGATTATGCACGCGTTCCTGTTGTCAGATAATAATAAACACTGTTTCGTACGAAATACCCATTACGATTACTCGACTTAAATACTATTTAACATGTATGGGAATTTCGTTCGAAGCAGTTTCATAAGTTCCAGAACCTCTTTGATCTAAGATATATTTTTCTTAGCGAAAGGGCACATATACAACAAATCGCAATATATATGGGTCGCCCAAATGAAAGTGGCACTACAGTCGGTTGGAGAAATGGTTTAATGGTATTAATATAAATTACTATACAAAAGAAAGAAATAATACAGACGTAACAGATAGGCTAGACAAAGTCACCTTGTAGGTTGAAACAAGTGCCCCAGTGGTAAACGAGACGATGGTTACCCTGGGTGAAAGAAGCTCCGGGGTTGGTTGTGGAACCAATTTTCAACGGCAGCTTGAACTTCATTATCGTCGGCAAATCGCTCTTCAGAGCTTTCCTGAATGGACCGAAGATGTAGTAGTCACACGGCGAGAGATCTGGACTGAAAGGGGGATGTTCGAGAACCTTCCCTGCGGTATTGCCGTAACAATGTTTGGCACGCCACAGCCACATGAGGACTAGCATAATCATGCATTCACATTTTGCATTCGACGATATATTTCACTAGCACTCATATTTTCCGTTGTTAAAAATTGCACGACAGCGCGTTGACACAGGTTGGAGGCATCCATGATGCGAACAATGCCTTTTAACCTGCTTCCACGCTATCACACACGCATCTGGCGGGAACTGGCGATATCGCATGCATTTCTAGCACTCTGCGCCCTCTATAGGAACATGCGCAGTCATCTTTCTCTTTAAATGGTGGAGTTATTACAGCAATGCCACTTTCATTTGGGCGACCATTATATTTTAACTAATACTTGACATGAAAAGCTTTTATTAGACACTCGACGAATTCGCAAGCTAATGTTAAACCAATGAAGTGGCTCTTTACAAATTCTTCCTTTGCATTTCAACAAATTTAAGGGGTTTAAGGACTCATAAAATTGGAAAAAAAAGAAAATAATGACCATTTTTAACATTTAATATCTTCAAATGTATATGATTTAAAAAGACAATTTTTATTGGGATGAAAAGATATAAGCGTGTTCTTTCGTTTCACATATTTAAAAAGTTACAAGATGTAGAATTAATATTTATAGGGGGCTTCAAACTGTCAGACATTTGTCGAGCAGAAAATTGACATGACATTTTACGTGCGCGATTACAAAATATTTTTTGCATCTAGAATAAAAATTTGGAGCCTAATTACACTTCATATTGTAATATTTACACTGAACCTAAATAAATTTGTATTTAAAGCATTTTTATATTTTTAATGCAAAGTTATATGAGCTAATGAAATTTTTTTAAATTTTCAACATTATAATCTCTTAACAATTCTTTTTTTTTATAGTAAAAATGAAATTTTAGGTTCAATTTATGTAGACTAACATGACACATACTTTTGGAAAATTTCATGAAACAATATTGATAAGTTTTTGAGATATCATGCGTGTTATGCCGAAAAACATCGTTTTGAGAAAAATGATGTTTTGCTTCTGCTTTGAGTATGCTTCAGCTTTGAGTGGGTATAATTATAAAAGCCATAACGTCTGTTCTAATGGGAATTTCAAGAAAACATTTACACTAAAATGTTCAGAAAAAATAAAAGTGTAATATATAAAAAAAATTAAAAATTCGAAAATTTTGAAGGTTTAAGAGTCCCGAGACCCCTTAAAAGATTTTATTTTTACATAGAATACAGAAAGTATAGTGTATAAAAATATAGTGTGGCGACTGGTTAATGAAGTAATGCTTTAATAATGTAATCCGAAAAAGGTTGAACGATGCTGATCAATAAATGTCGGTCGCAGCGAGATCTGGTGTCTTTCAACATGTATGAGCACTGAATTGAGAAAACGTTTCGGGCGGTAAATCACAACTTATACCATGTTTACGTTCACCAGATGTCGCTGCAATCGCAGCGATATCTGGTGACGTTTATCCCCATTTGTCGTTCATAATCGTTCGACATTTATGTGGTTCAATTTTTTAGCACATTTTGGAATAGCCGGTTGCCACATTATATCTTCAAGACTTCCACATTATATCTTCTACCCATGGTTGATGTTTAACGTTGTATCTTTCTTCTTTTGTGATTGCAGTTTATTTCTGAGGAAACTTTTCATTTCATAACCAACCAACCAAACTTTTTCACGAAATTGAAACTGCCCACCGATGTAAACTGCAACCAAAAAGTAGAAAGTGAGAGAACAGAGCGTTAGACATCAACTTTACATACCATGAGAAAAAAAGAATTAAAATAATGAAATGCAACCGACAAATTTGAAAAAGAAATATTCCATTGGTTTAAGAAACTGCATTAGTCACACGAAGATTCTCGCTCGCTAATATTAAACCTATGGGAGCGTTCTTTTCAAATTTCTCGCTTGCATTTTAATAAATATTTTTAGATTTTTTTCACGCAATAGTTCAGGCCGATCTCTAACGTTGTTATTTTGCACTTTTTCTATTTTGGTTGAAGTTTATTTATAAAGTTACTTTCACTTTTGGTACCGGTTCCAAATTTATTAAAATTGTTATGAAATTCATTTCTTATTTAAGGTAAAGTTAAGAGAGTCTGTGCACAATTCAAAAGAATAACAATAAAAAATCTAAATATTAATTTTTTGCTAAACTATCCACAACTAATTTTTACTTCATTTGTTTTTTATGCATTTCCATTGCTATTTTGTTGTTTTGTTCTAATTTAATAGGACAGTTATAATGAAACCAAAAAAATTATTTTGCGCAATCTGTCCTTACAGGGTTGGTGTGATTGCGCACATGGGTAGGAGAGATTGTTACTAATAATAACTACAATTAAATTGTTAACAATAATAATTACACTTAAATGACATTGTTGTAAGGTTTTTGTGAAGAAATATTATTGTATTAGGAGTGAATATTTTAACCTAATGATTAAAGAATCAGAAAAAGGAAATAATTTTAAAAATATTAAAAAATGTCAATTAAAGGGGAAAAAATTAAAGAATCAGAAAAAGCAAGTCCAGATAAGATTACAAAATAACATTAAGTTATTTGAAAACACGTTTAAGTTAAAATTAGTCCATTTTCATTTTTCATTTTTTATGCAAATTTACCAATAAGCTGCGTAATATCTCCTAGCATGGAAACTAATGGGAACAATGCGCCATCTCTCCTCAGGTGCATATGCGCAAACTTCCCAATTTCGGAAGGAGAGATTGCGCGGCCTTTTATTTAAACATGGCTGCTACTAAAACGAACCGTTGATGTTCACATTGTTAGTCTAGATCAGTAGCTTATGAGAAATCGTTTAAGTTTAAAATATTTTGTACTACTGACATTGTATAGAAATTCTGAAGCTATGAAAATTCAAGCACTTACTTTGGGAAAACAAAACAAAATAGCAATGCTCTATCTTAGACGCTCCAAACAATCAACGTGCACTTTCAAGTAGACACTCCACTACTGCTGTTGTACAACTACCTGAAGTCGCTGAGCGCTCACTCTAACCCTTCCCCCGAATCGCAATCTCTTCCGTGCGCAATCTCTTCGACAACTTCATCTCTCCTGGCTTTACCTTATATTGACGAGAATAACTATCAAATCTTTTTTTAAATACGTTTCGGTGAATCTATTTTCTCATTATGAACTATCTTTACACTTTTCATTAAAAAATTGTTTAATGTTAAATCACTAAAATCTATGTTTTTCCAATGGGATTCGAGTTGGTCCGTTTTTTGAGTATCACTCATAAAAACACAATAATCTCCTTTTTAGAAGTTGCTTGCAAATTTTGTAGAAACCAACCTCGTAGGTTATTTCTGTTGCAAATGTTGTAGAACCTTACCTCGAAAATTATTCTTCGTAATTACTTCGTGACAGTTTGATAACCCAACTTTTTTTTCAATCATCCTACGTCATCATTCATTCGTTAAACCATTCATTAAGAACTATCATTTTTATATTTTGTATTTCTGAGTATCTGAGCCTTTTAGGACTGGGTGGTTTGTCATAAAGTGACGAAACTGAATAAATCTGAACCCATACGACCATGTGAGTATTAGGACTTCAAAGGAGTTACAATGTTGATGCAAAAGTTCGAGCCATTCGATCGATTTTATCGATAATAGTTACATAACTATAATTTAACTTTATTAGGACCATAATATCGTCGATAATATGGTCACATGTGCTTAATAATATGGTCACATGTGCTTAATAATATGGTCAAGTAACCGTTACCTTCAAAGAACTGTCGGATGTCTGGACTGCTGCAGCCTTTTAACAGTGTATAATTGTTTTCAGATAAGGAATCTTAATCGGATCAAAAAGGTTTGAAATGACGAAAAATGTATTTATTATTATTATTATTGTCATATATATTATGAAGCAAGAAGCCCTAAAATTGTATGTCCGCGGTAATTTCAAAAACTACCCGATGGATTTTTTTGCGGTTGCACCATCGGATATAGAAAATTCCCGCTGTCATTATGATGTATAATATACCAATATAATTATGATTTTTGATAATGAAATTTGATGTATTATCCTTATTTTGGACAAAAAGGTTGCCATTGGTAAATGCTTTTCATCTTGGCGAAGGTATATTATGCTATCCTTTGGTTAATAGTCTTTGGGAAAAGGCTGTATTAGTTAGAGATAAAAAAAATAGAAACACCTAAAATATATATATATATATATATTTCTAATTTTATTTAAACTACAAAGAAAAAAGTTTTAATGAGAAATAATATTATAAAACGAGGATATTTAATTTAATATGAAATTAATGTTGTTCACCGATTAAAAAAAAATATTCAACATCAAAGACGGCCATTGAAACAATATTCGGCATTTTATCACTTTTGCTGCTTATATTTGGCACCTGGATAAGATAAAAAATTACTTTGATGGCATCTTGCTTTATAACATACAGTCGAACCCGGTTAAGATGCTCACAGTTAATACGCGATACCGCTTAATACGCGGAATTTTTCCGGACCCTTGAATGTCACCCATAAGACTAATGCAAAAATATCACGTTCAATACGCGAACGGTTACTACGCGATCCCGCTTAATACGCGAATTCATAGACAAATGTGGGAATTTCTTTTCTTTTCTCTAGTGTTCCTTTTTATTCTGATATCTACCAAACTTTACGAATAGTAATGTTTACCTGATTTAATGGCAGATTAATTAAGGCGAATGTTACTAATCCGAAATGGTGGTACATAACAAAAACATTTTAATATAGAAAATAGTTATTGAGTTAAAAAGAAGGCACAAACTGTGTCAGATAAATTGGACATAATACTAAAATATGAGTTTGAAATGCATGGTAAATAAAAAATACCATTATCAAAATAAATAAATATTTCGAAATTAATATTATGTATCTTGTTAAAAAAATCCAGACATAATCGACAAAATTAAAATAATTATAAGATGAAGACTGATTATAAGGTTACTCATTATCAGAAGTACTAAATATGATTTTAATAATTGGGCTGTTCTGCAAAGATTTAATATTTTTGATTTGTGCTAAAAAAATTAGGCTAGGAAGAAAATTGGTTTTGTTGCTTTATTTCTGGTTGCACCGTATTAATCAACAATAAAGTCAAATTTGAATCCAACTTTTTTTCAGTTATTATTTCAATCGATCCTATGAAAATATCAATGAGTTTTCAATGAATTGAAATCAATTTAAATACAGTTAAATTTTAATCTAAATATACATAAAAGGAACAATTTTCTTCTGTAAATGTATAAACTAAAGTAAAGAACTCCTCTAAAGTTCGTTTAGACAATTATATGTGTAAATAATCTCAGTTCCTGCAACATTATGTAAATCACGTTTAATACGCGACATTTTCCTATTCCCTTGAAATGCGTTTTAACCGGGTCCGACGTACATGAAAGTCGTGACAGTCGCAGCAGAGGATTTTTTTAAATATTTTTTTATATGTATCGTAAATTTTAGCTCTCATTTACAGATGATTTTTTCATTTCCAGTTGAATTTTTATGTATGATGTCGAGAATGTTTTCACTTGATAGAATTTTAAAAATAATTACAAATTATGTTGGCTTTGAACATTATAGATAAATGTATTTAGAGGTATCCTTAAAACATTATGGTACCCTTGCGAAGCCGGAGCGGGTTGCTAGTTATTTATATAATGCTTGAACCTTTAAACATGCCGTACAGTTGGTCCAATAGAAAAACTCCTAAAATTACAACCGTACTAGCCATAAACCGACAGACCGACAAACCTTTGAAGGCAAAAATTTAAATTCAATTATTTAAAAACACTGCTTTTCAGAGCTATCCCCCCCCTAAACTGTTGACAAGTTACGAATATAGATATTTCTTTTTAAAAACAAGTAAAGGGAATTAAATCCTCTACAAACTATACCTGAAAACAAACAAATTTTCTTTTCAAGTTAAAACAAACAAAATTATCATATTTTATGGATTTTGAATATTTTATTATAAATTAAAAAAAGTATTTCTGGTATATTCGACAAAACAATACCCAGTTTAAACTAGTCAAATGTGCTTATCCCAAAACTTTCTTCAATCTCACACAGGTTTCGCATGTACTAAAAACGAATCAGCACCAATTTATATCAAGGTCTAACTAAATCTAAAGTTTTATTAAATTCCGTGCGTTAGTTCTTGAGTTATGACTATTGCTAAAATCGTGTAAATCCTGAGAAATGCATCATGGCATCGCCACCTGTTGGGAGATTTAGACCAAAACCTAATCATCAACAACTTATGTCAACGTCTAACTGAATCTGAAGTTTGATGAAATTCTGAGCATTAGTTCTTGAAGTACAGTTATCGATAAAATCATGAAAAAAGTAGCATAGCAGTGCCACCTGTTAAGATATCTGCACAAAAACGTCATCAACGTCTATTTATGTCAAGGTCTAAATAAATCTGAAGTTTGAAGAAAATAAGTGCGTTCGTTCTTGAGATAGAGCTATTGTGGAAATCGGAAAAATATGTAGCATAGCAGCGCCATCTGTCAGGCAATTTTCACCAAAAGATAATCCGCACCAATTTATACTAGGGACTAACTGAAAATAAAGTTTTATTAAATTTCGTGCATTAATTCTTGAGATAGAGTTCCCACAAAATTTTTGTCACATACATACAGACAGACAGAGTCACAAACTCACAGCCAGACATTTTCTAAAACAGTCAAATCCTGTTCAGGACCTTTTAAAACATATAAATCCGTCGAAAACAAGAAGTCGAAAATTTTCACGAGTCCAATACTCTTTTCTTGTTAAGATAGTAGAAAATAAAAAGAAATGATGACTCAAAAATGTTGACCATGGAATTCAAAATCGTTAATAATCTAAATAGTAATAATGTAAATTAATTTAATTTAATTTTTAATAATTAATACTTATGTTTTCTCTCTTATATATGCACCGCTAATGATGTTTAAGTTCTGAACTCACCATCTATCTTTCGATCAATGTCCGTCATTTAAACCTTTCTATTTCCTTGAAACTTTGTTTTTCTTAATTTCAGTAAATTTTCATTAATGTATTTTTTGAAAAAACTTGTCATCATTTATATTCGGAAAGTTTTTAAGCAGATATGTTTTTCTAAATTAATTAATATTTATATTTTCTCTTATATATTCACCGCTGATGTTTTAGTTGTGAACTCACGATCTATCTTTCTATCAATGTTCGTCATTTCAACCTTTCTATTTCCTTGAAACTTTTTTTTTTTTTTTTTTTTTTTTTTTTTTTAAGGAAATTTCCATTAATGTATTTTTAGAAAAAACTTATCATCAGTAACATTCGAAAACTATTTAAGCATATATGTTTTTCTAAATTAAGTAATATTTATATATTCTCTTATATATCCACCACTAATGATGTTTTAGTTCTGAACTCATGATCTATCTTTCGATCAATGTTCATCATTTCAACCTTTCTATTTCCCTAAAACTTCACTTTTTCTATATTTCAGTCAAATTTCATTAATGTATTTTTAGAAAAAACTTATCATCAATAATATTCTAAAAATTTTTAAGCATATATGTTTTTCTAAATTAATTAATATTTATATTTTCTCGTATATATCGAACGCTAATGATGTTTAGGTTCTGAACTCACGATCTATCTTTCGATCAATTTTCATCATTTCAACCTTTTTATTTCCTTGAAACTTTGTTTTTCTTCATTTCAGTAAATTTTCATTAATGTATTTTTAGAAAAAACTTATCATCAGTAACATTCGAAAACTATTTAAGCATATATGTTTTTCTAAATTAAGTAATATTTATATTTTCTCTTATACATCCACCGCTGATGATGTTTTAGTTCTGAACTCACGATGTATCTTTCGATCAATGTTCTTCATTTCAACCTTTCTATTTCCTTGAAACTTTGCTTTTTTTTATTATTTAAGGAAATTTCCATTAATGTATTTTTAGAGAAAAATTATCATCAGTAACATTCGAAAACTATTTAAGCATGTATGTTTTTCTAAATTAAGTAATATTTATATATTTTCTTATATATATCCACCACTAATGATGTTTTAGTTCTGAACTCATGATCTATCTTTCGACAATTTTCAACATTTCAACCTTTCTATTTCCTTGACACTTTGTTTTTCTTAATTTCGGTAAATTTTCATTAATGTATTTTTAGAAAAACTTGTCATCATTGATATTCTAAATTAATTATTATTTATATTTTCTCTTACATATCCACCGCTGATGATGTTTTAGTTCTGAACTCACGATGTATCTTTCGATTAATGTTCGTCATTTCAACCTTTCTATTTCCTTGAAACTTTGTTTTTTTTCTAATTTAAGGAATTTTCCATTAATGTATTTTTAGAAAAAACTTATCATCAGTAACATTCGAAAACTATTTAAGCATTTATGTTTTTCTAAATTAATTAATATTTTTATTTTCTCTTATATAGCCACCGCTGATGATATTTTAGTTCTGAACTCACGATGTATCTTTCGATCAATGTTCGTCATTTCAACCTTTCTATTTCCTTGAAACTTTGTTTTTTTCTAATTTAAGGAAATTTCCATTAATGTATTTTTAGAAAAAACTTATCATTCGAAACATTCGAAATTTCAGTAACATTCGAAAACTGTTTAAGCATGTATGTTTTTCTAAATTAAGTAATATTTATATATTCTCTTATATATCCACCACTAATGATGTTTTAGTTCTGAACTCATGATCTATCTTTCGATCAATGTTCGTCATTTCAATCTTTCTATTTCCTTGAAACTTCGTTTTTCTTAATTTCAGTCAAATTTCATTAATGTATTTTTAGAAAAAACTTATCAACAATAATATTCGAAAACTTTTTAAGCATATATGTTTTTTTCTAAAAGTTTTCTTCCACCATCCTTTTTAACATTAAAAAGTAATTTAAATGACTTGAGGTGACTTCGTAAATATATTTTTAACAAAGAACTGTCGTCTTTCAGCGTAATCTGTTATGTAGTGTTGCCACAATGTTACACGAAACTTTAAATGAAAAATAAAACCCCGTATTTTTCCTGTAAAGGAAAATTTCAAATTATAATTTAAGCTTCTAGCTTTATATTCTCTAATGAGGTTAAACTCAGCAATGTGATATTGTTGAATCTTGAATCTTTTTTTCAGTTTTTACAAAATAGTGAAATTTAATACATTTCTTTTATTAAAAATGTGATTTGGCCAGAGGTTATATTCAACGAAGAGAAAATTACATCCTCGTAAGCAAAATTCTTTTCAAATTGTTTATCAAAGATATATCTTTAAAAATAAAAGTCATTTAAACGAACGCAAAATACCTTTTACATTTTAGTATCATGGCGTTAGCTAAATATTATTTGCTAGTACTAAAATTATTTAAAGGAAATCGGAAATAAATAACTTTTTAGTACACATAAAATTCAATGAATAAACTTCCCTTTAATTATTTTAGAGATCTATGCGTACATTAATAAATGTAAACTATTAGCAAATATTATTTTTGATTAAATATATCCATGCACCATAATTTATAATATATAAATTTATAATTTTATTAATAAATTATAAATATATAAATTAATAAATATAATTTATAAATTTATAATGTATAAATTTATATTTATAAATAAATTATAAATATATAAATTAATAAATATAAATTTATAAATAATAAATATATAAATTCATAAATATAAATTTATAAATTAATAAATACAAATTTATAAATAATAAATATATAAATTAATAAAAATGAATTTTTAAATTTATAATATATAAATTTATAAATAATTTATAAATATATAAATTAATATTTATAAATATTTATTAGAAAAACCTATCTATTATACACTTAACCATATTGAATAAGAAATATACTCATGTATAAGTAGACCCCCAAATTCGAAAGTAAAAAGAAGTGAATACTAATATTTCCTAATGAATTTTTCGTCTTATTTAATAAAAGAATTCGTAATAATTATCTTAGATTAAATAAAGCCAAGATAATTATATTAAACACTTGTATTCTATATGTTTTTCCTTTATGGAGACGAATTATACAAGAGTATATACCGCAGTACTTTCAGTCGTATTTAATGTTACATTGAAAATATTTCACCTTACAATTCACTTGCTTTAATTCTAAATCAATGCACTACTTTAAGCGTTACCCAAGAACCAACCACTTACACGTAGTAGCTTCTTACATTCCCTTCAGGTGCTTCATTACGTGAATCCCATTACCTGTCACGTTTCAGGATTCTTCTTTAACGCCGCATTTTGCTCGATTGCAGCACCATCTACGATTATCAGAAAACAAATGTTAAATACAAAAGTTACGCATTTTATTACGTAGATTACGAATCTGCAATAAAAAATTGGGGTTCTCATTTAATTTTAAAGTTGCACCTCCCTCACTCCCAAGGGGTTCAATTTTGGTATCACTGAGTAGATTGTTTTTATATTGAACACGTATTTTTCCTTTTTTCAATCCAATGTGTATGTCACGAATTATTCGATCGTTTCCAGATTTTTCGGACACGCGGTATAAGAAAATATTTACATTACAGCATACAAAGAAGGAAACTTGTAAATTGGTTTTTAAATTATCGGTGGGTGGAAGTAGGCAGGGAAAATTATTATTAAGATTGTCTATAAGATATCCCAGCACACAAATTTACATAGAAGATTTCTCGGAATTTTACACTAAAGTTCCAAAAGTTTATGGGAACTAGCATTTAACCTTTTCAGGGGCAAAGTACTTCCAGTACTAAAATTTTGAAATAAATGACTGGCACCGGGATTTACAAAAAAAAAAATCGTTTTGAAATAAGAAAAAGACAATATTTCACATACATATTAAATGGAAAAGATTTTAGCAAAATTCTGGTGCCATTGTGGCGTTTGGGAATTAAAATTAAGTGGTTTCATAAATATACCATTGTCCCTGAAAAGGTTAAAGCACAGAGTAAGGAGATTTAAACAGAGAATCAACTCTCATAGACTTCAATGGTAACTTCTTTAACATGGAATTACACATAGACAGTGGCGATATCTGCGGATGACGCAGAAACTACGCTCATAACAGAAGCGAGGTTTCTACTAACGGCTATATATCGTTTTCTTGGCGTCAAATGAGGGAAGGGGAAAAAACGGCGACTGCTTGTTGCTACTTGTTATTTAAATCTTATTTTTGATATTATTTAACATCGTACAATCCGCAATTATTATTTTTTCAATTGCATGCATATTTATAAGCATATAAAATTCTTCGAATTTTCAAGAAATTAGAATCATTAAATTAACCTTCGTACCCTGTTGAAATTTTACTCAACGTTGATAAAAACATTCCACACCAGTATTTGATTTTGAAAATGACTTAACATAGTTATTTAACTTACTTTTTTTTTTTTTTACTTGCACTACTACTTTTACTACTACTTTAACTTACATTTATTTAACTTACTAAAAAATCTGGTTCCAATCGAATTAAATAAATTATAGAAGTGGGTCTATTCGACCCAGGGTAGGAAGGTTAAACACGGTGTTATACAATGATAGTGTAAAATTCTGATGAATTGCTTATTCTTTTAATTTTAAAAATAAACAGGTATTCATCAGCAACGAATAAATTAAAGTGGAAAGTAAAAATAAACGCTTTTAAAATTTGTAAAAAATATAAAAATAAGATGTTTATATTTCCCGAACAGATGCAAAAACATTTTCAAATATTTTAAGCAATTAATTTCTAAATTCTATTAAATTTATCGGGAAAATTTTAAAAGTATTGGAAATTCATATCGAAAATTTAGCATTCATAATTTTACGTCTAAATCCATTATGTAAACATTCTATTTTCATTTCAGATAAAAATGAAATTTGAAAAATCGTCTGCATCCTCATAGGAAAGCATTATAGCCTAAAAAAATGTTCTTTATTTTCCGAATGAATGAACCAAATTTAACCAAAGGCTATACAGCTAATTCCGGATACCTGGCCAACATACCAACTAAAAATCAACCTAATCGGACCATTTGTACGGAAAACAGACAGATGGAAACCGCGTCTCCACAGTGAGCCTTAACATGACGTTTCGGCAAAAATCTGTCAACACTGAATATATATAAAATATTTCAAACATTACGGAACTTGAAAAACAAGAACAAACATAACACATGAAAATAAATCATAACTTACATTTTGAAGAATTATAATGACCTATTGGATCTTCAAAGAGTAATTTTAATAATAAATATTAATCAAGATTCAAAAATCAAATAGCGAACGCCGAAAATTTGCACTTGTGCAAATGACAACAGCAAAAGCTGTCAAGCTGAATAGGGTTACAATTAACACGTTCCCTGCCAAGCTAAAAATTCCGGAATTTTCATTTTATTTAGAAAGTTCAAATTCATACCAGAAAAAACTAATAGCAATATTTACTTTGTTTTATTACAGACATTTCATGATTACATAAAATAAAAATTCTTCTTTTGAAATTTTCGGTGCGAATAACTAATTTTAGATTAAAGAAACGTAGATAGCACTACGAGTATACTCGTAGTTGGCAGCCAACGTGTTAAACGGAAATCACGAACAAAATAGCCAAAGCGATGATTTAGTTTATAAGTCATCCGCCGCAGTCGTTCTTTTCAGGCGAAGTTGGATCTCTGTCTTACTCTGTGGGTTAAAGGAAACAAGAAAGTAATATGTTTTTAAAGGCGGGAAAAATTGACAGGAAATTGGTAAAAATAATTGAATGAGTTTGAGTTCTAATTTTATTCCAAACTCATTGATATTTTTCTAGTCTAGCTCAACTCTTGCCCAATTGTCAAAAGAATCACCGTAATTTCCGGCGTATAATCCATGAATCAAACAATCGTTTTTCGACACAGAAATTTTATTTTATAAAATGCAACTTACTAGATCGCTGTAAATAGTTCACTTCATCTATTGAATAAAATTTCTGATTTGAAACAGAATTGTTTGATCCGCGGATTATACGCCAGAAATTACGAAAATCAAATTTAACACAACGCTCACAGAAAGTAAAACACTTTTACGAGTTTTAAATCAATGTATTCGTTCCTGGACAACATTGATTTTCTGCTATATCTCTGTGTATACATTTAACACATTTGCATTCTTAGCAAATACCATATGCGTATGTTTCAGGAATTACATTTTACCAGGAAGGTTTCCATAATTTACTGACAGACGTTTCGTGGTTACATAAAGAGAAAATTCTTCTTTCGGAATTTCTGGTATGAATTCGAAATTTTTTAATATTAAATAAATTACTGAAATGCACGAATATATGGTCTAACCATGCAAATGGGTTAACTCGTTACACACCTTTAAATAAATAAGTACAGAAATTAAAAAATAAATAAATAAAAGTTTTAGGGCATTATTGAATATCGGCAATATGGAGTTAATTTACATATTTTTCAGTGGAAAAATGTTTTGTTTTCCAAAAATTATTGTATTTATCCATTTTCAAATACAACTAAAATTATTTTCATTGTGGTTTTCAAAAAGATAAGGAATTTGTTACTTTGATTGTAAAACTTTGATTGTTACTTTGATTGTTTAAGTCGTAATATCCTCGCTTCCATGTCAAACTATCGAATGTGAAAAAAATGCATTTTTCATAAATTTTAAAAATGAGCCGATTGTCACCGCTAAATTAGCATGTATGCCAGTTTCGTCTGCTTTTTCATTCAGAAATTCCGAGTCCATATAAAAAATTTCAAATAGAAATTTTTGCTTTATTTAATAACAGACATTTCGTGATTTTTTTTTAAACTAAATTATTTTTTTCTGAAAATTTCCTGTATTAGATCCGTGTCTCTGAATAAAACAGTAAGGCAAAACTGACAACCCTGTTCTTCACAAAAATTGTATTACTATTCTTACTAGGCGAAGTATTCTAATAAAATGTAGTGGTGATGATCGGCCATATTTTAAAAGTAATGAAAAATGCATTTTTTCATATTCGATAGTTGTATATGGTAGCTACGATATAAGAAAAATAGTTTTGTTAGGCTGCATCAAAAATACTTTCGTTTTTTGAATTTTTTTATACCAAAGCCTGTAGCTGGCACTTTATCACCACTATTGTTGAATCTAAAATGTTATTTCAGAGAATACATGTCCCTCTATATCGTATAATCATACAATTCTTCCTTTCCTTTTTAGGTGACGTAAAGAGTGATAGAAATGTTGAGATTTTATGCATCTTCAGACGTGAGTTTAAATTAGGCCTTAAAACCAATGAAGCCATCCTCAAAACTCGTGCAGTTGCATGCCAAGACAAGAGTTAGTATGTCCGGACAGTACAAAACAAATCCAAACGTTTTAAAGTAGGGGATCTGGCCCTTGAAATCAAACCCAGAAGTGAGAGGGGAATTTTGACAAGTTTAAACGCAAAGAGAGGAGAAAACATTCTTCGCAATAAATTTTGATGCTAAAAATTAACAAAACTACGTATTCAACAATTATTAATGTTTGAATATGTAGTTTTGTTAATTTGTAGATTGAAAATGTATTGCGAAGTCCTTTTTCGTTAAGAGAAGCGTCTTTTTTCTCTTAAACCGGTCAAAATCCACCTTTCACTTCTGGTTTTGATTTAAAGGCTAAGATCTCCTTCCTTGAAACGTTTGGATTTGTTTTGAACTGTCCGGACACAACTCTTGTCGTCGCCTGCAACTGCATGAGATTTGAGGTCAATTTCATTGGTTTTAAGGCCTAGTTTAAAATCATGCCTTAAGATGCATAAAATATCAACATTTGTATCACTTTTTACATAACCTAAAAATGAAACAAAGAAGTCTGTATGATTATGTAATATAGAGGGACATGTATTCTCTTAAATAACATTTTAAGTTCAACAATAGGGGTGATGAGGTCTATAGTCTTTGGTATAAAAATTCAAAAAACAAAGATACTTTTGATACAGCCTAATGATTACAACTGAATAAAAAGACAGACTAAACCGGCGATTCAAAATAGTGGTAATGGCGATTATCTTGAATCGCGCGCGCGCGCACTGATGATAGAAAGATACTTCAGATAACCAAAAACATACAAATAAAGTATAGTTTTCAGATATGGCATTTCTTTTACAAGGGGTTCTGTGCATATTAAAACACGAATTCAAATTTCTTATACTGATCCCTTTTTCCTATAATCTACATTTAGAAAAAAATGTTGTCCTGTGCCTAAAAAAATACATTGAAGTCCCATTTTTTTATGATTCTTTACAACTCTATTACGATCGAGACTTACCTAGTTGTAATACTTTGAAGTTTAAGAATTTTCAGTGTTTTTGTATTTAAAAGTACGCCTTTTTCGTATTTTAGTATTTATGCAGTCTCTTGTAATACAAATATCACATATGAAGGATAGCCTAATTTGTATACATTTTTGTAATTATTAGTGAGATTCCGTTATTATCGGTTTAAGAGATAATAATTATTACCACTATTTGAATCAGCCGGTATATAGGCAATTCAAGATTTAAGACTTTCATTTGTCATCTTGAGCTATTTCGAATGTTATATAAGGAGAACAAAGATAAATTATATTTGTGAAGATTCAATGAATCACTAATTAGTTGAAGATATGTAGCTCTGAATTGTCAAGTTTCCTTCAAACATTATAATGAGATGCAGCTTTCTCAAAGTACTGGAGCGTATCACTTACCGATATATTAAGATTGGCAGTAAATACGCTAATAATTCGTCGACTTTCCTCTATTCACGTGATTTGAATAGATAGTATGGAATATAAATGAAGTTAAATAGATTTAAAGAAACAAAAGTGAGGACAATTCGAAGTGATTTGAATTTACAATTTCATATGGCATATTTGTTTCAACAAAATATACAGGATGATTCAGAACCATTTTCTTTAGTATGAATAATAATAACGTCGTGGTAAACAACGATAGAAAATAAAAGATTTGAACAGAATAACAGAACTTCTCTTTGCCTACTTTATGACTGTTAAATGTGACTTCCCTTGGTCAAATGGGGTCATTTAAAATCAATGTTTTTTGTACGATTTCTAAAGAATAGTTATGCAGAATTTTGTTTCAATATTTACTATTTATCTCTATGTTTTATAGTGAAAATTTTAATGTCAATTTATGTTGTGAATATGTTTACCGAATATGTTTACCATATGTACCTTTCAATTAATTGCATATTTATTAAACAAATATTGCCGATGTTCCTAATGATAAAAATTTTGGTATTTCATCATGTGACATATTGTAATATAGTTAAAATAAATCAAATATTAAAAAAATATTTCATTTATTTATTAGTTAATTAAATACATTTTTTATAATAAAATGCAAAATGCAAAATGCAAAATGCAAAAAAAAAAAAAAAAAAAAAAAAAAAAAAAAAAGGCAGTATTTCATAATTGTGATATATATATATATATATATATATATATATATAATTATAATACCTTTGAATTCAAAATACATCAAACGCGTTCTTGCAACAGATCTAACCAAATATCCAATTTAAAGATAGGTAATTTTAAAATGTATACAGGATACTATTAAATTAATAAATAATTAACAAATTCAAACATCAAATTACCGAAGCTCCAATGCAGATACGGGCACGCAGCCAAACATACATAATAGTTTTTTTTTTAATTAGAAAATAAGTAGATAAAATCATAAAAAATGCCATATAAATAGAACAGATGTAACCCAATAACGTAAGAACAAATAATGGAATTTGGATATCAAATGATAGTAAAAATGGAATTCGAAAAGAAGAGAGATATGTGCAATGCAAAATCTTCAGTTTGACAGTACACTGCACAGGTCTGAAAATAATGCGATATTTCATAAAATATACTGGAAAATGTGCTAAAAACACTATATCTGAAATATTGCACTATGTCTGTCTATTGCCTAAACACTATGTCTGAAATATTGCATTAATAGAAGTAAACGAATGAAAGATACCAAGGAAAGATAGATAATACAACAAAATTACTCACAAACGATGCACTGTATATCATATGATGTTAACCCAGCATACTAATGTCATTTGAAATGAGCACGTGAGATCGGTTAAAACTATGACCACGGTTACAGTAATTTAAATTGAAACATTAATATATGAAAGAAAACCATAAAATACCGTAGACATAAATTATTAGAAGTAAACACACAGTAAGTTATAATAAATCCTTATTTAATTTTTGAGAAAAACAATTATGTGAAAGAATTGTACATTTATTATCAGCAAAAAATAGAAATGAACTATATTGCCCTCTATAGTCCAATAAAATATTATTAGCTAAACGTATTTGCTATTCAAAGTGCTGCCATCTGTGTCCCATTTTAAAAAATAAAACACAAATAGAGTGTTGCAAGGAAGATATTTAAACTAAAATAAATATAAATATAAATATATATATATAAAATTATGTAAGCATGGAGCATAATTTGTAAAATTATTTACATTAAATGAAAATGATATATAAATATATATAGATAAATTGAAACAATAATAGAGAGTTTTAAAAAGATGATATATCTAGACATAAACTAGTTTGGCTTTCACCAGCAGAAATATTAGTTTAAAATAAAGAAAAAAATATAAATTTTCATGAAAAGTTCTTAAACACACATTTGATTTATTTTTAATGTATAAACAATTTCAAAGATGCAGACATTATAATTCCACCAACAACTTGTAACGTGCCCAAAAAAATAAATTTAGTTAAAAAGGGAAAAGTCACAAGTTAGAATCGAACCTTCGCCTCTTGGACAGCGAACGAATACGGTACATCAGCACCACGAAGACCATGCACATGAGTTCTAACTAATGGGTATTTGGAACATATGCTGAACTTTAAATTAGTGGTATAACTCCTATAACGTTCTTTAAATTCATTAAAATATGTGTGCACCATGTTTGGTGGTCCCTTTTGTGAGTTTACTCAATACGCTGTCCGTGCCTTTAAAATGAAAGTAAATATTTGAAACATATTAAGTAATTCTGTCCAATATCGAACCAGACTTTTACTATGTAATATAAATACGTGTATATTATACAACTCTAAATAAATTAAATCGTTACTATTGCTAACAATCATTTACCTGTGTTTAAAATATGTAAAATTGTATTATAAAAAAGGAAATAGTTCAAATAAAGCATAATATTGGAAAACTGTCTGAATCATCGGTAATATTTCAAATATTTTCATAATGTTGAATAGCGTTATGTTTCCAAATATTATTTTCCATTCATAAAACACCCTTACGAAAGTTTTATTTTTAACTATAAAGACAAAATATTAGTTACTTGTAGACTAAAAATCGATATTTACAATTAATAATAAAAAAAAAAATCCAAAGCAACTGATAAAACAATTTGCATAGGTTATGTCAGCACAACTGAATAATTTATCAATTTTTCAACAATCATTTTATATGTTTTTGTGTACGGTGATAGTTAAGGAAAGTATGAACAAAATTTCTAATAAAAAGCCAGAAAAGAATTTAATTAATTATTCTCATTTGACTATAATAAATTTATCATTATATATTGATTTTGTAATGCAGTTTAGTTTATTAATGCATTTTGGATGAGATGTGTTATTTGCCAATTTCTACTTTCCATAAATTAAAAATTTTTATCAGATATTTACACCAATTTTAATAGCTATTAATAAATAACTGCCATTTTAATTGCTTAATGTCATTAAATGCTATTTTAATTGCTATTAAAAGAAGCGACATTTAATGGAAATATGAGCAAAATATCTAATGGAAAATAAAGAAAATATTTAATTAAATATTCTCCTTTCACTGTATATCATTTAAGATTACGCATTGATTTTATAAAGAGGTTTTGTGTTTAGTTGATCAATACATTTTTGATATGGTGTATGAGTTTCCAATTTCATAAATAAATAGCAAGAATACAAAAAATGCTTGTAACATAATATAAAATGTCAAATTATCGGTTTTCAATGAGTAACAGCATATTTGCAACTATTTATTTTCTATAACCATATTATAAATGTTTTTTTTAAATTAATGTATCTTTACTCGTTCGTTTTTGGACGATTATGCACGCGTTCCTGTTGTCAGATAATAATAAACACTGTTTCGTACGAAATACCCATTACGATTACTCGACTTAAATACTATTTAACATGTATGGGAATTTCGTTCGAAGCAGTTTCATAAGTTCCAGAACCTCTTTGATCTAAGATATATTTTTCTTAGCGAAAGGGCACATATACAACAAATCGCAATATATATGGGTCGCCCAAATGAAAGTGGCACTACAGTCGGTTGGAGAAATGGTTTAATGGTATTAATATAAATTACTATACAAAAGAAAGAAATAATACAGACGTAACAGATAGGCTAGACAAAGTCACCTTGTAGGTTGAAACAAGTGCCCCAGTGGTAAACGAGACGATGGTTACCCTGGGTGAAAGAAGCTCCGGGGTTGGTTGTGGAACCAATTTTCAACGGCAGCTTGAACTTCATTATCGTCGGCAAATCGCTCTTCAGAGCTTTCCTGAATGGACCGAAGATGTAGTAGTCACACGGCGAGAGATCTGGACTGAAAGGGGGATGTTCGAGAACCTTCCCTGCGGTATTGCCGTAACAATGTTTGGCACGCCACAGCCACATGAGGACTAGCATAATCATGCATTCACATTTTGCATTCGACGATATATTTCACTAGCACTCATATTTTGAGTTGTTAAAAATTGCACGACAGCGCGTTGACACAGGTTGGAGGCATCCATGATGCGAACAATGCCTTTTAACCTGCTTCCACGCTATCACACACGCATCTGGCGGGAACTGGCGATATCGCATGCATTTCTAGCACTCTGCGCCCTCTATAGGAACATGCGCAGTCATCTTTCTCTTTAAATGGTGGAGTTATTACAGCAATGCCACTTTCATTTGGGCGACCATTATATTTTAACTAATACTTGACATGAAAAGCTTTTATTAGACACTCGACGAATTCGCAAGCTAATGTTAAACCAATGAAGTGGCTCTTTACAAATTCTTCCTTTGCATTTCAACAAATTTAAGGGGTTTAAGGACTCATAAAATTGGAAAAAAAAGAAAATAATGACCATTTTTAACATTTAATATCTTCAAATGTATATGATTTAAAAAGACAATTTTTATTGGGATGAAAAGATATAAGCGTGTTCTTTCGTTTCACATATTTAAAAAGTTACAAGATGTAGAATTAATATTTATAGGGGGCTTCAAACTGTCAGACATTTGTCGAGCAGAAAATTGACATGACATTTTACGTGCGCGATTACAAAATATTTTTTGCATCTAGAATAAAAATTTGGAGCCTAATTACACTTCATATTGTAATATTTACACTGAACCTAAATAAATTTGTATTTAAAGCATTTTTATATTTTTAATGCAAAGTTATATGAGCTAATGAAATTTTTTTAAATTTTCAACATTATAATCTCTTAACAATTCTTTTTTTTTATAGTAAAAATGAAATTTTAGGTTCAATTTATGTAGACTAACATGACACATACTTTTGGAAAATTTCATGAAACAATATTGATAAGTTTTTGAGATATCATGCGTGTTATGCCGAAAAACATCGTTTTGAGAAAAATGATGTTTTGCTTCTGCTTTGAGTATGCTTCAGCTTTGAGTGGGTATAATTATAAAAGCCATAACGTCTGTTCTAATGGGAATTTCAAGAAAACATTTACACTAAAATGTTCAGAAAAAATAAAAGTGTAATATATAAAAAAAATTAAAAATTCGAAAATTTTGAAGGTTTAAGAGTCCCGAGACCCCTTAAAAGATTTTATTTTTACATAGAATACAGAAAGTATAGTGTATAAAAATATAGTGTGGCGACTGGTTAATGAAGTAATGCTTTAATAATGTAATCCGAAAAAGGTTGAACGATGCTGATCAATAAATGTCGGTCGCAGCGAGATCTGGTGTCTTTCAACATGTATGAGCACTGAATTGAGAAAACGTTTCGGGCGGTAAATCACAACTTATACCATGTTTACGTTCACCAGATGTCGCTGCAATCGCAGCGATATCTGGTGACGTTTATCCCCATTTGTCGTTCATAATCGTTCGACATTTATGTGGTTCAATTTTTTAGCACATTTTGGAATAGCCGGTTGCCACATTATATCTTCAAGACTTCCACATTATATCTTCTACCCATGGTTGATGTTTAACGTTGTATCTTTCTTCTTTTGTGATTGCAGTTTATTTCTGAGGAAACTTTTCATTTCATAACCAACCAACCAAACTTTTTCACGAAATTGAAACTGCCCACCGATGTAAACTGCAACCAAAAAGTAGAAAGTGAGAGAACAGAGCGTTAGACATCAACTTTACATACCATGAGAAAAAAAGAATTAAAATAATGAAATGCAACCGACAAATTTGAAAAAGAAATATTCCATTGGTTTAAGAAACTGCATTAGTCACACGAAGATTCTCGCTCGCTAATATTAAACCTATGGGAGCGTTCTTTTCAAATTTCTCGCTTGCATTTTAATAAATATTTTTAGATTTTTTTCACGCAATAGTTCAGGCCGATCTCTAACGTTGTTATTTTGCACTTTTTCTATTTTGGTTGAAGTTTATTTATAAAGTTACTTTCACTTTTGGTACCGGTTCCGAATTTATTAAAATTGTTATGAAATTCATTTCTTATTTAAGGTAAAGTTAAGAGAGTCTGTGCACAATTCAAAAGAATAACAATAAAAAATCTAAATATTAATTTTTTGCTAAACTATCCACAACTAATTTTTACTTCATTTGTTTTTTATGCATTTCCATTGCTATTTTGTTGTTTTGTTCTAATTTAATAGGACAGTTATAATGAAACCAAAAAAATTATTTTGCGCAATCTGTCCTTACAGGGTTGGTGTGATTGCGCACATGGGTAGGAGAGATTGTTACTAATAATAACTACAATTAAATTGTTAACAATAATAATTACACTTAAATGACATTGTTGTAAGGTTTTTGTGAAGAAATATTATTGTATTAGGAGTGAATATTTTAACCTAATGATTAAAGAATCAGAAAAAGGAAATAATTTTAAAAATATTAAAAAATGTCAATTAAAGGGGAAAAAATTAAAGAATCAGAAAAAGCAAGTCCAGATAAGATTACAAAATAACATTAAGTTATTTGAAAACACGTTTAAGTTAAAATTAGTCCATTTTCATTTTTCATTTTTTATGCAAATTTACCAATAAGCTGCGTAATATCTCCTAGCATGGAAACTAATGGGAACAATGCGCCATCTCTCCTCAGGTGCATATGCGCAAACTTCCCAATTTCGGAAGGAGAGATTGCGCGGCCTTTTATTTAAACATGGCTGCTACTAAAACGAACCGTTGATGTTCACATTGTTAGTCTAGATCAGTAGCTTATGAGAAATCGTTTAAGTTTAAAATATTTTGTACTACTGACATTGTATAGAAATTCTGAAGCTATGAAAATTCAAGCACTTACTTTGGGAAAACAAAACAAAATAGCAATGCTCTATCTTAGACGCTCCAAACAATCAACGTGCACTTTCAAGTAGACACTCCACTACTGCTGTTGTACAACTACCTGAAGTCGCTGAGCGCTCACTCTAACCCTTCCCCCGAATCGCAATCTCTTCCGTGCGCAATCTCTTCGACAACTTCATCTCTCCTGGCTTTACCTTATATTGACGAGAATAACTATCAAATCTTTTTTTAAATACGTTTCGGTGAATCTATTTTCTCATTATGAACTATCTTTACACTTTTCATTAAAAAATTGTTTAATGTTAAATCACTAAAATCTATGTTTTTCCAATGGGATTCGAGTTGGTCCGTTTTTTGAGTATCACTCATAAAAACACAATAATCTCCTTTTTAGAAGTTGCTTGCAAATTTTGTAGAAACCAACCTCGTAGGTTATTTCTGTTGCAAATGTTGTAGAACCTTACCTCGAAAATTATTCTTCGTAATTACTTCGTGACAGTTTGATAACCCAACTTTTTTTTCAATCATCCTACGTCATCATTCATTCGTTAAACCATTCATTAAGAACTATCATTTTTATATTTTGTATTTCTGAGTATCTGAGCCTTTTAGGACTGGGTGGTTTGTCATAAAGTGACGAAACTGAATAAATCTGAACCCATACGACCATGTGAGTATTAGGACTTCAAAGGAGTTACAATGTTGATGCAAAAGTTCGAGCCATTCGATCGATTTTATCGATAATAGTTACATAACTATAATTTAACTTTATTAGGACCATAATATCGTCGATAATATGGTCACATGTGCTTAATAATATGGTCACATGTGCTTAATAATATGGTCAAGTAACCGTTACCTTCAAAGAACTGTCGGATGTCTGGACTGCTGCAGCCTTTTAACAGTGTATAATTGTTTTCAGATAAGGAATCTTAATCGGATCAAAAAGGTTTGAAATGACGAAAAATGTATTTATTATTATTATTATTGTCATATATATTATGAAGCAAGAAGCCCTAAAATTGTATGTCCGCGGTAATTTCAAAAACTACCCGATGGATTTTTTTGCGGTTGCACCATCGGATATAGAAAATTCCCGCTGTCATTATGATGTATAATATACCAATATAATTATGATTTTTGATAATGAAATTTGATGTATTATCCTTATTTTGGACAAAAAGGTTGCCATTGGTAAATGCTTTTCATCTTGGCGAAGGTATATTATGCTATCCTTTGGTTAATAGTCTTTGGGAAAAGGCTGTATTAGTTAGAGATAAAAAAAAATAGAAACACCTAAAATATATATATATATATATATTTCTAATTTTATTTAAACTACAAAGAAAAAAGTTTTAATGAGAAATAATATTATAAAACGAGGATATTTAATTTAATATGAAATTAATGTTGTTCACCGATTAAAAAAAAATATTCAACATCAAAGACGGCCATTGAAACAATATTCGGCATTTTATCACTTTTGCTGCTTATATTTGGCACCTGGATAAGATAAAAAATTACTTTGATGGCATCTTGCTTTATAACATACAGTCGAACCCGGTTAAGATGCTCACAGTTAATACGCGATACCGCTTAATACGCGGAATTTTTCCGGACCCTTGAATGTCACCCATAAGACTAATGCAAAAATATCACGTTCAATACGCGAACGGTTACTACGCGATCCCGCTTAATACGCGAATTCATAGACAAATGTGGGAATTTCTTTTCTTTTCTCTAGTGTTCCTTTTTATTCTGATATCTACCAAACTTTACGAATAGTAATGTTTACCTGATTTAATGGCAGATTAATTAAGGCGAATGTTACTAATCCGAAATGGTGGTACATAACAAAAACATTTTAATATAGAAAATAGTTATTGAGTTAAAAAGAAGGCACAAACTGTGTCAGATAAATTGGACATAATACTAAAATATGAGTTTGAAATGCATGGTAAATAAAAAATACCATTATCAAAATAAATAAATATTTCGAAATTAATATTATGTATCTTGTTAAAAAAATCCAGACATAATCGACAAAATTAAAATAATTATAAGATGAAGACTGATTATAAGGTTACTCATTATCAGAAGTACTAAATATGATTTTAATAATTGGGCTGTTCTGCAAAGATTTAATATTTTTGATTTGTGCTAAAAAAATTAGGCTAGGAAGAAAATTGGTTTTGTTGCTTTATTTCTGGTTGCACCGTATTAATCAACAATAAAGTCAAATTTGAATCCAACTTTTTTTCAGTTATTATTTCAATCGATCCTATGAAAATATCAATGAGTTTTCAATGAATTGAAATCAATTTAAATACAGTTAAATTTTAATCTAAATATACATAAAAGGAACAATTTTCTTCTGTAAATGTATAAACTAAAGTAAAGAACTCCTCTAAAGTTCGTTTAGACAATTATATGTGTAAATAATCTCAGTTCCTGCAACATTATGTAAATCACGTTTAATACGCGACATTTTCCTATTCCCTTGAAATGCGTTTTAACCGGGTCCGACGTACATGAAAGTCGTGACAGTCGCAGCAGAGGATTTTTTTAAATATTTTTTTATATGTATCGTAAATTTTAGCTCTCATTTACAGATGATTTTTTCATTTCCAGTTGAATTTTTATGTATGATGTCGAGAATGTTTTCACTTGATAGAATTTTAAAAATAATTACAAATTATGTTGGCTTTGAACATTATAGATAAATGTATTTAGAGGTATCCTTAAAACATTATGGTACCCTTGCGAAGCCGGAGCGGGTTGCTAGTTATTTATATAATGCTTGAACCTTTAAACATGCCGTACAGTTGGTCCAATAGAAAAACTCCTAAAATTACAACCGTACTAGCCATAAACCGACAGACCGACAAACCTTTGAAGGCAAAAATTTAAATTCAATTATTTAAAAACACTGCTTTTCAGAGCTATCCCCCCCCTAAACTGTTGACAAGTTACGAATATAGATATTTCTTTTTAAAAACAAGTAAAGGGAATTAAATCCTCTACAAACTATACCTGAAAACAAACAAATTTTCTTTTCAAGTTAAAACAAACAAAATTATCATATTTTATGGATTTTGAATATTTTATTATAAATTAAAAAAAGTATTTCTGGTATATTCGACAAAACAATACCCAGTTTAAACTAGTCAAATGTGCTTATCCCAAAACTTTCTTCAATCTCACACAGGTTTCGCATGTACTAAAAACGAATCAGCACCAATTTATATCAAGGTCTAACTAAATCTAAAGTTTTATTAAATTCCGTGCGTTAGTTCTTGAGTTATGACTATTGCTAAAATCGTGTAAATCCTGAGAAATGCATCATGGCATCGCCACCTGTTGGGAGATTTAGACCAAAACCTAATCATCAACAACTTATGTCAACGTCTAACTGAATCTGAAGTTTGATGAAATTCTGAGCATTAGTTCTTGAAGTACAGTTATCGATAAAATCATGAAAAAAGTAGCATAGCAGTGCCACCTGTTAAGATATCTGCACAAAAACGTCATCAACGTCTATTTATGTCAAGGTCTAAATAAATCTGAAGTTTGAAGAAAATAAGTGCGTTCGTTCTTGAGATAGAGCTATTGTGGAAATCGGAAAAATATGTAGCATAGCAGCGCCATCTGTCAGGCAATTTTCACCAAAAGATAATCCGCACCAATTTATACTAGGGACTAACTGAAAATAAAGTTTTATTAAATTTCGTGCATTAATTCTTGAGATAGAGTTCCCACAAAATTTTTGTCACATACATACAGACAGACAGAGTCACAAACTCACAGCCAGACATTTTCTAAAACAGTCAAATCCTGTTCAGGACCTTTTAAAACATATAAATCCGTCGAAAACAAGAAGTCGAAAATTTTCACGAGTCCAATACTCTTTTCTTGTTAAGATAGTAGAAAATAAAAAGAAATGATGACTCAAAAATGTTGACCATGGAATTCAAAATCGTTAATAATCTAAATAGTAATAATGTAAATTAATTTAATTTAATTTTTAATAATTAATACTTATGTTTTCTCTCTTATATATGCACCGCTAATGATGTTTAAGTTCTGAACTCACCATCTATCTTTCGATCAATGTCCGTCATTTAAACCTTTCTATTTCCTTGAAACTTTGTTTTTCTTAATTTCAGTAAATTTTCATTAATGTATTTTTTGAAAAAACTTGTCATCATTTATATTCGGAAAGTTTTTAAGCAGATATGTTTTTCTAAATTAATTAATATTTATATTTTCTCTTATATATTCACCGCTGATGTTTTAGTTGTGAACTCACGATCTATCTTTCTATCAATGTTCGTCATTTCAACCTTTCTATTTCCTTGAAACTTTTTTTTTTTTTTTTTTTTTTTTTTTTTAAGGAAATTTCCATTAATGTATTTTTAGAAAAAACTTATCATCAGTAACATTCGAAAACTATTTAAGCATATATGTTTTTCTAAATTAAGTAATATTTATATATTCTCTTATATATCCACCACTAATGATGTTTTAGTTCTGAACTCATGATCTATCTTTCGATCAATGTTCATCATTTCAACCTTTCTATTTCCCTAAAACTTCACTTTTTCTATATTTCAGTCAAATTTCATTAATGTATTTTTAGAAAAAACTTATCATCAATAATATTCTAAAAATTTTTAAGCATATATGTTTTTCTAAATTAATTAATATTTATATTTTCTCGTATATATCGAACGCTAATGATGTTTAGGTTCTGAACTCACGATCTATCTTTCGATCAATTTTCATCATTTCAACCTTTTTATTTCCTTGAAACTTTGTTTTTCTTCATTTCAGTAAATTTTCATTAATGTATTTTTAGAAAAAACTTATCATCAGTAACATTCGAAAACTATTTAAGCATATATGTTTTTCTAAATTAAGTAATATTTATATTTTCTCTTATACATCCACCGCTGATGATGTTTTAGTTCTGAACTCACGATGTATCTTTCGATCAATGTTCTTCATTTCAACCTTTCTATTTCCTTGAAACTTTGCTTTTTTTTATTATTTAAGGAAATTTCCATTAATGTATTTTTAGAGAAAAATTATCATCAGTAACATTCGAAAACTATTTAAGCATGTATGTTTTTCTAAATTAAGTAATATTTATATATTTTCTTATATATATCCACCACTAATGATGTTTTAGTTCTGAACTCATGATCTATCTTTCGACAATTTTCAACATTTCAACCTTTCTATTTCCTTGACACTTTGTTTTTCTTAATTTCGGTAAATTTTCATTAATGTATTTTTAGAAAAACTTGTCATCATTGATATTCTAAATTAATTATTATTTATATTTTCTCTTACATATCCACCGCTGATGATGTTTTAGTTCTGAACTCACGATGTATCTTTCGATTAATGTTCGTCATTTCAACCTTTCTATTTCCTTGAAACTTTGTTTTTTTTCTAATTTAAGGAATTTTCCATTAATGTATTTTTAGAAAAAACTTATCATCAGTAACATTCGAAAACTATTTAAGCATTTATGTTTTTCTAAATTAATTAATATTTTTATTTTCTCTTATATAGCCACCGCTGATGATATTTTAGTTCTGAACTCACGATGTATCTTTCGATCAATGTTCGTCATTTCAACCTTTCTATTTCCTTGAAACTTTGTTTTTTTCTAATTTAAGGAAATTTCCATTAATGTATTTTTAGAAAAAACTTATCATTCGAAACATTCGAAATTTCAGTAACATTCGAAAACTGTTTAAGCATGTATGTTTTTCTAAATTAAGTAATATTTATATATTCTCTTATATATCCACCACTAATGATGTTTTAGTTCTGAACTCATGATCTATCTTTCGATCAATGTTCGTCATTTCAATCTTTCTATTTCCTTGAAACTTCGTTTTTCTTAATTTCAGTCAAATTTCATTAATGTATTTTTAGAAAAAACTTATCAACAATAATATTCGAAAACTTTTTAAGCATATATGTTTTTTTCTAAAAGTTTTCTTCCACCATCCTTTTTAACATTAAAAAGTAATTTAAATGACTTGAGGTGACTTCGTAAATATATTTTTAACAACGAACTCTCGTCTTTCAGCGTAATCTGTTATGTAGTGTTGCCACAATGTTACACGAAACTTTAAATGAAAAATAAAACCCCGTATTTTTCCTGTAAAGGAAAATTTCAAATTATAATTTAAGCTTCTAGCTTTATATTCTCTAATGAGGTTAAACTCAGCAATGTGATATTGTTGAATCTTGAATCTTTTTTTCAGTTTTTACAAAATAGTGAAATTTAATACATTTCTTTTATTAAAAATGTGATTTGGCCAGAGGTTATATTCAACGAAGAGAAAATTACATCCTCGTAAGCAAAATTCTTTTCAAATTGTTTATCAAAGATATATCTTTAAAAATAAAAGTCATTTAAACGAACGCAAAATACCTTTTACATTTTAGTATCATGGCGTTAGCTAAATATTATTTGCTAGTACTAAAATTATTTAAAGGAAATCGGAAATAAATAACTTTTTAGTACACATAAAATTCAATGAATAAACTTCCCTTTAATTATTTTAGAGATCTATGCGTACATTAATAAATGTAAACTATTAGCAAATATTATTTTTGATTAAATATATCCATGCACCATAATTTATAATATATAAATTTATAATTTTATTAATAAATTATAAATATATAAATTAATAAATATAATTTATAAATTTATAATGTATAAATTTATATTTATAAATAAATTATAAATATATAAATTAATAAATATAAATTTATAAATAATAAATATATAAATTCATAAATATAAATTTATAAATTAATAAATACAAATTTATAAATAATAAATATATAAATTAATAAAAATGAATTTTTAAATTTATAATATATAAATTTATAAATAATTTATAAATATATAAATTAATATTTATAAATATTTATTAGAAAAACCTATCTATTATACACTTAACCATATTGAATAAGAAATATACTCATGTATAAGTAGACCCCCAAATTCGAAAGTAAAAAGAAGTGAATACTAATATTTCCTAATGAATTTTTCGTCTTATTTAATAAAAGAATTCGTAATAATTATCTTAGATTAAATAAAGCCAAGATAATTATATTAAACACTTGTATTCTATATGTTTTTCCTTTATGGAGACGAATTATACAAGAGTATATACCGCAGTACTTTCAGTCGTATTTAATGTTACATTGAAAATATTTCACCTTACAATTCACTTGCTTTAATTCTAAATCAATGCACTACTTTAAGCGTTACCCAAGAACCAACCACTTACACGTAGTAGCTTCTTACATTCCCTTCAGGTGCTTCATTACGTGAATCCCATTACCTGTCACGTTTCAGGATTCTTCTTTAACGCCGCATTTTGCTCGATTGCAGCACCATCTACGATTATCAGAAAACAAATGTTAAATACAAAAGTTACGCATTTTATTACGTAGATTACGAATCTGCAATAAAAAATTGGGGTTCTCATTTAATTTTAAAGTTGCACCTCCCTCACTCCCAAGGGGTTCAATTTTGGTATCACTGAGTAGATTGTTTTTATATTGAACACGTATTTTTCCTTTTTTCAATCCAATGTGTATGTCACGAATTATTCGATCGTTTCCAGATTTTTCGGACACGCGGTATAAGAAAATATTTACATTACAGCATACAAAGAAGGAAACTTGTAAATTGGTTTTTAAATTATCGGTGGGTGGAAGTAGGCAGGGAAAATTATTATTAAGATTGTCTATAAGATATCCCAGCACACAAATTTACATAGAAGATTTCTCGGAATTTTACACTAAAGTTCCAAAAGTTTATGGGAACTAGCATTTAACCTTTTCAGGGGCAAAGTACTTCCAGTACTAAAATTTTGAAATAAATGACTGGCACCGGGATTTACAAAAAAAAAAATCGTTTTGAAATAAGAAAAAGACAATATTTCACATACATATTAAATGGAAAAGATTTTAGCAAAATTCTGGTGCCATTGTGGCGTTTGGGAATTAAAATTAAGTGGTTTCATAAATATACCATTGTCCCTGAAAAGGTTAAAGCACAGAGTAAGGAGATTTAAACAGAGAATCAACTCTCATAGACTTCAATGGTAACTTCTTTAACATGGAATTACACATAGACAGTGGCGATATCTGCGGATGACGCAGAAACTACGCTCATAACAGAAGCGAGGTTTCTACTAACGGCTATATATCGTTTTCTTGGCGTCAAATGAGGGAAGGGGAAAAAACGGCGACTGCTTGTTGCTACTTGTTATTTAAATCTTATTTTTGATATTATTTAACATCGTACAATCCGCAATTATTATTTTTTCAATTGCATGCATATTTATAAGCATATAAAATTCTTCGAATTTTCAAGAAATTAGAATCATTAAATTAACCTTCGTACCCTGTTGAAATTTTACTCAACGTTGATAAAAACATTCCACACCAGTATTTGATTTTGAAAATGACTTAACATAGTTATTTAACTTACTTTTTTTTTTTTTTACTTGCACTACTACTTTTACTACTACTTTAACTTACATTTATTTAACTTACTAAAAAATCTGGTTCCAATCGAATTAAATAAATTATAGAAGTGGGTCTATTCGACCCAGGGTAGGAAGGTTAAACACGGTGTTATACAATGATAGTGTAAAATTCTGATGAATTGCTTATTCTTTTAATTTTAAAAATAAACAGGTATTCATCAGCAACGAATAAATTAAAGTGGAAAGTAAAAATAAACGCTTTTAAAATTTGTAAAAAATATAAAAATAAGATGTTTATATTTCCCGAACAGATGCAAAAACATTTTCAAATATTTTAAGCAATTAATTTCTAAATTCTATTAAATTTATCGGGAAAATTTTAAAAGTATTGGAAATTCATATCGAAAATTTAGCATTCATAATTTTACGTCTAAATCCATTATGTAAACATTCTATTTTCATTTCAGATAAAAATGAAATTTGAAAAATCGTCTGCATCCTCATAGGAAAGCATTATAGCCTAAAAAAATGTTCTTTATTTTCCGAATGAATGAACCAAATTTAACCAAAGGCTATACAGCTAATTCCGGATACCTGGCCAACATACCAACTAAAAATCAACCTAATCGGACCATTTGTACGGAAAACAGACAGATGGAAACCGCGTCTCCACAGTGAGCCTTAACATGACGTTTCGGCAAAAATCTGTCAACACTGAATATATATAAAATATTTCAAACATTACGGAACTTGAAAAACAAGAACAAACATAACACATGAAAATAAATCATAACTTACATTTTGAAGAATTATAATGACCTATTGGATCTTCAAAGAGTAATTTTAATAATAAATATTAATCAAGATTCAAAAATCAAATAGCGAACGCCGAAAATTTGCACTTGTGCAAATGACAACAGCAAAAGCTGTCAAGCTGAATAGGGTTACAATTAACACGTTCCCTGCCAAGCTAAAAATTCCGGAATTTTCATTTTATTTAGAAAGTTCAAATTCATACCAGAAAAAACTAATAGCAATATTTACTTTGTTTTATTACAGACATTTCATGATTACATAAAATAAAAATTCTTCTTTTGAAATTTTCGGTGCGAATAACTAATTTTAGATTAAAGAAACGTAGATAGCACTACGAGTATACTCGTAGTTGGCAGCCAACGTGTTAAACGGAAATCACGAACAAAATAGCCAAAGCGATGATTTAGTTTATAAGTCATCCGCCGCAGTCGTTCTTTTCAGGCGAAGTTGGATCTCTGTCTTACTCTGTGGGTTAAAGGAAACAAGAAAGTAATATGTTTTTAAAGGCGGGAAAAATTGACAGGAAATTGGTAAAAATAATTGAATGAGTTTGAGTTCTAATTTTATTCCAAACTCATTGATATTTTTCTAGTCTAGCTCAACTCTTGCCCAATTGTCAAAAGAATCACCGTAATTTCCGGCGTATAATCCATGAATCAAACAATCGTTTTTCGACACAGAAATTTTATTTTATAAAATGCAACTTACTAGATCGCTGTAAATAGTTCACTTCATCTATTGAATAAAATTTCTGATTTGAAACAGAATTGTTTGATCCGCGGATTATACGCCAGAAATTACGAAAATCAAATTTAACACAACGCTCACAGAAAGTAAAACACTTTTACGAGTTTTAAATCAATGTATTCGTTCCTGGACAACATTGATTTTCTGCTATATCTCTGTGTATACATTTAACACATTTGCATTCTTAGCAAATACCATATGCGTATGTTTCAGGAATTACATTTTACCAGGAAGGTTTCCATAATTTACTGACAGACGTTTCGTGGTTACATAAAGAGAAAATTCTTCTTTCGGAATTTCTGGTATGAATTCGAAATTTTTTAATATTAAATAAATTACTGAAATGCACGAATATATGGTCTAACCATGCAAATGGGTTAACTCGTTACACACCTTTAAATAAATAAGTACAGAAATTAAAAAATAAATAAATAAAAGTTTTAGGGCATTATTGAATATCGGCAATATGGAGTTAATTTACATATTTTTCAGTGGAAAAATGTTTTGTTTTCCAAAAATTATTGTATTTATCCATTTTCAAATACAACTAAAATTATTTTCATTGTGGTTTTCAAAAAGATAAGGAATTTGTTACTTTGATTGTAAAACTTTGATTGTTACTTTGATTGTTTAAGTCGTAATATCCTCGCTTCCATGTCAAACTATCGAATGTGAAAAAAATGCATTTTTCATAAATTTTAAAAATGAGCCGATTGTCACCGCTAAATTAGCATGTATGCCAGTTTCGTCTGCTTTTTCATTCAGAAATTCCGAGTCCATATAAAAAATTTCAAATAGAAATTTTTGCTTTATTTAATAACAGACATTTCGTGATTTTTTTTTAAACTAAATTATTTTTTTCTGAAAATTTCCTGTATTAGATCCGTGTCTCTGAATAAAACAGTAAGGCAAAACTGACAACCCTGTTCTTCACAAAAATTGTATTACTATTCTTACTAGGCGAAGTATTCTAATAAAATGTAGTGGTGATGATCGGCCATATTTTAAAAGTAATGAAAAATGCATTTTTTCATATTCGATAGTTGTATATGGTAGCTACGATATAAGAAAAATAGTTTTGTTAGGCTGCATCAAAAATACTTTCGTTTTTTGAATTTTTTTATACCAAAGCCTGTAGCTGGCACTTTATCACCACTATTGTTGAATCTAAAATGTTATTTCAGAGAATACATGTCCCTCTATATCGTATAATCATACAATTCTTCCTTTCCTTTTTAGGTGACGTAAAGAGTGATAGAAATGTTGAGATTTTATGCATCTTCAGACGTGAGTTTAAATTAGGCCTTAAAACCAATGAAGCCATCCTCAAAACTCGTGCAGTTGCATGCCAAGACAAGAGTTAGTATGTCCGGACAGTACAAAACAAATCCAAACGTTTTAAAGTAGGGGATCTGGCCCTTGAAATCAAACCCAGAAGTGAGAGGGGAATTTTGACAAGTTTAAACGCAAAGAGAGGAGAAAACATTCTTCGCAATAAATTTTGATGCTAAAAATTAACAAAACTACGTATTCAACAATTATTAATGTTTGAATATGTAGTTTTGTTAATTTGTAGATTGAAAATGTATTGCGAAGTCCTTTTTCGTTAAGAGAAGCGTCTTTTTTCTCTTAAACCGGTCAAAATCCACCTTTCACTTCTGGTTTTGATTTAAAGGCTAAGATCTCCTTCCTTGAAACGTTTGGATTTGTTTTGAACTGTCCGGACACAACTCTTGTCGTCGCCTGCAACTGCATGAGATTTGAGGTCAATTTCATTGGTTTTAAGGCCTAGTTTAAAATCATGCCTTAAGATGCATAAAATATCAACATTTGTATCACTTTTTACATAACCTAAAAATGAAACAAAGAAGTCTGTATGATTATGTAATATAGAGGGACATGTATTCTCTTAAATAACATTTTAAGTTCAACAATAGGGGTGATGAGGTCTATAGTCTTTGGTATAAAAATTCAAAAAACAAAGATACTTTTGATACAGCCTAATGATTACAACTGAATAAAAAGACAGACTAAACCGGCGATTCAAAATAGTGGTAATGGCGATTATCTTGAATCGCGCGCGCGCGCACTGATGATAGAAAGATACTTGAGATAACCAAAAACATACAAATAAAGTATAGTTTTCAGATATGGCATTTCTTTTACAAGGGGTTCTGTGCATATTAAAACACGAATTCAAATTTCTTATACTGATCCCTTTTTCCTATAATCTACATTTAGAAAAAAATGTTGTCCTGTGCCTAAAAAAATACATTGAAGTCCCATTTTTTTATGATTCTTTACAACTCTATTACGATCGAGACTTACCTAGTTGTAATACTTTGAAGTTTAAGAATTTTCAGTGTTTTTGTATTTAAAAGTACGCCTTTTTCGTATTTTAGTATTTATGCAGTCTCTTGTAATACAAATATCACATATGAAGGATAGCCTAATTTGTATACATTTTTGTAATTATTAGTGAGATTCCGTTATTATCGGTTTAAGAGATAATAATTATTACCACTATTTGAATCAGCCGGTATATAGGCAATTCAAGATTTAAGACTTTCATTTGTCATCTTGAGCTATTTCGAATGTTATATAAGGAGAACAAAGATAAATTATATTTGTGAAGATTCAATGAATCACTAATTAGTTGAAGATATGTAGCTCTGAATTGTCAAGTTTCCTTCAAACATTATAATGAGATGCAGCTTTCTCAAAGTACTGGAGCGTATCACTTACCGATATATTAAGATTGGCAGTAAATACGCTAATAATTCGTCGACTTTCCTCTATTCACGTGATTTGAATAGATAGTATGGAATATAAATGAAGTTAAATAGATTTAAAGAAACAAAAGTGAGGACAATTCGAAGTGATTTGAATTTACAATTTCATATGGCATATTTGTTTCAACAAAATATACAGGATGATTCAGAACCATTTTCTTTAGTATGAATAATAATAACGTCGTGGTAAACAACGATAGAAAATAAAAGATTTGAACAGAATAACAGAACTTCTCTTTGCCTACTTTATGACTGTTAAATGTGACTTCCCTTGGTCAAATGGGGTCATTTAAAATCAATGTTTTTTGTACGATTTCTAAAGAATAGTTATGCAGAATTTTGTTTCAATATTTACTATTTATCTCTATGTTTTATAGTGAAAATTTTAATGTCAATTTATGTTGTGAATATGTTTACCGAATATGTTTACCATATGTACCTTTCAATTAATTGCATATTTATTAAACAAATATTGCCGATGTTCCTAATGATAAAAATTTTGGTATTTCATCATGTGACATATTGTAATATAGTTAAAATAAATCAAATATTAAAAAAATATTTCATTTATTTATTAGTTAATTAAATACATTTTTTATAATAAAATGCAAAATGCAAAATGCAAAATGCAAAAAAAAAAAAAAAAAAAAAAAAAAAAAAAAGGCAGTATTTCATAATTGTGATATATATATATATATATATATATATATATATATAATTATAATACCTTTGAATTCAAAATACATCAAACGCGTTCTTGCAACAGATCTAACCAAATATCCAATTTAAAGATAGGTAATTTTAAAATGTATACAGGATACTATTAAATTAATAAATAATTAACAAATTCAAACATCAAATTACCGAAGCTCCAATGCAGATACGGGCACGCAGCCAAACATACATAATAGTTTTTTTTTTAATTAGAAAATAAGTAGATAAAATCATAAAAAATGCCATATAAATAGAACAGATGTAACCCAATAACGTAAGAACAAATAATGGAATTTGGATATCAAATGATAGTAAAAATGGAATTCGAAAAGAAGAGAGATATGTGCAATGCAAAATCTTCAGTTTGACAGTACACTGCACAGGTCTGAAAATAATGCGATATTTCATAAAATATACTGGAAAATGTGCTAAAAACACTATATTTCTGTCTGAAATATTGCATTAATAGAAGTAAACGAATGAAAGATACCAAGGAAAGATAGATAATACAACAAAATTACTCACAAACGATGCACTGTATATCATATGATGTTAACCCAGCATACTAATGTCATTTGAAATGAGCACGTGAGATCGGTTAAAACTATGACCACGGTTACAGTAATTTAAATTGAAACATTAATATATGAAAGAAAACCATAAAATACCGTAGACATAAATTATTAGAAGTAAACACACAGTAAGTTATAATAAATCCTTATTTAATTTTTGAGAAAAACAATTATGTGAAAGAATTGTACATTTATTATCAGCAAAAAATAGAAATGAACTATATTGCCCTCTATAGTCCAATAAAATATTATTAGCTAAACGTATTTGCTATTCAAAGTGCTGCCATCTGTGTCCCATTTTAAAAAATAAAACACAAATAGAGTGTTGCAAGGAAGATATTTAAACTAAAATAAATATAAATATAAATATATATATATAAAATTATGTAAGCATGAAGCATAATTTGTAAAATTATTTACATTAAATGAAAATGATATATAAATATATATAGATAAATTGAAACAATAATAGAGAGTTTTAAAAAGATGATATATCTAGACATAAACTAGTTTGGCTTTCACCAGCAGAAATATTAGTTTAAAATAAAGAAAAAAATATAAATTTTCATGAAAAGTTCTTAAACACACATTTGATTTATTTTTAATGTATAAACAATTTCAAAGATGCAGACATTATAATTCCACCAACAACTTGTAACGTGCCCAAAAAAATAAATTTAGTTAAAAAGGGAAAAGTCACAAGTTAGAATCGAACCTTCGCCTCTTGGACAGCGAACGAATACGGTACATCAGCACCACGAAGACCATGCACATGAGTTCTAACTAATGGGTATTTGGAACATATGCTGAACTTTAAATTAGTGGTATAACTCCTATAACGTTCTTTAAATTCATTAAAATATGTGTGCACCATGTTTGGTGGTCCCTTTTGTGAGTTTACTCAATACGCTGTCCGTGCTTTTAAAATGAAAGTAAATATTTGAAACATATTAAGTAATTCTGTCCAATATCGAACCAGACTTTTACTATGTAATATAAATACGTGTATATTATACAACTCTAAATAAATTAAATCGTTACTATTGCTAACAATCATTTACCTGTGTTTAAAATATGTAAAATTGTATTATAAAAAAGGAAATAGTTCAAATAAAGCATAATATTGGAAAACTGTCTGAATCATCGGTAATATTTCAAATATTTTCATAATGTTGAATAGCGTTATGTTTCCAAATATTATTTTCCATTCATAAAACACCCTTACGAAAGTTTTATTTTTAACTATAAAGACAAAATATTAGTTACTTGTAGACTAAAAATCGATATTTACAATTAATAATAAAAAAAAAAATCCAAAGCAACTGATAAAACAATTTGCATAGGTTATGTCAGCACAACTGAATAATTTATCAATTTTTCAACAATCATTTTATATGTTTTTGTGTACGGTGATAGTTAAGGAAAGTATGAACAAAATTTCTAATAAAAAGCCAGAAAAGAATTTAATTAATTATTCTCATTTGACTATAATAAATTTATCATTATATATTGATTTTGTAATGCAGTTTAGTTTATTAATGCATTTTGGATGAGATGTGTTATTTGCCAATTTCTACTTTCCATAAATTAAAAATTTTTATCAGATATTTACACCAATTTTAATAGCTATTAATAAATAACTGCCATTTTAATTGCTTAATGTCATTAAATGCTATTTTAATTGCTATTAAAAGAAGCGACATTTAATGGAAATATGAGCAAAATATCTAATGGAAAATAAAGAAAATATTTAATTAAATATTCTCCTTTCACTGTATATCATTTAAGATTACGCATTGATTTTATAAAGAGGTTTTGTGTTTAGTTGATCAATACATTTTTGATATGGTGTATGAGTTTCCAATTTCATAAATAAATAGCAAGAATACAAAAAATGCTTGTAACATAATATAAAATGTCAAATTATCGGTTTTCAATGAGTAACAGCATATTTGCAACTATTTATTTTCTATAACCATATTATAAATGTTTTTTTTAAATTAATGTATCTTTACTCGTTCGTTTTTGGACGATTATGCACGCGTTCCTGTTGTCAGATAATAATAAACACTGTTTCGTACGAAATACCCATTACGATTACTCGACTTAAATACTATTTAACAGGTATGGGAATTTCGTTCGAAGCAGTTTCATAAGTTCCAGAACCTCTTTGATCTAAGATATATTTTTCTTAGCGAAAGGGCACATATACAACAAATCGCAATATATATGGGTCGCCCAAATGAAAGTGGCACTACAGTCGGTTGGAGAAATGGTTTAATGGTATTAATATAAATTACTATACAAAAGAAAGAAATAATACAGACGTAACAGATAGGCTAGACAAAGTCACCTTGTAGGTTGAAACAAGTGCCCCAGTGGTAAACGAGACGATGGTTACCCTGGGTGAAAGAAGCTCCGGGGTTGGTTGTGGAACCAATTTTCAACGGCAGCTTGAACTTCATTATCGTCGGCAAATCGCTCTTCAGAGCTTTCCTGAATGGACCGAAGATGTAGTAGTCACACGGCGAGAGATCTGGACTGAAAGGGGGATGTTCGAGAACCTTCCCTGCGGTATTGCCGTAACAATGTTTGGCACGCCACAGCCACATGAGGACTAGCATAATCATGCATTCACATTTTGCATTCGACGATATATTTCACTAGCACTCATATTTTCCGTTGTTAAAAATTGCACGACAGCGCGTTGACACAGGTTGGAGGCATCCATGATGCGAACAATGCCTTTTAACCTGCTTCCACGCTATCACACACGCATCTGGCGGGAACTGGCGATATCGCATGCATTTCTAGCACTCTGCGCCCTCTATAGGAACATGCGCAGTCATCTTTCTCTTTAAATGGTGGAGTTATTACAGCAATGCCACTTTCATTTGGGCGACCATTATATTTTAACTAATACTTGACATGAAAAGCTTTTATTAGACACTCGACGAATTCGCAAGCTAATGTTAAACCAATGAAGTGGCTCTTTACAAATTCTTCCTTTGCATTTCAACAAATTTAAGGGGTTTAAGGACTCATAAAATTGGAAAAAAAAGAAAATAATGACCATTTTTAACATTTAATATCTTCAAATGTATATGATTTAAAAAGACAATTTTTATTGGGATGAAAAGATATAAGCGTGTTCTTTCGTTTCACATATTTAAAAAGTTACAAGATGTAGAATTAATATTTATAGGGGGCTTCAAACTGTCAGACATTTGTCGAGCAGAAAATTGACATGACATTTTACGTGCGCGATTACAAAATATTTTTTGCATCTAGAATAAAAATTTGGAGCCTAATTACACTTCATATTGTAATATTTACACTGAACCTAAATAAATTTGTATTTAAAGCATTTTTATATTTTTAATGCAAAGTTATATGAGCTAATGAAATTTTTTTAAATTTTCAACATTATAATCTCTTAACAATTCTTTTTTTTTATAGTAAAAATGAAATTTTAGGTTCAATTTATGTAGACTAACATGACACATACTTTTGGAAAATTTCATGAAACAATATTGATAAGTTTTTGAGATATCATGCGTGTTATGCCGAAAAACATCGTTTTGAGAAAAATGATGTTTTGCTTCTGCTTTGAGTATGCTTCAGCTTTGAGTGGGTATAATTATAAAAGCCATAACGTCTGTTCTAATGGGAATTTCAAGAAAACATTTACACTAAAATGTTCAGAAAAAATAAAAGTGTAATATATAAAAAAAATTAAAAATTCGAAAATTTTGAAGGTTTAAGAGTCCCGAGACCCCTTAAAAGATTTTATTTTTACATAGAATACAGAAAGTATAGTGTATAAAAATATAGTGTGGCGACTGGTTAATGAAGTAATGCTTTAATAATGTAATCCGAAAAAGGTTGAACGATGCTGATCAATAAATGTCGGTCGCAGCGAGATCTGGTGTCTTTCAACATGTATGAGCACTGAATTGAGAAAACGTTTCGGGCGGTAAATCACAACTTATACCATGTTTACGTTCACCAGATGTCGCTGCAATCGCAGCGATATCTGGTGACGTTTATCCCCATTTGTCGTTCATAATCGTTCGACATTTATGTGGTTCAATTTTTTAGCACATTTTGGAATAGCCGGTTGCCACATTATATCTTCAAGACTTCCACATTATATCTTCTACCCATGGTTGATGTTTAACGTTGTATCTTTCTTCTTTTGTGATTGCAGTTTATTTCTGAGGAAACTTTTCATTTCATAACCAACCAACCAAACTTTTTCACGAAATTGAAACTGCCCACCGATGTAAACTGCAACCAAAAAGTAGAAAGTGAGAGAACAGAGCGTTAGACATCAACTTTACATACCATGAGAAAAAAAGAATTAAAATAATGAAATGCAACCGACAAATTTGAAAAAGAAATATTCCATTGGTTTAAGAAACTGCATTATTCACACGAAGATTCTCGCTCGCTAATATTAAACCTATGGGAGCGTTCTTTTCAAATTTCTCGCTTGCATTTTAATAAATATTTTTAGATTTTTTTCACGCAATAGTTCAGGCCGATCTCTAACGTTGTTATTTTGCACTTTTTCTATTTTGGTTGAAGTTTATTTATAAAGTTACTTTCACTTTTGGTACCGGTTCCGAATTTATTAAAATTGTTATGAAATTCATTTCTTATTTAAGGTAAAGTTAAGAGAGTCTGTGCACAATTCAAAAGAATAACAATAAAAAATCTAAATATTAATTTTTTGCTAAACTATCCACAACTAATTTTTACTTCATTTGTTTTTTATGCATTTCCATTGCTATTTTGTTGTTTTGTTCTAATTTAATAGGACAGTTATAATGAAACCAAAAAAATTATTTTGCGCAATCTGTCCTTACAGGGTTGGTGTGATTGCGCACATGGGTAGGAGAGATTGTTACTAATAATAACTACAATTAAATTGTTAACAATAATAATTACACTTAAATGACATTGTTGTAAGGTTTTTGTGAAGAAATATTATTGTATTAGGAGTGAATATTTTAACCTAATGATTAAAGAATCAGAAAAAGGAAATAATTTTAAAAATATTAAAAAATGTCAATTAAAGGGGAAAAAATTAAAGAATCAGAAAAAGCAAGTCCAGATAAGATTACAAAATAACATTAAGTTATTTGAAAACACGTTTAAGTTAAAATTAGTCCATTTTCATTTTTCATTTTTTATGCAAATTTACCAATAAGCTGCGTAATATCTCCTAGCATGGAAACTAATGGGAACAATGCGCCATCTCTCCTCAGGTGCATATGCGCAAACTTCCCAATTTCGGAAGGAGAGATTGCGCGGCCTTTTATTTAAACATGGCTGCTACTAAAACGAACCGTTGATGTTCACATTGTTAGTCTAGATCAGTAGCTTATGAGAAATCGTTTAAGTTTAAAATATTTTGTACTACTGACATTGTATAGAAATTCTGAAGCTATGAAAATTCAAGCACTTACTTTGGGAAAACAAAACAAAATAGCAATGCTCTATCTTAGACGCTCCAAACAATCAACGTGCACTTTCAAGTAGACACTCCACTACTGCTGTTGTACAACTACCTGAAGTCGCTGAGCGCTCACTCTAACCCTTCCCCCGAATCGCAATCTCTTCCGTGCGCAATCTCTTCGACAACTTCATCTCTCCTGGCTTTACCTTATATTGACGAGAATAACTATCAAATCTTTTTTTAAATACGTTTCGGTGAATCTATTTTCTCATTATGAACTATCTTTACACTTTTCATTAAAAAATTGTTTAATGTTAAATCACTAAAATCTATGTTTTTCCAATGGGATTCGAGTTGGTCCGTTTTTTGAGTATCACTCATAAAAACACAATAATCTCCTTTTTAGAAGTTGCTTGCAAATTTTGTAGAAACCAACCTCGTAGGTTATTTCTGTTGCAAATGTTGTAGAACCTTACCTCGAAAATTATTCTTCGTAATTACTTCGTGACAGTTTGATAACCCAACTTTTTTTTCAATCATCCTACGTCATCATTCATTCGTTAAACCATTCATTAAGAACTATCATTTTTATATTTTGTATTTCTGAGTATCTGAGCCTTTTAGGACTGGGTGGTTTGTCATAAAGTGACGAAACTGAATAAATCTGAACCCATACGACCATGTGAGTATTAGGACTTCAAAGGAGTTACAATGTTGATGCAAAAGTTCGAGCCATTCGATCGATTTTATCGATAATAGTTACATAACTATAATTTAACTTTATTAGGACCATAATATCGTCGATAATATGGTCACATGTGCTTAATAATATGGTCACATGTGCTTAATAATATGGTCAAGTAACCGTTACCTTCAAAGAACTGTCGGATGTCTGGACTGCTGCAGCCTTTTAACAGTGTATAATTGTTTTCAGATAAGGAATCTTAATCGGATCAAAAAGGTTTGAAATGACGAAAAATGTATTTATTATTATTATTATTGTCATATATATTATGAAGCAAGAAGCCCTAAAATTGTATGTCCGCGGTAATTTCAAAAACTACCCGATGGATTTTTTTGCGGTTGCACCATCGGATATAGAAAATTCCCGCTGTCATTATGATGTATAATATACCAATATAATTATGATTTTTGATAATGAAATTTGATGTATTATCCTTATTTTGGACAAAAAGGTTGCCATTGGTAAATGCTTTTCATCTTGGCGAAGGTATATTATGCTATCCTTTGGTTAATAGTCTTTGGGAAAAGGCTGTATTAGTTAGAGATAAAAAAAAATAGAAACACCTAAAATATATATATATATATATATTTCTAATTTTATTTAAACTACAAAGAAAAAAGTTTTAATGAGAAATAATATTATAAAACGAGGATATTTAATTTAATATGAAATTAATGTTGTTCACCGATTAAAAAAAAATATTCAACATCAAAGACGGCCATTGAAACAATATTCGGCATTTTATCACTTTTGCTGCTTATATTTGGCACCTGGATAAGATAAAAAATTACTTTGATGGCATCTTGCTTTATAACATACAGTCGAACCCGGTTAAGATGCTCACAGTTAATACGCGATACCGCTTAATACGCGGAATTTTTCCGGACCCTTGAATGTCACCCATAAGACTAATGCAAAAATATCACGTTCAATACGCGAACGGTTACTACGCGATCCCGCTTAATACGCGAATTCATAGACAAATGTGGGAATTTCTTTTCTTTTCTCTAGTGTTCCTTTTTATTCTGATATCTACCAAACTTTACGAATAGTAATGTTTACCTGATTTAATGGCAGATTAATTAAGGCGAATGTTACTAATCCGAAATGGTGGTACATAACAAAAACATTTTAATATAGAAAATAGTTATTGAGTTAAAAAGAAGGCACAAACTGTGTCAGATAAATTGGACATAATACTAAAATATGAGTTTGAAATGCATGGTAAATAAAAAATACCATTATCAAAATAAATAAATATTTCGAAATTAATATTATGTATCTTGTTAAAAAAATCCAGACATAATCGACAAAATTAAAATAATTATAAGATGAAGACTGATTATAAGGTTACTCATTATCAGAAGTACTAAATATGATTTTAATAATTGGGCTGTTCTGCAAAGATTTAATATTTTTGATTTGTGCTAAAAAAATTAGGCTAGGAAGAAAATTGGTTTTGTTGCTTTATTTCTGGTTGCACCGTATTAATCAACAATAAAGTCAAATTTGAATCCAACTTTTTTTCAGTTATTATTTCAATCGATCCTATGAAAATATCAATGAGTTTTCAATGAATTGAAATCAATTTAAATACAGTTAAATTTTAATCTAAATATACATAAAAGGAACAATTTTCTTCTGTAAATGTATAAACTAAAGTAAAGAACTCCTCTAAAGTTCGTTTAGACAATTATATGTGTAAATAATCTCAGTTCCTGCAACATTATGTAAATCACGTTTAATACGCGACATTTTCCTATTCCGTTGAAATGCGTTTTAACCGGGTCCGACGTACATGAAAGTCGTGACAGTCGCAGCAGAGGATTTTTTTAAATATTTTTTTATATGTATCGTAAATTTTAGCTCTCATTTACAGATGATTTTTTCATTTCCAGTTGAATTTTTATGTATGATGTCGAGAATGTTTTCACTTGATAGAATTTTAAAAATAATTACAAATTATGTTGGCTTTGAACATTATAGATAAATGTATTTAGAGGTATCCTTAAAACATTATGGTACCCTTGCGAAGCCGGAGCGGGTTGCTAGTTATTTATATAATGCTTGAACCTTTAAACATGCCGTACAGTTGGTCCAATAGAAAAACTCCTAAAATTACAACCGTACTAGCCATAAACCGACAGACCGACAAACCTTTGAAGGCAAAAATTTAAATTCAATTATTTAAAAACACTGCTTTTCAGAGCTATCCCCCCCCTAAACTGTTGACAAGTTACGAATATAGATATTTCTTTTTAAAAACAAGTAAAGGGAATTAAATCCTCTACAAACTATACCTGAAAACAAACAAATTTTCTTTTCAAGTTAAAACAAACAAAATTATCATATTTTATGGATTTTGAATATTTTATTATAAATTAAAAAAAGTATTTCTGGTATATTCGACAAAACAATACCCAGTTTAAACTAGTCAAATGTGCTTATCCCAAAACTTTCTTCAATCTCACACAGGTTTCGCATGTACTAAAAACGAATCAGCACCAATTTATATCAAGGTCTAACTAAATCTAAAGTTTTATTAAATTCCGTGCGTTAGTTCTTGAGTTATGACTATTGCTAAAATCGTGTAAATCCTGAGAAATGCATCATGGCATCGCCACCTGTTGGGAGATTTAGACCAAAACCTAATCATCAACAACTTATGTCAACGTCTAACTGAATCTGAAGTTTGATGAAATTCTGAGCATTAGTTCTTGAAGTACAGTTATCGATAAAATCATGAAAAAAGTAGCATAGCAGTGCCACCTGTTAAGATATCTGCACAAAAACGTCATCAACGTCTATTTATGTCAAGGTCTAAATAAATCTGAAGTTTGAAGAAAATAAGTGCGTTCGTTCTTGAGATAGAGCTATTGTGGAAATCGGAAAAATATGTAGCATAGCAGCGCCATCTGTCAGGCAATTTTCACCAAAAGATAATCCGCACCAATTTATACTAGGGACTAACTGAAAATAAAGTTTTATTAAATTTCGTGCATTAATTCTTGAGATAGAGTTCCCACAAAATTTTTGTCACATACATACAGACAGACAGAGTCACAAACTCACAGCCAGACATTTTCTAAAACAGTCAAATCCTGTTCAGGACCTTTTAAAACATATAAATCCGTCGAAAACAAGAAGTCGAAAATTTTCACGAGTCCAATACTCTTTTCTTGTTAAGATAGTAGAAAATAAAAAGAAATGATGACTCAAAAATGTTGACCATGGAATTCAAAATCGTTAATAATCTAAATAGTAATAATGTAAATTAATTTAATTTAATTTTTAATAATTAATACTTATGTTTTCTCTCTTATATATGCACCGCTAATGATGTTTAAGTTCTGAACTCACCATCTATCTTTCGATCAATGTCCGTCATTTAAACCTTTCTATTTCCTTGAAACTTTGTTTTTCTTAATTTCAGTAAATTTTCATTAATGTATTTTTTGAAAAAACTTGTCATCATTTATATTCGGAAAGTTTTTAAGCAGATATGTTTTTCTAAATTAATTAATATTTATATTTTCTCTTATATATTCACCGCTGATGTTTTAGTTGTGAACTCACGATCTATCTTTCTATCAATGTTCGTCATTTCAACCTTTCTATTTCCTTGAAACTTTTTTTTTTTTTTTTTTTTTTTTTTTTTTTAAGGAAATTTCCATTAATGTATTTTTAGAAAAAACTTATCATCAGTAACATTCGAAAACTATTTAAGCATATATGTTTTTCTAAATTAAGTAATATTTATATATTCTCTTATATATCCACCACTAATGATGTTTTAGTTCTGAACTCATGATCTATCTTTCGATCAATGTTCATCATTTCAACCTTTCTATTTCCCTAAAACTTCACTTTTTCTATATTTCAGTCAAATTTCATTAATGTATTTTTAGAAAAAACTTATCATCAATAATATTCTAAAAATTTTTAAGCATATATGTTTTTCTAAATTAATTAATATTTATATTTTCTCGTATATATCGAACGCTAATGATGTTTAGGTTCTGAACTCACGATCTATCTTTCGATCAATTTTCATCATTTCAACCTTTTTATTTCCTTGAAACTTTGTTTTTCTTCATTTCAGTAAATTTTCATTAATGTATTTTTAGAAAAAACTTATCATCAGTAACATTCGAAAACTATTTAAGCATATATGTTTTTCTAAATTAAGTAATATTTATATTTTCTCTTATACATCCACCGCTGATGATGTTTTAGTTCTGAACTCACGATGTATCTTTCGATCAATGTTCTTCATTTCAACCTTTCTATTTCCTTGAAACTTTGCTTTTTTTTATTATTTAAGGAAATTTCCATTAATGTATTTTTAGAGAAAAATTATCATCAGTAACATTCGAAAACTATTTAAGCATGTATGTTTTTCTAAATTAAGTAATATTTATATATTTTCTTATATATATCCACCACTAATGATGTTTTAGTTCTGAACTCATGATCTATCTTTCGACAATTTTCAACATTTCAACCTTTCTATTTCCTTGACACTTTGTTTTTCTTAATTTCGGTAAATTTTCATTAATGTATTTTTAGAAAAACTTGTCATCATTGATATTCTAAATTAATTATTATTTATATTTTCTCTTACATATCCACCGCTGATGATGTTTTAGTTCTGAACTCACGATGTATCTTTCGATTAATGTTCGTCATTTCAACCTTTCTATTTCCTTGAAACTTTGTTTTTTTTCTAATTTAAGGAATTTTCCATTAATGTATTTTTAGAAAAAACTTATCATCAGTAACATTCGAAAACTATTTAAGCATTTATGTTTTTCTAAATTAATTAATATTTTTATTTTCTCTTATATAGCCACCGCTGATGATATTTTAGTTCTGAACTCACGATGTATCTTTCGATCAATGTTCGTCATTTCAACCTTTCTATTTCCTTGAAACTTTGTTTTTTTCTAATTTAAGGAAATTTCCATTAATGTATTTTTAGAAAAAACTTATCATTCGAAACATTCGAAATTTCAGTAACATTCGAAAACTGTTTAAGCATGTATGTTTTTCTAAATTAAGTAATATTTATATATTCTCTTATATATCCACCACTAATGATGTTTTAGTTCTGAACTCATGATCTATCTTTCGATCAATGTTCGTCATTTCAATCTTTCTATTTCCTTGAAACTTCGTTTTTCTTAATTTCAGTCAAATTTCATTAATGTATTTTTAGAAAAAACTTATCAACAATAATATTCGAAAACTTTTTAAGCATATATGTTTTTTTCTAAAAGTTTTCTTCCACCATCCTTTTTAACATTAAAAAGTAATTTAAATGACTTGAGGTGACTTCGTAAATATATTTTTAACAAAGAACTGTCGTCTTTCAGCGTAATCTGTTATGTAGTGTTGCCACAATGTTACACGAAACTTTAAATGAAAAATAAAACCCCGTATTTTTCCTGTAAAGGAAAATTTCAAATTATAATTTAAGCTTCTAGCTTTATATTCTCTAATGAGGTTAAACTCAGCAATGTGATATTGTTGAATCTTGAATCTTTTTTTCAGTTTTTACAAAATAGTGAAATTTAATACATTTCTTTTATTAAAAATGTGATTTGGCCAGAGGTTATATTCAACGAAGAGAAAATTACATCCTCGTAAGCAAAATTCTTTTCAAATTGTTTATCAAAGATATATCTTTAAAAATAAAAGTCATTTAAACGAACGCAAAATACCTTTTACATTTTAGTATCATGGCGTTAGCTAAATATTATTTGCTAGTACTAAAATTATTTAAAGGAAATCGGAAATAAATAACTTTTTAGTACACATAAAATTCAATGAATAAACTTCCCTTTAATTATTTTAGAGATCTATGCGTACATTAATAAATGTAAACTATTAGCAAATATTATTTTTGATTAAATATATCCATGCACCATAATTTATAATATATAAATTTATAATTTTATTAATAAATTATAAATATATAAATTAATAAATATAATTTATAAATTTATAATGTATAAATTTATATTTATAAATAAATTATAAATATATAAATTAATAAATATAAATTTATAAATAATAAATATATAAATTCATAAATATAAATTTATAAATTAATAAATACAAATTTATAAATAATAAATATATAAATTAATAAAAATGAATTTTTAAATTTATAATATATAAATTTATAAATAATTTATAAATATATAAATTAATATTTATAAATATTTATTAGAAAAACCTATCTATTATACACTTAACCATATTGAATAAGAAATATACTCATGTATAAGTAGACCCCCAAATTCGAAAGTAAAAAGAAGTGAATACTAATATTTCCTAATGAATTTTTCGTCTTATTTAATAAAAGAATTCGTAATAATTATCTTAGATTAAATAAAGCCAAGATAATTATATTAAACACTTGTATTCTATATGTTTTTCCTTTATGGAGACGAATTATACAAGAGTATATACCGCAGTACTTTCAGTCGTATTTAATGTTACATTGAAAATATTTCACCTTACAATTCACTTGCTTTAATTCTAAATCAATGCACTACTTTAAGCGTTACCCAAGAACCAACCACTTACACGTAGTAGCTTCTTACATTCCCTTCAGGTGCTTCATTACGTGAATCCCATTACCTGTCACGTTTCAGGATTCTTCTTTAACGCCGCATTTTGCTCGATTGCAGCACCATCTACGATTATCAGAAAACAAATGTTAAATACAAAAGTTACGCATTTTATTACGTAGATTACGAATCTGCAATAAAAAATTGGGGTTCTCATTTAATTTTAAAGTTGCACCTCCCTCACTCCCAAGGGGTTCAATTTTGGTATCACTGAGTAGATTGTTTTTATATTGAACACGTATTTTTCCTTTTTTCAATCCAATGTGTATGTCACGAATTATTCGATCGTTTCCAGATTTTTCGGACACGCGGTATAAGAAAATATTTACATTACAGCATACAAAGAAGGAAACTTGTAAATTGGTTTTTAAATTATCGGTGGGTGGAAGTAGGCAGGGAAAATTATTATTAAGATTGTCTATAAGATATCCCAGCACACAAATTTACATAGAAGATTTCTCGGAATTTTACACTAAAGTTCCAAAAGTTTATGGGAACTAGCATTTAACCTTTTCAGGGGCAAAGTACTTCCAGTACTAAAATTTTGAAATAAATGACTGGCACCGGGATTTACAAAAAAAAAAATCGTTTTGAAATAAGAAAAAGACAATATTTCACATACATATTAAATGGAAAAGATTTTAGCAAAATTCTGGTGCCATTGTGGCGTTTGGGAATTAAAATTAAGTGGTTTCATAAATATACCATTGTCCCTGAAAAGGTTAAAGCACAGAGTAAGGAGATTTAAACAGAGAATCAACTCTCATAGACTTCAATGGTAACTTCTTTAACATGGAATTACACATAGACAGTGGCGATATCTGCGGATGACGCAGAAACTACGCTCATAACAGAAGCGAGGTTTCTACTAACGGCTATATATCGTTTTCTTGGCGTCAAATGAGGGAAGGGGAAAAAACGGCGACTGCTTGTTGCTACTTGTTATTTAAATCTTATTTTTGATATTATTTAACATCGTACAATCCGCAATTATTATTTTTTCAATTGCATGCATATTTATAAGCATATAAAATTCTTCGAATTTTCAAGAAATTAGAATCATTAAATTAACCTTCGTACCCTGTTGAAATTTTACTCAACGTTGATAAAAACATTCCACACCAGTATTTGATTTTGAAAATGACTTAACATAGTTATTTAACTTACTTTTTTTTTTTTTTACTTGCACTACTACTTTTACTACTACTTTAACTTACATTTATTTAACTTACTAAAAAATCTGGTTCCAATCGAATTAAATAAATTATAGAAGTGGGTCTATTCGACCCAGGGTAGGAAGGTTAAACACGGTGTTATACAATGATAGTGTAAAATTCTGATGAATTGCTTATTCTTTTAATTTTAAAAATAAACAGGTATTCATCAGCAACGAATAAATTAAAGTGGAAAGTAAAAATAAACGCTTTTAAAATTTGTAAAAAATATAAAAATAAGATGTTTATATTTCCCGAACAGATGCAAAAACATTTTCAAATATTTTAAGCAATTAATTTCTAAATTCTATTAAATTTATCGGGAAAATTTTAAAAGTATTGGAAATTCATATCGAAAATTTAGCATTCATAATTTTACGTCTAAATCCATTATGTAAACATTCTATTTTCATTTCAGATAAAAATGAAATTTGAAAAATCGTCTGCATCCTCATAGGAAAGCATTATAGCCTAAAAAAATGTTCTTTATTTTCCGAATGAATGAACCAAATTTAACCAAAGGCTATACAGCTAATTCCGGATACCTGGCCAACATACCAACTAAAAATCAACCTAATCGGACCATTTGTACGGAAAACAGACAGATGGAAACCGCGTCTCCACAGTGAGCCTTAACATGACGTTTCGGCAAAAATCTGTCAACACTGAATATATATAAAATATTTCAAACATTACGGAACTTGAAAAACAAGAACAAACATAACACATGAAAATAAATCATAACTTACATTTTGAAGAATTATAATGACCTATTGGATCTTCAAAGAGTAATTTTAATAATAAATATTAATCAAGATTCAAAAATCAAATAGCGAACGCCGAAAATTTGCACTTGTGCAAATGACAACAGCAAAAGCTGTCAAGCTGAATAGGGTTACAATTAACACGTTCCCTGCCAAGCTAAAAATTCCGGAATTTTCATTTTATTTAGAAAGTTCAAATTCATACCAGAAAAAACTAATAGCAATATTTACTTTGTTTTATTACAGACATTTCATGATTACATAAAATAAAAATTCTTCTTTTGAAATTTTCGGTGCGAATAACTAATTTTAGATTAAAGAAACGTAGATAGCACTACGAGTATACTCGTAGTTGGCAGCCAACGTGTTAAACGGAAATCACGAACAAAATAGCCAAAGCGATGATTTAGTTTATAAGTCATCCGCCGCAGTCGTTCTTTTCAGGCGAAGTTGGATCTCTGTCTTACTCTGTGGGTTAAAGGAAACAAGAAAGTAATATGTTTTTAAAGGCGGGAAAAATTGACAGGAAATTGGTAAAAATAATTGAATGAGTTTGAGTTCTAATTTTATTCCAAACTCATTGATATTTTTCTAGTCTAGCTCAACTCTTGCCCAATTGTCAAAAGAATCACCGTAATTTCCGGCGTATAATCCATGAATCAAACAATCGTTTTTCGACACAGAAATTTTATTTTATAAAATGCAACTTACTAGATCGCTGTAAATAGTTCACTTCATCTATTGAATAAAATTTCTGATTTGAAACAGAATTGTTTGATCCGCGGATTATACGCCAGAAATTACGAAAATCAAATTTAACACAACGCTCACAGAAAGTAAAACACTTTTACGAGTTTTAAATCAATGTATTCGTTCCTGGACAACATTGATTTTCTGCTATATCTCTGTGTATACATTTAACACATTTGCATTCTTAGCAAATACCATATGCGTATGTTTCAGGAATTACATTTTACCAGGAAGGTTTCCATAATTTACTGACAGACGTTTCGTGGTTACATAAAGAGAAAATTCTTCTTTCGGAATTTCTGGTATGAATTCGAAATTTTTTAATATTAAATAAATTACTGAAATGCACGAATATATGGTCTAACCATGCAAATGGGTTAACTCGTTACACACCTTTAAATAAATAAGTACAGAAATTAAAAAATAAATAAATAAAAGTTTTAGGGCATTATTGAATATCGGCAATATGGAGTTAATTTACATATTTTTCAGTGGAAAAATGTTTTGTTTTCCAAAAATTATTGTATTTATCCATTTTCAAATACAACTAAAATTATTTTCATTGTGGTTTTCAAAAAGATAAGGAATTTGTTACTTTGATTGTAAAACTTTGATTGTTACTTTGATTGTTTAAGTCGTAATATCCTCGCTTCCATGTCAAACTATCGAATGTGAAAAAAATGCATTTTTCATAAATTTTAAAAATGAGCCGATTGTCACCGCTAAATTAGCATGTATGCCAGTTTCGTCTGCTTTTTCATTCAGAAATTCCGAGTCCATATAAAAAATTTCAAATAGAAATTTTTGCTTTATTTAATAACAGACATTTCGTGATTTTTTTTTAAACTAAATTATTTTTTTCTGAAAATTTCCTGTATTAGATCCGTGTCTCTGAATAAAACAGTAAGGCAAAACTGACAACCCTGTTCTTCACAAAAATTGTATTACTATTCTTACTAGGCGAAGTATTCTAATAAAATGTAGTGGTGATGATCGGCCATATTTTAAAAGTAATGAAAAATGCATTTTTTCATATTCGATAGTTGTATATGGTAGCTACGATATAAGAAAAATAGTTTTGTTAGGCTGCATCAAAAATACTTTCGTTTTTTGAATTTTTTTATACCAAAGCCTGTAGCTGGCACTTTATCACCACTATTGTTGAATCTAAAATGTTATTTCAGAGAATACATGTCCCTCTATATCGTATAATCATACAATTCTTCCTTTCCTTTTTAGGTGACGTAAAGAGTGATAGAAATGTTGAGATTTTATGCATCTTCAGACGTGAGTTTAAATTAGGCCTTAAAACCAATGAAGCCATCCTCAAAACTCGTGCAGTTGCATGCCAAGACAAGAGTTAGTATGTCCGGACAGTACAAAACAAATCCAAACGTTTTAAAGTAGGGGATCTGGCCCTTGAAATCAAACCCAGAAGTGAGAGGGGAATTTTGACAAGTTTAAACGCAAAGAGAGGAGAAAACATTCTTCGCAATAAATTTTGATGCTAAAAATTAACAAAACTACGTATTCAACAATTATTAATGTTTGAATATGTAGTTTTGTTAATTTGTAGATTGAAAATGTATTGCGAAGTCCTTTTTCGTTAAGAGAAGCGTCTTTTTTCTCTTAAACCGGTCAAAATCCACCTTTCACTTCTGGTTTTGATTTAAAGGCTAAGATCTCCTTCCTTGAAACGTTTGGATTTGTTTTGAACTGTCCGGACACAACTCTTGTCGTCGCCTGCAACTGCATGAGATTTGAGGTCAATTTCATTGGTTTTAAGGCCTAGTTTAAAATCATGCCTTAAGATGCATAAAATATCAACATTTGTATCACTTTTTACATAACCTAAAAATGAAACAAAGAAGTCTGTATGATTATGTAATATAGAGGGACATGTATTCTCTTAAATAACATTTTAAGTTCAACAATAGGGGTGATGAGGTCTATAGTCTTTGGTATAAAAATTCAAAAAACAAAGATACTTTTGATACAGCCTAATGATTACAACTGAATAAAAAGACAGACTAAACCGGCGATTCAAAATAGTGGTAATGGCGATTATCTTGAATCGCGCGCGCGCGCACTGATGATAGAAAGATACTTCAGATAACCAAAAACATACAAATAAAGTATAGTTTTCAGATATGGCATTTCTTTTACAAGGGGTTCTGTGCATATTAAAACACGAATTCAAATTTCTTATACTGATCCCTTTTTCCTATAATCTACATTTAGAAAAAAATGTTGTCCTGTGCCTAAAAAAATACATTGAAGTCCCATTTTTTTATGATTCTTTACAACTCTATTACGATCGAGACTTACCTAGTTGTAATACTTTGAAGTTTAAGAATTTTCAGTGTTTTTGTATTTAAAAGTACGCCTTTTTCGTATTTTAGTATTTATGCAGTCTCTTGTAATACAAATATCACATATGAAGGATAGCCTAATTTGTATACATTTTTGTAATTATTAGTGAGATTCCGTTATTATCGGTTTAAGAGATAATAATTATTACCACTATTTGAATCAGCCGGTATATAGGCAATTCAAGATTTAAGACTTTCATTTGTCATCTTGAGCTATTTCGAATGTTATATAAGGAGAACAAAGATAAATTATATTTGTGAAGATTCAATGAATCACTAATTAGTTGAAGATATGTAGCTCTGAATTGTCAAGTTTCCTTCAAACATTATAATGAGATGCAGCTTTCTCAAAGTACTGGAGCGTATCACTTACCGATATATTAAGATTGGCAGTAAATACGCTAATAATTCGTCGACTTTCCTCTATTCACGTGATTTGAATAGATAGTATGGAATATAAATGAAGTTAAATAGATTTAAAGAAACAAAAGTGAGGACAATTCGAAGTGATTTGAATTTACAATTTCATATGGCATATTTGTTTCAACAAAATATACAGGATGATTCAGAACCATTTTCTTTAGTATGAATAATAATAACGTCGTGGTAAACAACGATAGAAAATAAAAGATTTGAACAGAATAACAGAACTTCTCTTTGCCTACTTTATGACTGTTAAATGTGACTTCCCTTGGTCAAATGGGGTCATTTAAAATCAATGTTTTTTGTACGATTTCTAAAGAATAGTTATGCAGAATTTTGTTTCAATATTTACTATTTATCTCTATGTTTTATAGTGAAAATTTTAATGTCAATTTATGTTGTGAATATGTTTACCGAATATGTTTACCATATGTACCTTTCAATTAATTGCATATTTATTAAACAAATATTGCCGATGTTCCTAATGATAAAAATTTTGGTATTTCATCATGTGACATATTGTAATATAGTTAAAATAAATCAAATATTAAAAAAATATTTCATTTATTTATTAGTTAATTAAATACATTTTTTATAATAAAATGCAAAATGCAAAATGCAAAATGCAAAAAAAAAAAAAAAAAAAAAAAAAAAAAAAAAAAAAAAAGGCAGTATTTCATAATTGTGATATATATATATATATATATATATATATATATAATTATAATACCTTTGAATTCAAAATACATCAAACGCGTTCTTGCAACAGATCTAACCAAATATCCAATTTAAAGATAGGTAATTTTAAAATGTATACAGGATACTATTAAATTAATAAATAATTAACAAATTCAAACATCAAATTACCGAAGCTCCAATGCAGATACGGGCACGCAGCCAAACATACATAATAGTTTTTTTTTTAATTAGAAAATAAGTAGATAAAATCATAAAAAATGCCATATAAATAGAACAGATGTAACCCAATAACGTAAGAACAAATAATGGAATTTGGATATCAAATGATAGTAAAAATGGAATTCGAAAAGAACAGAGATATGTGCAATGCAAAATCTTCAGTTTGACAGTACACTGCACAGGTCTGAAAATAATGCGATATTTCATAAAATATACTGGAAAATGTGCTAAAAACACTATATCTGAAATATTGCACTATGTCTGTCTATTGCCTAAACACTATGTCTGAAATATTGCATTAATAGAAGTAAACGAATGAAAGATACCAAGGAAAGATAGATAATACAACAAAATTACTCACAAACGATGCACTGTATATCATATGATGTTAACCCAGCATACTAATGTCATTTGAAATGAGCACGTGAGATCGGTTAAAACTATGACCACGGTTACAGTAATTTAAATTGAAACATTAATATATGAAAGAAAACCATAAAATACCGTAGACATAAATTATTAGAAGTAAACACACAGTAAGTTATAATAAATCCTTATTTAATTTTTGAGAAAAACAATTATGTGAAAGAATTGTACATTTATTATCAGCAAAAAATAGAAATGAACTATATTGCCCTCTATAGTCCAATAAAATATTATTAGCTAAACGTATTTGCTATTCAAAGTGCTGCCATCTGTGTCCCATTTTAAAAAATAAAACACAAATAGAGTGTTGCAAGGAAGATATTTAAACTAAAATAAATATAAATATAAATATATATATATAAAATTATGTAAGCATGAAGCATAATTTGTAAAATTATTTACATTAAATGAAAAGGATATATAAATATATATAGATAAATTGAAACAATAATAGAGAGTTTTAAAAAGATGATATATCTAGACATAAACTAGTTTGGCTTTCACCAGCAGAAATATTAGTTTAAAATAAAGAAAAAAATATAAATTTTCATGAAAAGTTCTTAAACACACATTTGATTTATTTTTAATGTATAAACAATTTCAAAGATGCAGACATTATAATTCCACCAACAACTTGTAACGTGCCCAAAAAAATAAATTTAGTTAAAAAGGGAAAAGTCACAAGTTAGAATCGAACCTTCGCCTCTTGGACAGCGAACGAATACGGTACATCAGCACCACGAAGACCATGCACATGAGTTCTAACTAATGGGTATTTGGAACATATGCTGAACTTTAAATTAGTGGTATAACTCCTATAACGTTCTTTAAATTCATTAAAATATGTGTGCACCATGTTTGGTGGTCCCTTTTGTGAGTTTACTCAATACGCTGTCCGTGCCTTTAAAATGAAAGTAAATATTTGAAACATATTAAGTAATTCTGTCCAATATCGAACCAGACTTTTACTATGTAATATAAATACGTGTATATTATACAACTCTAAATAAATTAAATCGTTACTATTGCTAACAATCATTTACCTGTGTTTAAAATATGTAAAATTGTATTATAAAAAAGGAAATAGTTCAAATAAAGCATAATATTCGAAAACTGTCTGAATCATCGGTAATATTTCAAATATTTTCATAATGTTGAATAGCGTTATGTTTCCAAATATTATTTTCCATTCATAAAACACCCTTACGAAAGTTTTATTTTTAACTATAAAGACAAAATATTAGTTACTTGTAGACTAAAAATCGATATTTACAATTAATAATAAAAAAAAAAATCCAAAGCAACTGATAAAACAATTTGCATAGGTTATGTCAGCACAACTGAATAATTTATCAATTTTTCAACAATCATTTTATATGTTTTTGTGTACGGTGATAGTTAAGGAAAGTATGAACAAAATTTCTAATAAAAAGCCAGAAAAGAATTTAATTAATTATTCTCATTTGACTATAATAAATTTATCATTATATATTGATTTTGTAATGCAGTTTAGTTTATTAATGCATTTTGGATGAGATGTGTTATTTGCCAATTTCTACTTTCCATAAATTAAAAATTTTTATCAGATATTTACACCAATTTTAATAGCTATTAATAAATAACTGCCATTTTAATTGCTTAATGTCATTAAATGCTATTTTAATTGCTATTAAAAGAAGCGACATTTAATGGAAATATGAGCAAAATATCTAATGGAAAATAAAGAAAATATTTAATTAAATATTCTCCTTTCACTGTATATCATTTAAGATTACGCATTGATTTTATAAAGAGGTTTTGTGTTTAGTTGATCAATACATTTTTGATATGGTGTATGAGTTTCCAATTTCATAAATAAATAGCAAGAATACAAAAAATGCTTGTAACATAATATAAAATGTCAAATTATCGGTTTTCAATGAGTAACAGCATATTTGCAACTATTTATTTTCTATAACCATATTATAAATGTTTTTTTTAAATTAATGTATCTTTACTCGTTCGTTTTTGGACGATTATGCACGCGTTCCTGTTGTCAGATAATAATAAACACTGTTTCGTACGAAATACCCATTACGATTACTCGACTTAAATACTATTTAACATGTATGGGAATTTCGTTCGAAGCAGTTTCATAAGTTCCAGAACCTCTTTGATCTAAGATATATTTTTCTTAGCGAAAGGGCACATATACAACAAATCGCAATATATATGGGTCGCCCAAATGAAAGTGGCACTACAGTCGGTTGGAGAAATGGTTTAATGGTATTAATATAAATTACTATACAAAAGAAAGAAATAATACAGACGTAACAGATAGGCTAGACAAAGTCACCTTGTAGGTTGAAACAAGTGCCCCAGTGGTAAACGAGACGATGGTTACCCTGGGTGAAAGAAGCTCCGGGGTTGGTTGTGGAACCAATTTTCAACGGCAGCTTGAACTTCATTATCGTCGGCAAATCGCTCTTCAGAGCTTTCCTGAATGGACCGAAGATGTAGTAGTCACACGGCGAGAGATCTGGACTGAAAGGGGGATGTTCGAGAACCTTCCCTGCGGTATTGCCGTAACAATGTTTGGCACGCCACAGCCACATGAGGACTAGCATAATCATGCATTCACATTTTGCATTCGACGATATATTTCACTAGCACTCATATTTTCCGTTGTTAAAAATTGCACGACAGCGCGTTGACACAGGTTGGAGGCATCCATGATGCGAACAATGCCTTTTAACCTGCTTCCACGCTATCACACACGCATCTGGCGGGAACTGGCGATATCGCATGCATTTCTAGCACTCTGCGCCCTCTATAGGAACATGCGCAGTCATCTTTCTCTTTAAATGGTGGAGTTATTACAGCAATGCCACTTTCATTTGGGCGACCATTATATTTTAACTAATACTTGACATGAAAAGCTTTTATTAGACACTCGACGAATTCGCAAGCTAATGTTAAACCAATGAAGTGGCTCTTTACAAATTCTTCCTTTGCATTTCAACAAATTTAAGGGGTTTAAGGACTCATAAAATTGGAAAAAAAAGAAAATAATGACCATTTTTAACATTTAATATCTTCAAATGTATATGATTTAAAAAGACAATTTTTATTGGGATGAAAAGATATAAGCGTGTTCTTTCGTTTCACATATTTAAAAAGTTACAAGATGTAGAATTAATATTTATAGGGGGCTTCAAACTGTCAGACATTTGTCGAGCAGAAAATTGACATGACATTTTACGTGCGCGATTACAAAATATTTTTTGCATCTAGAATAAAAATTTGGAGCCTAATTACACTTCATATTGTAATATTTACACTGAACCTAAATAAATTTGTATTTAAAGCATTTTTATATTTTTAATGCAAAGTTATATGAGCTAATGAAATTTTTTTAAATTTTCAACATTATAATCTCTTAACAATTCTTTTTTTTTATAGTAAAAATGAAATTTTAGGTTCAATTTATGTAGACTAACATGACACATACTTTTGGAAAATTTCATGAAACAATATTGATAAGTTTTTGAGATATCATGCGTGTTATGCCGAAAAACATCGTTTTGAGAAAAATGATGTTTTGCTTCTGCTTTGAGTATGCTTCAGCTTTGAGTGGGTATAATTATAAAAGCCATAACGTCTGTTCTAATGGGAATTTCAAGAAAACATTTACACTAAAATGTTCAGAAAAAATAAAAGTGTAATATATAAAAAAAATTAAAAATTCGAAAATTTTGAAGGTTTAAGAGTCCCGAGACCCCTTAAAAGATTTTATTTTTACATAGAATACAGAAAGTATAGTGTATAAAAATATAGTGTGGCGACTGGTTAATGAAGTAATGCTTTAATAATGTAATCCGAAAAAGGTTGAACGATGCTGATCAATAAATGTCGGTCGCAGCGAGATCTGGTGTCTTTCAACATGTATGAGCACTGAATTGAGAAAACGTTTCGGGCGGTAAATCACAACTTATACCATGTTTACGTTCACCAGATGTCGCTGCAATCGCAGCGATATCTGGTGACGTTTATCCCCATTTGTCGTTCATAATCGTTCGACATTTATGTGCTTCAATTTTTTAGCACATTTTGGAATAGCCGGTTGCCACATTATATCTTCAAGACTTCCACATTATATCTTCTACCCATGGTTGATGTTTAACGTTGTATCTTTCTTCTTTTGTGATTGCAGTTTATTTCTGAGGAAACTTTTCATTTCATAACCAACCAACCAAACTTTTTCACGAAATTGAAACTGCCCACCGATGTAAACTGCAACCAAAAAGTAGAAAGTGAGAGAACAGAGCGTTAGACATCAACTTTACATACCATGAGAAAAAAAGAATTAAAATAATGAAATGCAACCGACAAATTTGAAAAAGAAATATTCCATTGGTTTAAGAAACTGCATTAGTCACACGAAGATTCTCGCTCGCTAATATTAAACCTATGGGAGCGTTCTTTTCAAATTTCTCGCTTGCATTTTAATAAATATTTTTAGATTTTTTTCACGCAATAGTTCAGGCCGATCTCTAACGTTGTTATTTTGCACTTTTTCTATTTTGGTTGAAGTTTATTTATAAAGTTACTTTCACTTTTGGTACCGGTTCCGAATTTATTAAAATTGTTATGAAATTCATTTCTTATTTAAGGTAAAGTTAAGAGAGTCTGTGCACAATTCAAAAGAATAACAATAAAAAATCTAAATATTAATTTTTTGCTAAACTATCCACAACTAATTTTTACTTCATTTGTTTTTTATGCATTTCCATTGCTATTTTGTTGTTTTGTTCTAATTTAATAGGACAGTTATAATGAAACCAAAAAAATTATTTTGCGCAATCTGTCCTTACAGGGTTGGTGTGATTGCGCACATGGGTAGGAGAGATTGTTACTAATAATAACTACAATTAAATTGTTAACAATAATAATTACACTTAAATGACATTGTTGTAAGGTTTTTGTGAAGAAATATTATTGTATTAGGAGTGAATATTTTAACCTAATGATTAAAGAATCAGAAAAAGGAAATAATTTTAAAAATATTAAAAAATGTCAATTAAAGGGGAAAAAATTAAAGAATCAGAAAAAGCAAGTCCAGATAAGATTACAAAATAACATTAAGTTATTTGAAAACACGTTTAAGTTAAAATTAGTCCATTTTCATTTTTCATTTTTTATGCAAATTTACCAATAAGCTGCGTAATATCTCCTAGCATGGAAACTAATGGGAACAATGCGCCATCTCTCCTCAGGTGCATATGCGCAAACTTCCCAATTTCGGAAGGAGAGATTGCGCGGCCTTTTATTTAAACATGGCTGCTACTAAAACGAACCGTTGATGTTCACATTGTTAGTCTAGATCAGTAGCTTATGAGAAATCGTTTAAGTTTAAAATATTTTGTACTACTGACATTGTATAGAAATTCTGAAGCTATGAAAATTCAAGCACTTACTTTGGGAAAACAAAACAAAATAGCAATGCTCTATCTTAGACGCTCCAAACAATCAACGTGCACTTTCAAGTAGACACTCCACTACTGCTGTTGTACAACTACCTGAAGTCGCTGAGCGCTCACTCTAACCCTTCCCCCGAATCGCAATCTCTTCCGTGCGCAATCTCTTCGACAACTTCATCTCTCCTGGCTTTACCTTATATTGACGAGAATAACTATCAAATCTTTTTTTAAATACGTTTCGGTGAATCTATTTTCTCATTATGAACTATCTTTACACTTTTCATTAAAAAATTGTTTAATGTTAAATCACTAAAATCTATGTTTTTCCAATGGGATTCGAGTTGGTCCGTTTTTTGAGTATCACTCATAAAAACACAATAATCTCCTTTTTAGAAGTTGCTTGCAAATTTTGTAGAAACCAACCTCGTAGGTTATTTCTGTTGCAAATGTTGTAGAACCTTACCTCGAAAATTATTCTTCGTAATTACTTCGTGACAGTTTGATAACCCAACTTTTTTTTCAATCATCCTACGTCATCATTCATTCGTTAAACCATTCATTAAGAACTATCATTTTTATATTTTGTATTTCTGAGTATCTGAGCCTTTTAGGACTGGGTGGTTTGTCATAAAGTGACGAAACTGAATAAATCTGAACCCATACGACCATGTGAGTATTAGGACTTCAAAGGAGTTACAATGTTGATGCAAAAGTTCGAGCCATTCGATCGATTTTATCGATAATAGTTACATAACTATAATTTAACTTTATTAGGACCATAATATCGTCGATAATATGGTCACATGTGCTTAATAATATGGTCACATGTGCTTAATAATATGGTCAAGTAACCGTTACCTTCAAAGAACTGTCGGATGTCTGGACTGCTGCAGCCTTTTAACAGTGTATAATTGTTTTCAGATAAGGAATCTTAATCGGATCAAAAAGGTTTGAAATGACGAAAAATGTATTTATTATTATTATTATTGTCATATATATTATGAAGCAAGAAGCCCTAAAATTGTATGTCCGCGGTAATTTCAAAAACTACCCGATGGATTTTTTTGCGGTTGCACCATCGGATATAGAAAATTCCCGCTGTCATTATGATGTATAATATACCAATATAATTATGATTTTTGATAATGAAATTTGATGTATTATCCTTATTTTGGACAAAAAGGTTGCCATTGGTAAATGCTTTTCATCTTGGCGAAGGTATATTATGCTATCCTTTGGTTAATAGTCTTTGGGAAAAGGCTGTATTAGTTAGAGATAAAAAAAATAGAAACACCTAAAATATATATATATATATATATTTCTAATTTTATTTAAACTACAAAGAAAAAAGTTTTAATGAGAAATAATATTATAAAACGAGGATATTTAATTTAATATGAAATTAATGTTGTTCACCGATTAAAAAAAAATATTCAACATCAAAGACGGCCATTGAAACAATATTCGGCATTTTATCACTTTTGCTGCTTATATTTGGCACCTGGATAAGATAAAAAATTACTTTGATGGCATCTTGCTTTATAACATACAGTCGAACCCGGTTAAGATGCTCACAGTTAATACGCGATACCGCTTAATACGCGGAATTTTTCCGGACCCTTGAATGTCACCCATAAGACTAATGCAAAAATATCACGTTCAATACGCGAACGGTTACTACGCGATCCCGCTTAATACGCGAATTCATAGACAAATGTGGGAATTTCTTTTCTTTTCTCTAGTGTTCCTTTTTATTCTGATATCTACCAAACTTTACGAATAGTAATGTTTACCTGATTTAATGGCAGATTAATTAAGGCGAATGTTACTAATCCGAAATGGTGGTACATAACAAAAACATTTTAATATAGAAAATAGTTATTGAGTTAAAAAGAAGGCACAAACTGTGTCAGATAAATTGGACATAATACTAAAATATGAGTTTGAAATGCATGGTAAATAAAAAATACCATTATCAAAATAAATAAATATTTCGAAATTAATATTATGTATCTTGTTAAAAAAATCCAGACATAATCGACAAAATTAAAATAATTATAAGATGAAGACTGATTATAAGGTTACTCATTATCAGAAGTACTAAATATGATTTTAATAATTGGGCTGTTCTGCAAAGATTTAATATTTTTGATTTGTGCTAAAAAAATTAGGCTATTATTATTAGGCAGTTATTAATTAGGCAGTTATTATTTCAATCGATCCTATGAAAATATCAATGAGTTTTCAATGAATTGAAATCAATTTAAATACAGTTAAATTTTAATCTAAATATACATAAAAGGAACAATTTTCTTCTGTAAATGTATAAACTAAAGTAAAGAACTCCTCTAAAGTTCGTTTAGACAATTATATGTGTAAATAATCTCAGTTCCTGCAACATTATGTAAATCACGTTTAATACGCGACATTTTCCTATTCCCTTGAAATGCGTTTTAACCGGGTCCGACGTACATGAAAGTCGTGACAGTCGCAGCAGAGGATTTTTTTAAATATTTTTTTATATGTATCGTAAATTTTAGCTCTCATTTACAGATGATTTTTTCATTTCCAGTTGAATTTTTATGTATGATGTCGAGAATGTTTTCACTTGATAGAATTTTAAAAATAATTACAAATTATGTTGGCTTTGAACATTATAGATAAATGTATTTAGAGGTATCCTTAAAACATTATGGTACCCTTGCGAAGCCGGAGCGGGTTGCTAGTTATTTATATAATGCTTGAACCTTTAAACATGCCGTACAGTTGGTCCAATAGAAAAACTCCTAAAATTACAACCGTACTAGCCATAAACCGACAGACCGACAAACCTTTGAAGGCAAAAATTTAAATTCAATTATTTAAAAACACTGCTTTTCAGAGCTATCCCCCCCCTAAACTGTTGACAAGTTACGAATATAGATATTTCTTTTTAAAAACAAGTAAAGGGAATTAAATCCTCTACAAACTATACCTGAAAACAAACAAATTTTCTTTTCAAGTTAAAACAAACAAAATTATCATATTTTATGGATTTTGAATATTTTATTATAAATTAAAAAAAGTATTTCTGGTATATTCGACAAAACAATACCCAGTTTAAACTAGTAAAATGTGCTTATCCCAAAACTTTCTTCAATCTCACACAGGTTTCGCATGTACTAAAAACGAATCAGCACCAATTTATATCAAGGTCTAACTAAATCTAAAGTTTTATTAAATTCCGTGCGTTAGTTCTTGAGTTATGACTATTGCTAAAATCGTGTAAATCCTGAGAAATGCATCATGGCATCGCCACCTGTTGGGAGATTTAGACCAAAACCTAATCATCAACAACTTATGTCAACGTCTAACTGAATCTGAAGTTTGATGAAATTCTGAGCATTAGTTCTTGAAGTACAGTTATCGATAAAATCATGAAAAAAGTAGCATAGCAGTGCCACCTGTTAAGATATCTGCACAAAAACGTCATCAACGTCTATTTATGTCAAGGTCTAAATAAATCTGAAGTTTGAAGAAAATAAGTGCGTTCGTTCTTGAGATAGAGCTATTGTGGAAATCGGAAAAATATGTAGCATAGCAGCGCCATCTGTCAGGCAATTTTCACCAAAAGATAATCCGCACCAATTTATACTAGGGACTAACTGAAAATAAAGTTTTATTAAATTTCGTGCATTAATTCTTGAGATAGAGTTCCCACAAAATTTTTGTCACATACATACAGACAGACAGAGTCACAAACTCACAGCCAGACATTTTCTAAAACAGTCAAATCCTGTTCAGGACCTTTTAAAACATATAAATCCGTCGAAAACAAGAAGTCGAAAATTTTCACGAGTCCAATACTCTTTTCTTGTTAAGATAGTAGAAAATAAAAAGAAATGATGACTCAAAAATGTTGACCATGGAATTCAAAATCGTTAATAATCTAAATAGTAATAATGTAAATTAATTTAATTTAATTTTTAATAATTAATACTTATGTTTTCTCTCTTATATATGCACCGCTAATGATGTTTAAGTTCTGAACTCACCATCTATCTTTCGATCAATGTCCGTCATTTAAACCTTTCTATTTCCTTGAAACTTTGTTTTTCTTAATTTCAGTAAATTTTCATTAATGTATTTTTTGAAAAAACTTGTCATCATTTATATTCGGAAAGTTTTTAAGCAGATATGTTTTTCTAAATTAATTAATATTTATATTTTCTCTTATATATTCACCGCTGATGTTTTAGTTGTGAACTCACGATCTATCTTTCTATCAATGTTCGTCATTTCAACCTTTCTATTTCCTTGAAACTTTTTTTTTTTTTTTTTTTTTTTTTTTTTTTAAAGGAAATTTCCATTAATGTATTTTTAGAAAAAACTTATCATCAGTAACATTCGAAAACTATTTAAGCATATATGTTTTTCTAAATTAAGTAATATTTATATATTCTCTTATATATCCACCACTAATGATGTTTTAGTTCTGAACTCATGATCTATCTTTCGATCAATGTTCATCATTTCAACCTTTCTATTTCCCTAAAACTTCACTTTTTCTATATTTCAGTCAAATTTCATTAATGTATTTTTAGAAAAAACTTATCATCAATAATATTCTAAAAATTTTTAAGCATATATGTTTTTCTAAATTAATTAATATTTATATTTTCTCGTATATATCGAACGCTAATGATGTTTAGGTTCTGAACTCACGATCTATCTTTCGATCAATTTTCATCATTTCAACCTTTTTATTTCCTTGAAACTTTGTTTTTCTTCATTTCAGTAAATTTTCATTAATGTATTTTTAGAAAAAACTTATCATCAGTAACATTCGAAAACTATTTAAGCATATATGTTTTTCTAAATTAAGTAATATTTATATTTTCTCTTATACATCCACCGCTGATGATGTTTTAGTTCTGAACTCACGATGTATCTTTCGATCAATGTTCTTCATTTCAACCTTTCTATTTCCTTGAAACTTTGCTTTTTTTTATTATTTAAGGAAATTTCCATTAATGTATTTTTAGAGAAAAATTATCATCAGTAACATTCGAAAACTATTTAAGCATGTATGTTTTTCTAAATTAAGTAATATTTATATATTTTCTTATATATATCCACCACTAATGATGTTTTAGTTCTGAACTCATGATCTATCTTTCGACAATTTTCAACATTTCAACCTTTCTATTTCCTTGACACTTTGTTTTTCTTAATTTCGGTAAATTTTCATTAATGTATTTTTAGAAAAACTTGTCATCATTGATATTCTAAATTAATTATTATTTATATTTTCTCTTACATATCCACCGCTGATGATGTTTTAGTTCTGAACTCACGATGTATCTTTCGATTAATGTTCGTCATTTCAACCTTTCTATTTCCTTGAAACTTTGTTTTTTTTCTAATTTAAGGAATTTTCCATTAATGTATTTTTAGAAAAAACTTATCATCAGTAACATTCGAAAACTATTTAAGCATTTATGTTTTTCTAAATTAATTAATATTTTTATTTTCTCTTATATAGCCACCGCTGATGATATTTTAGTTCTGAACTCACGATGTATCTTTCGATCAATGTTCGTCATTTCAACCTTTCTATTTCCTTGAAACTTTGTTTTTTTCTAATTTAAGGAAATTTCCATTAATGTATTTTTAGAAAAAACTTATCATTCGAAACATTCGAAATTTCAGTAACATTCGAAAACTGTTTAAGCATGTATGTTTTTCTAAATTAAGTAATATTTATATATTCTCTTATATATCCACCACTAATGATGTTTTAGTTCTGAACTCATGATCTATCTTTCGATCAATGTTCGTCATTTCAATCTTTCTATTTCCTTGAAACTTCGTTTTTCTTAATTTCAGTCAAATTTCATTAATGTATTTTTAGAAAAAACTTATCAACAATAATATTCGAAAACTTTTTAAGCATATATGTTTTTTTCTAAAAGTTTTCTTCCACCATCCTTTTTAACATTAAAAAGTAATTTAAATGACTTGAGGTGACTTCGTAAATATATTTTTAACAACGAACTCTCGTCTTTCAGCGTAATCTGTTATGTAGTGTTGCCACAATGTTACACGAAACTTTAAATGAAAAATAAAACCCCGTATTTTTCCTGTAAAGGAAAATTTCAAATTATAATTTAAGCTTCTAGCTTTATATTCTCTAATGAGGTTAAACTCAGCAATGTGATATTGTTGAATCTTGAATCTTTTTTTCAGTTTTTACAAAATAGTGAAATTTAATACATTTCTTTTATTAAAAATGTGATTTGGCCAGAGGTTATATTCAACGAAGAGAAAATTACATCCTCGTAAGCAAAATTCTTTTCAAATTGTTTATCAAAGATATATCTTTAAAAATAAAAGTCATTTAAACGAACGCAAAATACCTTTTACATTTTAGTATCATGGCGTTAGCTAAATATTATTTGCTAGTACTAAAATTATTTAAAGGAAATCGGAAATAAATAACTTTTTAGTACACATAAAATTCAATGAATAAACTTCCCTTTAATTATTTTAGAGATCTATGCGTACATTAATAAATGTAAACTATTAGCAAATATTATTTTTGATTAAATATATCCATGCACCATAATTTATAATATATAAATTTATAATTTTATTAATAAATTATAAATATATAAATTAATAAATATAATTTATAAATTTATAATGTATAAATTTATATTTATAAATAAATTATAAATATATAAATTAATAAATATAAATTTATAAATAATAAATATATAAATTCATAAATATAAATTTATAAATTAATAAATACAAATTTATAAATAATAAATATATAAATTAATAAAAATGAATTTTTAAATTTATAATATATAAATTTATAAATAATTTATAAATATATAAATTAATATTTATAAATATTTATTAGAAAAACCTATCTATTATACACTTAACCATATTGAATAAGAAATATACTCATGTATAAGTAGACCCCCAAATTCGAAAGTAAAAAGAAGTGAATACTAATATTTCCTAATGAATTTTTCGTCTTATTTAATAAAAGAATTCGTAATAATTATCTTAGATTAAATAAAGCCAAGATAATTATATTAAACACTTGTATTCTATATGTTTTTCCTTTATGGAGACGAATTATACAAGAGTATATACCGCAGTACTTTCAGTCGTATTTAATGTTACATTGAAAATATTTCACCTTACAATTCACATATTTATTGTAGTAAATAGACTCACAAGTCTTTAAAATGTACATGTAATTTTTAATTGTATCTAGTATTGTATCTAGTATTGTAATAGTAATTGTCTAGTAATTGTATCTAGTATAACCTGTATTGCACTGTTTGTTCGCTTTCGAGTTTAACTAGAGATTTTACAATAAAACTACGAATACTGATATTGTCTCCTACGATGGAAAAACCGATTTAAATGGGATGTGTTTTAAAATTTAAACATATTACAATCACTGTGCGCTTCACCACACTGAGAAAATTGACACTTTCAAACCTGAATAAATCGATGTTATCATTTTGTTATGAAACTTTTTGTTTCAAATATGACGAGCCAATGCTTTCAATTCTGAAATACCAGAAATACTCAGAATATTGAAACATGGACATACTCAAAACTGAGCGCATAGAGGTCAGTTTATACTCATTTTTGAAACATGGACATACACACAAATGATTAGAATCAGTTCATACTCATTTTTGAAACATGGAAATACTAAAAAATGCGCACATAGTATTCATTTCATACTCATTTTTGAAAGATGGACATACACACAAATGATTAGAATCAGTTCATACTCATTTTTGAAACATGGAAATACTAAAAAATGCGCACATAGTATTCATTTCATACTCATTTTTGAAACATGGACATACACACAAATGATTAGAATCAGTTCATACTCATTTTTGAAACATGGAAATACTAAAAAATGCGCACATAGTATTCATTTCATACTCATTTTTGAAACATGGACATACACACAAATGATTAGAATCAGTTCATTCTCATTTTTGAAACATGGAAATACTAAAAAATGCGCACATAGTATTCATTTCATACTCATTTTTGAAAGATGGACATACTTAAATATGAGCACATGATGTTTTATTCTTGAGTGTGTGCATGTTTTCAGAAATGATAATACATGTTCCAAACTTGAGTAATTTTGATTCGGAGCCATTTTGACTATGCGACATACTCAGATTTGAGTATTTTTTGCTCAGTTTTTAGAGTGCATGTTCAAAATTATTTTGGATTTTGACAAAACATGGAAGGATACGTTTTAATTTGAATAAATAATATTAATTAAACAAATGTCTTATTTTTACCATATTTGACCATCTGTCTATATAAAGGAGATCTAAATTAAAACTTTAAATATGAATAAAGCGTTAAGTTTAGATTCGTTAAAATGTATTTAATGTAAAACAAGAACGAAAAATCAAGCGTCAAACATAGATTATGAAACACTTTCCAATACATCCAAATACGTTAACAAAGCTTCAACATTTAATAAGGTAAAACATGATGTTTATGTATAAAATTTAGAAAATGCATAACACTTTTGAAAACCCAATTTCAGGTATTAACATCAGTAGTCGGAATATTTTGTATTTTTTGTTAGTGCGAATTATTTTGTATCGCCTTGTATATGATCTATAGATTTATATATATAGTATAGCATAATATACTAAAATTTGTTTCAGTTAGGAAACTCATAGAACACTTATAAATTCCCCTTCAGCAATTTTCGTCAATAAATGGAAATGTATTCCAGATCTTTTGTGCTGCGCTGTATATCATCTTTATAATTTATAGACACCCAGTAATAGACAGGAAAATTATTTAATTTAAAAAAGTACCACAACCTAAAACGCACTTTCTGCAATTATTGTTATTAGACAGTACTCTAATCGAATCTTTTGTGCGTCCCTGTAAATGAACGATGGATGCTATGCTCAGCCTATATTCTATATTCTATAGCAAGCCTCTTGTAGTGCACCTCAGTGACATATATCAATTGAAATACGTTTGAAATTGTGCAACATAATTAAAATTCAGCGCAAACGATTTTTCCCCATAGACCATAATGTAACGGAATTCTTTTGAGTGTCCGTCCCTGTAAGTGAACTATTAACGCTACATACTTCATTTTCAATAACGAACATAACACTTTTCAGTTACGTTCGACAGTGTTAATAACATATTAAACTTTAACTGTTATGAAGAAGTTTATTCAAATTATTTTTTTTACTGATATAACTGTACTATTTATAAAAAAAATCCAATGTGGTTAACTTCGTGAAAATAAATTATTTTGGGCATACTTTTTGCATAAAAAACCCTTTTGATAAAATTCATTCAAAGCATGTTTTTATTAAAAAATTCTCTTTGGGATTGCACTAAGATAGGCAACCTGTGAAACATGATGTAAAACATCTACAACATAAAAAGTGCATAACAAAAAAAAAAAAAAATCTGTTGAACAACTTTCCAGATAAGATATTGAATATTGAACTTCTTTTTTAGATAAAATTCATGTTAGGCAGGAATTAATTCTGTTGAAAAAGTATTTTCTTTTCAGATTGAAAATTGATTCGCGTGTTTTTTTCTACGGGAGTCGGATAGAAATATGTAATTTGGTGTGACACTTTCTTAGAATTTGTTTAACCCCTTGTTTCTTTACTTTCGCAGGTTGTAATTATAAAAGTGTAAAAGTGTCCAGGATTTAATTGTCTTTAAAGGATAATACGTTACAAAAGCCTGTGTTAATTAAATAATTTTTTGGAATGTTTTAGGTTTTACTTATCAGTATCATTTCAGTAGCTGTTTTTGTATAATGAAGTGGGGTTTTTTTAGGTTTAACAGATGCGTGTTAAGAGAACGAAAAAGCAGGCAGAGGAAAAAGAAGTTCTTTCAATGTGAAAACATTTTCCTTTAAAGCAGTGGTTCCCAAACTTTTGGGCTCGCTGTACTCTATGGTTTACAAATTAATGTTTTTTATGCTTATGGAGCACAGAAAGATCTGCTGTATAAGAGTCCGAACCAGTTGTTTCCAACATGGGGCCAAGGTTCTCAGTTTGGCCCTTTTCCTAATACGGAAATTCTGAATTCATACTAGAAATTTTGAAAATCAAATTTTCTATTATTTAACCCCTTAACAGTTTTATTTAATATTACTATTATTGGACACAATAAATTAAAAATAAGGAATAAAAACCACTTTTTTGTATTAAAATATCTGCCTTGTATAATCGAAATATGTCCGCCATATACAGCAAAAATTATAGTTAAAAATTTGTAGTTTCTGAAAGCTTTTAGTAACGAAGAAAACAAACTCTTCTTACCCGAGCGACGTTCGAGCAGTACTGTTAGGGGGTTAATGACATCCATTTCTAAAATAACAGCTATTCTTTCGGGATTTCCAGTATGAACTCGGAATTAAAGAGCAAAATGGTAACCGTGTCTGGACATATGCATTGCATTGGGGACAGGGATGAGATTTCTCCGCTTTTTTTGCATACCAGTACAATCATAGAGAAAACGTTGTTCTGTTAAATCGCAGAATGTTCCGATTAAATAAAAAACATTTTCTGTAAGATTATACTGGTATATAAAAAAGCGGAGAATTCTCATTTCTGATTGGGGCTTACGTGAAACTATCTATATATTTAGAACGAAAAGCGCATTCTGTAAATTTAACCAATTTCACATTCTATGTTCCACACGAATATCGTCTCTTTGCACATGCTTCAACGCTGTTTGAAGGCTTCTGCCCTCAGAAATGGGAAACCTGATTGATTAGCCCCCAACTGTTTAGCATAGGGGGATTGAAAAGAGTTGATTGGAAACGGAAGTGGTCGTACCATTGAATTGAAAGCATAGACCTTCTACTATATTTTCGCTCTGAGGTTAAAAGCGAAAGCTTTTTTTTTTTTTTTTTTTTGGAACTCATGTTTTCACTACTAAATATGCGTATTTTTTGAAAAATTTTAAAGAGAGCTTAGATACAATTATATTTATAACGGATTGAAATGTCAGAGAGTTCGGGAGATGAGAAATTTTTTTTTATTGCTATGTTAACCCTTTCCGGGTTTTTATGTTTTTTTTTTTTAATTTATTATCATGGGCTCGGGCAACGCCAGTGGGGGGGGGGGGGGGTCAGATAGCTATTATTTATGGTGAAAACCACACAAACACAGGTAAGGTGTACAGTTTTCGTTTACAAAGAGAGACTTTTGTATAATCCCAATAGGCTACTCGCGAAAAGAAAATGCGTAGGCCATGTCGCCCATGAGTAATTATATAACACGATTTTACTAGTCTCGCCCACCCGCAATAGAATCATGCGATTACGTATTCTTTTTTCGTTCTTCTTTACGTTTCGAATGCTTTTAAATATGCAACGAAAACAAATCACTTCTGAGCTTCTTCTTTTGAACCTTTTTTTTTTTTAAATACATTTAGAAGCAGATCATCGTTTTAATGTTTAAGTGGGCGGGGCAAAATCTATAACATGTATTGTTGGGCATCGTTAACTTTTTTTGGATGTTTTATTTGAAGTATTTAACTATTATTTATAGTTTTTAAAGAAACTTCCTTTTACCTTGGTTTTTGTCTCAAAATAGATTATGGTGAAAAACTACACATGGTAAAAGAACTGCAACTAGTAGAAAAACTTTACTAACAAAACGGGAAATTTGGGTGGGGCAAAATTTATATCAGGGCAGGTACTCATTGACGAAATGTCTAAGCAAGGGGGGGGGGGGGGGAGCTGAACAAAAGTTTAGATTGTAAGCGTGGTAACAAATGTAAAGAACCAATATATTTTTTAAATAGTTACAGCCTTATGTCTGGTAGGAAAATGTGGCGTCATAACATAAGAATCTTAGCCAATGTCGAGACCAATTAAAACAAAGTTTTAAAGAAGGGTTGTTAAGTGATACAAGATGTTAAAAAATGCGTTCTCAGTAACATATATTGCTTTAAAAATTAAGTACAATTATGTAAATCATCACAGAAAATTTAAATAACTAAGACTTAATAAAAATAAAATAAACAGATTAAAGAAAGTAAAGTTACAAAAAAAAAAGAAAACTATATACACAACGTATACAAATATTAAATGAATCTAATAAGGTGTTTATTAAATAATACAAGATGTTACAAAAAAGAGGCGTTTTAGTCGAGAAACATTGTTATACTATGAAAAACAGTATAGAAAATTTAAATTAGAAAAAAGTTAGAAAAAAATAATATATATACACAATATACACAAATGTAAAATGAATCTAATGAGGGGCTTTAAATGATACAAGATGTTATACAAAATATGTTTTATGCGACAAACATTGTTTTACTATGAAAAATAGTATAGAAAATTTAAATAACTAAAAATTAATTCAAATAACATAAACAGCGCCTTTGCTCTTTCGATTCATGTTGTGCATTCCATTCAGAATACTATTTATTGTAGCTTATTTTGAGTCGAATTTTGAAAACACATTAAATGCAGAAACATAAAATCAAACCAAAAATATTATATAGAAAATAGATACATCTACAATTCAAATTTTTATATTTAAAAAAATATATATTAAACTGGTATTTTTCTACGCAGTGATAGATGTATTTATTTTTAACACACACACAAATGTCTACGTACTTTCGAAAAATTTTACCTTGCAATATGCTAATTTCTTTATGTTTTTTTTTTTTTTTTTTTTTTTTTTTTTTTGGAACGCCGCGGAGCCCCTGAAAAGTATAGGCGGAGGACCAAGGGCTAAGCGGAGCACACTTTGGGAAACTCTGCTTTAAAGCATAAAGATTAATATTTTCGTCATTCTTCATTTAAAGACATTCTAGGACAAAAGAATACTATGATGTTATCCATCAGTTTGTTTATTTACTTCTTTTCTTTCCCATTTTCCAATTCTTCTTCTTCTACGTCTGTATGTTTTTATTTTCTTTCTTTCTTTCTGATATTGATATAAAATATTTTTTAGAATCTCTACATCATGGTTTGTACGATTTTACCACCTTTTTTTTTTACAGAATATTGTTATTTAATATTTAAATATTAGAAATTGTAGACACTTGCTTTACTTGTAGGATTTTTAACACTTTTCTGCATTTAAATAAGGCGAAATATTCTATTAAAATATTGTGGTAATAGCGTACGAACCCAGTACACACTTACATTTGCGTAAATAACTAAAACCTTTAAGGTCTGACTACGTACGAGCAATTTTTTCCAAAAAAGCTATTTAATTATTTTTTGAACATATTTTTATTAAGATTATGGCTAGAAACGGTAAAAAAAAAAATCAAAAAAAATTTCATTAATTCATAAAATTTTGGTAAATGAGGGATTTTGGGGTAAAATTTAGTGAAATTTTGCCCAATACGCAAAACGCTCTAGAGAAAATTCTATTTTATACATCTTAATTTTCTTTTTACACGTCATACTTATGACATTGATGAAGGCAATGAACTAAAATATAAGAGATATTTTAAATATATCAAAATTTATAGTGTATCGCACCTCTTTACATGCTGATTTTCATAAAATTCATCGATGTCATTTCACGAAAACATCCATAAAACAAAAAATATTTATTCTAAAATTAAATCTTTAGTTCATTGCCTTCACACTGGTGTAAATAACACCCACTTTAAATTTCATAGTGATATTCTTATAGCTTTTTGAGAAATCGTGTTTTGCGTATAGAATTTCCACCAAAAATTACATATTCCAAAAGATGCATTTAAAGTTTAGATTTATGTTTTACTACAAGAATGTACGCAGTAATATGCATATAAAAATCACTGTTTTTATGAGCCACACTCTTTTTTTCAAATACTGAGTATTTGCTTATTTCTGGAAGGCCATAGTTTTGCTTCCCCCCTGCCAGTTAGTGCATTTAAATAGTACTTCCTGTCCTTTAAACTGTACTTCCAGTTTGAGTGACAGCTGTTGAGTAGTTTAAAAACTGCTACAACTCCAGTTCTATTTATCGTACAATAAAATTTAATACAGTTTTAGAAATGTAAAAAGTTGAGTTTTAATAAAATGTAATAAAATCGTTTGACAATGTTGGTCGAAAACTACTTTTTAAACGTAGTCAGATATTATTAGACCTTAAATATTCTAAATTTTAAAAAAGCCTGTTTAAGATAGTAATAATAATAATAAAACATACTATTGCTATTCAGCTTTATTAACAAATTATAAATTCACTAGAATAAATAAGACTTTACCAAAATTGTTGAAGGTATATACGATGAGCAAAGTTTTATTACATTTTTTAATTGACTATTTCGCTTCATTTAACTGCAGAAAAATATTCCGATCTCTGCAATGTAGCAAGGCAACTGCGAAGTTTCCTATTTAAATAATAAATAGAAGTTTTCTCATGAGAAATAATGGAATCAGACACCTATGAGATTCCAAAGAGTGTACGCACCTTGGGTGCATTAAAACTGATTTCATTTAGAAAGCTTAACAAAAATTTCCATTTCTTTGTATTTAATTACACACATTTATTTGACGTAACTCGGTTTACGTATATAAAGAGAGAATAGTGTAATCGATTTATTACTCATATCTTGATGCGGATTCCAGAAATTATACACAGTTGTGTGTTCACGAAGATGATACAATAGTTTCATATTTTCGGAATGTAAGTATCAATCCAGATTCATTTGTATTATAGTTATCCCTTTCCGGCACAGACAAATTCTGTTCGTAAAATGCAAAATTACTGACTGACACCGGAATTTACAAACGACTTTTTTAGAAAATAAGAACTCCTTATTTTAAGCTTTCATTGTATAAGCAAAATTTTATTATAATATTCTTGGTGCCGAATGCAAGTTTGGAATTAAAATTAGGTGTGCCCGGAAAGGGTTAAATGTTAAGAAAGAAATTGGAATATGAGATAATTATAATTAATTTGTTGCTGGATGCCTGGCTACTCTTTTATAAGTGCACTCTATTTGCGAGTAACTTTTTGTTATTCTTACGTGCAATCGTGTGGTTCTGAATTGCTAACATTTATGCGTGAATTAGAAATCTATACTGTGTTTCTTTATGTTTAGCAAAAGACGTTTGTATCCCTGGAATTTGTTTTCCACAGATAAATTGCAAAAGTATGTTAATTATGTTACTGTGATCGTGTTGTGGATATATATAATCATTTGGTATCAGGAAAGTATATTTGAAAAATAATTGAGCTATGTGTAACATTATACTACTTTTGGTTTAAAGAATCGAACACTGATGTCCTCTTCGGTGAGGGCCCCAATAATGTTTCTTAACGTACGAAAAATTAAATTTAAATTTCTTACTAAAAGTGTCAGATTGAAACTTTGAAAGAATTTCAGATTGAAACTTTTTAAATTATATTTTCGTGTGACAATTATCCTAGGGCCCCGTTATTGCGATTTTCGCTTTAACGATTAGGCATCGGGGCCTATACCACCAATTGACCAAATATTAGGGACCCCGTAACGAGGGAATTCCAGAAAATTATGTTCGGATTGAAAAATGTTTTAGAAGTTCTTTACAGTAAAATCTATAAAACGAAAACTCCCGAATTATGGACATATCTGTATATAAAACCATTTTTCAATCCACAACAAAAGCATATTTATATATTCTTATCCTTGAAAAGGGACACTTCCAAATGGTGAACAAATTTCACGGTCTCGTGGTGTTTAATATTGAGAGGTTTCACTAAATATAGTGATTTTAATTTAAAAATTAGACAGTAGAGCTCCGAGTAAGTATTGATGTAGAAAAACCTCCGTACGGTCACCTCTGTTTAGAAAACACATTTTTCTATCCTTAACATATACATATTTATATACTTTTACCGCTGAAGAGCAGACATCTCAGAACAACAGATAAATGCTGCAGTCTTGGGACGTCCGCTATTGAGATGTTTTATTGCATATGTCAACATAATAACAGAATGCATCAGTTGTCCTAAAGCTGATATTTTAAACTTATTTCTACCTTGTACGGATAATAATCGTTAATTACTAATGCTGTATATTATTAGAATAGGTTGAGGATAATGGAAAACGATATATTTATCAAAAATTATATTTATATGTCTATATATATTTGAGGTAATAGATTGTGATTAATTTTATGACATTATATGAAGGAGAGAGGGGCTAACATGTGTCAACCCTTGGACTAGAATTCATTTAGAACACATCTGCTATACTTTCACAAACAATTTAGCAATTTCTATGCTTTAGAATACATAGCAATATAGTATAAATACATACTATTTATATAAATAATTTTAATCTTATGCTATTCTAAAAGTTCAAAGTATTGATTATAATCAGTACAATGTCGAAATAGATTTAAAATATCAGCTTTACGATAATTGCATATCAAATTTTGGGCCACCTAATATCAAGAGGGTTAGGTCACGGCCAAGTTTGTCCACTCTTTAATCAGAACCTGCTTCTAGAAAAAAAACAACCCTGCTTTAAATCATATTTTTCCTATTTATCGAGTAAGATTCCATGTGATCATTGTAGCTGCTTATAATCCTTGACAAATTGGTCAAATAGACTGCTCATTTCCAAAAAATAATAGGTCAAAAATTTCAGCACTTCAGACATTTCAACTGTCTAAAATAATAAGGCATTTAAGAAACAAAAAGTGTCTGAAAAACAATAACAAATTTGAAAATAAGTATCAAAATTGAACCACTCATTTCACACACATTTGTGTCTAAATTTCAGACCTTTCAAATTACACTGCACAAGGATTACAAAGGCTAAAATTTTACAACGAATAAGATTACTTTAATCTATTTTCTATAGTAATTACTGTAGTCATTATGAAACGAAAGGAAGATCCTTTAAGTAATCCAGCATAATTAATAATTACAGGTAATTAAAGATAATTTAATCCTCGACAGTAAAAAAAAAATAATAAAAGCATCGAAGATTAGTAGCTCTAATAAAAATCCCATTTATTTCATGCATAAAAATTAAGCTTTAGTTTTTATTAATATTTGTTAATTTAATGACAAAATAATAAAATTCTCTTAAAAAGACTTAACAGGGTTCGTACGGTTCAGGGAATTTTCCAGGAGTGTTACCAGTATTTTTTTATAGAAAAATAAATCTAGGTTAAACTCAAGAAACTTCGCCTTCTTTTAAGGAGAGATTTTCTGTAAGAAAATTCTGGTACCGAAGAATTTCCTGGTCGCAAAATTCCAGGAGGCGTACGAACCCTGCTTAAGTACCTTGAATGCGAATTTTTAAAAATCCTTAAAAATATAATTTTATATTTAAATTTTTAATTAAGCATTTTTTTTTCTTCAACAGTTGTTCAACAAAAAATATTGTTTGTATAGCAAAATATATGGGTCTTTTTTTGTTTTGAAATTAATAGTTAAGAATTTTGACCTTTATAAATGCTTTAGTAACATAAAAGAGACTAATAATTAAATTCATTCATATGTTAAGAGATAAGATTTATTTATCTAATTATTGTAAATATATATATATATCCATATATTTAAAGCTGTTTGGTAATTCTGTCAAATCTATTCCATCGAAATTCGATCGAATACGCATGCGTCAAAAAATCACCGGCCAATGAGGTGAGGGTCTATGACTGTCTCTACAAACGTGTTTGGGATCGTATCATCTGTTGTTTTTTTCTGTTGTCACGTTGCGTTAAACCTAGGAAGATATTTATCTAGAACTCACTGTGGAGTGTTTAGAAGGTATTTATTTTATTTATTTATTTTATTTATTGTAATTTGTATGAATACTTAGATGTCCATTTCGGATTTACTGTTTAAAAATGAATTTAGGCTCATAAGTTGGCGAAATCCCGATGGAATTTTTTTTTTTAGATCTCTATCATTTTGTTTATATAGTACAGAAAATAATTATTCAAACGTGTAGAACACGTAATACAAAATTGGACCACTTATGGTCTGTTTATTATCGGGAATGAATCTTATGGTGTTCCGATTGATAATGAATTCGATTATGTAAATATAATGTCAAAAGACAGTACGCACGGTAGTAATATTTTTATTATTATGTGTTCGAAAAAAGCGAATCTGAGCGCCTGAATATAAATTATAAAATATTATTTCTATATTTAGCAACTAAATATTTAATAAATATGCAGGAATGTGACTAGCTTTATGTGAATGTATAATATATGTAAGTCTGAACTTTAGCATTATTTTTTAACAGAAATATATTATCTCTATTCGATTTAAAAGTTTTGTCATTACATAAGTGTGCTATTTAATTTGTAAAGAGTATGTATGCATTATATTGTTTGTATGTATACAAATGTTTAGAATGTTTTGATTTGTAAACTCTTAATATTTGAATAATGTTTACATTATATTTGTTTGTATGTATACAAACAATATATGTATACAAAGAAGTATATATACAAACAATATTAATATTTACATTGTATTGTTTGTATGTATACAAATCTTGAATGTTTTAATTTATTACATTCATTTTTTACCAGTTTGCATGTCCGTTCATGGGCGATTCATATGAAACTCATAATTTGTCACAAATTGGTGATTTTATTGATTTAGTGCTTTGCCCAAGAATGTGGAAAACAAAACTATTTTTGACATCGGGTGAAATGAATGAGGTTATTTCGGTTTTTATTTTGTATATAAAAAATGTTATATGTAAAAAAATCCTGGCCATTAATCACATTGTTTTTTGTATATTTAAAGACGATTACTTATTCTTTGTAATTATTTTTTTGCTGGGGGTTTTTGAGCAAAATAATATTACTTCATAGCTAGAACCAGTTCCGCTAATCATTAATATTTTCTTAATCCTTTGACCGCTGAGCAAATGGGCAAATTTGTAATGTTTTTTCTGTTATTTTTTTTAAATGTCAAAAAAAGATAAATTTTCAAAATTGGTATAAAAAACTTAGGTACTTCTCTATTATCCCATCGTCCACTTTTCATAACAAAATACTATTGCCAAAATGTATGATTAAATGCCAAAAATGCAATCCCATTTACTTGATGTCGGAAGCATTATACGTGTTTGTTATGTCGTCAAGTGGTTTTTAATTCAACATTTGCGCGTATTAATGACAACGTTCTCCCGTTTATTTGGCGTTACAGTTTGGCGATAGTTTTTTGTTATGAAAAGTGGTCGATGAGATAATAGAGAAGTACCAAAACTTAATTACGTATATGAGTAGATTCCTTGACTATATTAATCATTACTCAATATTTTAAAACTGCATCATATTTGTAGAATTATATTAATTTAAACAATGCGTCTATTGAAGTGTGAAGAAGCACATACTTCTATGAAGAACCATATATTTACATAATCGTTTTCATTAGCAATCGGAACACCATAAGATTCATCCCCGATAATAAACGGACTATAAGTGGTCCAATTTTGTATTACGTGTTCTACGATATTTTACGTACGTTTGAATAATTATTTTCTGTACTATATACACAAAATGATAGAGATCTAAAAACACAATTTCCATCGGGATTGATTTTGCGAATGTTAAATGAGCCTAAATTCATTTTTAAACAGTAAATCCGAAATGGACACCTAAGTATTCATACAAATTATAATAAATAAAATAAATACCTTCTAAACACTCCACAGTGAGTTCTATATAAATACCTTCCTAGGTTTAATGCAATGTGCAAGAAAAAAAAAACAGGAGATGATCCCAAACACGTTAATAGAGACAGTAATAGACTCTCACCTCATTGGCCGGCGATTTTTTTGACGCATGCGTATTGGGTCGAATATTGTTGAAAAATGATTTTGAAGAAAAAATCGGGAAATTCACAAAATGGTTTCGGGAAAAACTTCACCAAATGGTTTAAAAATTCTTTGAGTGACAGCGGGAAAAAAATTTCGTTTTACATTCAATCATCGCAATTGGCGAGTGTGACTATTAAGTTTAGCCAGTACTGGCAATAACATCAATTACCAATTTTCAGTATTACTCGCCGATTGGTGAGTGTTAATTTTGTCTTATATCACAAACTGTATTTACATATACTACTAGATATAATGATTATGAACCATGATTTTTCTATTATTGGGCGAGATTCATGTTTTTTCAGCAATTCTTTGACGAAATTCATGTTTTTTCAGCGATCCTTTGAAGAATTTCGCATTTTTCTCATGATCCTTAACGAAATTCGCATTTTCCAGCGATTCTTTGATAAAATACATTTTATTCCGCAATTTTTAGACGAAATTTAGTAAAAAAGCATGACCTTTTGGTGAACTTTCCTTTTTTGCGATTCTTTGACAAAATTTGCTTATCTTTCACGATCCTTTTGCATAATTAATGTTTTTTCTGATGTCTTTTAACGAAAGTCATGTTTCCCCATGATCCTTTGATGAATTTAGTGTTTTTTCCTCAATCATTTGACGAAATCTGTGATTCCCCCCCCCCCCCCGCGAAGATTGGTTAGATGTTTTTAGTCTGCAGGTGCCCTAAAAAGTCTGTGACGCCCGTTGCTGCATTGCACACATTCTTCTTTCCATGGTGCATCGAACGAAGAAAATTCATCCTAAAGAATCATTGTTTCATTCTTGACATTTCTGGAAAGAAACAACGTTCAACTCATTGGCTGAATTGTAAAGGGCGAAATGTGTCAAACATTAGCGGAAAGAAAGTGCGCAATTTGTTCGTTCATGGATAAAATCATGAAATTCATTAATCAATAGTTGATAAATTCGTCAATCGATAGCGGAAAAATCGCAAAATTCATTAATCGACAGTGGAAAAATCGCAAAATTCATCAACTGGTTTCGGGGGAAAAAGTTTTCGAATATCGTCAAATGGCTTCGAGAAAAAAAATCACAATCCGTCAATTTCGGAGAAAAAATCGTGAAATTCGCCAAATGGTTTCGAAATTTGTCGAGCGACAGCGGAGAAAAAAATCTTTTTCCATTCAATCATCGCAATTGGTGAGTGTGACTATTATGTTTGACCAGTGGTGGCAATAAAGTCCATTGCCAAATTTTCAGGATTACTCGCTGTTTGGCAAGTGCTAATTTTGTCCTATACTTCAAAACCCTTTTGATCATATCATCAGTGTGCAGGACAATTTTTTTTACGTGAACCATTTGATGAATTTTGTGATTTTTCCATTATCGATTGACCGATTTTACTGCTATCGATTGTTGAATTTTATAATTTATCAACTATTGATTAGCGAATTTCATGATTTTTTCCATGAACGTTTGACGAATTACGCAAAAAAATTAAGAATATCGTTAAATTGTCTTGGGTAAAAAAAAATTTAATATTGTCAAATGCCTTCGAGAAAAAGTTGCAAGTTGGAACGCCTGTGACCTCTTTTTCATGTTATGCATCTCGGGTCTATCCCCCCAAGTGGGACACTTTTCTAAATTTTGCAGACACCTCTCATGTGATATATCGCTGGAAAATTCTTTGACCGCTTATTCATGTTATGCATCTCCGGGATCCATCCCGCCACCCCCCTCCCCCCCCCAAAGGGTACTTTATAAATTTTGCACACAACCCTCATGTTATATATCATTGGAAAGGTCTGTGACTGCTTAATCATATTATGCATCTCGGGTCTATCCCCCCCCCCCAAGTGGGACACTTTTCTAAATTTTGCAGACACCTCTCATGTGGTATATCGCTGGAAAAGTCTTTGACCGCTTATTCATGTTATGCATCTCCAGGGTCCATCCAGCCACCCCCCCCCCTAAGGAAGGCACTTTTATAAATTTTGTTGACACATCTCATGTGATATATCGCTGGAAAAGTCTTTGACCACTTATTCATGTTATGCATCTCCGGGGTCCATCCCGCCACCCCCCCTCCCCCCCCAAAGGGTACTTTATAAATTTTGCACACAACCCTCATGTTATATATCATTGGAAAGGTCTGTGACTGCTTAATCGTATTATGCATCTCTGATGTCCATCTCCCCACTTTGCCCCCCCACCCCCCCCAAAGGGTACTTTATAAATTTTGCACACAACCCTCATGTTATATATCATTTTAAAGGTCTGTGACCACTTAATCATATTATGCATCTCAAATGTCCAACTCCCCACTTTGCCCCCCCACCCCCCCAAGGGATACTTTTCTAAATTTTGTTGACACCCCTCATGTCATATATTGTTGGAAAGGTCTGTGACTGCTTAATCATATTATGCATCTCCGATGTTCATCTCCCCACTTTGCCCCCCCCTCCCCAAGGGGTACTTTCTAAATTTTGCACACAACCCTCATGTTATATATCATTGGAAAGGCCTGTGACCACTTATATCATATTATGCATCTCCGATGCCCATCTCCCCACTTTGCCCCCCCCCAAGGGGTACTTTCTAAATTTTGCACACAACCCTCATGTTATATATCATTGGAAAGGCCTGTGACCACTTATATCATATTATGCATCTCCGATGCCCATCTCCCCACTTTGCCCCCCTCCCCCCCCAAAGGGTACTTTCTAAATTTTGCACACAACCCTCATGTTATATATCATTGGAAAGGTCTGTGACCACTTAATCATATTATCCTCCCCACTATGAAATTTGTCAAGTTAAAGCAACTATAAATTTTATTTTTATGGTATTATCAAGTTGTTTGCCGTCAAATTTTGACGGGTTCCATCTAGTATATATATATATATATATATATATATATATATATATATATATTAGTGTCAAAAGATCAAAACTCATGCATTGTACTCAAAGTATCTGTTATGTGAAAGTATATGTAACTTAGGTAATTTTATATGCAGCTGAATTGCATAATGATATTCACAAATACATGTTTTAAAAGTTCTGTATATATTTCTAACCCATTCGGTGCCAACCACGAGTATACTCGTTGTTTTTCAATCTAAAATTACGAATTGGTACCGGAAATTTCGAAAGAAGAATTTTTATTCTATGTATTCATGAAATGTTTGTAATTAAATAAAGTAAATATCGCTGTTAGTATTTTCTGGTATGAATTCGAACTTTCTACATAAAATAAAATTCAGGTAATTTTAATCCGGCAATGAACGTGTTAACACTAGAACGACCAAGAGCGGTCATTTTGACCGCTACCAAATGAATATATTGCGATTCAAACCAGAAATTTCTTTTTAAAATAAATTAAATATAAATCTCTCAGAAATATGTTAAATGAATAAGTTAAATAGTTTTAAATAAATATTCTGGTGTGAATTAGTTTTATAAAACTTGAGTAAAATTTCCGGTCGTTCTAGTGTTAATCTATTGTATTATGTCTAGAGTCTGTACGGTAATAATAAATAATAAATAATAGTCACAAATTTTAATGTGACACGAAAGTCGGTGAAACAGATATAAAATTTTCATTTCACTTTTCATACAAGTGTATTGAAAATTCAGAAAAATAATTTTATGATTTCAAAATACAGAGGTGTGAATAAGAGTTTTCTTAGACAGATTTAAATATTTAAATAATTATTGCAATAAATTCGTGATAACTGAAAATTTTATTGTAGAAAAACTGCGTTTGAAGAAGAAATTGAAAATCTCAACCAAAATTTTTAAATTGGAAAAATTGGAAAAGTGGTTATGAAATCATTTTAAACAGAGAAATATATAAAATTTCATAAAGTAAAGATAAATTATGTATGCGTATAATTTATTTGACAGAAAAAAAATAAACTAATAAAACTTTCTAATAATTGATAAACACATGTCTTTAATCTTTCAGTGGGTTGTATAAATTATTTTGCAGGAACGAACGCATGCCATATTTTTGTCCGAATATTAGTCAATTTATTAAAAAAAAATTAAAAATTAAACTTTCATTACTGCTATAAGAGACATGTCAGTATTGATAGTTAAATTTTAATGTCGGTCCCATTTTCGCCAACTAAACATTTTCTATTTTAATACTTTGAAATTTTTGAACCCGGGTCATCGTCAGTAGACTATACTGATGATCCGGGTTCGAGTCCCGGCTTGGATACTTTTTTACTATGTTGGCTATACGTCTTTTAAGTAAATTAAAATTTGAAATATTAAGAATGCAAGGCGTGAGAAATTTTCTATGGAAAAATTTCCAAGTATCAAAATAGATTAATTCAATCACGATGCTGGATTCTCTTTAGTTTCGTGTTTGCCACAGGGTTGGTGGCTCACGGAAAAATATTCCATCTTGTGCTGCGATTGTAGCCTTGCCAACATATGATAGTGAAATGTGCCACGCTGGGGGTTCGAAGTGGTTTAGTAGGTAGAACGTCAGTGCGCTATATTGATGACCCGGGTTCGAGTCCCGGCTTGGATTTTTTTCACTATGTTGGCTATACGCCTTTTAATCAATTAAAATTTTAAAACATTTTAGTCATACAATTTGCGATAGCGCGAGAAATTAAATATAATTTTATACGCCGTATAAAAATTTAAATGTTGCATTTTTTCAAATTTAATTTCCTGGAAATTTTAATTAATTTCATAAAATGCTGTAACTTTTCTATATAACTTTGTAATTTAAAATATATGTCTAAGATCTATATTTAAGGAATAAAAGCGAGATCAATGTTTTTAAGACACCCTTGTAAGGATCCTCACTAGATTAATTAAGAGTAAGCAAATCAAACAAAGTTACAAAAAATATATACGTATATTTCAGCAGAATGTGTTCCTCTTTACTTGATTAAAGTTTCAGTTTGCAGTTAGTTCATCTACACAAAATAATCAAAGTGAGCGTCAAAGTAAATAATTTGTCTAACATAAACATATTTTATAACGTTTAGTGAGAAAAAGCTGTTTTTATTTCTTAAAAAAAAAAAAAAAAAAAAAAAGTTTTTTTGGACAAAAGAGACTGTTTGTAATTAAAAACATGATAAATGTATCTTTCATCTATAAAAAAATAATTAATTGGCTATCTGATATTTAAAAGTGAGTGCAAATGCGAAGTATTTTATCTAAGTTGCTTTTAATTAAAGTCGGCTATAATAATGTGCTTTGTGTTTTTAAGTTAAGAGTAAATTGAATAATTATCTCTTATCATTGTAAATATTTTAAATGTTTAAAAAATGTATATTAAAATCGAAAAAATGAATTATTTAAAACATGTTTTAAAAAATTTAATTTCAAACTCGTAATTTGATTTTTTTTAAACTACACACTATACATTTTATGTATTTTCTTAATAATGATCATCATTATACATTATCTGTTTATTTCTTTATTTTTTTAAATACTTGATTTTATTTATTTTTTCTCTCTTTTTATTCAAATTCTTCTTATTCTTAAATTAGCTCAGTAAATTTCTCAAATTGCCTATAAGAATTAACTGGCATGTATATTCATACTTAAGATTTCTTTAAAAACAATATGTGACTGTTTAAATTATCAAAAAACCTTTATTTTAACTCTTTTTAGAATTCCCTACTTAAAAAGTAAAAACGGAACCATTATAACATCACTTGTTTTTCTATCCGCCCGTCTGTCGCAGCCGCTTTTCACGAAAACTGTGGAACAGGGAAAGTTCAAACTTCGCAAGCTATTGACCCACATATTTATAGGTTACTATCTATTCACAAATACTTTTAGGAAAAAATTAGAGGGCCTAGTAAGTTACTTCACATTTTTTTATATGTATCGTGGGGTAACGTTCCAAAGATCTTGTAATAGCAAACTCAAAAATATATTTGTTATAAATTTAGGTATTATATTTTCCGAGATATCATCGAAAATGTACTGAAAAATGTCTCCACCTCTATTTCTGAATCTACTGAAACTAAAATCATGAAAAAATTAGGTGTAGTAGAGGTTTATATTAACCTTGCAGGAAAATTTTAGCGATTATCCAAGGTCACACACCCGTAAGGCATGGTGACATCACGGCGACGTCACTGTGAAGTCACATTGTGACTTTGTGACCGTCGTCGTGACGTCAAGTGACGTCGATGTGAAGTCACTGTGACCTAAATGCGAGGTCGTTATGGCCGTTTTCAAGGCTTTCTGTGACCTCACAATGTGACTACTTTGTGAAGTCACCGTGCGACTTCAATGTGAAAAATGTGACGAATTTGCATCGGATAGGGTGACCAGATTTTACTCGAATCCTGTACGGATTGTTCGGATCAAAAAATTTTTATTGTTCAAGTTTGTGACGTTTGTGACGACACTGCACCGGGTCAGGTGACCAGATTTTACCCGAATCCAATCCAGAAACTTCGGGTTGATTTTTTTGGATTTGTTTGGCTACAGAATAGATTCGGATTAGTTGTCGTGTGACCTGATTTTCGTGAACCCGATCTGACCCGAGTCAGCTATAATGTTTTTACTTAAGTCTTGTTCGGAATAGAATCTTGCATACGACCGAGTAACCAGATTTTATCAGAAATTGTGTTACGATACAATTTCTGATGTCGGCTCGGATCTAGAGTCATGCACGAATCCGGTTATATACTTCTTGAACATGATTGAATGTCAACTTGAACATGAATGATGGTTGACTGAAACTATATTTCGATTAAACCCGTATTCTTACCCTAACCCAACAACAACAACAACAACAACAAATCTCTAGGCCCACAACCCGACCGAACCTGATAAATGATTTCGCATAGATTCGGGTTCAAGATTTCACCAAATACCGATAAGATCAACGATAAGGATTGGATCGGCAATTATTTTTATTGATGCAACTCGTATTCAACTTTGCATCTGATTGGAAAACCGGCTAATGTAGCCGTTAAGCAAGAAAATTATAAACGTAAAAAACGCATACTAATATAAAAATAATAGATGAATCCATTAAAAATTATAATAAAAGTAAATATTTCAATAATATGAAATAACAACTTTTTAAATTAACTACTACTTCCATTTGTTTTATGTAACCACCAAAAATATTGACAATAATTAAAACTATGCTATTTTGCTGTTAAGTATTGAAGTCTTTAAATGTGTATACTTTGCTATATTTGCCCTCGCTCAGTGTCACGAAACCTTCTGACACATTTATGAACAAATTTTTAAACGCATGACACTTGCATGCCTGATTATTAAAGCTATTTGGAATGAATAGCGTTTTCCATTTTTAGATAAATGTAATACTTAAGATCAATTTCGGTCACGTTTTACCCGTTTCTGACAATGCGCGTCGGAAATTTGGTTCAAAACACCGACTTTGATAGTGTTTTCTGAAACATCATCTGCCATTACCAAAAAATGGATAACGCCATTCGATTATATATATTCTGAATAAGAACACCTGCCAATTTCATGTATTTCCGAATAAAAATGAATTCAGAAATTAGCTATTTTGGATTTGAGAACAACTTTAATGAAAATATAAGTATACATTTTAAAATAAGCATTCTGAAATTTTTTTATTAGGAATCAATTTAAATAATAGATATACCTATTGGGAGATATTATTAAATAATAAACATTGTATCAAGCAGTAAAACAGTTTTCGTTGTAAATGAAATATAGAACTTAAGATAATAAACGCAAAAAAAAAAAAAAATTTCTTCTTTACAAATTATTTTATTTATAGTTTTTGATAGAATACTAAATGCAGAACTTAAATATCAATTTTTACTGTAAAAACATTTGATAACACATCTGGAAAAATTACCTTAACTAAACAGTTATTTTATTGTTTCATCAATATTTATTATTTTTGTGCACCTAACATTGACATATCTCGACAAATAAATTATTCAATGCATTAAATTGTCACAATTTTTTCAAATATACCAGAAAATTATTTCTCGAAACCTACACTAGCAACGAAATTATCAAATTGCAAATCAAATATTAATAGTTTTAAAAATTGCAATGATTTTAATTATGATGAATAACTATGAAAATTGAACTAAGAAACGCAAAATATTAAATAAATTTCTCATTTTAAATAACACTTTACATTTAGAATACATATTGTTAGTAAATACATTAAGCTTTTTTCCAAACAGTCTATTTAAAAAAATTTAAAACATTAAAGATAAAATTTAATACAAGTGATTTTTTAAAAGAAAATTTAAACATCTTAACTTTTAAATAATGCACTATTAAATGTACTGGTACTAAACATGCACTATTAACAAAACTGCGAAGACATTAAAAGTTACCTGCTGATCTATAGGTAAAGGGTTTACGTTTGAATGCTCCTTATCTGCTTCCCTTTCATTGAAAAATTAGACTGCAAATCTACTACAATAATTTTCAAATTATTCCAGCAGAAGAGGTGTGTTCATAGATCTGAGAAATCAAATATCACCCAGGCCTTATGAACGCACCCGGCTAGATTCAGGGAGAGTTTAAAATGGATGGTTTACTTTAAAATGGAGATGGTTCAGTTTAAAACGTTAATTTACTTACACAGTATAAATCTACAAACTTAAAAGAACGCAACACACACTAATCCGAACTCGAAATGAAAAAAATCGTCTGCATTCAATATGCGCGCGCAGTATTGTTTAAACACAACAAAATAACAACTGGCAGGTGTTTCCAAGTTTACCGCAAATGATATAGAAAGAAAATAATTTAAATAAAGACATTTCAAAAGCTATAATATTCTTTTTTTATATGAGAGAGTTTTGTATTCTTAGAAATAAGCTGTGAAAATTTATATTTTGATATATTTTTTAATCAAATGCATTTGCTTTAGACGTCAAAAGTAAAGATAAATTTTAAATAAAAATTTATTTATTGGGCTTTATAAAGTAATTTCGATATAAATTTAGATACTATTCTACAATCAAATTTCCTAAGTACGAATTTTTCATTTTTTACACTTTATCGAAAGAAGCAATATATTTAATAGAGGTGATATCTTACTAAGCACTGGCCAGTTTTGGATAAATTGCTATAGGAATGACAAATACTTTATAACATGTTTTTAATTCCTTTTTGCTCGGAAATACATGAAATTTGCTCGTGTTTTTATTCAGAAACTATGTAATTGAAAAACTATTTCCATTTTTTGGTAAAAGCAGAAGATCTTTCAGAAAAGAATGTCAAAGTCGGCGTTTTGAACCGAATATCTGACGTGACAGTGAAAGATAGGAGAAAAACTGGTCATCACGTGACACGAATTGCTTATAACTCGATAAGTAATTTATTTATCAAAAAATGAAAAACTCATTTCGATTCCAAATTGTTTCCATAATCAGTCCTGTACATTTTATGCCTTTGCGCTTAAAAATGAGTCAGAAATCATGTCAGAAAGCTTCGCGTTGTTGAGCAGGTCAGTTGAGAACCACCTTAATTATACCGTATTAGGAAAATCCTGAAAGCGTTGGACGGTCACCCAGACCAGATCGTGTTGCTATCGAACTCGCAAAAGTGTTGCCCTTATTTTTTGACCAGAAAGCTGATGATTGGGTTGAGTGGCCTATCAAAATAATTAAAGATAGGAGATTTTTAAAGAAATATTTGTAGTATTACAAAATTAGAAAATGAGTCCCATGCGGTAGTAGAAAAAAAATCTAAATGTTTGTATTTAAAATGCTAACAAACCTCTAAATTGCTAACAATTTTATTAGAATGAGAGATCTATTTCTGAATTACTTTCCTCCAAAACTTTCATACGTCACTAAATTTCCATTTAAGGATTTTTACCTCTGTATTATATAGTATATTTTGTTAAATATCTAGAAAATGGTAATGAAAATTGTAAAAAAAGTTATGTCTCATATATGTAGACATATTTATTTATTATTTTATTTTGGAAATACTCAATTAATTTACATAGTGTGTGACAATGTTTTTATTAATGATTTAGGTACATGATATAATTCAATTCTGTATTTTATGAGGTTTTTTTTTTCCATTTTTTTTCCAACGTTGTTAGATTTTACTTTTTCAATTTTGGTTTCAGTTTTTTTATATAAAGGTACTTTCACTTTCAGAACCGGTTCCAACCGGTTTTGAAATTGAAAATGTTTACTTATAAAAAAAAACAGTAACTAAAGTACAAAAAGTAAAAACTAACAACGATAGGGATCGGCCTCCAGCTGTCCTATGCAAAAAAATCATTTAAAAATATTAAAATTTGAGCGAGAAATCGCGCAAGAACCTTCCCATAGACTTAGCATTAGCTTGCGCGTTTTTTCGCGTGACTAATGTAGGCTCTTAAGTCGCAGAGTGTTGGCATGTTGGTCATAGGTGTGACGTAACTTATGTGACTTGCAATGACGTCATTGCAACGTCACAAAAGAAATGTAAAGCTGTCAAAAAGTAATTTTTTTGATGCCATAAGATGTTCAAAACTTTATTTTAAGGTTTCTTTAGGTGTTCAAGACGTTCACATTTTAGTCACAGTGTGACGTTGCAAAGTGGTTGCTTTTTTGTCACAGATGTGACGTGACGTACGTGACTCACAGTGACGTCACAATGACATCACTGTGACTGTGAATGCTATGCGGGAGAGGTTTTGAGAAAATAGAATTTTTCCGTTATATACAAACAAACTTTACTTTGTTCAGCGAGGTGGTTGTGGGACGCTCAAAGTACCTATCAAAGCGGAATCATCCAAGGATTGTTGATAACGATTTTTGAAAAAAATGTTCATTAATATGCCGAGATATTAATCAAAAACTATTTAGAAAAACGCGTCTCGGACTAAGGTGGTGTCGCAACTTTGCGACCTCTGTTTGAAGTGCGCTTGGCACAATGCGAAGTTTAAACTTTATACAAGATCTCTGTTTTAGGTAAGATAAAACATAGTGATAAATAGTCAACATTTTTCATTCCAATTGATTTCAATTATTGAAGGCAATTGTTGAAAAATAGTAATGATTTTTAGAAGTGTTGCAGTTAGTAGTTAATAAATTAATTGTATGGAACCCTTTGTGTGCGAGTAAAATTCGCACTTGACTGATTGCTTTTTATTGGAAAGATCAAAGATGCTTCCATGTTTATTTTTAAAATATATATTTAAACTAATAAAAAACACAAATCTCAATTATATAAAATAGTTTTCTTATCAAAATTTTATATCTTTGAATCGCTAAGTATAACGCATTGTATATAATCCCACGAGGTATGTGCTGTAAATGGAGACAAATAATCTGGCATTTGAATTTAAGATACACATTTTAGAAACAAATCAAAGATTAAAGTTTTGGGAAATTCTAAAAATATCAATAATTATAAATTTAAAATAAAATGTTAGAGAAAGGTATTACATCTAATTTCATAATGATTTAAATATATATTATTAAGGGGACACATATCCTTTAAAATTTTGAAAAAATCGATTTTTAGTTTTTTAATTCATTCGATAGCTAATTTTTTCTGAACAATTTGCCGCAAACCGCATTAAAATATTCGTAAAATTACTCTCGTTATAGTAAAAAATGTAAATCAGCTTTCGTCCGTTTCACGCGAATTAAAGATCCACTTGAGTCAGCTGATTCTGTCATCACGGCGGTGTGCATGGAGTCTCCATGGCGGTGTGTTTGTTTACGTTTTGAAAGCTGCAGATTTTGCTTCTCCTCTTATCGCAAACTCCATGAATTATTAATTCTTTTGGAGAAACAGAAGGACAGAAACATCTCTACTTCCGGCTTTCGTAATATCTGCAGTTGGAAGTTTATTTACATGTGCTTTTCAGCGTTATAATTCGCTTCCGTTTCATTTGAGAGTAAGCTTTTTGCTCAGAGTGTATTTTACTAGTTTTATATTATTAATTTATTTTACTAGTTTATTTTCGTTCATTATTATGTCCGAGAATGTAAAGCGAGAGTCTGGGACTCGTCCTAAAAAACGAAAGTTTTCTGGCAATCGTTTTACTAATTTGAAAACTCATCAACACATTAGTGCATCAAGCAAAAAATTAAAGTTGGATGTTTTACCTCCTGCACAAGAAAGTGTTTTTAGAACACCTAATTTTAAAGGATACAGATTGTTTGACATAAATTTATTGATTAATTTTATACAACAAAATTTATCTTGCAAATTCTGTAAGGGTGATATTGTGCTAAGTGAGTCGTCACTGTTTGGACTGTCATCTAAATTTGACATGACCTGTAAGTGTTCTGCAAAAACTTTCAGAAATTGCACAATGTTAGGCAGTAAAAAAAAAAATATTCCTGAAATCAATAGAAGGTTTACATATTCTATGAGAATGATTGGACAAGGCAGAGCAGGAATGGAGACTTTTTGCTGTGGCATGGATCTCCCACCACCTATTGCTCAAAAATCATACTCTGTCATTGTAAATAAAATATTGAAAGTGACATCAGAAACTGCAGAAATGTCGATGAAGAAAGCAGCCCAGACTGAAGCTATATTGTCAAATTCTTCTTTGTCCGTTACTGTAAGTGGTGATGGTACATGGAAGACTCGTGGCCATACATCACTTACAGGTGTGTGTACAATAATTGGAGCCGAAAGTGGTAAAGTAATTGACACTGAGGTGATGTCCTCGTATTGTAAAAAGTGTGAATATTCTGAAGAACATGAATGTAGTCGAAACCATTTTGGTTCTGCAGGGAAGATGGAAGATGACGGTATGGTCAGAATATTTTTAAGATCCGAAGAAACACGTGGTGTAAAGTATTTGAAATATATCGGGGACGGTGACACAAAAACATTTCCTTCAGTGTGTAATGCAAAACCTTATGGGAATGTAACTATCGAAAAAATCGAATGTGTTGGACACGTTCAGAAGCGTATGGGGACCCGTCTAAGAAAGCTGAAGCAAGAAAAGAAAAAATTGAGTGATGGAAAAACACTGGGTGGTAAAGGGCGATTAACTGACAACCTTATTGATGAAATAACAAGCTACTATGGCAATGCCATCAGAGAACATAAAGATTCTTTGATTGAAATGCGTAAAGCAATTTGGGCGATATTTTATCACAAAATATCATCGAATGATAATCCAATTCATGATTTTTGCCCCAAAAATGTTGACACCTGGTGTAAGTACAACAAATCACGTTTAGAAGGCATTTCATACAATCATAAATCCCCTATCCCTTCTGTGGTAATGGAAGCAATCAAACCAGTGTTTAATGATCTGTCACAGCCGTCACTTTTAAAACGTTGTTTGGGAGGGCGAACACAAAACCCAAATGAAAGCCTGAATGCTATGATTTGCAAATTTTGCCCCAAAACTACAGGATCGGGAAAAACAATTGTACATATTGCAACAAATGAAGCTACAATATTGTTTAATGAAGATTGTCAAGGACGGCATGACATAATGGATTCATTGCAATTACTTCGTAGCAATTTTTCGATTAACGGATTTGAAAGCATAGATAAGAAACGTATAGCTTCTTCAGAGAGAAAAGCAAGTATGCAAACAAAAGAGCAAAGGAAATTGAGAAAACGTTCTGAAACAGCAAAAAACGAATCGCTAAAAAATATTGAAGGTGAAATGTATTCTGCAGGTGGAATTTAAAAATTAAGTAAGTAAGGTAAACAACAAATTGTAAGATATTAAACTTTCCAAGATAATTTAAATTTTAAATAAGTTACCAGTGGTCATTTATATCCTATAGTAATTTTAATACTTGTATAAGATTGTGTTACCAATATGAATAGTTCATTTACAAAAAAAAGAAAAAAAAAAACGACAAAAAAGAAAAACGATAACTTTAACGATTACATTAAAAATATTGGTACTTTTCAGTTAGCCGGGCGCCAGTGATACATATACATGTATATATATACACATATATGATACACACACATTTATATATACACATATATGATATGTATACATACATCTATGTATATACACATATATGTATGTACATACATATATATTTATATATGTACATATATCACTGGCGCCTGGCTAACCAAAAAGTACCAAAATATTTTCACCTTTTTTCCCCTAATATTAGACTTTTCAAGATTATTTATACTAATTTAAATTGTAAATGAGTTTTTAATATAACATTAATATTTAATTTGAATTTTCTCATGTTATATACCGACTAATAATTTCACGTTTTGGAGCTTATAATAAATTTTATACATGTGTAATGATCTTAATTCTTTCATATGTTTATCCTACAACAATATAGAAACTTTAAATAGCAATAGCTGCATTGTACGTGTTGGTTAAGAATTTTTAATACAGCATTTATGTTTAAATTGATTTTCCTCAAAATCGTTATTTTTCTACTTACGTGCATGATAACTCCAAATGTATCAAAGGTAATGATTCGAAACTTTATATATATATCTTTACCAGATCATTTTCTTCAAATTGAACTAAAATCTAAGAAATTTAACAAAAATTATTGAATGTATGGGCATTCGAGTGAAAAAAATGATCAAAATTTTCATTTTTTTTTTTTTTTAAATCAAAAAACTTTAGAAATTTTTTGTTTATTTATTAGATTTTAGTTCATTTTATTTTTGTAATGTTTTTAAACTTATATTAAAAGTTTCAAAGTTCTAGAGTATATAGATATTTTTAAATCATGCGCGCAAGTTGTATACTTTTGCATTAATTGAAAAATATCTTCATATTTGGAGCAGTTAATTTTGAAGCAATAGGTTGTACTTTATTATTTTGCTACATTAATTTTAATATGAACAGAAATTAAAACTTGTTTTAAAATATTATATATCTTACAGTACTTTAAGTACAAAAGTAAGATTTAAATCACAATATCAAATGTTGTGCCGTTCTCGAGTTTTGTGAAACGTTTTCAACATTTGAACGTGATATTAAATTTTAAACCTTGGTAATAATTCTAATTGTTACAAATATGTATTTTATAGAAATATATCAACATTAAATAACAGTATTTGAGTTGTTTATACCTTGAAAATGTTTTTAAATACAAAAGTAAAATTTAAATAGCAATCTCAAATGTCATGCCGTTCTCGAGTTTCGTGAAAATTTTTCAACATTTGTAGGTGATATTAAATTTTAAACATTGTAATAAATCTAATTCTTACAAATATGTATTTTATAGAAATATATAAACTTTAAATAACAATATTTGAGTTGTTTATACCTTAAAAATGTTTTTATGGTAACATTAATATTTAATTTGAATTTTCTCATGTTATATAACGACTAATAATTCCACGTTTTGGAGCTCATAATAAATTTTATGCATATGTAATCATCTTAGTTCCTTCACATGTTTATCCTACAACAATATAGAAATTTTAAATAGCAATAGCTGCATTGTACGTGTTGGTTAAGAATTTTTAATACAGCATTTATGTTTAAATTGATTTTCCTCAAAATTGTTATTTTTCTACTTACGCGCATGATAACTCCAAATGTATCAAAGGTAATGATTCGAAACTTTATATATATCTTTACCAGATCATTTTCTTCAAATTGAACTAAAATCTAAGAAATTTAACAAAAATTATTGAATGTATGGGCATTCGAGTGAAAAAAATAATCAAAATTTTCATTTTTTTTTTTTTTTTTTTTTTTTTTTTTTTTAATCAAAAAACTTTAGAAATTTTTTGTTTATTTATTAGATTTTATTTCACTTTATTTTTGTAATGTTTTTAAACTTATATTAAAAGTTTCAAAGTTCTAGAGTGTATAGATATTTTTAAATCATCCGCGCAAGTTGTATACTTTTGCATTAATTGAAAAATATCTTCATATTTGGAGCAGTTAATTTTGAAGCAATAGGTTGTACTTTATTATTTTGCTATATTAATTTTAATATGAACAGAAATTATAATTTGTTTTAAAATATTATATATCTTACAGTACTTTAAGTACAAAAGTAAGATTTTAATCACAATATCAAATGCTGTGCCGTTCTCGAGTTTTGTGAAACGTTTTCAACATTTGAACGTGATATTAAATTTTAAACCTTGGTAATAATTCTAATTGTTACAAATATGTATTTTATAGAAATATATCAACATTAAATAACAGTATTTGAGTTGTTTATACCTTGAAAATGTTTTTAAATACAAAAGTAAAATTTAAATAGCAATCTCAAATGCCATGCCGTTCTCGAGTTTCGTGAAAATGTTTCAACATTTGAAGGTGATATTAAATTTTAAACATAGGTAATAAATTTAATTCTTGCAAATATGTATTTTATAGAAATATATCAACTTTAAATAACAATGTTTGAGTTGTTTATACCTTAAAAATGTTTTTAATGTAACATTAATATTTAATTTGAATTTTCTCATGTTATATAACGACTAATAATTTCACGTTTTGGAGCTCATAATAAATTTTATGCATATGTAATCATCTTAATTCCTTCACATGTTTATCCTACAACAATATAGAAATTTTAAATAGCAATAGTTGCATTGTAAATGTTATTTGAGAATTTTTAATACAACATTTATGTTTAATTTGATTTTCCTCAAAATCAATATTTTTTTACTTGCGCGCATGATAACTCAAAATGTATTAAAGGTAATGATTCGAAACTTTATATATATCTTTACTAGATCATTTTCTTCAAACTGAACTAAAATCTAAGAAATTTAACAAAAATTATTTAATGTATGTGCATTCGAGTGACAAAAATAATAAACATTTTCATTTTTTTTTTTTTTGAAAAAAAAAAAAAAATAGAAATTTTTTGTTTATTCATTAGATTTTAGTTCATTTTATTTTTGTAATGTTTTTAAACTTATATTAAAAGTTTCAAAGCTCTAGAATGTATAGATCTTTTAAAATCATGCGCGCAAGCTATATACTTTTTCATTAATTAAAAAAAAACAGACATTAAGGAATAATTAATTTTAATTAATTATACAGTGTTTAATGCAAATTATATATTATATTGCATGGAGAAAGTATTACAGTATTCACAAAAAAAAAACTGAGGTATTTAGTGTAAAAATGAGTGCATGGGGCCACTTTAAATATTTGTCTCTGAAATCAAATTTTTCAAGTGTTTAAAGGGTATGTGCCCCCTTAAAGACTATATTTTCAATATTATTCAAGAATTTTAAATCTTTACGGACCAACATTAATTTAAGTATAGATTTAATTCCCTAAACCTTCAAATTGAAAATTAATGAAAATAATCCTGAATATATGTTATAGAATTTAAAAATATACTGAGATAGATTTTTGAAAAAAATAACTATTCATTTTGATATTTGTGTAGACATCTATTACATTATTTAAAAATATATGTGTACCATCCAAATAAGAGTTTCTGGTAATTTGGACACTATAAATGATCATTTTTAAACGTATGAGACTATCTCCTTATTAAAAATTTAACCTTACTTTCTATTTATACTCAATAGATATATTGCGATGCTTTAAACTTTATAAAGATGAAACAAATTCAACATTTAATGACCATGTGTCAAACGAGTGCTTTAACAATTGAAAAATCAAGATTCTGTCATTTCTAAATGTAAAACTTATCTTATTATGTAAATTCAGAGGCAGAAAATGAAGCTAATTTGAAGCTAATGAAACTCCATTTCGAAAATGTAAAATCGAGGATAAATTTATTGAAATACTTAAGATACTTGAACATTTTATACACATATTCATTCTCTTCTTGAAAGGGAATATTAAGGATGAAATAAATCAGAGTAAGAAATATCATGTGTAAATAAAATTTGCGTTACGTAAATTAATTTTCTATTATGACTTTCTCGGTAAAATTGATAATAACAGAAATCTTCTTTTATTTTTAATACGAAACCAAAACTTATAATTGGTTCTCAAATGCATCATTAGTTTTATCAAAGAAAAGAAATCACGTTTAGCATTTTTGCACAAAAAGTATAATACCTACCCAAACAAAACAGCTATTAAATACTAGTTCATCAGTGATAGCTTGAAGAAACAGTCCGTAAATCGTAGATTTGGTGATGGTATTATTGGAAACTGATTACTAAATTGTAATTATCTAAGGCTTTTCTAATTTTAAGCGTAGCAAAACAAGATTCAGCTATGGTCTAAACAAGAGCAGCTAATGGTCTAAAAATTAGATTTTTTAAACTTTTATATGATCTCTAAATCATATAAGTTACATGTAGAAATCTTTTCTAAATGCTCTGACAAATGAAACAGAAAAATTTGAATTTTTCTACAACCAAAACTGGTCAAGTCATAAGAGTTTGAACTTTACGGAATTTGTAAAGCTTCCCAGTGCTAAAAATAGAAAATATGCGTTTCTAGTGCCAGAAAACTCCGAAATTTCATAAAATTCAAAAGATCAGAAGTCGGTTTCCAGTTTTGATCATAGACGAATAGAAGTTTTACTGTTTTACGAGTCAGAGCAGGGATAAAATCATTATAACTAGTATGACCAAGGAATCGTATATATATATATATATATTAAAAAAGTTCAACTGATGAAAAATTAATGGCAAGACTATTTCATTTATGTAAAAGTAATGCCTAACATATTTTGTATACCTTTGTAATTTACATTTTCTACGAATCTACAACAGGTAAAAAAGAAAGTGCGTTTATAATTTTTTGGGACAGCCTGTATGTGTATGAGTGTTAAGCCGTCATTTTCCGTGACATCTTTGTCCTGGTATATGTATGCCAAAGCATACAAGGATAACGTTCCCAAATGCCAGAGTAATTTCATTTTACAATAATAATTTTTATTTTGATAATAAATATCCGCCTAACAATTGCACCTAAATTAAAGCAGACGTAAAAAGAAATAATAAAAAAAAAATTATATAAGTTTAACCGTTTCAGTGGCATGTAATTGTGTTTCTGTAATGTTCAATTCAAACCACAATTTTCAAAATATTTTATTTGAAAATAAAGAAATAAAATTTTACATCCACCTTTTTCTTCCACAAAATTTATAAAAATATATTTTGAAAAAATTTGGTAGAAATTCTGTTTCAGATTAACTGGAATAAAACATATCCCACCGCCCTGTAAGGGTTCAAATGTTTCTAAATCTGAAAATGTCATTGAACTTGAGAATCATCAACATATGCATGACCGTAAAAATTATTTCACCATATTGTAATTTTCTAACGGGTTATTTGTTACTATATTTAAAATAAGCCTTTTTTATTTTGTGTAATGCATAACATAGAAGTGCTTACAAATCAAAAAGCAAGAAAACAAAAATGCTATGTTACTTTTGTTATTCTTATAAGTTTCAAAATTAACTCTTTGCATATATTTATTTTAATTATTACTTATAACGATAACTTTAATTGTGTGAATTCATGTATATCAGTTAAAATGTGAGTATTAATTCATTCTATTTTTAATAAAGTTTATTAAGTGAACTAAGTTTTGGATGTAAAGTAAAATTTTACACCCACGTTTCTTTTTAAACAAAATTTTTAAAAAATATATTTTGAAAAATTATGGTAGAAATTTTATTTTAGATTTAGTGGAATAAAAGCTATCCCACCGCCCTGCAAGGATTTAAATATTTCTAAATCTGAAAATGTCATTAAACTTGAGAATCATCCACATATGGATGACAGTAAAAAATATTTCATCATATTGTTTTTTCTAACGGGTTATTTGTTAGGTTATTTGTTACTATATTTTTAAAATAAGCCTTTATTAATTTGTGTAATGCATAACATAGACGTGCTTACAAATCAAAAAGCAACAAAATAGAAACACTACGTTACTTTTGTTATTCTTATAAGTTTCAAAATTAACTCTTTGCATATATTTATTTTAATTATTACTTATAACGATAACTTTAGTTGTGTGAATTCATCTATATCAGTTAAAATGTGGGTCTGAATCCATTCTATTTTTAATAAAGTTTATTAAGTGGACTAAGTGCTTAAAACTTTCAGGAAGATAATGTGCATTTTACCACTAATTAATTTATTCAATCTACAGTGTTCTCCAAAGTCGGTGAGCCGATAGATTTGTTCTGAATCCTAGCCAAAATGAGAGAAAATGCATGTAAATGTATCACAAACAATATCCTCGTAATCTTCTTATATTAATCTTAGTTACCTGATAATATGATTTATTTTTGAAGCAATAGACCAATAACTTTTATATACACTTTTAATAAAGTGTTTATAATCTTAATATTGGACACTGGTATATATGTATAAATGTGGATTATTATGTAAAACTAATATATATATATATATATATATATAATAGTAACATTCACATAAAATTATAAAAAGCAAATTAAAAGAAATATTTTTTTTTATTCATATATTATTTAATGAAAATGTATAAGAAATATTTTATTAAAGTAACATTTTAAAGACTTTTTTTATTTATTTTTAGTCCTTTCAGATTCATTGATGTATTTTAAATAAAAATATTTATAATTTTGTCATTAATTTAAAGAATTTAATATATATGTGCAGCGGCTTTCAGACTTTGTATCCCTCTACCTATCTGACAAATAGAATTCTTAAAATTATATAAAACAGTATAATTGGAAATAATAAAAAAAATAAGAGAGTTTTATAATTATCTATCTATTTCATATTATTATTTAATTATATCAAAGATCAAATTAAAATAAAGATATTTCTTTTTTTTTAAACTCAACAAATACTAATGTTTGTGAAGAAGGCCATTTATTCCCTTGTATATAACTTCGTTTCTCACCTGTTTGTCCGTTCGGATTTTTGCGTCAAATTTATTTTTGACCCACTACAGTCGATTATTTAAAAAAAAATTTCATACATGTTCATAGTTTTTGATAATGCAATTTTCGTATATTTTCAGGGGCATAAGTCATCAGATGCAGGGTCCCGGAGCAAAAACATTCTTTTCACTTTTTGATTGAAATCACATATCTAACGATTCAGTTGCACTCAAATTTTACACAAAATTTTATTGTATTCATAATGCATAATTCAGGCAACAAATTTCATATTAAAATCCTTTCACTATTATTTTTAAATTATAGTTTTTAAACATCAAGTCTGGAAAAGTTAAAAATTCAAGAATACGTCAAATTATGAGTTCAAACAGAATGCTTTACAGCAGATGATGGCCTCCTTTTTCATTCAGAAATACCGAATTCATACGAGAAATTCCGAATTTTTCATTTCTTTTACTATTTTCGTGATTACTACAGCAAAAAAATCTTCTTTCGAAATTTCCTGTATGAATTCGGTCTTTCTGAATAGAAAAGTCGGCCAAAATGACAACCCTGTTCTACAGACAATCGAACTTAATATACTTAACACCTTCAAGACCGGCGGCTTTTATACAAATTTTATTCGGTTGGCACCACTTTTTTTAAAAAAGCTACCTTTACTTAAACTATCACAAAAATGCTCTAATTAGCGAAAGAAAACATTACTTTTATTTTTTACTGGTGCCTAAAACAAATTCTGTCTGCTCTTTTTGAGGGTGCATATATGCACCCATGGTCCCGAATGGGTTAATATATTATGGGCTTGTTTGCTGAATGATTGAGGAACGCCTACCAAAAAATCTTATAGACTGATTATCCGACTGAAATCCGATAGGTACCTGAAGCAGAGGCAGCAGATCAATGATGAATTGGAAGAATACGATTGAAGAGAATACAAAGGATGTGAATTATCACTTTACTAAACAGCGTACAACCATTAGAGTAAAAAAATGTCGGCTATGATGTCATACACTCACGCACAGATTTTTTGTTTAATCGGTTATAAAAAGGAGAAAAGTCGCCAAATTTAGGGGATTTTTTCCTTTAATGGCAACCTAGCCATTGTATTAAGTTATTCATTGGGCGCGGTCTTAAAAATCGCGCCAAACAAAAAGTCGCCAAACTTATGTTTATATGTTTGCGTGAGTGTAAAGCATCTGTTCCAAAATGTCCAGACAGGGGTTCGATCCCGTATCCCTTGGTTAAGTGTACCAAGTGTTTTACCAAATAAGCAATCCGGACTGGCATTCTCGCACTCTTATATGGCAAGGCTACAACCACACAGCACAAGATGGAAGGTCAATCATGTGCACAACATCGTTGGCATGCATGAGACAAATAATATTCAGTATCGGTGAATATCTATATGCTAGTTAATTTTTCAGCTTAGCTGAAATTACGCTGTAAATTAAGGAAATACAAAGGATGGGAATTATCACTTTACTAAACACTTTACTAAACCAAGGGATCCGGGATCGAACCCCGGTCTGGACGTTTTTTCACTCCAATGGTTGTACGCTGTTTATTAAAGGAATAATTCACATCCTTTGTATTTCCTTAATTTATAGCGTAATTTCAGCTCTGCTGAAAAATTAATTAGTATAACGATTTAAGAATTAGTGTACTTGAAATTTAGTGATGGTAATGCACTGGACTGGAAAGAATGGAAAAGAACCATCAACAATATTTTATTTAAGTCAGATAAACAGTCTACTAAACGGAAATTTCTAAGGAAAAAAGGAAGAAGAAAAGTTTTTGTTTCCAACATAACAGAAATGGGTACACGCGAACTTATATTTAATGAAACGTTTTTAGCCTCACCAAGAAAGAATTGTTGTTGCTTTTAAAATATTTACAGTTCAATATTGTCAGTTCAGTTTAATCAAAACACAATAATCATTTGTGTTTTCAATATATGTATAAATATAATATTTCTCCTATAAAAGAAACAAATATATTGAAATCAAAGAGATATAATTATGTATATGAATTTCTAATTTTTTCATCATTAAACATGAGCAAATAGTTTCTTGTCACGTTAATTGACGTCTTCATCTTAAAAGAAGAAAATATTGTTGTGGCTTTTGGTATATTTACACAAAAGAATTATCGCCTGTGTTTCATTAGCTATTTAAAATTATTGTGAAAAATAACACATGGGCTGATAAGTTCCCGGTCTGGCACACAGATGGCGTTGCAATCGCCGAACCGATGTTTTTTTAGTAAATACTAACCTTCAAAAGATAGTAGAAAAAATGCCATGACGATTCGCCGTGGGGATAAAACGTTAGAGTGGTTTTAGTTGAACGACTTTGTTGATAAACAAAAAAATGGATAACAAGAATTTCAAGAATTGTTATTTGATGGGGAAAAAATACCGTTCAAACAAAAGCTTGGCTAGATAAGCGTTATCCAGACACTGCACCAGGTAAATCAACCATTATTGACTGGTTTGCTGAATTTAAACGTGGTCGTACGGACACCAGTGATGCACCACGCAAAAGAGGTGGTTACTCCGGAAAACATAAAAAAAGTCCACAAAATCGTTTTGGGGAGCCGTAAAGTGAAGTTGCAGGAGATAGCTCAGACTCTGAAGATATCCAAGGAACGTGTAGGTTTTATTTTGAATGAACATTTGTCTATGAAAAAGCTGTTGTCAAAGTGGCTGCCGCGCGCGTTGACTTATATATATATGTAATCGAAATGCGTGCTTAAACACCGAAACAATGAGAAAAAAAGTTGGTTCTATAAATGGAGAAATCTTTCGCTATTATCCGCTGGCATACGGTTAATAAGAAAATAAAGTGCTTTTCGGTGTAGTTGCGGAAAATCAAAGAAAATATACTAAATGTAAAATATCTACCAGAGTTCTGGATTAAAAATCATTTTCACCTACGTTCTGTACATTAGGGAGTGGATCTGGCATGTTTAACAAGATTGAGCCGAGTTGAATTAAAACAATCAAAACATTTTAGAAAAATGAAACAAGTTTTTTTACCTTTCCGAGAGACTTAAATAACTCCTTATCTACTTTAAATTATCGATTTTTTTTATATTTTAAGTAAAAGAATAATATTTATGACCACAGCTTTCGATTGCATGTTTTTGTTTTCAACTACTGTAATTTTTAAGGGAGTTATGCCCACTTTTGTGCAGTCGAAGGCAACATCTGTTTCAGCCACGCCCATTTTTAAAACCTATTTCCCGTACAGAAAAAACAACAAAAATCATGTGCACAGAAAGAGAGAAAAAAAACCTGAACCCAAGCATCTTCACAGTGGACAACTGTGAAGTGAAAAAACACGAAACCTTCTCATGATACATCGCGATGACGTGTTCAATGACGATATTATCATCAATTATTCTGTTTCAGAAACCAGGTCTTTTCTCTTTCTATCATTACCGTATTCATTTGGCGAACTTTCTTCACTTCGGTAAGTGCTTGTTTTTATGCTTTATTCTTGTTTCTATAGTCGTGCGGGAGAAGAAATGATTAAGGATTTTTGCATATTTTAACGCATTGTGTTTTCGCGCATGTTCGTATTGTGGGGTTATTAAAATAGCTATGGTAACAAAAAAAATATAATAATGGTTAGAGTTGATGACTTCTGAATGCACAGGCAGTGTATACATAATAATGATACATAATCAGTTCAGTCGTCAACGTAATTGTATTTAATTCGTACTACATGAAATTTTTAAATATATATATTAGTGTTTAATAACTTCAGGACGGTCGCCATTTAACGACATTTCATTTAATAATACCAGAAATTCCGTGTAGTATGTTTCGACTTACTAACAAGGAAGGTCTCCTTAAAGCGCATACTCAGAATATTTTGAAAAAAAAATGCTAATGGGACTACTCATGTACGTAATGAGGGATCAGCCAAATTTAGCTGCGGAATCCCAGAAGAAAATTTGTAAAAAAATAAAATACTTTGGAGTATTTGGCGCAAAAAGACGCGATTTGGCGAGCAAAACTTTTTCTTCGCCAAATGCAAGCGACTTTAATGGATTTGAAAATGCCTGGTTAGATGAGTGTTTAAATGCATAGTACTTTATAAATTTAAATTTCAACGATTAAATAGTTTATTATTTTTTCTATAAGCTTATATAATATAAATACAATATACGTATTGCTGAAGTTATTTAATTTTACACGGTTTTGCTGGATGGAAAAGTTTTAAGTGTATTTTAACAGTAAATGTCGGATTAAGAACCCTCTCATTGTACATTTCGATATTGAATAAGTCATTGTTTCCATGGCAACAAGACTTTTCTCTTGTTGTCTCCGGCATTAACAATATCGAAGACAAATTGACAGTGCTAAGAATCGGACAATTAATTTTTAGTTTGAAGCATTTTTAATCAATTTAAATTTTGTTCGAAACCGTAGAATACAATCGTTAATTTTCTTTAAATGTACATATAAATGTACATTGCAAAACTATAGTTATAAAAGTGGATTTATTTAAGTTAAACTTACTCAAACTAGTTCACTATAAAAAGTAGAAAACGTTTTTCTTTAAAGCGTATTTATCGTAAATGCGCATTTTAAAAATTTCATTGTGTCACCAAACCAGCGATAAATCGCCAAAACACGAAAGTTTCATTTTTTTTTTTTACGGACGTTATATCGAGGTTCCGCAGCAATTTTTTTTATAAACGTATATATCCTCATGAGAAGAATATTCTGTAATTTTTTCAAAATTTTCTGAGTATGCGCTTATGGTGACATTCCTTGTAAGATACATATTCTCGTACTAAAAGTAAAATTCATATGAAACACTATATGGAACGTATATGGAACATCCGTTCTGAAGGAATTAAGAGTTAACCCTTAAATGCATGATTTTTTCTTTAAGAATTGTGTTTTTTAATGCTTATATTAAGTGTTATACACCAGAAATTTTAAGATAGATCTTTAGCTTTGTTTAGTAGTATTTGTATATGATTTTTACACGATAAATATTTCTAAATAAATATAGTGGTGTAGTGAACTTTAAGTTAAATAAAACATGTTGCCAATTTGCAACACTATGCATTTAAGGGTTAACGTATGCTATTTAAAAGCATTGAAATTATCAGTTTTTGAATAAATGTATTACATTTCTGAATGCAATCTCACTTAAAGTATAAACGTTCCTTTTCAAAGAAAATAGAGTTTGTATAACATCTAAAAATGAATCGATAAAAAATAATCAGTCGCTTTATGTTAAATTTTTACTAAAGACAATATTTTTTTTTTAAATAAATATATTTGTTTAAAATAAATACACACAAATATTAAGACATATTAACAAAACAATATAAACCTTAATAAATTATAAATTCTACTCGGATATTTACATTTTTTAATTAGAACTGCAGATACCGTTTTGAAAAAAAAAAAAACGACATATTTTTAAAAAGCTGACTTTTCGCTGTTTATCTTAAAAGACAAGCACTAAAATAATGCAAAGTAAAGGTTTTTAAGAATCAATATTGAAAAACTTTCTTTATAACATATATTTGTATATATACCAATCCTTCTTACATAAATTAAAAGCGAGCTATTCAAACAAAGTTTTAAAAAATTCGTGGAATTAAAAAATATTTGCACAAGAATATGTTTCTCTTTACTTGATTAAAGTTTCAGTTTGCAGTTAATACACACAAAAGAATCGAACTATGCGTCAAAATAAACAATTTGTTTAACAGAAACTTAACATTTTCTACTTATATCATTTAATGAGAAAAAGCTGTTTTTATTTGCATTTTTAATTAAAAGATTTTTTTTATCGATAGAGAGTGTGTTTTGTAATTAAAAACATGCGAAATGTTTTTCATTTATATAAAAAAAAGTAATTAATTGGCTATCGGTTACTTAAAAGTGTGTGTATATGCAAAGTATTTTATCTAAGTTACTTTTAATTAAACGTATTGCATAATAATGTGATTTACGTTATTAAGGAAATAATAAATTGAATAATTATCTCTTGTCATTGTAAATATTTTTAAGTCTAAGGAAAAGAGTATAAAATTTAGAAAACAAAAATCATTAAAATGTATTTAAAAAAGTCCTTCCGGCCTGTACCGGGAGGAAAAGATAGCTTTCCTACATCTTCATTTTAAAATTTTAGCTAATGTTACAACAAAACAGCAAGTTAAAATGCAAAGAAACGTTTACAAAAGATTCGTTAATACTGAATTTGAATAAGAAATTCGCCAAATTATTGAGCAATAGCCAAATTGGCTTCATTTATGAAGACTTATTTTGGTCGCCAAATTTGGCGATATTTCGCCAAATGTCGCCAATCTTGCCAATTTTGTCGCCAATGTCGCCAATTTTGGGGCTAACGGATATGAATATATAGTTTTATGCGTATAATTGGGAAAATTATTACAACAATGAAAGAAAATAATTTGCGAGTAATCGCGTTAATGTGCTGTTTTGTTTCAAAATGTCAGCCACCCTAGAATTTCAAACTGCTCTATCTCAGCCATTTTTTAAGATAGAGGTAAACCAAAAAATGCTCTGGAATCCTTGTATCAAGGCCTAACACGTAATTAAAAAATAAATTTGAATTTTTAATTTTTTTGTATATTTATTTTAGTTTTAAATTTTTAAATGGCCACCATCTTGAAACAAAATGGCGGACCAAGCTGGCCAACAAACTCGGTCGAGACATTGGTGAGCTTAATACACACAATTAGTTTCATCAAAATCGATTTATAAATACGAGCGTTATCGTATGACATAGGTCAGATATATATATATGGATATATCTATATATATAAATCAACATTTGAACGGAGGGTGGTTTTGGGGTCTGGGGGCCATGATCGGTGAAAATATATCGAAAATTTCCGGAACTGCTTTCCTCCGAACGGCTGCAATAGGTAGCTTTATACTTTTTAGTATTGGGGTCTGGGGGCCATGATCGGTGAAAATATATCGAAATTTTCCGGAACTGCTTTCCTCCGAACGGCTGCAATAGGTAGCTTTATACTTTTTAGTATTGAAAGCTACCTATTGCAGCCGTTCGGAGGAAAGCAGTTCCAGAAAATTTCGATATGTTTTCACCGATCATGACCCCCAGACCCCAAAACCACCCTCCGTTCAAACGTTGATTTATATATATAAATATATATATATATATATGTATATCTGACATAAGTCATACGATAACGCCCGTATTTATGAATCGATTTTGATGAAACTAATTGTGTGTATTAAGGTCACTAATGTCTCGACCGAGTTCGTTGGCCAGCTTGTTCCGCCATTTTGTTTCAAGATAGCGGCCATTTAAAAATTTAAAACTAAATTAAATATACAAAAAAAATAAAAATTCAAATTTATTTTTTAATTACGTGTTAGGCCTTGATACAAGAATTCCAGAGCATTTTTTGGTTTACCTCTATCTTAAAAAATGGCTGAGATAGAGCAGTTTGAAATTCTAGGTGGCTGACATTTTGAAACAAAACAGCACATTAACGCGATTACTCGCAAATTATTTTCTTTCATTTTTGTAATAATTTTCCCAATCATACGCATAAAACTATATATTCATATCCGTTAGCGCCAAATTCTCGCCAAAATTGACGACATTTGGCGAAATATGCCAAATTTGCCGACCAAAATAAGTCTTCATAAATTAAGCCAATTTGTCTAATGCTCAATAATTTGGCGAATTTCTTATTCATATTCAGTATTAACGAATCTTTTGTAAACGTTTCTTTGCATTTTAACTTGCTGTATTCGTGTAACATTAGCTAAAATTTTAAAACGAAGATATAAGAAAGCTACCTTTTCCTCCCGGTACAGGCCAGAAGGACTTTTGTAAATAATAACCATTAAACCACATAAATAATCCACAGTAGATAAACCAATAATTAAAAAAGTCCTTCCGGCCTATACCGGGAGGAAAAGGTAGCTTTCCTATATATTAGTTTTAAAATTTTAGCTAATGTTACACGAAAACAGCAACTTAAAATGCAAATAAAACGTTTACAAAAGATTCGTTAATACTGAATTTGAATAAGAAATTCGCCAAATTATTGAGCAATAGCCAAATTGGCTTCATTTATGAAGACTTATTTTGGTCGCCAAATTTGGCGATATTGCGCCAAATGTCGCCAAGTTTGGCGAGAATTTGGTGCTAACGGATATGAATATATAGTTTTATGCGTTTGATTGGGAAAATTATTACAACAATGAAAATTTTTGTAATGTGCTGTCTTGTTTCAAAATGTCAGCCACCCTAGAATTTCAAACTGCTCTATCTCAGCCGTTTTTTAAGATAGAGGTAAAACAAAAAATGCTCTGGAATCCTCGTTTCAAGGCCTAACACTGAATTAAAAAATAAATTTGAATTTTTAACTTTTTTGTATATTTATTTTAGTTTTAAATTTTTAAATGGCCGCCATCTTGAAACAAAATGGCGGACCAAGCTGGCCAGCGAACTCGGTCGAGACATTGGTGAGCTTAATACACACAATTAGTTTCATCAAAATTGATTTATAAATACGAGCGTTATCGTATGACATAGGTCAGATATATATATATATATATATATATATATAAATCAACATTTGAACGGAGGGTGGTTTTGGGGTCTGGGGGTCATGATCGGTGAAAATGTATCGAAATTTTCCGGAACTGCTTTCCTCCGAACGGCTGCAATAGGTAGCTTTATACTTTTTTGTATTGAAAGCTACCTAATACAACATCTATTGAAACACCTATTTCTCTCTTGCCCGAACTCAGGTCGGGAATTTCAAAATTGGCGCAATTTCGTTGCCCGAACTCAGTTCCGGCGTCACAGGCAAGGGGTTAAGTGATGATATTGTTCTGGACCGGAAAGAATGGAAAAAAATAATATTTTAATTTTGGTCGAACAATCTACTTATTGGAAATTTCAATGAAAGAAAGGAAGAAGAAAAAGGTTTTGTTTCCAACAAAACAGAATTTCGTACGCGCGAACTTATATTTAATCAAAAGTTTTTTTCCCTCCCACAAGAATATATTGTTGTTGCTTTTAAAATATTCACAGTATGTGAATAATCATCTTTGTTTTCAATGGCTTTTTAAATATAATATTGCTCCTATAAAAATATTTTAATTAAAATATATATATACTAGATGAAACCCGTCAAAACTTGACGGGAAAAAAACTATAACAATATTAGCAAAATAAGCTTCTTTATATTTTAAGATGGGGTGCGTATGAAACAGTCTTTCAAATATTTTATTTAAAAAGCTTTTCCCCCAGTCAAATACAGTACTATTTCTTATGCAAACTCCAACCAAACAATCTGTAAACAACTGTGTAATGCAAATCAATTTGACATTAGCGTCATATTCCCTTCGGCAAGAACAAAATTTCATGGACCTATGAAGTATACAATTAGTATATGCCTACGTCCATTTCATATTCGGTAAATAAAAGAACATAGTAAATAAAGCACACATCTCCCCCCCCCCCTGTGATTATGCCACCGAATGAGCTCCTATGCACATGTGCATTGCATCTGCCCAAAAGCACCGTCAAAATTCGACGTTAAAAAAGTTTTAAAATGTTTAAATTAAAAGTTTTAAATTGCCCTCTTTAATCATTGTTCGTTCCAAATTCATATCCTCTAAAACACATCCATAGTTTTAAACTAATCAATTTTTATATAAAGATGAAGAATTTTTTTACAGTAGTAAATCAATCTGCAGATGAGGGAGATTTTTAATGTTTTTAAATGTAATTTATTTGTTTGGTTTCTTCGGTTCCTTGACATAATCAGGATGATTGTCCCTTTTCTATCACAGTCGGGGATATTTTCCCTCTTATACAGTTGGCAAATGGATCTTTAAAAAATAAAAAAAATACCATTCCTAGCATAATCTGATATCTGATGGAACATATACATCAACGAATTCAACATATCAATTTTATGTTCAACATAAACTGAAAATAGTTTTTTTTTTTTTTTTGACAGATTTTCGTTTAGCGCCAAAATGCTCTATCTTATGGATAATCTGATCTTATGATTTATCACTGTTTTTTTTATTATTATTATTATTATTATTATTATTATTCACTTTTATGATGGTTAGGGAAATCTATTTTCAATTGTGGCAACTTTCGCGGGGGCTATTTTACATTATTGAAGCAAACTGGTGGTCATTGATAAGATAGAATTGAAAAACTTTTCATGCTTAAAAATTATTTAAAAAGTCGTTAAATTAAGCGGCAGTTTTCAAATAAATTTCAATCGGATGCTAATTTTTTTTTTTAATTGATCAATTGAAATTGTAAAATATAGTAAAATGTAGTACAAAATAGAAATTTGTAGTATTTAGAAGTGATGTAAGCGCGATGAAAGCTAAAGCGATAGCGCCGTTTGTTGTCACAACCGTTGTACATTTCTAAAATTTGCCACTGTCTTTTAGCTGGCGTTAAAAAGTAGAAAACCATTTTTTGACATCGAAAGAGAAATTCACAGTGAAAGAAATAGGACTTTGTGCTAATAAGGAACTGTTAAATGAACTTATAATAAACCTACCAAAATAATTCCTGTGAAATATTAGTCTTACATTGTTTATTCTAGCTAAAAATACAATCATTATTTCAAGTTTTTTTTTTCTACCATAACACTATTTTTAATAATTTTAAATTTCCTAAAATCCTTTACTTTTGTATTATTTTATTATAAAAGGAAATCTTCAAACCTATAATTTAAAAAAAAAAAGTAATTGGTAACATGCAATCAAGGTATGCAATCAAGATGAAGTAATCGATGACGGCTCCAAGTTGACACAATTATATACATTTTCTCTTTAGTTTTATCGTTTTATCAATGTAAAAATGCATTTCAAGCTAAACATAACGTCATTTTCACCGGCGCAAACTTTTTACACGTACTTTACATACGTTACTTTAATGCTTAAACACCATGTATACAAATAAAAATATATTTTGATTTCAATTGTAATGGAAAAATGGCATCAACAAAGTTATAATGCATAATGATAAAATAAACCCAATGGACAATATTCCCGTGACGTCACAATAAATATGAATTTTTATTCGCTTATAAAACACGCGAATAAATATTTTTACAGAAATTTAACTTGCAAATTAAAAAATTGGGCCTAAAAGCCACGTTCTTTTAATATTTATTATTTCTCTTTTATCCTATAGCAACCACAGAGTTCAGAAAATAAACTCTGTGCTTCGCCACAGTGGGCATTATCCGAATTGCCGACTTTATGACGTCATTAGCAGAAGTAAAAGTTTAATTGAAAATTACGGCTAATTAGTTAAATTTTCGAACAAACGAATGCACGATAACAAATCTGTGTCCAAATATCTTTCATTTAAAAAAAGAATGATGCAATTTGATGCAGTAGTTTGTTCTCACGAATTGTCGAAAGAAAACGCTTAGCGTTTTAAATATATAGATTTTGTGCATGCATGCCTGCATTTATTCGGCATCAATTGATGAGATATTTAAACAAATTTGCTATCCGCGATAATTTTACACCATGTTATGTCACTTGAATATTGTCCATAAGAAAATCGGGTACTTTTCCAGTATAGGATCCTTTGCTTTTAGGTTTGGCGTAATTCGAGCTTCAAAAAGGGATAGATTAGTTAATATATATAGATTTGTTGCCAAAAGTTATGAAAACAAACCCAATGAACTTTTGGTGTTTTTCTATTATAGAGGTCTTTGACGCTTTTTTAAAAAGCTTGGCGGAAAAAACCAAGCAGGATAGAAAACCAAGCAGGATATTTTATTCTCCTTCCGTTCAGTTGTATTAATTACCATTAATTCCTTTCCCCCCTTTCTTTTGCGTTTACATAAATGGCGTCATTTGGACGAATTTATTCAAAATATTTTCAGTTTATAAATTAAATTAAATGCTGACAGACGATTGAATCCTGACGATAGAAATGTGATTTTTTTTCAAATTTTCCTGAAAAACATAATTTAATCACAATCTTGTCTTCATTATCAATTGAAATAAAAGATAAATTCAATTTCAATTTGAAAATGACGAATAAAAAGAAATCAATAATCCGTATCGGGATCCTTTTCAACTTTTTTCCCTTTTTTGTCACAAAAAAACTGAGTAATTAGTTGCCATCATTACAGAAATATCATTAAAATTAGAAAAAAATTAATATCTCGAAAACTAATTCCAATTTCAAAATTCTATTACCAGTTTTGACATCCGCGGATTTTTATGGACAATTGGTATTAATTTCACCATCAAGCGTTTAATATTTTATTAAAAATAGCCCTGAAACATAATCAGTCGTTTAATCAGTCGTTTCATAAAATCGTTTCATAAATTCGTTTCATAAAATCGTTTCACAAATTCGTTTCATTAGGATTTTATATATATAGGGTAGATATAATTATGTATACGATTGCCTAGTTTTTTCACTCATTCTGGAAATATTTTCTGTTCACATTATTTGTTGTCTTTCGTCTTAAAAGAAGAAAATATTGCTATTGCTTTAATATATTTACACTAAAGATTTATTGCCTGCGTTTCAATAGCTGTTTAAAATTATTATTTTTCCTATTTATAATATATCTTTATTTAAATCAAGCAAATGTATTTATAAATATGAATCTATAGTAATTTATCGTTAAATAAAATCAGTTGCCAAACATTATATATTATTCGATATTTTTCACCTTAACACAAGGTATTTTTGGTTCGAAATATAGTCAAAACCTGAACATATTTTTTACTTCACTAGCTGTTTCTTTATTACTTCTCCGGCGTTTATTTTTTATCCCATTTAATAAACTGCTTTATTGTTATTAACTGCATTGCAGTTTTACCAATAATACATTATAGGTATTTTAGTATAAAGTGCTATAAAAATTTTATGATGCTTCTTTATTTCAATACGATGATAACGGAATGCTTGATTTTTTTTTCTGTAGAAAAAAGTAAAAATCCTATAATTGTAGTTTATTGCTTCTTACAATAGAAAAAAAATATATATAACTAAACTTATGATATAACGCTATAAATATTTTACGACGCTTTTTATTTCAATACAATGATAATGAAATGCTTCATTTTTTAGTAGGAAAAGAATAATAATATTGCTGTGTATTATTGCTTCCTCAATAAAAAAGGTGATAAAACAAAACATAGAATATCAGGGATTCAAGCTCTGCCCCACAAATGGCCAATTGTTACAACTAAATTTGAATAGCTTTCTTCGGCGTATAAAATAATCCTGTCATTAAATAAGATGACAAATACTATTAAATTGTAGTGGTGACAATCGGCTATTGGTGCAACGCTTGCATCCCTGGAATATTCAAAATGTGTAACTTTTCTTGGAACGTTTAATATAAACTAGCTGAGCCGGCCGTCGTTGCCCGGGCTGACTGTCATTGAAAAAATATAACAGTGGAGTCAACTTCATAAAAAAATGACTGAACAATATGTATTTATACTAAAAGCTTGTAAACAAATTAAATAAGAGTTAAAATTTCAAAAGTATAATAGATACGTTTAAAAAATGAAACGGTCAGGGAAAATTATTACACTTACTTTTCCCTTTTTGCTAAAAATCCCTTTTAAAAACCATTGCTTTGTTTACATTTTAAATTTTATATTGCTAATTGTATTTTTTAAATTATAAATAATAAATGCTTATACAAAAATCAATATTTCATTTGAAATTGTATAAAAATATATCTATTTAATTGTTAAGGTTGACAAATTATAATTATAATTTAATTACACTATAATCAAGAAATCATTGTTTGTTTCGCTTTTATTCCTGTAGATGACAGGACCAAACAGTTAAATGTAAAAAGTCCTGGCCTAAATCCTGCCAAAGGACTTTTACACAATAACCAATGAGATGCGTTTCATTCGGACGTTGCCACTAAACAATTAACAAATAATCGCTATTTCTGTGCCACGTACGATAGCGTAATATATATAATAGATATCATTTTGTTATCTGAAATTCTAGGAAAGTAATTTAATAATTGAAAATTTAACAAATAAACATATATTTCTGGACTCTTTTATAGAAAATCCTAACATAAATGACACTATTAGAGATAATATATAAATCAATTCAGTTATGAATATTTTTCCCTATTAACATACAAGTGTAAAATTTTCACACTTAAAAAAATCACACATTTTTCATGAAGAAAAATGTATTTACTACATTTAATAAAATCTGAGTTCATTTAATTTGTTGTTTGTCCCTGAACAATTTTAAGGAAGGGAGATATATAAATAAGTAAATATATAAATAAAACGCGAATTTAACTGATATGTAATCGAAATATGCACCTAAACACGGAAATTATCAAAATTAAAAATATTGCTATAAATACAGAGAGATTTCGTGATTAACCACAAGCATGCGGTTAATATTAAAGTACTAAAAATGCTTTACGGTGTCATTGGTGGGGAATCTCAGAATATATACTAAATGTAAAACATTTAATATAGTTTGAAATACAAATTTTTTATATCTACTATCTGTACAACGGCCAGTAAATCGGGTATTTATAACCCGCGTAGAATGGTGGAATCGCCTCGTTATATTAAAATAAAAATTGTTTTTATCCACTTTATGTACATCGGGAATTTATAACCCGTGTAGCATATTGTTTGCTTTATTAAAATAATACTTTAGCACAGTGTTCGTTATATTAAAGTCTCCTCGTTATATTAAAATAAAAATTGTTTTCATCAACGTTATGTACATCGGGTAGTAAATCCGGCATTTAAAACCCGAGTAGCATGATGAAATCTCCCCGTTATATTAATATAAAAATTGTTTACATCCACTTTATGTACATCGGATAGTAAATCGTGCATTTATTACCCGCGTAGCATGATTAGGATCTCCTCGTTATATTAAAACAATCGAATTACCTCAGAAAAAGGAAAAAGTTTTTGACCCTGTCGAGAAACCCACATCAATACTTATCCAAATATCGTCTTTAGCTAACAACAAACTTTTACGCACAGCTGCCATATTTTCTGGTTTTAAAATACTAGTATTTTCAAAAAGTAAATTACGTTAATAGCAAACGTGTTATTTAATTTGTAAATTTCATTAAATAAAGCAAATATTTTTACTTAGAAATAGAAAAACTCAGAAGTCGGGAGCTATGTTTTAGATTTAACTCAAACATTAGCTTTTCCAAATTTCAATAGTCTGAATATTCCTTTAACTAGTATACAAAATATGAACCTACTTACACACTGCCATTAATGGAAGAAACCATCTCAGTTAATCCTAGTTGTCTTTGGAACAGAACTAAACTGCATTTCATTCTAAAACGTTATCATATTTCATATTGAAAAAAAAAAATGGAAACCTTTTATTTTACAGCAAAAACTGTCAACTACGCTTTTAGAAAAGATGGAATTTATATATTATATACAGGGTGATTTTTTTAAAGTTGTGAAAGTAAAACCCTATAACAAAAGAACCACTGATCCATATGACCGGAAATTTCACCAGTATACTCCCAAAGCAATGGAAATATTTTTAGCATGGTTAAAAAAAACTTAAAATTTCACCGACAGATGGCGCTGTATATGCAGTAAAGTCGGGAGAGGAGCTTGTGCAAGACACAGTGGATACTCTTCACTCTGTTGTGGAACATGCGTTTTCACGTTTCCGACTCGTAGCTGAAAACATTGGACAGCGCACTGAAAAGCACACCGTTGGACAGCAAACCGTTAGTTGCACATTTCTGTACGAATGTTTTACTCCATATTTTTATTTCGTTCTATTTCTGCAGTTGTTTGCTGTTCCTTTTCCCAATTACTGTATTCTGTATGTTTTTCATATACAGAATGCAGTAATTGGGAAAAGGAACTGCAAACACCTGCAGAAACAGAATGAAATAAAAATATGGAGTAAAACATTCGTACAGAACTGCGCAACTAACATATATAATTTTCAGTGTGCTGTCCAATGTTTTCAGCTACGAGTTGGAAACGTGAAACCGCATATTCCACAACAGAGTGAAGAGTATCCACTGTGAGTGTGTCTTTCACAAGCTCCTCTCAGGACTTTATTGCATATACAGCGCCATCTGTCGGTGAGATTTTAAGTTCTTTTTAACCATGCCTAAAAAATTTCGATTGCTTTGGGAGCATACTGATAAAATTTCCGGTCATTTAGATCAGTGGTTCTTTCGTTACAGGTTTTTACTTTCACAACTTTAAAAAAAATCACCCTGTATATAAGAATTTATATATATAAGAAATTATAATAATTAGGTACACTGGTGTTTTTCCGGTTACAATACATTTTAATATGTTCAGAGGCCAAGGTATGTTTTCAATATAGGAGCATTGACGAGATAGAGAATTATATATAAGTCTATCATCTACGCATTCTCCTGAGCATGTATTGTAAATCTTTACTCACTCATGGAAGATGCATCTTGTTTACCAGATTTATTGCAAAATAATTTTGATGCAGTTTGTTTTGATAAAAATATTTATATTTTGTAAAACATTCGCTATATATTTTTAGTTTCGGGAGAAAAGGCTATAGCGCGTACACAAAGCTTATATATTATTATACAGGGTGTAACTGAAATGCTTCAACAAACTTTGAGGGATGATAGTACTCATGAAGACGAACAAAAAATGCAATGGAACATGGGGTCGCATATGACGTTTAACCCCTTCAGGGGCAGTGGTATGTTTATGAAAGCGCTTAATTTTAATTCCAAAACGCCATAATGGCACCAGAATTTTGCTAAAATCTTTTCCATTTAATATGTATGTGAAATATAGCCTTTTTTCATATTTACAAACAAATTTTTTTATAAATTCCGGTGCCAGTCATTTATTTCAACATTTTAGTACTAAAAGTAGTTTGCCCCTAAAAGGCTTAAAGGATAAAAATAGAGAAAATGCGTCGGAAAATGGACTGGCACCGGAATTTACAAAAAAAAATGTTTGTAAATAAGAAAAAGGCTATATTTCACATAAATATTAAATGGAAAAGATTTTAGCAAAATTCTGGTGCCATTGTGGCGTTTTGGAATTAAAATTAAGTGTTTTTTAAACATACCACTGTCCCTGAAAGGGTTAAATATCATTTGAGACCCCGTGTTCTATTGCATTTTCATGAGTACTATCATCCCTCAAAGTTTGTTGAAGCATTTCAGTTACACCCTGTATTTACTACCGAAACTAAAATGATATTGTGAATGTTTTTAAATGTACATATTTTATCGAAACAAACTGTAATAAAAAATATTTGGCAATAAATCTGGTAAACAAGATGCATCTTCCATGAGTGGGTAAATATTCACAATAAATGCTCAGGAGCGCAGATGGTAGATTTTGTCATACTTAATGACGCCATCCTAAATGTGTGCGCATTGGTAATAACAACCCCGTCAACAAAGTAGCGCAGTAGTGTTAATTTTGCGCCCCTATTCTAGTATTAGGTTGGTACCCTTACTATGTATTCAGCCTTGGTAGACTATGTCGCGAAGGATCATGAGAAAAACCAAGACCTCCTTATCATAGTATCAGACCTCTCAATCAGCAAGTTGCCTTTGACCGCTATACTTGTCCTGCTACTAGCGCCATCAATCGTCAGTAATAGTATTTACGGCACGAAATAACACGAAATTTTTTCACAGCTCCATTTGTTCTATGCATTTGCTTATGAACTACTAGTTTTCCTACCACTAAAATTTTATAGTAAATTTTATCTTATTAAATTGACAAGATCGTGTGATTACATGACGAAAAATATTCTATTAAATTTTAGTGGTAAGAAAAAAGTGTAAAAGTTGGCACCTATACGGTAGCAGACCAGCTAGATTTTTCTATAGATTTTTCTATTATCTTTTTGGATACCAGTTTTTTAGTAGAGACAATTTTGTTTTGTTTGATCGGAGAATTCTGGGATTTAAAAGAACAACATTTCCTCTAAAAATATACTGGTGTTCAAAAAGCCCGAAACATGGCAACTGTGCGGTAGTATCCACCAGGAGGCGATACTTTCCGGAGAAAGTCAATTAATAAGTTGGCAATTACCGCGGACATTTTCTCCCATAGACTTTCTCCGGATTGTCAAGTCTGATCTATGATAAGGGAGTCTTGAGAAAAACTATGCAGGCATGAAAGAGGCACTCGGTGGGGCTACCACCTATTGAGTTAAAGTTTAACTATTGCATTTGTTACCGAACTATTTTTTCTACAAAATATTCGATCATTTCCCGAGGTCTAATGGTGCAAACTTCCCTACGATACGAATTTTTATTAACTTTTTATGAGTTTTTTAAATGTGAGTAAACTTACAAAATTTAAATAAACTTATTTTTATTTTTATTTTTATTTTTATTTTTTATTTTTTGCCAAGGAAAATTTTAGTTTTTGAAATGGTCTTATGGTAGAAGAAAATATAATTTATATATAAGGTATATAAGAAATTATATACCTTAATATCTATTTAATATTTACCTTTAATATATATTTAATATAAGGTATATAAGAAAAAATAATTTATGATCATTAACATAAAAAACATATATCGTAAAAGTGCGTACAGTGCACATGAAAGCTTAAAAAACTCTTAAAAAAACACACTTAATGGTTTCATGCACACAATCGATGACATTCTTAAGATCAATATACCGGGTGGTTATAATATAAGTATCCCTATTTGAAGCTGATTGTAGCTTGAAGGAATAACAGAAATGAAACTAAAATTGGTACACTTACTATTCGAAAAGGGGGAAGAAGAATGGAGGAAGAAAAAAATTAATTGCAATATTCGCCGACAGATGGCGCTTTTGAGTGTGAAATGTAATATGTAATATTGTGTACCGTGGAGGTGTCACAAACTTCAATGACTTTACTGCATATCCTAACATATACGAAAAATCACTCCTGGTGTAATACATTCCGCAGTTGAGCACGTTGTGCACAGCCTTGATTGTGTCCTCCGGTACAATGACCATGTGGAACCTGAACATGATCGCGGCACCACCTTGCAAAAGAGTAACCACGTTCACTGTGACAGTTTCCAATAAATTAGGTGTGCCATTCGGTCTGCGCTTTAATTTTTTGTTCTCGTAATACACATTACATTTTACACTCAGTAATGCCATCTGTCAGTAATTATTGAAATTATTTTTTTATTATTATTCCATTCTGCTTCCCCCTTCTCGAATAGTAAGTATACCGATTTTGGTTTCATTCGGATCATTCCTTTGAGCTACAGACAGCTCCAAATAGAGATACTTATATGATAACCACCCTGTATATCCTTCGTGTAGATAATCGGCCGTCATAAAATGAACCAACCAACCAACCAATCTTAATATCAAAAAGTATAAAATAAACTATTTTCGCAATATTATTTCAAATATGAACTTGATAAGCAAACATCCTCACGGAACAGGTCACGCCTAATCGTTCCCTTTCTTTCAACATCGATCGCAACGATAAGAGACCCGATCACTAAAATTATGAAAAATTATTTACAATAAATGTGTTACACTCGTGCACCAATGTTTGGCGACTTTTTGATTGGCGCGATTTCCAAGCCAGTGCCAAATAAATAAACTGAATATTGTAGGCATGTTACCATTAAAGGAAAACATTCCCAAAATTTGGCGATTTTTTTTCCTTTTAATAAACGATTTAAAAAGAAAAGGTACGTGAGTGTATGACATCATAGCCCAGGTGTGCTGCCGATGACAATAAATATTTTAATATTTTTGGAACTTAATTATAAAATAACAAATTAATGTTAAAGCATTTTCTGTTAGCCTGCCGTCGATAATAAATCGTCCAATATTTTAATGTTTACAACTGTTTACGAATTATAAGAACAATGGAGTTTTATGTGCTAAACCACTATAGTAGTAATATGCGAACGGCCTGTGAAACTGTAACAATAACATATTTTAAACATTAAAAAAGGGAAAATATAAAAAAAAATAAAGAGTGTAATATATTTTTTAAACACTAATTTAATATTAAATTTTAATTAAAAATTTAGAACATCTGTAAACAATTTTACATTAATAAGAAAAACAGTCAAACTTATTTTTTCCATGCAGTTTCTCACTTTTATTAGTATTTTAAACTCGTTCCCGATTCTAGTTAAAAAAATGGGAGTTAAGGAAAAAGTGGCTAAAATCTCTAATGAAAAACAAAAGCAAAAAACAAAACAAATATTATTCACACTTACTGCATTAAGTTGATGATTATGTATTGATTTTATAATGAAGTTTTTTATTTAAAATGATTAATGCATTTTTGATGAGGTTTGTTATTTTTCAGTTTCATAAATAAAACAACAAAAATATATAATTATCTTATCACATTTATGTATTAAGCCTAACTATCGCATTTTCATTTAATGACAGCATAATTGAAAATTAATATTTTCCAAAGTATATATTAAAAATGTTTTGTTCGTAGAATATATTTTTCTCACATTGAAAACTCGGGTTAGTTTACTAATTTTTAGTTTATTAATTATGATAAATACGTAGCCGAAAATCACAGAATAAATGAAAAATACCATATTTTTTTGGTAATGCATATACAAAATGTGTATGGTGCTAACTTTTGAACAGCTCTATATCTGGTTAGTAGTAATCTTCGGCTTTTTTAACTGAAAAAGTTCGACTTCTGCAGATTTTCTGTGATTAAATAAGACAAAGATATTTATTCGGATACTTAGTTGTTCAAAATTAAGAACGGCATGCAACTTGATATAAATTGTAGGCATTAGTATGTTTGCATACGGTTACAGGGTTCGTACGGGTCCTGGAATTTTAAGACCAGGAAATTATTCGGTACCAGTATTTTCTTAGAGATTATCTCTTCTTAAAAAAGGTAAAATTTCACACGTTTGAACTTGATGTATTTTTTTAGAAAAATATACTGGTATGTCACCTGGAAAAGTAACGGTATCCGTACGAATCCTTGGTTAACCAAAAGGAAGTTTTTTCATTGTTTGGTACAGGAATTTTCTTAGTGTAAGTTTTCATACTAGAGATTGCTTTATGCATTTAAGTTACACAATTAAAATGAGAAATGATTTTATTTAGATTGAAAGGAATGTGTTAAATGATTTTTAAGCACTTATTGTTTGTTTTCAAAAGCAGGAAACTAGAATTATCTTGCATTTAACCTTATAAACATCATTAACAAAATCAGTAACGCATCTACATGTATGAAAGAGCTTTTGAATAAAATGACATTTTTTGCAAGTCTTACGAAGAAGCTAGTGGCTGCTACGACGAGTTATGTTATACTCTATTACAGACTTTTATGTTACAGACTATTACAGACTTTTATATTACAGACTATTACAGACTTTTCTTTAAAAAAATTATTCGAAAATTTCTTTTTTCGTTCATATTTAAGAATATACGGCGAATTTTCTACACATAAAATGTAAAAATTCATATTCATACATTATAAAACAAAATATTGCAATTTATAAAATGATGATGATACTTCTTATTCGATTTCTCGTCTCTAGCGCAGTGTTCTTTTTACAGTTTCTGTCAATAAAAAACAGCCAAACAACAGTATTCGATTAAATCAAAAATACAATGGAAACTAGAAATTATCACTCTTTCGTACCAATTATTATTATATTTATTTCGGTAAAATATTTTAAATATATTTCAGGGAAGGTTCTTCGGTTGCGGTTTAATTTTTTGAATAATTTCGATAATTGTTTGTTGTTTAATTAATGTATATAGGAAAGATGTATTGTTGACAGGAAATTGATTGTGATCTCATGTAGGTATCATTTTTTTCATATAAAACTGTTGGGTACTTTTATGTTATCTGGGCGGCAGTGATAAATCGTCAATTCTTGTTTCAATTGGCATCGTTTGAATTGCAAACTTTTACGTGTTATTTGTATTGATATGTTTATGATATTTCAATATGATTATATTTTAGCTAATTTTAACACGTTCGCTGCCAACTACGAGTATACTCGTAGTGCTATTTACGTTTCTTCAATCTAAAATTAGTTATACGCACCGGAAATTTTCAAAAGAAGAATTTTTATTTTATGTAATCACGAAATGTCTGTAATAAAACAAAGTAAATATTGCTATTAGTATTTTCTGGTATGAATTTGAACTTTCAAAATAAAATGAAAATTCCGGTATTTTTAGCTTGGCAGCGAACGTGTTAAGTACGTTTTTTAAGATATTAAATGACAACCAGAGGGCCCGTGCGAAGATTTCGCACAGAAATCTAATATTTATTAGGTACTTCTCTATTAACCCGTCGACTGCTTTTCATAACAAAAAACTACCGCCAAACTGTAAGATTAAACGCCAAAAATGCAATCCCATTTACTTGATGTCAGAATCATTATGCATGTTTGTTACGTCATCTAGTGGTATTACATTCGACATTTGCGTGTATTTTTCATTATTTTTTACTGATTTAGTAGTTATTTTATTAATTAAAATAACAATTGTGTCCTTAAATTCTTATATTTAATTTATTTTTTGATATTCCAATGGCAACGTTGTCCCGTTTATTTGGCGATAGTTTTTTGTTATGGAAAGTGGTCGACGGGATAATAGAGAAGTATCGTTTTTTATCAATGTGTAATATTTATTAGATGCAGGTTTAAACTTCTAAAGAAAAAGCAAGGATAAAAATATCTGCAAACAACATTTAGTTGTTAGTCAAGCCAGAATATCATCTAATTTATTCCATTAAAGTTAGACTAAAAACTGATCCAAGATTGCTAAAGGCACGCGCGAGAAAAAAAAAAAAATCGTATTTTGACTGCATTAGAGGATGACGTCATCCGCTTCGGGAAAACCATGGGACTTAGAAATATAAATCTAAACATTTCAATTTCAATTTCGCTTTTTAATCATAAGTTTAAAATAAACCCGTGCGGTGTTTTTTATAATAATTGCTATGAGCATCATATAATGTGGTATTTTATTTTTTTGGCAACAATAATTTCAGGAAAACCTTTCATTTCTTTCATGAAAACAATGCCGATTTAATTTTTTAATTTCAGCAAATTTTAATCAAAAACATGTTTTAACGAATTGTTAAGTGGGCTATGTCAGAAGCCTGTTCTAAAACCTTTCATATGGTATCTCATTCGTTGTTCTGCGTTTCATATTTTCTGAGTAAAAGGGATGTTGACAGGAGAAATAATATATAAGGATGTTAAAATATTAACTAGTTGATATTAGCTAATGTTAAAAGATCGGCAAAAAAAAAGGGTTGACGCGATTAAAAAAAATTTGGCTATCACTGACGCCGGGCTAACACAAAAGCACCAATTATTGATATTTTACTATACCTATGAATTCCTACAGTGATCTCAGTACATGGAGTGAAACTCAAATCAGTATAGGTGATTGGGCTCTAAATAATTATATGAAACAAAATATTTATACGGATTCTTAAAACACTTTATAGTAGTTGAAGGTAAAACCTTAATATTCTACAATAAGTCAAAATTTCAAAAAACGGTGACTGTGTAAAATTTGAAATGCATTTTTTAGACAACATTTTCAAGGTGACTGGTACATTTCTTTCAGCTTAGAAAGGATTCATTTAAAATTTTAATCGCAAAAATTTAATTGTATGAGATGTATACATCTGCAATCAAGTACGACAAAAAAATATATTTAAAAATTGTGGTTTAAATTCACCTATTCTGATTTTTTTTTTCATTTTTGAACCTGTTTTAAAAATAAAAAACATTGAAAATTTTATTTTTAAAGGTTCTTCCTGCAATTAGAAAAGTTTAGTTTAATAGAAAAAAAATTTAAACATTGATAGCTTCTATGGACCGCGTTTAAGATATTTGATCTGTCTTATGACAGCCGTGGCACCTGTCCATTAATCTAGTATAAAATATTGGATTTTGAGAGTATATTTAAGACACTTTTGGGGCAAGAAAAAAAAACATTTATTTTTTACGTTTTCGAGAAGAACCTCTCCTTAAGTATAAAAATATAATTTAATATAAATTGCTATATCAAATAATATAAAAATGACATCCTTTCCCTTATAGAGATACATAATGCAATATTTGTCCTCTGTTAATTGTGTAGAACTCTGCATTAAATAATCTTTCATTTGATATATGGATTATTTCATTGCATAAAATGTAACAGGTTTTATAAACATTCAAATTTCAAAAAGTGTCCACAATTTTGGTCACTACTTTACAAATAACATACCTTGTGATATAGCATTAATGTCTTCTCATGGTCTTGTTAACCTACCATAAGTAAGCACCAGATGTGACGTAAAAAATAGTAGCTTTAAAACTCATAGTTTATATGTTAAATAACAATCTCATCTCTAAAGTGCACATATATGTGTAAGAAGATTATATCTAAATAGTAGATTTACTGGATCTATATGCACAAATAGACGATGAATAACAAAATATGAACTTTAATACAGTCCTAGAAATATAATTCTACAATACTTGACTAGCAATTTCTTTTCAGCTAATCCACTTCTCGCCAAACATATATAATGCTTTTATTTACCAAAGAAAACAACTAGGCCTAACAGCGCCTTTAGTGGATATTTCTCATTTTCAAGCTTGCTTCACAATAAAAATTAGAAGACTGGCTCTTTTCCAATTTTGAAGATATTAAAATCTTGATCTCGGGATCCAAAATATTTATAACTCGTGCATTTAAATCATCGTTAATAATAGTACTAAAGCTTCAGATAATTTGATGATCATGGACGTCATAAAGCAAATGAAGTCTTAAACTGAAATCCTACATATATATATCTTATCCTTATTTAGGAATCTTTAAAAAGCGCTTCTTGGATAACTACTGTTGTTAAAGAGTACAGACTACAACACATAAACTTTTTAAATGTGCATTTTTGCTTAACTAAAGCGGAAAAAACCAAAATTATACTTTATTGTCGTAAAACTTAGGCGCCATAATGACGGAGGCAATAAAGGAAAATTTTCACCACTAATTTCAAAATGTTAGTTTGTTTTAATTAATCACAGTGTTTAAAAATTAGTGCTAGAATTGCTCCTGATTGCTTATTTTGCAAAAGTGAAGTCGTCGCTTCTGTCGTAGAAATAATGCGTGATGACAAGAAAAAACATATTTTTATACTTAAAGCCTTTGGAAAGCTTTTGTCCAAGCCATATCTTTTATTTATTCCAGTAATAGTCAAATGAAGTCCTTTGACTATCTTTTCCAAATTATGCGTTGTTAAATATATTTATAATAAAATAGTGTCTAAAATAATATACTGAAACCAGTAAATTAAAATTGATCAATAAATATAAAATTAGAAATGTTTAGATATTTGTATCGGTAGAGAGTGGAACAATTTACAGTTCAAGTGCAAACGCTGCCTGCATTGTTTGGCGTCTGGCAGATTTCTAGAATAGAACTTAGTGTATGCCGTGCAGTGTTGCGTCATGTTCATCGACTAAATTTCAATCCCAATTTCTTGTGTCTATTTAAAAATAGAAATCATGCACTATTTTATTTTGTAAAGGTTCTTCCTATAATTAGAAAAGTCTAGGTTAATTTAAAGAAAAGAAAACATCTATATATTCTATGGATCGTGTTTAAAATATTTGATCCAGTCTTATGTCAGCCGTGGCACCTATTCGTTAATCTGGATTTAAATATTGTATTTTGAGAGTATATTTAAGACACTTTTGGGAAAGAAATGCAAAGAAAAACATTGTTTTTTTTTAAGTTTTCGAGAAGAACCTCCCCTTAAGTATATAAATAGGATTTAATTTAAATTGCTATATTAAATAATATAAAAATGACACCCTTTCCTTTATAGAGATACATAATGCAATATTTGTCCTCTGTTTATTGTGTAGAACTCTGCATTAACCCCTTGAAGGACACCGGTATATTATATATACCACTTAATTTTAATTCCAAAATGCCACAATGACACCAGGATTTTATAATAAAATTTTGAATTTGTAAGGTACATGAGGAAAAGATTTTACTTATTTACAAATAAATTCGTTCGCGAATCCTGGTGTCAATCAATCATTTCAATATTTTAGCTACAAGATTACTTTGCCTCTGAAGGGGTTAAATAATCTTTTATTTGATATATAGATTATTTCATTGCATAAAATGTAACAGGTTTTATAAACATTCAAGTTTCAAAAAGTGTCCACAATTTTGGTCACTACTTTACAAATAACACATCTTGTGATATTGTATTAATGTCTTCTCAGGGTCTTCTTAAGCTACCATAAGTAATCACTAGCTGTGACATAAAAAATAGTAGCTTTAAAACTCATAGTTTACATGTTAAATAACAGTCTCATCTCTAAAGTGAACATGTATATATACTTATCTTAACCTCATTTAGTAATTTTTAACACGTTGACGGACAGTAGGAAATAGTGCAGTTCGAAAATTGACACTGTATGTTTTTGTAATTTTTAGAATATTAGAAGTATAGTTTTACTCTTAATGCTTAAATAAACTTAATTTTGATTAATTCAGCACCTTTAATTAGGTTGCACACTCCCTTCACAACCACGTCAGGGTGGCTAGTGGTCAGGGAAAAATACAGTCAGAAAAAGTGATGAACACCCGTATATTCTTATAGAAAAATTTAATTTGATTATTCGATCAAATAATCAATTTGAATATTTCTATAAGAATATACTGGTAATTGTCATTTTTTATTGTGTTTTTTCCTGACCACTAGCCACCCTGCTCCTGCATATTGAAGCCGCAACTCGTATAACAGGTGGAAAACGAACTTCAACCTAACAATTTTTTTCCAAAACATGACACTGGGCTTCTACTTGTACGCCGGTAAATGCACATTTGTGCTGCTATAGCCGTAGTGTCTAAAAACGACCATTTCGTTTTGGGCGGTTATAGCCGTCATGCCACATTGTGAACTTCGCTTTGACGGCTATAGCCGCAACTGTCCGTCAACGTGTTAAAAAGCGCTTCTTGGATAACTACAGTTGTTAAAGAGTACAGACTACAACACATAAACTTTTTTAATGTGCATTTTTGTTTCACTAAAACGGAAAAAAACCAAAATTATACTTTTTTGTCGTAGAACATATGCGCCATATTGACGGGGGCAAATCCGGAAAATTTTCACCTCTAATTTTAAAATTTTGACCACTAATTTTAAAATGTTATTTCTGTTTTAATTAATCACAGTTTTTAAAAATTAGAAGTAGAATTACGCCTGTTAAAATCTTTTCTTTTATTCATTCCAGTAATAGTGAAGTCCTTTGACAAACTTTTCCAAATTATGCGTTTATAAATCTATTTATAAAAGAATAGTGTCTAAAAGAATATATTGAAACCAGTAAATTTAAAAATGATCAACGAATAGAAAATTAGTAATGTTTAGATATTGTCATCGGGGTGGAATTAATCCATTTAAAGTTCAAGTGCGAGCGCTACCTTGACTTGTAATAGGTGGTCCGTGGCAATATCAGAGAATAGAACTTAATGTTTGTGCATGTCATGCAGTGCTGCGGTATGTTCATCGACTGAATTTCAATCCTAATTTCTTGTGTTTCGTCACTTTGAGTCTGAGCACCGCCCTCATAATACTAGGCCTGCGTGCTGATAAAAATGGCGACTGTTGCAGGCGTATTTTTTTTCAGCGTTTGTACGGTCCCTAGAACTTCAGTACCAATAATACGTAAAAGTTTTCTTTGACTTATTAGATCTTTAAAAAAAGAAGAAAAAACTATTAAAAATTATTGGTGTTACCGTACAAACGCTGAAAAAAAAATCGCCTACAACAGCCTCCATTTCTGCTAGCGCGCAGGCCTTGTATCCATGTGGCGGTGGTCTGAGCAATATTTGCCGTCAGTGTTGATAATTTATTGGATCATTTTTCAATTAGAATTTACTACTATTTCCCAACTGTAATATTTGCCTTATTTATTGACAAATTGGCATTATGGCTGTCGTCGTTCACTTTTTTAAAGTTAAAAAACATATCTAAAACCAGAAAATTTAGATTGTAAATATATGGTGTTTCTATACGTTACGTCTTGGTATAGTAGTTACAAAAAAAAAAAGTACAGTTGACAGTTAATCCCCTTCTATTATTCAGAAATTCCGAATTCATACTGAAAATTCTGAAAGAAGATTCTTTACTTTAAATAGTCACGGGATGTCTAACTTTTAATAAAGAAATTTAATATATGAAATTATCCGGAAAATTCCACAAATGGATATTGAATACAACTATTCTAAAAGAGAAACTTCCGTAAAGAGTTTATTTAAATACAGAAATACTTCGAATAAATAAAGCTATACGAAGATAGTGGTATTCGAAATTCAATTGTACTAATATTTCTCTAGGAAACCCTGGTGATTACGCTTTAACCCCGTATACTTCTATCAAACAATTTGTGCTTTTGTGATAAATACTTAAAAATAATATATATATCATGCACTATATACTTAGACAGTATACGGTGAAATAGTATGAAAGTGTGTAAATGGAGATTTTCTGTCAGTATTTTCTGATATTAATAAACTCATTATCGGGAAACTGGGGGTGCAACTAATACAAGTAATTTGGTATAAGTTGAAATTTCTTTAAAAAACAAAATGCAACAATATGTAATATAGCAATAATTGCATATTACTGTAAACAATCCATAATTCCATGTAATACAATACGACTGTTACAGCAGTATAACTTATGGATCAATATTTGTTTTGAAAGTGCGATTTGGTAAAAGATTATTACTTTTCCGAAATAATAATACATTACTTTAACAAGACCGTACTTATTACTTTATTTAAAAAAAAAACTAACCCTGCAGCAAGAGATATCGGTTAAATTTCGGCCTATTATAAGAATTGTCACTAAATAAACGGTAATCGTTAAAATAAATTCACGCGATATATTCTCGACAATAACTGTCGACCTCTCTGGTTATAAAACAAAGGCAAACGTCGCGTCGGTCGGTGGTAAATCAGATTAATGTTGGAAATAATACTACTGTGTGTCGTCGGCCGATGTTTGCAAACAACCAAAGTTGAATCATTTTACTGAGAGCGTATTATTTGTTTTCGCAGTAATCCTCCATTCTGCAGTGAAATGTGTCACGTGACATAAACTCACCAATATGCTTCAAGATCTTTAACCCCTTAAACAGATCTTTTCATCTTTCAAGCACAGACCAAACTTTACTTTTAAACACACAGACGTTAAAGCAGTACAAGTCCAAGATTCACCCAAAGAAAAGTTTTTCTTGGTGAGAATAAATTATTTATGCACAAATCAGTAAACTAAAATCGATTTAAAATTTACCGGTAGGTAAGAGAGGTAAACGAAATCTAAAAATTTAAAAGAGTTCCTTTTATTTTTTTTAATAATAATTACTTACTGTCGTTCATAAATAAAATTATACTTTGATAAATGGAACTTAATAAATTCACTGATACATTTGTCATAAGCAGTTAGAAAGACATGCTGTCTTACTGATTCAGGGTTCGTAAGCTTTTACCACAATTTTTTAATAGAATTTGTAACCGCTTCCTTTAATTGCACGATTTGTAATACTTTTCTGCCTTTAAATAAGACGAAAAATTCTATTAAAACATTGTATGTAAAAACGTACGAAACCTGTGATTTAGATAAATAAACTGACAAATATGAAAAAATATTCGAAATTATAAACTACAAATTATTTGCTCTAACAGGGTTCGTACGCTTTAACCACAATTTGTAATAGAATTTTTCGCATTATTAAAATGCAGAAAAGTATTACAAATCCGGAAATTAAACAACATTCTACAAGTTCTGCTATTTAAATATTAAATGGAAAAATTCTATTAAAAAAATTGAGGTGCATGCGTATGAACTCTGTCTAAATGCATTATTTAAATTATGAATTAGAAAATATTGAGTTATTATAGTAAATTTAAAAAAAAAAAAAAACGTTTTGGTATCATTTTGGGAATTAAGAAAATGCATCGCTAGAACTGAAATTAAATAAAATAGGACATTTATAAAAGTGGGATATTTTTTCTGATTTTTTTTTCTAAATGTTATGATGTAAATTGTTTTATACAGAACTAGATAATCTTCTTTTTTTCTCTAATTGAAGAGAGATTTAATTTTATGCTTCTTTAAAAAGTTAAGAAAAATAACTCAACAAAGTAGTCATCAAAACAATTATTTAGATATTTAAAAAAGAATATATATATATATATATATATATAACCAAACCATAGTAAAATGAAAATTGTTAAAGAACGTGATTTTTACAGCTGAGAAACGATGTTAAGTGTGAATATTTTTCATTGTAAGGGGCAAAAATTGTAAAATTATTTAAAATGTATGAAAATTCATTTTAATTCTAATAATTAATTTTCCTAAATAGAAATAAATGCAAAAACATTTTCCTATCGAGAGTGTAACTAATTAAAACGTAATAAATTTAACTTTGTTTAAAGAATAAACATTACTGTTTAAACATAGCTGTTTACAATAAAAATTACATTTAATTACTATTACAGTCTACAATTACAATTAAACTTTCTTGGTAATATGCCAAAATATTTATACAGCAATAGTGTAACTAACAAGTAAGAACGTAGTTTTTAACTTAAAAGATAATGTTATTTGCATCTCAGAATAGAAAATAAATTGCAGTTTAAATTTCATTTCTAATTAACTCTAATTTTTATTGCAAACGCCTTTAACAGCAATTTTTAGACTTTAAACTAAAACGAAATTGTTTACGTTTTAATTAGTTATATAATCGATATGTAAATATTTTTGCATCTTATAGGGGGGAAATCTTGATTTGAAATATTTATTCTTTGAATTAAACGAACTTTCTTACAATTTAAGTAACAGAGTTGTCAAGTCTCTGGCGTTTTGCACACCAGTAATATTTTAGAGAAAAATGCTGTTTTTTAAAATCGCAGAATGCTCCTATTAAATAAAACAACATTTTCTGTACTAAAATACTGGTATCCAAAAAGCCGGAGACTTGGCAGGTCTGAATTAATTATACTGTTTTTGAATTTTACAATGAAAAATATTCAAAATTAACATTGTTTTCCAGAAGAAAAATCCAATTCTTTAATACTTCTCATTATACCATGGTTATAAAAAAAATAATAATAAGTTTTTTTCTAAATATTTAACTATCTTATAATTATAAATTTGTTCAGTTATTTTTTTTAAATTTGGTATAGATATTGTCATTTATCTCTATACATTAATTTATAAAATGGCAGTTGCGGTACTTTTTCCCGCTGGAATTGGAGAAATAAACCGGCTAAAATTTCTTATTTTATGTGTTGTGTAATTGAACACATTTTAATTATTGCCGTTTTATTTTTTTAATACCCGTCTCGTCTACATGTATATATTTCTTAGCCTATTTTAATAATCTTAAAAAATGGCTTTTGGAATAACTATTACTGTTAAAGCGTAAAGATTAAGAAGCATAAACGTGCGAAAACTAACCTCTCGTTTCACTCACGCTGTCATAGATAAAATAAACAATTCTACTTTCTAATTGTAAAAGAAGTACTCACAGGAAGAAAAAACATATTATAAAAACCTTTTAAAAGCCTACATCCAAACTACGACTGTTTCTTTTAACCCTTCTTTGCATGAGTTTTTCTTTTAGAATTGTGTTCGTTTATACATATATTAAATATTATACACCAGAAATTTTAAGATAGATTTTTAACTTTGTTCAACAACATGGTTCACGGGAAATTTACTGGATTAATATCTCTATATAAATATAGTGGTGGCGAAGAAGTTGATTTATTTATTAAAAGTTAAATAAACAGTGATGAAAATTTACATCACTATGCAATTAAGGGTTAAATAAGGTACGTTTGTGATGAGAGTGAGAATGAAGCGCTATTGCCGCAGTGTGCATGTGCGTCTGCTCCCAGAATGCTTTGCTCACTATTAGTCACCATTTGAAGCTGTATCGTCTGACTATGTGCTGAGCTGTAGCAACTTATAATGTTTAAGAAAATTAATTCGTCCACCAACTATGAGATGCGATCTGTAATTCGATTCTTGAGTGCAAGAAACTTGGAAGCAGCGGAAATTTACTGTCGGATTTGTGAAGCCTACGGTGATAATGCTATGAGTGATAGTAAAGTTCGAAAGAGGGTGAGAATGTTCAAGAACGGTTGGGTTAATATGCATGATAACCCACGCCCAGATTTCTGAAAATTTGGTCCGTGATGTGGACAACAAAATTACCATTTGATGCCGTATCATCATAGGCGTAGCGTCAAGGGGGGGGGGGGGGGCAGGATCACTTTACTACCAGTATTTTTATATACTATATTTGGCCTTATTTAATTCATACCGTTCAAAGATTAAATAAGGCCAAATTCAGTATATAATTATACTGGTAGTAAAATGATCGTGCCCCCCCCCCTCTCCTGACGCTACGCCATTGCGTATCGTCTGTCTGATGTGCTGAGCTGTAGAAGTTTATAATGTTTAAGAAAATTAATTCGTTCACCGTCTGTGAGATGCGATCTGTAATTCGATTATTGAGTGCAAAAAACTTGGAAGCAGCGGAAATTTACTGCATATTTGTGACGCCTACGGTGATAATGTTATGAGTGATAGTAAAATTCGAAAGAAAGTGAGAATGTTAAAGGATGGGTGGATTAATGTGCATGATAACCCACGCCCAGCCGACCTTCTCAGATTTCTGAAAATTTGGTCCGTGATGTGGACAACAAAATTACCATTTGGTGCCGTATCGTCTGTCTGTGTGCTGAGCTGTAGAAGTTCTTGAGTGCAAAAATCTTGGAAGCAGCGGAAATTTACTGTCATATTTGTGACGCCTACTGTGATAATGGTATGAGTGATAGTAAAGTTCGAATGAGGGTGAGAATGTTCAAAGACGGGTGGGTTAATGTGCATCATAAGCCACGCCCAGCCGACCTTCTCTGATTTCTGAAAATTTTGTTTGTGATGTGGACAACAAAATTTGAGAGGACCGACGATTCATGATTTCACAGTTTTCAATTGATTTTCCACAGGTTTCAAGCTTTGTTTATCTATAAAATATAGTGTTCGAAAAAATATTCTTACACCAGTAAATTTAAATTTATTAACAAGTATGCAATTAGAAATGTTTAACAAGTTCATTCGAGCCGGGTTTTAAACGTCGAAATTCATGTAAGAAAGCTGTCTTTGTGTTAGGCAGCTTTTGGGAACTTTACAAAGCAGAAATTTCTTTTAGTATCTTGTCGTGCAGAGTTGCAATTTATTTTCAAGATAAATAAACTTGCTATGGACCAGAAAGTTTTTGTTATAAAATTAGATAATTTTTGATGAAATCATTAAGCAAAATTTTTTGTTGGAATTCCGGTTGACAGTTTTGACTCCGTTTATTATTTAGCAATTCCAAATTCATACCGGAAATTCCAAACGAATAATTTTTACTTTAGGTAATTACAAAATGTTTACCATTGAATTAAGCGAAATTTACGATTCCAAACTTCTGATAGGATTTCGAATCTTCTGAATACAAATGTAGGCCAAACTTCCTCCGTGATTTTCCATTTAGCTGTCGTATGCTTTCATGCTTGTAAATAAATTTAAAGGAGATTCTTTGCTTTATACAGCACCTACTTTAAATGATAATTAATTAAAACTTGGTATAGATATCGTCATGTGTTTTAATACTTTAATTTTCAAAATGGCTGTTGCGGTACGTCTTCCCACTGGAATTGTAGATGTTTGCCCCGACTAAAATCTCCTATTTTATGGCTAGTGTAATTGAACACATTTTAATTATTGCCGTTGTATTTTTTAATACCGTCTCGTCTCTTTAATGCACATGCATACATTTCTTAGCCTATTTTAAGAATCTTTAAAAAGTGCTTTTGTAATAGCTATTACTGTTAAAGCGTAAAGATTAAGAAGCATAAACATGCGAAAACCACACTGTTGTTTTACTCAAGCTGTCGTAGACAAAATAAATAATTCTATTTTCGTATCGTAGAAAAAATACTGGCAGAAAGAAAAAGCACGGTCTTATAGCCTTTTAAAGGCTTTCATCCAAACTACAAGATGATCCCGAATTCATGGTACTTACTTTAAGAATTGGTACAGGACACCGTAATAATCATTTATTGTACAGAAAACCAGGGTCAGAAATCAATTTATTTAGTAAAAATTACAGGGCATCCCACTCTAATCCGAAGTCACTTTTTCGTTCATAACTTTGATTAGTGAAGATATTTTAAAGAAATCCTTACAATATCCTTATCATTCATACAAAAATGAGTCTGTTGCGAATTTAGTTAAAATATCTCCACTACTTTAAACAGCTGTATCTTAACAACTTAATAACTGCTGTTATTTATTTATAAATCGGCTGTCGGAATATTTACATAAAAAGGTTATGTTTTTTTGTTTGGATATTTTAGTTCATTCTGTGAATTTATAATTTAATTAAATAAAGATTTATTTAATTAACTAAAGATTTATTTTTTTATTCCTAGATTAAACACATTTTTATGAAGCATATTCATCTTCATCCATCTAAAATATTTTATACGGCTATTTGGACGTACTTCAAAGTAGTGATTTAATCTAAGCATAGAAATATTTGGAAATCATTGGGCCTGATTTCTGTCCAGTTTCCACTTTTCGGATTATATCCAAGCATAAATGCCGATTTTTCCCGATATATATGTAGGATTTGAGTTTAAACATACTTCATTTTCTTTATGACGTGCGTGATCATCAAATTAACTGACGTTCTAGTATTTTTACTATCCATGATTTAAAAGCACGAGTTATAAAAGGTTTGGATCGCGAGATCAAGATTTGAATATCTTCAAAAAGGAGCCAATCTTTTAATTTTTATCATCGAAGAAGCGTCGAAATGGGAAATAGCCAATAAAGGCGCTGTTAGGCCTAATTGTACTTTTCGAAAATACATATATTCTACGTTTTGGGCGATAAGTGTATTATCTGTGAAGAAATTACTGGTGAAGTATTGTAGAATTATCTTTCTAGGACTGTATTAAAGTTTATATTTTGTTATTCAACGTCTAGTCGTTCATATAATTCAAATAAGTTAACTTGTTACATACCACGTTCTTAACCCCTTGGGGACGAGCGACACGTATACGTGACGCATAAGATGCTCAGAATCCTTCATTATTCCTACCAGTTAATTTTTATTGTAAGCTTTGCCTTATTTAATGATAGCATTTCTGCGATTCAATTAGGCGCAAATTTCTGTTTTGAAAAACCGGTGGTAAAAGATTAAAAATTCTGTAAAGGACGCTCGTCGCGAAGGGGTTAAACATTTGGGGGCTCGATGCCAGGATATTAAAAGGAAGAGCAACTCTCAGTGCCGGGATATTAAAAGAAAAAGTAACTAGTAGCGGAATAAATAGTGAAATAGGAATCAAAGCTAAAGTGATGTAAACCGCCGGTATCAAAAGTTAGAGTATAAATTAGCAAGACAAGTATCAAACCGTAATCGTATTACTCCAGTACAGTTTTAAAAGATAGACATGGGAACCCTAAATAAAGCTAAGAGAATTGATCTAATAAATCTCTGCGAGGAATGCGGAATTGAAGCACCAGAAAAACCGACAATACCTGTTCTAAAAAAGCTGATTAAAAGCTGGGAGAGTTACGATGAAGATTTTATAAAGGATCGCTTAGAAGTAGTTATAGCAGCTAGAAAAGAGAAGACAGAAGAAGAAAGAGAAAGAGAAGAGAAAAACTACAGGCGTAATTGAAAGTTGTAGAGAAGAAATTACAAGCAGAACTAGAAGAAAAGAAATGGTGATTGCAGATTGAAGAGAAGAAATTGAAAATGGAAATGGCAGAGAGAAAATGAAAACTAGAATTGGAGCATAAAGACCGTGAAAAATATTTTGAAATTAAGAAAATACAAATACAAGAAAATTCAAGAGAACACATCGATGAAAATCCAAGGACAAATCCAGGTAAGCAATTTGAATTGCTTAGATTATTAACTAAATATGATAGTTCGAATGATATTATTTATATTTGGCTATGTACGAAAGGCAAATGGCGCAAACGGGCATTGATAAAAACGAATGGGTAAACTATTTAATTAATCTAATGCCATTAGATGTGATTAATATAATAACAAGAGAAAACTAACCCGAAATTTACGATTATGATTACATAGAAAGTATTCTTCTAAAACGCTACAAATTATCGCCAGAAGAGTTTAGGCTGAAAATTTTCTCATATAAAAAGGAGCCATCGGCTAATTGACGCGATTTCGCTTATGAGATCAAGGTGTAATTTCAACAATGGATTGAAGGTCTTCAAGTAGATAACTTTGAGGAATTATCGGAATCAATTGTTGTTAATCAAATCAGGCATAATTTACATCGGAAACAAAGACACATTTCGTAGAAGAATTATTAGTAATAAAGAAAATTGATGACTTAGTTAGTAAATTAGATATTTACGGAACGGCACGAAGGGTCTGCAATAAACAATCAGTTAGGAATACAAGCGGACATTTTGAGGACAGAAGGTCGAGAGCGGCTGACTACGCCAATTCGAAAAGACGCCAAGTTAACAATAGGCACAGTGTGAATCACGGAAGAAAAGAGTCGTATACAATCTGTTTTACATGTGGCAACCCTGGTCACGTGAGTGCAAATTGTATCATGGAGAGTACTGCACAACAAGAATATCCAAATTTTAACCCGCAACGTAATCAAAATTTGGCTAGAAACAAAATACCAAGATGAGACCCAAAACACGCAAAGAAAAATAGTTAATATGGGCATGTTAAATGGTAAAAAAGGAAGAATCTTAGATATTCGCGTAATAAAAAGAAACGTAATAATTGATACAGGGAGTGACATTTCAATCGCCAATTCAAGATATCATACTGCAATAAACGCACAAAAACTAACCAGTGACACTATATCTATATCAGGCATAGATGGAAAAGAAATTAAGCCAACGGTTTTTTTCTGGCATAAAGTCTACGTAGACGATATAGAAATCCAGGATAAATTTTACGTGGTACAAGAGACGGAGTGCGATTTAATAATAGGTAGAAAAGCAGTAGAAGGCATGAAATTAAAAGTAGCGGAAGATGGTGTTAGAATAATAAGCAACAACACAGTACGAGTAGGATACATTAAAAATCAACGAAGTTCCGTCCAAAACTGATGAAGTGGCTACATCAAGTATAAACAACGATAATCGAAGTTAGAAAGATATGGTTAATATCGACTGCGTAAATGACGAAGTGGATTTGACTCATGTTACAAATTTAGCATAGCGAGAAAAAATACGAGAATTTATAAAATCATATAAGCCGAATAAAACAAAAGATACAGGATTATCTGATAAAGAATTAAATAGCATTACTCAGGACTTGTTGATGATTGCTGAAAATAAAAAGGGCAGTTCAATGCTCTTTAAAATGATTGATGCTGCTAAAGAGCATTTGACTGATGGAAACCGACCAAGTGGAGAGTGTGCAATCTGTTTGCATGGATTTAGTGACAATAAGGAATTTACAAAAACTGAATGTTACCATTATTTCCATTTTTATTGTTTAGCTAGATATGCTAAGCACTTTTTTGAGAATTCAATAAATATTGAGGATGATACAGAAAGTAAAGTGAAAAGTAATGAATTATTATGTCTAATGTGTCGTATTCCAATTGACTTTGATGAATAGAATGTTGACTATCCATTTCCAGAAGAAAGTGATGAAATAAGTAGTCCTGCAAATGATAGAATAAACTATGTAAAAGATCGCAGTAATAATTTTGAGCATAGGGGAAAGAACAGAAATTTTAATAGACCATTTAATAACAGAATCAAGAATAGATATGGCCAAAGATATGTTAAACAGTCATTTAACCATGGAAATTAGAATAAATATAGATATGGGAAACAGAGTTCCGAGAATCCTTACCAAAATGAATCTGAGATTCCTGAAAACTTTGAGACTAAAGATTCTTTGATACCTCAAGACATAGCAAAAAGTGCTTCACCTAATTCAAAAGCAAAGTATAATCCAAGTTTTTTCCCTAGGTACAAGAATAGAGGCTACTATCATGGTCGTAATAATTTTAATTATTATGGCCGACGATCATGTAAGGCTAGTTATAATGAACAAAGGAATTCACAACCGTCACATAGGTATAGTGTACAGCAAACTGAAGACTCATTTAGCAATTATGAAAATGATCTCAGAACTCATGATCATGATAATTACAAATCAGAATATAGGTCTGGAAGTTACAGACATGATAATAGGTACTATGCAAAACAAAGGTATAATGACAGTAGGAATAATTCTCATCATAGATTTAAAGGAGATTATAGTGGAAGAGATGCTTATTCAAATTCTTATGATTCTAGAAGCGATACAGATATAAGCGTATGATATATGATAAGCGTATACAGATTCTAAAGATAGAGATCAATATGCAGAAAGAAATTACAGAGAAAATGAGTATACAACTTCCAAAGATAGAGATCATGAAGGTCCAGGAAATACGTCAACCATGGCCTAATCCATGAAGCCGTGGTCTATGGTTTAAACTCCTGGATAAGTCAAATAGATAAAGTATATGTGTATGTGTGTTGAACATGTAATCAAAATAATAAAAATCCGATGAATCTATATAAACACAATCTTAATGTCCAATAAAGATCATCTAAAATGAGATCTAATTAGTCTAATTAATCTTTCTTAATAATCTGCAATAAAGTTTGAAAGGAGCAACGAAAATTTATTGACGAAAACAAAATACTGACTCACGACTAACTTACTCGGCGCCCAAGTTGCAATTAAACTGTATTTGTTTCGACTCTAGAGGGCGTTCATTTACAATAACTCTTTATTTACGCAATACTTTGAATTTCTTAGAAATTGAAATGCCCGCGGCTACCCGAATTTCCCCTATTGCATTACATTGTAATATCGCAATTAACAAAATGAATAGAAATTCTAAAAATGTCAATAATGATATTTAACTCTATTCTTGCATTACTAAAAATTTATGGTAATCAATATGAAATTTATGATTTTTTTTTTCATAAACGTTTTTCTGTGGGAATTTTTTTTAACCGTGCACGAGTTTTTTCTTGTCATTTTTAGTTGCTTAATATTTTCGAAACCTAGTTTTTAGCAAATATAATGAATCTCTGAGTAGTAAAATTGGTAAATTATCAAATACAATTATTCTTTTTTTTTTAAATTACATTTTTTTTGTCTCACTACTAAAAACAACAAAAATTGTAAAATAATTTAAAGGAGCTTGAAAGAGCAAAAATAAATAGAGGAAAACGTGTGCATATAGGCTTTTTTGTTTTCGTCTTAATGTGACTTTCCTTCTGAAAATTTCCAGATTTTTTACCTTCATTCACAACTATATCAAGTGTACTAAATGATAGGATAGAAAACAATGATTAATATCTATTATTTTAATTCCAAAACGAAAATTTACAAAAAGCTTTTAAAAAAGCACCAAAAAAAATGGGGTGTAAATAAGGGCGCCTCTCCAAAAATATCACAAAATATAGTTTAAAATGTTTTAAAACAGGCTAAAACAATAAAAAAATGTAGAGAATTTATTTACTACAGAAAAAAAAAATATTTACAGAAATCTCAATCATAACTGGCTCTTTCAGCCCCGGCACAATCTAAGAGCTCCCACAATTGGTACATAACACATTTAACCCACACTTCTCAGCGAGTGTCTTCAGAGAACTTTCATTACAAAAGATGCAAGCTGCATCGCTCGAGTCTGGTTTATCCCCATTGTTGATATCCAGATTGATATCATCATCGCTGTCCACAAGGGGAGGGACACAGTAATCTTTGGTCTTCCCTCCCCTAACCACTGGCATTGAGCCATTATGTTAGATTACGGACGTTACCAGATGTATTATAAAATAAAACTAACCAATGCTCTGAGGATTTATAGATAATAAAATGCCCTTATAACAGGGTTCGTACGGATCAGGGCATTTTTCAGGAGTTTCACCAGTATTTTCAACTTGTATATTAAACTCGTGAAATTTCGCCTTCTTTTAAGGATTTATTTTCTATAAGAAAATACTGGTACAGAAGAATTTCTTGGTCGCAAAATTCCAGGATCCCTACGAACCCTGTATAATTACCTATAAATTTATTATTATCTACATCTAAAGTAATTTTAAAGTTCCCTTATCTCACCGCATTTGTTAGGTTTATTTTATAATACATATGTTAATGTGTATAATGTAGGTAATTGCTGTTTTCACGTAAAAAAATATTGAACTAATTTATGTTGTTTAAGAGAAAGGGTGGTGTAATTAGAGGCCTCCTTTAAATGAGGGCCCATATTTAAACCAACCACACCTAAGAAAGATGTCCACTTTCACATGTAAACTAAAGTCGTGTGTGACTATAGCCTTGCTTCTAAAAGTAGATTAGGATCTCCTCTTTCCGGATATCAATGTGAAATTATTTTAAACTAAACATAATAACATGAAAAAAAAAAAAACGATTCCAGGTAGCTGTCAAAAGTTTGTAGTCTAGAACAAACTCCAATTCACCCAATAACTCACGCTGCATCCATAGTACATGAATGAATGGTTCCAACTGCTCTCTGCTATTTCATATCAACAAATGCATCATCTACAGTCCTGGCCGCGCCGGTCTTCAGCACTTATCATAGCCACATGAGGTGCGGTGCCCATATTTACACCTGTGCCCGTTTTTACACCTTCTCTTCTGTTATTTAAAATTTCTGTAATTAAAGAAGTTTAATATAATTTTATAAGAAATTAGAAAGTACTATTCAGTTTTTTGTTATTTGAATGAATATTTTTAAAAGTATTATGTGTGAAAAATAGAAATGATGTTAAAAGTTTAATGAAAGCTGTCGAACTAGAAAAGAAAGATATCCATAATCTCGTTTAAAAAATCTTGTTTACATCTATGTATTTCTAGACAAAATAAAAGGTTGTGTTTGTTTTTAATGAATAATTATTTTTTAAAGTTTTAAGTATGAAAAATAGGAATGGTATTTTGTAGGAATGGTATTTTGCAGTATTTTGAAATTGTGACGGAAAACTGTCGATGTAGAAAATAAAAAAAAAAACGCCGATAATCTAGTTAAAAGAAGCTTATTTATACTATGTATTTTTAGACAAAATAAAAAGATTTTTTTTTTTTAATGAAGCAGTATTATTTTGAAAGCTTTATGTACGAAGAAGTAAAATAATTTTCAATTCTCTGCGGAATGCTGTCGAACTAGAACATAAAAATATGATAATCGCGTTAAAATGAAACATATTTACATCTATGTATTCATAGACAAAATAAAAGACTATGTTTTTTAGAAGAATGGGATGTGTGTGTGTGTGTGTATGCTTTTGCCGAAATTATTGCGTTCGATTGTATGGTATAGTAAAATATAAATATATATTTTTTAACTTTCTTGTTCCTATGCTTCATCAAATATCATGAAAGTGTAACATACGAAAATCCTAAAAAAAAACATAAATATAAGCATGATGTTAAAAGCAATCGGCGTCATTTTGTACGATGAAGGAGATGAAACGCTTTTTGTACATGATGCAAGAACAGCAGACACAGAAAAAATCTGCATCATTAATCCGCAGAAATAAATTATTCAAATAAATAACTAATTCAAAGTCTACAGGCGTAAATGATAAACAACAATCTATAAACATTTTTGTGTATTCATTTATGTATAAACATAAATTAAACTGTATTCATCCTTGCTCTTATGTGTGTGTGCCTTGTTGCGCATAAAATTTTATTAAAATTTTCATAAGAATAAGTATGTATATTTTTAAATATTATGACAAGAACAAGAATTTCTGTACATGTTTATGAATTTTGTCCCTTAACCGTCTAATTCCCATGGTAGAATAAGTTTTAGAAATTCTGCAATTCAGAAAATCTGAATTCATACCAGGAAATTTCAATAATAAATTTAGCCGAATTTAATGACGGAATGTTTGTTATTAAATAAATCAAATATTGCTATTTTAAATTTCTGGGATGAATATGGAATATCTGAATTAATAAAACTACTTAATTGGAAGCGGTCGTGGTAGCATATATGCTACCATGGGCACTAGAGGGTTAAATAACCCCAAAGAAATTTGTTACATTAATTCTCTGATCAACACGTGTGCTCCCTACTTGTGTACTAAGTCTGTTTGATTTGTTTACACGCTTTCTTCAAATTGCAGACATAATAAGATTTTCAATAGCTCAAAGTGGAATACACACCCTAGAAATGAATGACAGAGTCATACGCAGAAATACGCAATTTCTCCTAATTTTACCTCAAATTTTAATATATTTTTTAATATTTTACTATGAGCGCAGGTTTGCAACACTTTTCTTTTTACATATATTGTATATTTTGATGTATTTTATAATATATGTAAAGAAGAAATTGTCGCCCGATCGCACTCACATAAATAATTGAGGTAAATTAGGAGAAATTGCATATTTTTCATCAAAAACTACGAATAATGCGAACTTTGATGTTGTGTAGGTCATATAAATCCGAACAAAATGCAAAAACTATTATGGAAATCGTACAGGATAAAACTTCTAATATTAAAAAGTGAAATAATTAAGTCAGTTTAAGAAAATCGAAATTTAGTCTATTTCATGGGCCAAAAACGCGGCTTATGGACACTGATCCTTTACCAAATTGGAGTGCTTCCTTGACTCGAAGTGTATAATACTCAACTTTCTTCTTGCGTAAATACGGATGATTAATATTTGAGCACATTATATACTCCTTTAATACTAACTTACTAAAGGAAACGGAGATGGTCTCGATTTTTATTTTAAGTTCAATATTTACAATGAAAATAGTAGTATTTTTAACGTTTAACCCTTTCAGGGGCAGTGGTATGTTTATGAAACCACTTAATTTTAATTCACAAACGCCACAATGGCACCAGAATTTTGTTAAAATATTTTCCATTTAATATGTACGTGAAATATAGTTTTTTTTTTTTTCTTGTTTGTAAATAAATTTGTTCGTAAATTCCGGTGTCAGTCATTTATTTCAACATTTCAGCACCGAAAGTACTTTGCCCCTGAAAGGTTTAAAATAATATTTTAGACTAAAAAGAGAGATTTAGAGTACATAGTCAAAGATATTTTACTAATGTTATATAAGTTTTTGTTTTATTTAATATAGAGTAGATTACCTCTAAACAAAGTGACATATATTTTATATATATATTTTATTACTTTTATCAGTTTTCAAATATTATCTTAAAAAATGACAGTTATTGAAAATGTAATTAAAATCTCTAAAGAAAAAGGAGAAAGGAAATAATTAATTATTCTCACTTAACGTATTAAATTGATGATTATGTATTGAATTCATAATGAAGTTTTTTACTTAAAATGATTAATGCATTTTTGATCAGGTATGTATTTTTTCAATTTCATAAATAAAACATCAACAATGTAAAATTATCTTATCACATTAACTTTTATACATAATTATCGAATTTTAGCTTAATGACAGCATATTTGAAGATTAATATTTTTTCTAACTACATAAAAATGTTTTGTTCGTAGAACTTTTTTTTTTTCGTATTAAAAACTATTGTTATTACACAATTCTTTACTTCACCTTAGTTTATTAATTAAGATTTTAAAGTCGCTGACAACCCAGAATAACACAAGAATTCTTAATTTTCGTGGAAATTCTTATACAAAAATCCCATGGTCTTTACTTTTGAGAACCGCTATTTCAGGATAATAAATTTCATCTTATTTAATCGCAGAATTTCTACTTTTTCTGCTTCTTTTTCTGTGATTAAAAATGCAAAAAAATTATCGGAAACTAAGCTGCTCAAATATAAAAACAGTAGGGGAGAGACAGGTAAAACCGGACAGGTGGGTCAAACAGGGTACCCTATTTTCTCGCTGATGAGTACTGACCTGGGGACAGCGCCCGTCTTAACTGTATCCCTTAGCATCCCTAGTAGTGTGCCATCGACTTTTTACGTGAGTTAATATCTTTGTCCGTGCACTATTCGAGAGAAATTCCCCTCAAAAGTTTAAATTTTTCGCCGGTTTCTGTGCTGTTCAAATAAATTCAGCCTGATGGATCGATTTAGGTACGTACACAACTTTTTTTTTATAGCTTTCAGACGATATGTTGATGCCAAGTATGAATTTGTACGTCCAGCTATCCAGGAGAACAACCAAGTGATTTTTGGTCGTCTGTTGGGGCAAAACCAGATTCCCATTCAGGTGGTACGAAAAATTCAAGATATCTATTTCCAATTTGCTATAGCGCGGAAAAGTTGTATTTTCCATTGCTAAGAAATACAAAAAAAAAAAAAAAAGATTTTTGTATTCGGATAATATCTTTCGATCGCTCAAACAGACTAAAATTTCCGAAAATTGTCGAATTACAAGGCTTTATTTGTAGTAAAAAGAAACATCATTCCTGTAATATATTCACACGCCCTACCGTTAATAAGTTACCTACGGCATTGTTAAAAATTATTTAAAAAACATTTTTGAAATAGGATAACATCTTTGGATCGCGGGTATACTTTAACACTAGAACGACCAAGAGCGGTCATTTTGACCGCTACCAAATGAATATATTGCGATTCAAACCAGAAATTTCTTTTTAAAATAAATTAAATATACATCTCTCAGAAATATGTTAAATGAATAAGTTAAATAGTTTTAAATGAATTCTGGTGTGAATTAGTTTTATAAAACTTGAGTAAAATTTCCGGTCGTTCTAGTGTTAAACTTTATAAAAAATACGACTTTTTACTATTTTCAGATTTAAAAAAATTAAATGCATTATATTTTTGATCAGTATAGACAGGCAAAGCATGCATATCTTAGCTTGTTTTGAAATTTAAAACATGATGAATCATTTTCGGTATTAACAAAACAACATAGAACACACCACAGGACGGTTGCTGCACTTTAAGTTCCAGTAAAATTCTTCCTATATAACCCTATAAGAACGCTTGGACACTGTGTGTTATCTATCTACAATATATAATATGTAGTACATACATTTTTAATTGTTATAGAAAAAATTCAATAATCATAAAATTTTCACATTTAAAAGCACCGGTATCGCCATTTTAAACTATATTTTTAACAAAATCAACTTTATACTGCGATTCTTGTGAAACCTGACTTATGCTTGATTCTCTTTACTCTGGTCCACAAACTTTTGTGGTGCTTCTGAAACTAAATTTCCTTTCCTTTACACAGACTAAATATGACAGGTAACTTAGTTACATTCCATTTTTGTACGTTACACAGATTGTATGAAATACTTGATATCATCGTCAGTTATGTTTTAAAGTATAATTTGACTGAGTTCCAATAAAAAAAAAAGAGTTAACTTTAATCTGAGACCTTACAATTGAGAGTTACAGTAACTGTTTCTGATAGCTGCCTCTATAAAAATACATTCTCTAGCTTTTAAAACTGTTCTCAGAACACGGTCTCTTAATGTATGCTTTTGTGAAACTCATAGTCGCCAGTATATTTTCATTGTTAGAAAATACCGCATTTCGTTCGATCACGGATTCTATAACTTGTTTCAGGTTATAAAGCAAATAACAAGAAGTTACAATGTATCTGTAAAAATGAATAGGTCCAGACGTAAAGATGTTGTTTACTATAATTTCGAACCAGAATGGCATGCAAGATTTAGTTATAACATTAACTATGATTTTAGCTCATATTAGGAACTTTTTGTATTCACATTAAATCTAAGGAGAATATTGGGTTTTGTAAGTTATCTGGAATACAAATTAGGATGAGAAAATTCATTTGGATAGTTGCCTGTTTTAATTGAAATGCGTATATGTAGAATTTTGTTTCGATCCACTACGTGGATTGTATAATCCAAGACCTCCTTATCATAGTATCAGACCTCTCAATCAGCAAGTTGCCTTTGACCGCTATACTTGTCCTGCTACTAGCGCCATCAATCGTCAGTAATAGTATTTACGACACGAAATCACACGAAATTTTTTCACAGCTCCATTTGTTCTATGCATTTGCTTATGAACTAGTAGTTTTCCTACCACTAAAATTTTATAGTAAATTTTATCTTATTAAATTGACAAGATCGTGTGATTACATGACCAAAAAAATTCTATTAAATTTTAGTGGTAAGAAAAAAGCGTAAGAGTTGGCAGCTATGCGGTAGCAGACCAGCTAGATTTTCCTATAGATTTTTCTATTATATTTTTGATACCACTTTTTTAGTAGAGACAATTTTGTTTTGTTTGATCGGAGAATTCTGGGATTTAAAAGAACAACATTTTCTCTAAAAATATACTGGTGTTCAAAAAGCCCGAAACATGGCCACTGTGCGGTAGTATCCACCAGGCGGCGATACTTTCCGGAGAAAGTCAATTAATAAGTTGGCAATTACCGCGGACATTTTCTCCCATAGACTTTCTCCGGATTGTCAAGTCTGATCTATGATAAGGGAGTCTTGGTATAATCTATTGATTCAAAGGCTACCACTGGCACTGTTTCATACCCTATTAGTTGTCCAATTAGTCCTCAAAATGAATTAGGTGGTCCCGTAGTCGCTCTTTCTATGTGCTGTAACAGAGGGCAGAATGTCAATTTGATGAAACGGAGCAAATAATTGCCTCATTTCTGAGGACGTCTGCAATATGCATGTGGACGTCCATAGATTTCAATTTGATTTTTCTCAGCCGGTATTAATGCTAGTAACGTAGCATCTAACAACGTCTAGGTCTGCTAGTAAATGCTCGTATTTATTCAGGCATGACATCTAATGAGTAAGTATTCTTTTCAATACATTCTGAGTTTTCGTTATGACTACATGTTAGCGACGAACTGCCCTCGGTGGCGGTTGAGTGAAAAATAAACTATTGCTATTACGTAATTCATTGAAAGCTCTAGAGCAAGTAAATATTGAATCATCACGGGACTTTCTACATTCTATAATAATTTCAAGAGCTTCTTAATAAAATTCAAAAATCATAACAGAGCTTCAAATTAATAATATATTACATTTATTTTAGAAAAGTAAAATAAAAATCTTGTCTTTAAAAAACTTTTACTCAAAATTAAATTTAAGGTATATGCAGGATCACAGTGCAATATTCAATTTCAACAATCTCTTATAATCATTTTTTCAATGTCATATGCAACTTTTCGATGCTATTGAAGATATTACTGAAGTTATCTTTCTTTTTAACACAAAGAAATCTTGAAATTCGTCATTTTCTTTCCGGCAAGATTCGCGATAGAAGGATGTTATCATATTTCTAATATTTTAACTACATATGCCGAAATGTAACTTATTCACGCTATAGTGTCTAGATACAGGGTGATTATAAAAAAACTATCCCGATATATGAGTCCCTAACTGTCATACCGTTCACAGAAACTGAATGAAATTCTGGCCTAAAGTATTTTGAGGTATGCGCTCAAGAATCATGTGAAAAACAACAGTCAAATTCTAACAGTTACGGTTACAGTGACAAATTTCGAAAATTTCAAATGGCAACACCTACTTTTTTATTGGAATGTGATCTTCATAGTGAAAAACCATAAAAATCATTGGAACGGTACTTGTAGCACGAAAATCGCCGGCGCTAGACAGACTAAGAAGAATAGTGAAAACAGCCAATAAGGACAGAGAAGCAACAGAAAACAAAACATTTTATTGTGTTTCATATATTTTCTATTTCACACACGACGACACTTTACATGCGGCAGATGGTGGATAGTACTGAACAATAAAATGTTTTATTGTTCAGTTATATTTTTATACAGCACATATTACATGCAGCACGTTATATATTTTTTTAACTTTCTTCTTCTCGCTATAGGGAATCGGAAAAATATATATTATATATATATATATATATATATTTCACCACCATGCTTTTGCATTGAATTCTGCTATGAATTATTTCGTCACTCAACAGGAGGTGAAGGATGGATACAATGTTCAGTCTGCAAAGAGTGGGCACAAATGAAGCGGAAACGAGGAGAAAATCATTACATGACAACATTAAAAATTACTTGGAAACGAAAAAAAAAATACTGATTTTAAAAAATGCCTATTTAAATAATGCATTAATGCATAAATTTATTACAATAAAACTTTTTGTTACTGAAAGTGTAAAAACTTAATTTCTGATTAGTACCCAGTTTTATCCTATCACCAAAATTCGGAGGTTTTCAGATGGTCTTAGAAAATGTCTTTTACAAAGTACAGAAGAATTTTCCTGTGGCAACAGGTGTGGTTTTTCAATAGTGCAGATGTTCCCAAATGCTTTTGTGAGGTGTTTCGATTTTTCCGCCGTTTTAGACTTTTGTTCAACAAAGGAAAACCGTCGGTTTTACCCTACTTTCCCCTACTCACTTTGATAAAAATTGAAGTTAAGTATAAATTTAAACAAAAGTATTTCACAATTCTGAAAAAATTATTTAAGCTACAACATTATATATCTTAAATATCTACATTTTATGCATAGTATACATTACATATATGAGAACTGATGCTTAAGATATTGCGTTAATGTCTTCTCAGGGTCTTTCTATACTACTACATATAACCTCAACAGCTGTGGCTAAAAAACAATAAGTTAAAAAAAAAATATTTGACATATTAAATAACTGCCTCGCCTGTTTAACGCACATGTATATATATCTTAGCATCTTTTAGGAATCTTTAAAAAGTCTTTCTGGAGTTACTAAATTTTTAAAGCTTAACGATTAAGAAGCACAAACATGCAAAAAGCACACTGTGGTTTTATGAAGCTGTCGTAGACAAAATACACAAATCGACTTTTCTTACGTAGAAGAAATTCTGACGGCAGGAATAGCGCGTTTTGATTCTTAAAGCGTTTTGGAAAACTTATATTCAAATAAATTCTTTTATTCATTTCAGAAATAGCCAAATCATGTCTTTAACAATCTTTTCCAAATTATATGACATTTAATACTGAGTATAAAATATGTTGTTTGAAAAAAATACATTTACACCAGTAAAATAAAAATAATCAATACATATAAAATTAGAAAGGCCTTTCAATTATACGTTTGGTGTTTTTGTGGTACGTGTTCAAGTACGAGGGCTGCCTTCTCTGGCGGCGCTTGGAAATTTTACAGGGATGAGCTCTATGTCGTGTACGTCGCTCAGTGTTGCAGTTTGTTTATCGTCAAAATTTCATAATGAGAACTTCTGCTTTGTCGTCAGCATTGACAAAGTAGCAGATTTTATTTTATTCAGAAACTACCACCATTTCTCAACAGTCATATAGGCAATATTTATGGGCGAAACTTTAATTAGTTTCACAGAAATTTTCACATAGCTTCTGTGAGAGATTTCTGAAACCGCTTGATCGATGAAGAATAAAATGATTGAAAACTTTATCGGATAATATTACTGTATCAATACACCTGTACCGAAAAATTACATTTACTATTCGTCTATTCAGAAATTTCTAGCGAATGTTACAGTGGGCAAAACGGACACAACTTCACTAGTATCTATAGTTACATAGTTTTAAAGTTATAATTTAAAATCTGAAAATTCGAGTAAGCAAGGTTTTGTGACTGTGGATAAGATGTTATTAAAGATAATACTACTATTTCGAAATTGTGGTAACGTTTTGAATACAAAGCATGCACTGAATTGGTAACACTGATTGTCGTCGATCGTTTTCTTTTTCTTTCATATCAAACATATTTCAAGACAGAATTTTTTTTAATAAAATGTACGTTGTTATTATGAAATACCTTCTAATAAATCATTAACCCCTTCAAGGGCGGTGGTTCATTTTGGACCACTTAATTTTAATCCCCAAATGCGACATTGACACCAGATTTTTGGAATGAAACATTTCCTTTTATCATGTACGTGAATATAAGCTTTTACTTATTTTCAAATAATTCTGCTTTTAAATTCTGGTGTCATTCAATCATTTCAGCAATTTACGAACATAAATACTTTACCCTTGAAATGGTTATGCAATTTAAGCAAGGTTGACCTCTCCTTTTATCCAGAAATTTCGATTTCATACTAGAAATTCCGAAAGAAAAACTTTTACTTTGTGTACCCGCGAAATGTCTTACAAATGTTTACAAAATGTTTTAATGTAAACAAAGCAATATTTACTACTTTTACTACTTTTACTACTTGAAATTTCTATTGGTACAAAGGGAGACCGAACTGGTAATCCTGGTTTGAAATATATATATACAGGGTGGGCCAAAATTATTGAGCGTATTTCATGTTTGAAAAAAAGAGCAAAATGAGGTATGTACTCGTTTATGGTTTTCTTGGAAAGACAATTTAAAGCAGTTTTAAACAGCAACATTTTAAACATTAAATAAGTTCCAGATGAGCTCTTTGTGTGGCAGACAAAATATCCAGTCGATATACAATTTCACTCCAAATTTGTTGCAGCATTTCATCAGGTATCCCTCCAACTACTTCAGTTATTCGTATTTTTAGGTGATCGATATCCCGAACTGGAGATGCGTACGCATTGCTTTTTCCTGCACGGTAGACATTTGCAGACTGACGCAATCAGTAAACTTTTCCCTCGCAATGTTGTCGCACCATCTACCGGCTTATTTGAAACTTATTTAATGTTTAAAATGTGGTTGTGTAAATCTGTTTTACATTGTTTTTCCAAGAAAACAATAATTATGCACGTGCATCATTTTCTTTTTTTTTTCAAATATGAAATGCGCATAATAATTTTGAACAATCCAGTATATTGGGGAAAATCTGTAGTTGGCAGATGTGCTTGGTGACAGTGAGAAATGTAGAAAATCAGCGGAAATTAGCCCAAATGATTATCAAATTTCTCAAAGCGTAAATTAAAACACTACTTGAATTTACAGCTAAATAGCCTTATAAATAACTATAGCTGTATAAAGATGAATATTATCCAAACAAAAAAAAAATGTTTTAATGAGAAATAATTAAAAATATTTTGTTGAATGAATTATACGTTAGAAGAGCAAAAAAAAAATGTCCAAATAAAAAACACACAAACGATTTTTCCAAAGATTCTGACAGATTATATATATATATACAGTGGCAGCTCGTGACTGGCTTTATTGGGGGCACTAAATACTTGGCTGCTAAATTTATTCTGTACCACTATTATTAAAAAGGAATACTTTATTTTATTTACAGTCAGAAAGGTCTGTCATTAAACAACTAAAAGATATCTTGTAAAAAATAATGGTATGAAAATAATATGTGTTTTAGGCATGCATTTAGTGCCTCAAAAAAGACAGTCACAAACTGATATATATATATATATATATATATATATATATATATTTATATTTATATAGAAAGAGAGAGTAGTTGTCAATCCAAGTAAAAAAAAGAACGGGTAAGTCTTTGTCGATCATTAAGTCGATGAAATTATTTAAAAAAGACAGAACAGGAGAACAAACTCAACAATACATTTTTTTCCGTTTATTCCGATCAACGACAGTTATGCAAAATATGTTCAGTTATGTTATCATAAAAGCAGCAATTATCAAGAACTAATTTGATTTATATCTTTTAAAAATCTAAATGTGTAGTAAACATGATTTGCCCAATTTCAACTATGTAGCTCATTAGCGTCATTTTTTATGCATGTCCTTGCATAACGTTTGAACTTTTGCCCCTTATCAATTGCATAAAAAAAGGTTATAGTAGGTTTGTCTGTCTCACTGATTTTTGTCTTTTTTTGACTTTCTAGGCCTTAACTTTCTTAAAAATTATCAAAACGTCTTGCAATTTCAAAGTGTTTATACAGTATACATAAGGATTTCTATTTCAGAAGCTGCGAAATTCCTAAACTATGTTTTTCTCCTTTTTCTTTTCTTTTTTTTCAAAAATCTACCATATTTTCTTTTATATTAATTACTTAAATAAGGAAAAGATGATTGAATAAATTACTTACTACTAAATATTCTTTAACTTACTTAAATTGATAGAAATTAAAAATAATTGGTACTAAAATACTCCACAATAAATTCTCTATAACATTGTTGTTGTTTGCAGTTATTAACTGGATGAGAAAAACGCTTAAATTTGTTGCAAAGATGGAATTCGACTCAATGTTTTTCATATGGGAATTCCAATAGAAATTAAACTTACAAGGGAATTGAATTTCGTTGCTAAAGTGTGGAAATCATTGACTGCCACCAGATTTTACGAGTGAATTGATTATAAATTAAATAAATGCCATTCATCACGTATGTTATAAAACTAATTTTTTTTCAAAAAGTTCTGAAGATACTTTGACTGTTGGGGAATTATCTTAAATGATCAGTTGACAAGCAAAAACTAAACGAATGTTGCTACGCAACGTAATTCTACCGTATACTAAGCCTTTTAAAAAACATGTTTCATACTAGGAATTTTATTCAATAAAACGTAATTCATTCCACAAAGGCTAAACTTTGCACTACCGATAATCGTCATGGTTGTCTTGAAAATAACACAACTGAGTTTTAAATGGAACTATTTTCGTAGAGATATAGCCTGCGTGTTTAATTAGAGAAATTTTTCGACTGAATAAGGCTATAAAAAAATAGAGGTATTCTAAATTCAGTTGTAGTATTTCCCTGTAAATCCTGCTAAGGAGGCTTTGTCTCTGAGTACTTTTATCAAAGAATTTGTTCTTTTTGCAATAATATTTAAATTGAAAGCATTGTGGCAATAATAAGGGAGTGTTTATATAAATGAAGATTTTCTGTCAATGTTGTCTATCATCATAATCATATTATCGGTAAATTGCTGGTGTCACTATTGCAATTATTTTTTAATTGAATTATTTGAAAACAAAAATGAAATATAATATTATGTAATATATTGGGTTGATCGGAAAGTTCTTTCTGTTTGGAAACGTTGGTTTGTACCGGAAAGTCTATAATTTAATCTGATATCTAATCTCTAATAATTGACGGGGAGAATATTCCGGTACAAATTGGCTTTCCCAATAGGAAGGAACTTTCCGAACAACCCAAAGCCATTAAATAATAAGCCCAGTCAGATAGTGTTAAATTTGTTAGCGACACACTAGCGCCAAACCTCTGCTGCGGAAGGAGGACAAAACAGAAGTGGGTCGCAGAGAAACGATACGATTTATTTATATCGATATTTTACACGATTTTTATCGATGTTTTGTTTTTGCGCTTCCTTTAAAAGCTTGCTAATTATTGGGATCTTTTACATTAAAGCTAAAACTATAATGAAAAGAAAAATGGTGGAAATTTACTGGATTAATATTTCTATATAAATATAGTGGTGGCGAAGAAGTTGATTTATTTATTAAAAGTTAAATAAAAAGTGATGGAAATTTACATCACTATGCAATTAACCCTTTCCGGCACATACAAATTATGTTCGTAAAATGTGAAATTACTGACTGACACGGGAATTTACAATCGACTTTCTTAGAAAATATGAACTCCTTATTTTAAGCTTTAATTTTAGGAGCAAAATATTATTAAAATATTCTTGGTGCCGAATGCAGCACTCCCAACCGCTAGATGGCGCTATTTTCAACTTGCGAAAAGTTTCCCATTTATCTGACTGGGCTTATTATTTAATGGCTTTGGAACAACCCAATAACAATGTCTCTATATTACTATAAATTATTCTTAATTCCATATAATACACTACGGATTCTATGGTAATATAACTTGTGTGTCAATATTTGTTTTTAAAGTGTGATATGGTAACATAATATTATATTTTAGAAATAAGAATACCTGACTTTAACAAGATGTTAAGTATTACTTTATTGAAAAATATGTATTTTTTTTTCAATAATTAATGGCATAACTTATATAAACATTTTCAATAAGGACTACAACTCCATATTTTAATTTAGACAGAATTAAAAACAAATCTATTAATGATGGAAGCAAAACACTAATTCCAACAAATGTGTTTTACAATTCGAAACATATTTTTCATAATACAACGATACAAATTTTGTTCACATATACTACTTCATGCATAATATACCTATATTATATCTTGTTCTTAAGTTTTCGCGTTAATATGTTCTAAGATTATTCTTAAGCTACCACATCTAATCCCCTATTGTGGATTAAAAGACTATCTTTAATATTCATAAGTGAGATAGTGAATAATGATCTCGACTATTTTAAGTGCACTTGTATACATTTTTTACTTTCTTAGCCTGCTTTGAAAATGTTTAAAAGTTCTTCTGGAATAACTAATATTTTTAAAGAAAAACGAATAAGAAGCATAAATTTCTAAAGAGCACGATCTTGTTTCACTCAAGCTTTCGGAACAGTGCTCCCACCGGTCCGTTTTTTTAAAAAGAAAAACAGTAATTTTTAAGACAAAATTTCATTGTTAGTTTTTCAAAAATTGCAGCAAAATTTACCTTCGAGGTTGATTTGTGCAAAATTTGCAAGAGAAATTTATAAAAATTTTTCTTTAAAAATAGTGATGTTCAAACAACGGACCATTAATTGACTGTCGCACTGAACAAAAATTAATATACGTTCAGTGAAAATACGGTTATCGAGATTTTTCAAATTTTTGACTTATTCCACTGTCATTATAACCTCCTCAATTATTAACCCTTTCGCGACGAGCGTCCTTTACAAAATTTTTAATCTTTTACCACCGGTTTTTCGAAATAGAAATTTTCGCCTAATTGAATCGCAGAAATGCTAGGATTACATAAGGCAAAGCTTACAATAAAAACTAACTGGTGGGAATAATAAAGGATTCTGAGCATCTTATGCGTCAGGTATACGTGTCGCGCGTCCCCAAGGAGTTAAGAAATGTACTTCATAAGCAGGGCTCCCAAATGGTCAGCCAACTATATACCAATATTTTTTAACAGACAATTTCATGGTAGGTTTCTACGACATTTTCGCAAGAATTTACCTCCAAAGTTGGTTTCCGCAAAATTTGCAAGAAAAAGCTAAAAATAAAAATTTTCTAAGAAAGTACCGTTATTCAAAAGCCGACCATTTGTGAGCCATTTCGGAAACAAAATCCGAAGATATATTTTATTGTGATAGAATTGCTATTAGAATTTTCGTTGTAAACGACGGCAGGTACAAGCAAATAAAAGCATTTGGAAATTTATATTCAATATTTTTCTCTTACTCATTCCAGTAACTGTCCAATCAATTTCTTTAACAAAATTTATGAGTTGTTTAATCGGATTAAAAAATTTAGTGGTTGAAAAATTTACTTACACCAGTAAATTAGAAATTACCATTATTTATGATTTTATATATGCAGTGAGACATGCAAAATCGAAATTTGAAACTTGAGCTTTCAAGTACTATAGCTGCCTTTTCTCTTGTTAGACGGCTTCTGGCCATACATCTGCTAAACAGAATATCCACTCCTGTTCTCAGAAGTGCCAGTGTGTCCTTTTTTTCCCTACAGATATTCCAGATTTATAACGTACATTTCGAACAGCATTTTTTGCATTATTTAATAACGGTCATTTCGAGATTGCATAAAGTAAAAATTCTTCTTTTGGAGTTTCCTGTATGATATCGGAATTTCTGAACAAAAGAGAAGGCCATATTTGCAAACTGTATATCGTGTACGGAGTATAATTTCAAAGGCGAAATTTCTGTAGCAACTTATCGTTTGAAGTCATTCTGAGTTACAGTTGTCAGTCTTTCCAGTTAAACAGATATTTTTATTCAGAAAAAAACCCTATATCCTAACGGTAATATTCACCTTAATTAGGGACAGATTCAATACAGAAAATGCTATTTTTTTTAAATAGTGGTGTAGATTAAAATACAGAAAAATCCAGTAAATTGGCAACACTAGTTCCCGTCTGCCAGTCAAACAGATATTGAACCTGATATTTATTTTTAAAAATTGTATCCATTTTATTCCAGAAATTTCAAACGGTATTTTTACATTATTCAGTAACAGTCATTTCGAGCTTGCAAAAAGTAAAAATTCTTCTTTCATAGTTTCTTGTATGGATTCGGAATTTCTGAACTTTATATCGTGGGGTTTTACAGTTATTTCAATGGCAAAATTTATATGGCAACTTATCGTTTGAGCATAATTCTGAGTTACAGCATCGCCTCCTGACTACGCCTGACACAAAAATGGCGGCTATCGTAGGCAGTTTTGTTAAGAAATTGTACGGTGCACTGAATTTAGACACCAGTATTTTTCAAAAGTTTTCTTTGACTTATCTAAGAAAAATAAGACAAACGAAAGGAGAATAAGGAAAGAAAAATAAGGCTTAATCTAAGAAAAATAAGGCAGAGAAAACTTTTAGACATTATTGGTATTCAAATTCAAGGAACCGTACAAATTATTAAACAAATCCACTTACCATATTTGTGTCAGTGCTCAGGCCTAGCATTCAGGAGGCGGTGGTTACAGTTGTCGTCAGTGTTACCAGTTAAACATATATTTTTATTCAGAAACTACCACTATTTACCAACGATAATGTTCGCCTTATTTAGTGACAGATTCAATAAAGCAAATGCTAATTTGTTGTAATAGTGGTATAGTTTAAAATAGAAGAATTCTATTAAATTTGAAGCACTGGTTCTCGTCTTCAAGTCAAATAAACATGTATTGAGCCGGAAAATTTATGTAATAAATTGTGTCTTGTTTTTATGTGGTGTTTATTTCAATACGTTCATTAAACGGAATTTGTTATTCAAAAATGTATTTATATATAATCGGAAAAATCGTAACTTGGCACATGCGCTTGAGGATAATCCGAAATATAGAAAATACTACCAAACATTCAAAAGAAAAGTTTTAGGTGTATAAATATGAATATAACCTCAAAGAGTTCTTTTAATGGGAAATAATTATATGTTTGCAGAGCGACCTATAATATCCAAATACAAAACGCGCATTATCGGTACATTGCTGGTATACACAATGCCAGTAATTTGGTTTAAATTGAAATTTTAAAAAGCCAAATGCAAGAATTTTGTAATATATTAATGTTTGATTATTACTGTCAATAATGCATATAATGGTAGAATATGGCTGATATACAATACATCTTATATATTTGTTTTCAAAGAGGGATATAGTAAAATATGATCGACAAAAACTAACTTTTAAAAAATAAAAAAAGCCAAGCGTAAAAAAAAAAAAAAAAGTTGTGGCTAAAAAATGGTGTGATATCAAATTTCCAATTGCTTATTTAACTTTTTCCATTAAATAAGTTATCATATATATAAGTCGAATGCCTACGTATATGTTAATAGAAATCGTTTTCTCCTGTACTAAATACATCCTAACGAGTTTCTGAAAATTCAATTTTTTTCAAATTATGCATGATGGGCTTGGCGGCCATCTTTGCTTATTATTTACAAAATTCTAACCAACCAAATCCGTAGTTAAAATCCGAAGTTCAAAATTGTTATTTAAGCAAATATTTAAGAGTTTCATTTATAGACTTGTATGCTTTGAATATTGTGTCTTAAGATAATGATGACTTATATTAAAGATTCATCTTATGATTTATTTTTTAGAGTAATTAATCATTTCAAAGTAGTAAAAATCATTTTCTCAAAATATCAGTCTTCCTCAATTTATCTGTCTGTGGTTAAAATCCGAAGTTCGATATTGTTATAAACAGAATAGAAACATATTACGCTTTTACTTTAGAAATTTGGGTAATTAGAAATATGGAAAGATGGCCGCCAAACCCATCCTGCATAATTTGAAAAAAATTGAATTTTCTGAAACTCGTTAGGATGTATTTAGTACAGGAGAAAACGATTTCTATTAACATATACGTAGACACTCAAATTATAGATATGATAACTTATTTAATGGAAAAAAGTTAAATAAGCAATATAATAGCTTGGAAATTTGATATCACACCATTTTTAGCCACAACTTTTTTTTTTTACGCTTGGCTTTTTTTACTTTTGAAAAGTTGTTTTTAAATATATTAAACATAAATTAAATAATCTAAATATGAGAAATAATTTAAAATTACATTTTAATTTCAGTCATTGTTTAAAGGGTTAACTAGAAATACCAGTAGATTTTTCAATTAAACTAATTACACTCTTAAACACAACATACTAAATGTGTCTTATTATAATACTTGTTATCCTCCGTTAAAAAATATCACTGACTAATCCATTAAATGAATAAAAATGGAATACGTACATAGCGTGTCAGCGCTGCATTTGAAATCAAACGTGATATCACGCTCTTTTATTATTAGCACTAGCTGGCTGCTAGCGGGCACCAAATTTACACCGGGGCCTCAAATCTTGTAAAACCTCGAATAAGATAAACCACAAACCTCCGACCTGGTTCCCCGCTGCCTTCGGCACCGGATAATCCCTTAATTTGCACATCGAATTGTATAAACTTCTAAGCAAACGAACTTCCGACACGGGTCCCCGCTGCCTTCGGCACCGTATAGCAGTCGTGGTGCGCACGCTCAAGTTCTATCTTCCACCACCAGGTAGCGCAATCTGTTCTACATGAACCTCGGGCACTGAAATAGTTAAGGCTATAGATGTCGAGTCGAATGAGCTATACCCTGTCGTGATCCGACCCATAGAAACAGAGATAGGAAAGCGCCCACAGGTGGTGAAAGCTAATCGCGTTTGGGGGGGCAAATTGGGGGAATGAACACCGGAGATGCATAATAAGATTAGGCGGTCACAGACTTTTCCGACGATGTATCACATGAGGGATATGTGTAAAATTCAGAAAATACCCCCCCCCCCTGCATAATTTGATTAAGCGTTCACAGACCTTTCCAACGATATATCACATGAGAGGTGTCGGCAAAATTTAGAAAAGTGGGGGGGGGTATAATTATGAAGTTTTATTTAAAAAAAATATCTTCAGAAGAAAATGGCTGACTTGCAGATGAAATTTGATGTTGTTATAACTTGTAACTGATTTGTGCTATTATAATACAGATGGAACATGGTCGTTGGCATGTTTTATCTCTGTTTTGGCATAATTTTTTAATCGCCATGTTAATTAACAGTTTTATGCTAATTAAGGATAGAAAATAATCTTTTTTTACACTGAATTTTATAAAAGCACATAGATTACGTAATTACTTGTCCAAAAATGTAATCCTTTTTTTATTCTGCCGAATATTAAGGTCTGTAGGTTGTTTGAAAAAAAAAAAGTTTGACGAAGAAAAAAGTGATCATTTTAAGTAACTCGACGTTTTATTTTTAAATCTATATCTCTGTTTATAAATCACTTATGAAGATGAGTTTGGTCTTGAAATTCTTCATTAGATTCTTCTAGTTTTCGTTTTTTTTTCTGCGACGCTTGGTTTATTTCTGTAAGTAAGCAGTAGCGGTTTAGTTCAGTTCTTGGCGTTGTTTGTGTGGCGTTTTTTTTAAGCTTGGCTTGGCAGAGCGACCGCCCTGCTTGATTACTTTTCATATATAAGAATACGTTATTTTAACAATACCTTAAATCTTTTGCAAAATTAATATATTTTTCAGTAATGTATAGTGTAGTTTATCAAATATTTTTAATAAAGACTATAATGCAATATTTTAATTAAAACTGACTGTCATATACCTATTAATGATGACAGCGAAGTACAAAATTCAAATAAATGTGTTTCACAATTCGGAACAAATTATTCAGAATACAGTCACTTAAATATTCAATAACTGTATTATATCCATATAATACATATATAACAGCTTTGTGCTATAGATATTGCGTTAATTTCTTCTGAGGATCTTCTTAAGCTGCTAAATTTAAAACTAATTGTTATTTAAATAGTGTTGGTTTAAAAAATATATTCGGCATTGTGCTGTCTCGTCATTTTAATGCAGATATATATATTTTTTCTTAAGCATTTAAAATAAATTTTAAAACGTTCTTCTAGCGTAACTAATATTTTTAATATGAAAGGATTAAGAAGCGTAAATTTTGGAAAAGCACGCTCCTGCTACAAGCAAGTTGTCTTTTAGATAAAATGCACAATTCTACTTTATTGTGGTAGAAGAACTGCTGTAAGAATTTACGTTACAATCGACAGTTCTAACAGCAGGAAAAAGAACATTTCAGTCCCAAAAATTCAGATAACAGACTTGTGAAATCTTATATCTTATTCATTTCTTTTATTCATCCCATAGATAGTCAAATCAATAATCCAATTTATGAGTTGCTTAAAATGATTGTAATATTTTGTGTTTCATAAAATACATTTAAACCAGTAAAATATAAGTGATTACTATTTATGAAAATATGTATGTATTGATATGCGCGTGTATTATTGATTGAATGAATTAAAATTCGAGTTTGAAAGCTGTCAAGTCTAGAACTAGATGGCTTCAGTACATTAATTTCACTGAACAGAGTGCATTTCGTAGAAGCAAAGTTGGCTAAGGAAACTTGCTCTGCTTGGAATTATTCAGAAAGTTCGAATAGTATTTTTTTGCTTTGTTTAACCCTTTCCGGCACAGTGGTCCCACTCCGGACTGGATTTTATAAAAGCACATAGATTACGTAATTACTTGTCCAAAAATGTAATCCTTTTTTTATTCTGCCGAATATTAAGGTCTGTAGGTTGTTTGAAAAAAAAAAAGTTTGACAAAGAAAAAAGTGATCATTTTAAGTAACTCGACGTTTTATTTTTAAATCTATATCTCTGTTTATAAATCACTTATGAAGATGAGTTTGGTCTTAAATTGAAGAAATTCTTCATTAGATTCTTCTAGTTTTGGTTTTTTTTTCTGCGACGCTTGGTTTATTTGATATCTGATATTTTAATCTGGCATGTTTTGTCGATTTAACATTGCGAAGTTGATTTGTGTAAGTAAGCAGTAGCGGTTTACTTCAGTTCTTGGCGTTGTTTGTGTGGCGTTTTTTTTTAAGCTTGGCTTGGCAGAGGGACCGCCCTGCTTGATTACTTTTCATATATAAGAATACGTTATTTTAACAATACCTTAAATCTTTTGCAAAATTAATATATTTTTCAGTAATGTATAGTGTAGTTTATCAAATATTTTTAATAAAGACTATAATGCAATATTTTAATTAAAACTGACTGTCATATACCTATTAATGATGACAGCGAAGTACAAAATTCAAATAAATGTGTTTCACAATTCGGAACAAATTATTCAGAATACAGTCACTTAAATATTCAATAACTGTATTATATCCATATAATACATATATAACAGCTTTGTGCTATAGATATTGCGTTAATTTCTTCTGAGGATCTTCTTAAGCTGCTAAATTTAAAACTAATTGTTATTTAAATAGTGTTGGTTTAAAAAATATATTCGGCATTGTGCTGTCTCGTCATTTTAATGCAGATATATATATTTTTTTTCTTAAGCATTTAAAATAAATTTTAAAAAGTTCTTCTAGCGTAACTAATATTTTTAATATGAAAGGATTAAGAAGCGTAAATTTTGGAAAAGCACGCTCCTGCTACAAGCAAGTTGTCTTTTAGATAAAATGCACAATTCTACTTTATTGTGGTAGAAGAACTGCTGTAAGAATTTACGTTACAATCGACAGTTCTAACAGCAGGAAAAAGAACATTTCAGTCCCAAAAATTCAGATAACAGACTTGTGAAATCTTATATCTTATTCATTTCTTTTATTCATCCCATAGATAGTCAAATCAATAATCCAATTTATGAGTTGCTTAAAATGATTGTAATATTTTGTGTTTCATAAAATACATTTAAACCAGTAAAATATAAGTGATTACTATTTATGAAAATATGTATGTATTGATATGCGCGTGTATTATTGATTGAATGAATTAAAATTCGAGTTTGAAAGCTGTCAAGTCTAGAACTAGATGGCTTCAGTACATTAATTTCACTGAACAGAGTGCATTTCGTAGAAGCAAAGTTGGCTAAGGAAACTTGCTCTGCTTGGAATTATTCAGAAAGTTCGAATAGTATTTTTTTGCTTTGTTTAACCCTTTCCGGCACAGTGGTCCCACTCCGGACACAACTAATTTTAATTCCAAACTTACATCGACACCAGGAATATTTAATAAAATTTTGCTTCTAGAATGAGAGCTTGAAATAAGGAGTTCATATTTTCTAAAAAAAAAGTCGCTTGTAAATTCCGGTGCCAGTCAGTAATTTCTCATTTTACGAACAGACTTTGTCTGTGCCGAAAAGGGTTAAGAACTAGCTGATATTAATAATCTGTTCTGTACAAACACGACTGAAATCTTTAAGACTCACAAAATTAAGTCGAATGAGCCAAAACCTGTCTAATCGGGCCCATAGAACCCGATATAGGAAAGCGCCACCTAGTGATATAAAGTGGAATTAAAATTTCGGAAAGTCCGTTCAATTCTATATGCAAAATGAACAACGATTCCTGGTTCAACATCGTTAAGAAATAGGAAAATTACGCTGAAAGCAAACACACTTTTTTAAACTTTGAATTACCTGTACTTGCGCGGAGAAAAACGGAAATCGGCAAAAAAGAGTTGCGGTATAGATTTTTTTTTTCAGATAGAAAATATTCGAATTTTTTAAAGCCAAAGTCGTCTTCTACACAAAAATCTACTCACTTTAAGCTTCTTTTGTTGAATTTTGCGTATTTCGATAAATCATTCCTGAGATGGAAGGGTAAAAATTGCCAAAACAGCTCAAATCACGAAAGTGAATTACGTAAACGACCGATTTCGAAAGGGTTAATAAAGATATTTTTTAAAACGTAGGAGTGCGTTTTAAAGAAAATGAACATTCCTATGATCTGGTATTTTCTGTTTGTCCGTATTCACATTTCCCGAGCCGATGCCGCTTTTTAAACTTGGACCGAAAAACGAACATCGCGTGAGCAAGTTTTGAAATAATTTTTCTGGAAGGTTAAAATTCAAATTTTTTAAAACAGATACCAGATTTTAAAAAGCAAAGAAACGTAGAATTGGGGTGGTATTTTTAATTTTTAGTATCTTGTTTATAAACGCATATTCGAATTTTTAAATATAAGAGAAATTGTTAAAAATGGGAAATTGACTTACGGTAAATATCGTTTTCGGAAGGGCTAACGCTATTGTTTTTTTAAACTAAGTGATTCTGCCTGAACCGATAGAACATAGATGTCGTTAGGTGTGTTTGTTTTTTGTTTGGTTATTTTAGGCAGCTGATGACCGATTTCATATATCACAGAAAATCGAAATTCGCAAAAATGAATCCTGCACGCAAATTGGTTTCAAAGTGTTAATATTCATATTTTTCGAAAACGGTTGCAGATGTCGAAAAGGGAAAGAATGTACATATTGTCTAGTATTTTTAGTTTTTCGTAGCTTGCTCGGAAACGCCGATGCGAATTTTTAAAAAACAGCGAAATCGCGAAAATTGCGAAACGGTAGGAAAAAGAGCATTTTGATTATTAAGATCAGGTAATAGCATCTTGTATCTTGTCTTGGAATTGCAAAGCGCATTAGCATAGCTGCCAACTGTTACGCTTTTTTCCTACCACTAAAATTTGATAGTAAATTTTATCTTATTAAATCGACAAAATCGTGTGATTACTACAGGAAAAGAATTCTATTCAATTTTAGTGATAACAAAAAAGCATAAATGTTGGCAGCTATGCCATTAGAGAAAACGATTTTGAGCTTCAGGATTTTGAAGAAGAGCACTCCCTTAACAATCGGACACCATTTTAAGGATATTATTTTGACGAAAAACAACTTGAAATATTTTTTACTATGCATGAAGAAATAAAATTACGGTGAGAAAAGGTTTAATGTCAAAAATGACGTCATAATTAGCGGGAAAAGAAAACGAATAAAAATCTATTATATTAAAATCTGATTGTGTTTGTAACTACTACTCTTAGACTATCAAATTCACCGCGTGTTAAATTTACAGGCGTTATCAGCATGGATCCGAGTCATATAAGTTCTCCGAATTTTTAAATTTAATTAGTTTCTAAGATTTTGTTTTGTAACTTTTAACGAAGTTTCTCTAAAGGTGACAACGGAAATACTTCATTTTTGTGAAAGAAAGGGGTAAGTAACAGAATATCATCTGCTATCCGAAATGTTAAACAAATATCTTCAATTTAGTACTGCTCGAATGAATCCATTTAAAGATATTTAGTTTACATTCTCTTTTTAAAACAATGTAAGGTAAAGAATATCCATATGACTTACTTCCACATTTACTAAAATTATAACCGAAAGCTGAAAGTAGTTAATGTGTAGTATAGATCCGTATGAAATAATATTTTCCGAATTAGTTTAAAATATATATGAATGTATTCTCATAGATCACAGAGATTTGAGCATGCAGTCTCAACATCACGTACAGGGTATATGCCCTCATTAAGCGTTTTTGCCCAAATCATAGCAATTCATGCTACAGAACTTGATGGTACACACCTGGACAAGTTCGCTTAGACAAGATAGATACAGTAAATAAACATTAGCGTATCAATAATGGAAGCACTCCAATTTTTTTTATGCAAAATCCTCTTTTGCAATTGCATTTTATTGCCCCTATAACGCCATTTTCTTTTAAATGCATTATAATATAATTACAGGGTTCGCACGCTTTTACCACAATTAATACATTAATAGGGCTTTTCTATTTAATATTTAAATAGCAGAAATTGTAGACGCCTCGTTTAATTGCAGATTTAAATTGCTTTTCTGCATTTAAATAAGGCGAAATATTCTATTAAAAAATTGTGATAAAAGAGAACGAATCTTGTAATTGAAATAATTAAATTAGATGTAATTTTAATAATGCTCAGTTCATTTACGTTATACAAGTAATTTTTTGCTTATGTTACGAAATTTTACAAAATAAATATTGTAATTCTTTTCTAAATGTAGAATTGAAACAGCTCTTACCAAATAAAAATGCGAAAGACCTCATGCAATCTAAATGAAAAACTTGGGATACATTGTTATTTAAATTTATAAAAAATATATAATAGTTTATATGTAATCAACAATAATCTCTCGTAATAAAAAAAACCAAAAAAAAAACCTTATCTTTACGTGGAATTTATTTTGATTTGAGTTTATCCTGCAAAGTTTTTTGATCGATGTATAAAAAAGATGTATCCGAAAAAGAATCAAATCCTTGTACCATAGATTAACCTGAGTTTTGTTTTTTTTTAAACAAAGATAGTAAAACATATTTTGTTGTATGCAACATAATGAAAGAAATATTATGTTTCATGCTATATTCAATGTTTAATGTTCTGTTCATACATTATAAAATGGGGAGTCATTTGTTGTGCACAAATTGTAGAAGAAAACTACCGGTTTAATTTTTATATTTAAAATAAAAAAAGAGAAAATATACTTTAAAAAAAACTCTTTGATAAGTCATTTTTTTCTTTCATATTTAAGAAAATACGACGAAAAATTTTAAAGACATAAAAATATATAAATTCATACGCATACATTATTAAAACAAAATATTTCAATTTGTAAAATTATCAGGATGTTCCTTATTCGACTTGTCTTTTCCGGCGCAGCATGTACTTTTTGGACTTCCTGCCAGTAAAAAACAGTCAACCAATCAACCTTATTCGTTTAATTAAAAAAATACTTACAAACTAAATATTATCACTCTGTCGTACCTATTATTACCTTACTTATTCCATAAAAATATTTTTAATATATTTAAGGGGATGTTCCCCCGATGCGCTTTGAGTTTTAGGGTATTTTCGGGAAATTATATTTTGTTTAAATAATGTACTTTGGAAATATGGTTTTGACACTAACATTTTACTTTTGCGTAAGTCTGTGCATATTTTCATGTAAAACTCTAAATATTTTAATCTAGTATTTAAACTCCTCCAATAATCTCAATGCATGACGTGCACATTCAGTCGTGTACGTGACCTTAACACATACTCATCGGTAAAAGATAATTCTCATTTTTATACAAAAAACATAATTGACTAAGGGCGTGGCTTCTACCTTACAGAAAATGCATTTAATTCATGTTGCACACATTTTTTTCGATCGTAACACATTTTATGATAAATCTCTATATTGAAAGATATGTACTAATGTATAAACTTCAAAAAACTGTCTAGGAAATAACTTATGAAATATTTCAGAAGAAGGAGGAGCTTCTATTGTTTTAAAACCCAGATTTCCCAAAAACAATACCGATGCGAATGTGTTAGTTGATCCGGGTGACAAAATTAAAAAAAAAATTATTTATTGTTTTATTTGCTAATCAAATACGATAAAGTTAAACAACCAGAATAAAGCAAACCTTGTATTTCTACGAGGATTTTATCAGCAGTTTATAACGATTTTTCTGTTGTACTATCAGTCTTTCCCCGCGCTTAACTAAAATGTTAAGTCCATTTATCTCAGAATGGATTTTTTCATAATCTGTCATATTTAAATAGATATATCTAAATTTTCTTGCAAAATATGTGAATGGAATTTTGTACAGGGTTTTTGTTTTTAGTTTTTAATATGTTGTCTGCATGTTTTTTAATTTCATACGGAAATTATGAATATATATATATTCTTTGAAGTAAAAATCACTTTCAAAATCCCTCTTTTGAGAGTGATTTTTACATTTATTATAAAGTTTGTAAGTAATATTTTTTTAAATCCTGAAGAGAAATTAAGAAGAAACTATTTTTTACATACAATAGTGAAAAAAATAAGGAAATCGGAAAAGCTGTTCATAAGTTATATGAAATATTCAATAAGTTTAAAATTAAAATTTTTAATTAAAAAAAATCTAAAGTTTAAAAAAAAAAATACTTAAAAAGTATTTTTTATAAAGAGATACACTTCCGGAAAAAAAAATAATTAAACATATCTAAAAATAAAGAAAATAAAAGTTTGACTCCTGAACCCCTTAATAAGTTACTGAAACAAAAAATATACAATACCAGGGTTCGTACCATTTTACCACAATTTTTTAATATAATTTTTCGCCTTATATAAATGCAGAAAAGTATTATAAATCCTGTAAATAAACGAGACGTCTACTATTTAAATATTATATAGAAAAATTCTATTACAAATTGTGAAAAAAGCTTACGAACCCTGAATACATAGATACCGGGTGTCCCTGGATTATTGGGACAATCTTATGAGGTACGGAACATCACAAGAATTCGTATTTGCACAGCAACCCATGGTAGGAATCGTCATGGGGACGAACGAAGAGACACTAGACTGAGATCATCTGAAATAATTTATTCGTCAAAGATATTACATGTGCTGTGGTAGATGATATGTGAAAATGTCGCAAAATATGTTCAAAGTTTCCACCATTGCTAGCGATGCATGCATTACACCATCGGACAATGGATTGGCGGACTCACTGAAATACGCTTGGATTTTGTTAGATATCCGCAGCAGCACAGACGAGTCTTGCAACAAGATCTATATCGGAATCCACAGGCGTTGGATGTTTTTAAACGTTGGTCGCATTTGAATGTTTTCTTTTACTATATACAGGGTGATCTTTTTTAAAGTGACAGTGTTTGGAGCGATCTAATAGCCGAAATGGCACCAAACTTGGTATTTAGACTAATCAAGACATGGGAAAAAGGATTCCGTAAAAAAAAAAAAAAAAAAAATAGTTCCAAAATCGCCGCTACGGCATTTTGTGGCTCTTTGCAATGTATAAAATGTGAGAAAAGAAAAATACTAACACATACAATCGTACAGTTAAATTATTAATGTTTATTTACTACATTAACTTCCCCGGTGAGGAATTAGACCGCCTTCAATGTGAGCACCGTTCTCAGAAATAACACCGTGCATTCTGTGCACAACGTTCTTCACAGCCATACGTAACATATCACGAGGAATATTCCGCACTGTCTTTGTTATGTTGTCCTTTAGAATAGACAAATTTGATACTCCACCAACATAAACTTGAGATTTCAAATAATCCCAGAGCCAAAAATCGCATGGCGTGAGGTCAGGGGAACGAGGTGGCCATGCAACTGGAAAACTCCCACTTATGACTCTATAGTCAGTGAAGGTTTGGCGCAACAGCTGCTTTACCTTATTGCCAATGTGTGGCGGAGCACCATCCTGCATAAAGATGTCTGTTGGAGGCAGTTTCTTTGCTGAAGTTGTGGAATAACAAATGTTTGCAGCATTTCGTGGTACCTTTCTGCATTTATGGTGCACGTTTCGGGTCCTGTCGGAGTGATGGTCTCAAAAAAGAATGGCCCAATTACGAAGTCGGCTGTGAAATCACACCAAACAGTGACTTTTGGGGAATTTAATGGGATTTCATGCACGGTGTGGGGATGCTCAGAAGCTCAAATTAGGCTATTTTGTTTGTTTACGGACCCATTGAGATAAAAATGGCACTCATCTCCCTACAGAATATGCCATGGGAAAGCATCATCAATTTCTACCCTGGCAAGAAACGATAGAGCGAATGTCACTCGCTTATCAGAATCACTTGGTTTCACTTCGTGCAAGAGGCTGATTTTGTAGGGGTAAAATCCAATAACGCGCCGCAAAACTTTCCATACCGTGGAATAATTCATGTCCAATTGTCGAGTTACACCCCAGGCGCTGCTACTACCAGCAACGGTTCCCTGCGATCCTTCGACAATTGCTGTTGCCACATCAGTTATTACATCTTCTGATACTTGTTTACGTCCTCTCCCAGCGCGAAGGTCAGTGACCCCGTTTCCTCGAACTTCTTAATAATTTTCTTAAGACCATTCAGCGATAAAGGCCCCTTTCGTAATTTTTTTCTGGTTCGAAATTCCCGAAGAGCTGCGGATGCATTACATTGATTCATATAATACAGCTTCACCAGTAACGCACGTTCCGGTAACGTGAGAGGCATGTCCACTGGAGCTCGTTTACTTCAGCTGAGATGATTTGTCGGAGCTGTCTGCTACTTGCTTTTATAGCCCCTATTACTGGCGCTGTCATCGCACAAGATTTGAATTTTTCTTTGATACCTGTGTGTTATGCTAATTCTCGTTATTGTAAGCTACAGCAGCGCCAAAAAATGCCCTAGCGGCGATTTTTGGAACTAATTTTTTTTCACGGAATCCTTTTTCCCATGTCTTCATTAGTCTAAATACCAAGTTTGGTGCCATTTCGGCTATTTGATCGCGCTACAGGGCGCTCCAAACACTGTCATTTTAAAAAAGATCACCCTGTGTATAAAATGGAAATGTGTGTTTAGTTCTCGCCACTTCTAACTTGAGTTCTACAAAATAGGTTTTGATTGAACTTGCTCTGTCAGTTAGATACTTTTTTAGGGAAGTTTTTTCTATACAGGGCATTGATGTAAGTTGCTTAGTTTTAGAATTATGGGGGATATTTCTATAATCAGGTAAACGCGATTAGGAAAGATTAACCTTTTTAAAACATCCTACTGAACGGATTTTCAGGAGACTTGCATTGGTAGTTAGATGGTGTTTCCCGGATGGTTGTAGCATATTGCTTATCGTTCTATGTTGTATAGTTAGAGAAGTTCGAGGGAAAGTTATATAAGCAGGTAATCCCGATTATGAAATATTAGTGTTTTTGAAAAGTTCTACTGGACAGATTTTTATAAGACTTGCATTAATAGATACAGTGGTGACTCGGGACTGGATACTTTCGGGGCACTAAATGCATGGCGATAAAATTTATTCTTTTCCTACCATTATTTGTAAAAGATTTTTTTTAGTTGTATAATGGCAGAATTTTTGCTATTAAATAAAACAAAGATTTCTTTTGAAAAATAGGAATAAATTTGGCAGCCATGCATTTAGTGCCCGAAATAAGGCCAGTCACGAACCGAAACTGATTAGATAATATTTTAGTAGTGGCTTATCTGTTCTAATAATCCGGTGAGCCCGATTAGGAAAGAATAACCTTTTTAAAATGTCCTGCTGAATGGATTTTCATGGAACTTTTAGTTAGATAATTTTTCAAGGATAGTTTTAGTATGTTGCATATCATTGTTACTTACCCATCATACATAGTATAGGGTAAGTCTTGTAATCGTTTTGAAAATCGAAAATTTTTTTTGACGGATTTACACGTTTCAGACACTGGAGATTCCAAAAAACATATTTTTAGAAAAAAAAATTTGCCGTCCGTCTGTGTGTCTGTGTGTCTGTGTGTGTGTGTGTGTCTGTGTGTGTGTCTGTGTGTCTGTAAACGCTGTATCTCCCGAAAAAATTGAGATAGAGACTTGCAATTTGGTATGTACTTAGTATGTAATAACAGGAAGAAGCCTATTTCATTTCAATAACCTCGATTAACCGGAACTATTTTTTTCGGACTCTCGAAATATTCGTTCTGATAAAAGGCATATAAAAATTTTCGAAATTGGTTAATTTAAGAAATGAATATAAAAGACAATAAAAAAACATAAATTTTGCATAAAGCATGAAGTCGATCGGATAATGAGTTCCCGAGATATTTGGAATCCTATTTCCACACTCTTCGATTTTTCATGACCCTGTATTTCATCCAAATTTCACTTCAAAGATATATTTTAATTGGAAATTTGACGCTTAATCAGATGCAATAAACTGCTAGTTAATAGGATTATTATTTTTGGAGTTATAAGGATGTTTCTTTGGTTCTTTGGAGCAATTCAGTAATCGAGCCTTTAAAGTTTGTGACGTCATCAAGAATCGATTTTATTTGAATTGCAATGCATTTTATAAGTAGTTTACACATTTTTTATTTTAATATTTTACATTATGCATGACCCCAACGACTAGTTTAGTTATAGAATAATGGAGAAAGTTTTCTAATCAGGTGAACCCGATTTTGAATGATTAGCCTTTTTAAAAGGATCTACTAACGGATTTTGTTGAGACTTCCATTGTAAGTTAAAATTTTTTCGGGGATGGTTTTAGCACATTGCGTATAGTTCTATCGTTCTTTATCAAAACTGAAGAACTAAAATATTTGAACTTTAACAGCCCAATTTTTTTCTAGTTCATTAGATATTATAATAGAGCAATTGTGTTCCTATCGTTTTCACGACGCGGAAGGTCATTCGAAGTAATGGTCCCTATTGCTTTAAATCCACTGATACACTTCATTTAATTCAAGGTTCATTTGGAGAAACCGAGAGTGCGGCAGGAAAAACCTGCTAGTTTAAAAAAAAAAAAAAAAAAAAAAAAAAAAAAAAAAAAAAAAACTTGCTAAAATGGGTATGACAGGTTATTCTAAACGAATAAAAAAAAAAAAAGATTTGACCGCAGCACGAATAATTCATGCGAAAGAAATAGTCTTTACTTATTAATTTTTTTTCTTAATAAATAATGTTTAAAAATCAAATTCCACGGTTTATAATATGTATGCGGAAGGACATTCGAAGTAATGGTCCCTATTGCTTTTAATCCACCGATACACTTCATTTAATTCAAGGTTCATTTGTAAAAATCGAAGAGTGCGGCAGACAAAACCTTCTAGTTTTGAACAAAAAAAAAAAAAAAAAAAAAAAAAAAAAAACTTGTTAAACTGGGTATGGCAGGTTATTCAAAACGAATAATAATAATTAAAAAAAGATTTGACCATATAATTCAGGTAAAAGAAATAGTCTTTATTAATTTTTTTTCTTAATAAATAATGTTTAAAAATGAAATTCCACGGTTTATAATATGTATGCGGAAGGACATTCGAAGTAAGGGTCCCTATTGCTTTAAATCCACCGATACACTTCATTTAATTCAAGGTTCATTTGTAGAAATCGAAGAGTGCGGCAGGCAAAACTAGAGAAAAATAATGACAAGTTTGCGTCATTTTGGCCTTTTTCTTTTAATTTAGAAATTGTCAATTCATAACGGAAATAATAATAAAAAAAGAGTTTGTAACCTAATGTTTCCGAAAATATTATTTATGAAAAAAAAAATCATATTACTTTCAAGGATAATTGAGGGATGTTTTTTTTTTAAAGTTAACTTTTACCTTATATATAAAATGCAAATTGAAATATAATTTTGACTAATAAGTTGATAATAATAACTTGAGTTCTACTGAATGGAATTTGATGGAATCTCTGTCAGTTAGATAGTTTTTCAGTGAAGATTTTTCGATACAGGATATCGTTGTACATTTCTTTGTTATAGAATTATGGGGGACATTTCTATAATCTGGTAAACCCGATTACGTAAGATTAGACTTTCTAAAACATCCTACTGGACGGATTTTAATGAGACGTGCATTGTTAGTTAGATAATTTTCCCCGATGGTTAACGTTCTATTATGTTGCATAGTTGATAATTTGGGGGGGAACGTTCTATAAGCGTGTGATACCGATTAGGAAATATTAGTGTTTTTTGAAAAGTTCTACTGAACGGATTTTTATCTTGCATTGACTTGCATTGTTAGTTAGTCAATTTTTCAGTGATGGTTTATTAGTACTATAATCAGGTGAACCCAATTAGGAAATATTAATTTTTTTTAAATGTTCTGCTGAATTGATTTTGATGGGACTTTCACTAGTTGTTAGATGATTTTTCAGGAATAATTTTCGTATACAGTAGAAGCCCGAAATAACGCGGTTCGATGTACCGAGCGGATTTAACGCGGGAAACGTAAGGGGAAAGTATGTCCGCGTTTTAAGGGGAAAGTGTGTCCCCCGAAAAAAATGATCAATTTTAGGATAAATTTTGTGTTCAAAATTTCAGAGAAACATATTATTCTTCATAAAATGCTTTTTCGCGCCTTTTATCTCCTGTCGGTCAGATACCCCACGACCCTTAGTGTTGAAAGAATGACTCGAGAACGCGATAACGACGAGGTCTGTTTTCTCTCTCTGATCAGGTGGTTTCGCCCCCTTCCGCGCTGAATGAAATGGTCCCTTTTCTCCCTCTTTTGTGTCACTTCAAGGAATTCTGGACGGGTGTGTTTATCGTACATTCTGAGTTAAGCGAGTTTTCAGTAAGGTCGAGGTACGAGGTGAAAAAATATCGCAGAAAAGGAAAGGTTTTTCAGTGAGCGACAAACTCAAAATTATTGATCGTGTTAAGAACGGAGCAACAAAAGCAAGCATATCGCGAGAATGTTGTATTCCAGAAGGAACAATAAGAGGTCGGATGAAAGAAGAACATAAACTTAGAAGTTTTGTAGACATCATTCAAAGTGAAGTGGGATTACAAAGAAAAAAGACTAAATTAGGTGCAGATAGCGAACTAGATGAATGTTTATACAGATGTTTTTTAAGAAAACGTAGTGAAGGATTCACACTATCAGGACCAATTGTAAGATCTCAAGCTGCGAAATTGCATCATGATTTACATGGTAACAATAACTTCTTTGCATCTGATGGCTGGTTTTCACGGTGGAAATCTCGTCATGTAATAAGTCAGTGCAGCATTGATGAGGAAGCTCGGTCGTGTGATAGTGAATCGGCGCGCGGCACTATCTCCTGAGGAATTAAAGAAAATTATGATTGGAAATGATTTAAACGACCATCAAGTTTATAACTGTGATGAAATTGCACTCTATAATAGATTGCTTCCTTCAAGAACCCCAGATCTGAGGAACTCCGGTAATAAATCTGGAACAAAAAATGAGCAAGGATAGAATAACCCTCCTGTTTGCAGTAAATAAATCTGGCAGCATAAACTTAAACCTCTCTGCATAGGAAAAAGACAAAGTCCTAGATGCTTTAAACATGTTCACATGGCTTCACTACCTATCTCATACAGGAACACTAAACATGCGTGGATGACAAGTGATACTTTTACTAAGTGGTTCCACGAGGATTTTGTCCCATCAGTGAAGAAGAATCTGCGGTCACTTAAACTCGAAGAGAAGGCATTGCTTATCCTTGATTACTGTCCTGCACATCCACCTGCTGATCTACTACAATCAAGAGATGGAGAAATCACAGTCAAGTTTTTGCCACAAAACACTACGGCGTCAATCCAGCCATTAGACCAAGGAATTATTAGAGCATTTAAAGCCCATTACCGCCGTGAACTGCTCAGCGGTATAGTAAATTCTGAAGAAAAAATGGAAGATTTCCTAAAGGCAATCAACCTCAAGACTGTTGCATATTCTGTAGGCCTGGCATGGAGACGCATTAGACTTGCTACAATTCAGAACTGATGGAAAAAAGTGTCTAGTGAAGATGTCTCCGTTGGAAATTGCCCCGATCCTGGATTCACAATGAGTGACTTGCAGTTTGGGGTTAGTGCTATGCATTTCGATATCACTGAGAATTTAAATGACTGGATAGAAATTGACAACAGCGAACCAATTTCAGAGGTCATAACAGATCAGGACATCATTGGAGCTGTAACGCATAAAAATTGCAGTGAGCAAGATGATGATGATGAAATTGAAAATGATGTGGTAATGAAAGACGACATTCCACATGTTACTGAAGTCATTTCACACTTAACGAAGGTAATTTCGTGGATGGAGAGGCAAGACGATTCAGATAGTGTTCATCTACTCCATCTTGCTAGTGTGAAACAATATGCGGAAAAGAAAAGAAACGCATCAGTTCGCCAAACAACACTTACGGACTTTTTTAAGACAATGTAAGATTAAGTTTGTCTTCAATGAATGATAAAGTTAAATACATTTCACAAAGCGGGTAAGTGTTTTCATCATTTTGCACCATTTCTTTGACACCATTCCGATATACCGCGGTTACGCTATAACGCGGGTGTGAAACATGTCTCCCAACAACCGCGTTATATCGGTCTTTTACTTGATTACATATCGGTTTACCTTGCTTGGTTATAGAATTATATGGAATGTTCTATAATCAGGAGAACCTGATTTGGAATGAATAGCCATTTAAAGGTCTACTGGATTAAGGGGTCAGGTAACCTTTGAACTCACAAAATACATGAAAAGGAGACCTCTGTAAGAATTATCATAACTCAGTAACTATTTGATTTTGAATTTTAAAATTTTAAATGCATATTAATAAAAGTTTATTTTATAAATTAAAATTCTCCAAAAATGTTTACACTCATATAAAGCTTTTAAATTTATTTTAAAATATGATAATTTTTTTTACAAAAGAATTATTCTTGCATGTACTGCGCGCACGATTTTTCACATTTGAATTGCTAAAACCATTTAAAAATTTTTTAATTAGTACATATATAATGTGTTCACAAAATGACCTACGATGAAAAAAAATAAAATTAGTAGATCTTGAGAAAAAAATTTTTTTTTACGGAAATTCGAAATATCGAGTTTTTTTTACTACAAAAGTAGTCATAAATTCTAAACTTGTTACTTGAGAAACATAATAGTAGGTCATTTTGTGCATCTGTTTGGTTAAGACATTCAGTCAAAAATTCATGAAATTCTAACCAATCATTTTTCTTAAATCGTGCGCGCAATGACCAAAATCGTCGTTTTGAGGAAATTGACTTCAGAGATCAAACTGTCCCTTGATCATATATAAAAAGCTCAGATTGTTTTAGACATAACTCCACTTCTAGAGTGAATTTTTGCATGGAGTTTATTTTAAATTGTTCCTAAAGAATCACATTTAATTATAAGCTAATAAAAAAAAATTCAAATTTCTGACACTTTAAAGGTTACCTGACCCCTTAATTTTGATGTGAATACAATTCTCAGTCACATAATTTTTCAGGGATGATTTTAGCGCTATGTCATATCGTTATATCCAGTGCTTAATTTTTAAGAAAAAAAGTACCGGAGCCCTAATATTCTGCAGTACCAGCACCCGTAGTGTACCATCCCCCCTTCTGCCGCCATTCCGGTCAGCATATTTATATTTCATACATTATTTTCAAAATTTAAAGCATTGTTTTTTTATTTAGCGAAATAAAAATTTTAAATACATCTATCTGCGTAAACATATCTATCAACTATTGTACTTTTTAGTTATTACTACTTCCAAATAGAAACCTTTGCCTAGTCTTAATCTTTGCCTAATGTTAATTAATTGCAAAATTCTACGATTAAATAAGCTCAGGATTATGATTCCGAAAGAGTGTTAGCACAAAAAATGAATAGTTCGCAGTTACTGCAGAACAGAAAAAAACTATTTCTGTTTACTTTTTATTCAAAATAGTATTAAAATGATTTGTAATGGATATAAATAAAATTTTGAATTTAAGACAGATTTTCTCGAATCTGCCCAAACTCGAAGACTGATATAAAAACCGAGCCCGTTTCATCTCCATCTCTTACTAAGGCGACACATTGCGTCACTTATAAGTGTTTTGATACAAAAGGTTGGAGATAGGGGAGGGGGAAGAAAGGGTAATTTAGGATTCGTTTTTCGGAAGCGTTCTTGCACTGGGTTCCGGAACGCAGTGTTTATGAACTCCGGTGAAATCTAGCCAATATTTAAATTTTTACTAAAAACATTGAAGTACCGGAGCTGGGCTCCGGTGGGCTCCGGCGATAATTAAGCCTTGGTTATATCGTTTTTTACCAAAGCCTTCTATAAATGATGAATTAAAGAGTTGACCTTTAACAGATAAAATTTTTCTGGCAAATTAGATATTATAATAGTGAAGTGACGTTCCTATCGTTTTCACAATGCGGAACGACATTCCAAGTAAGGATCCCGATTGCTTTAATTCCACCGATACATTCCATTTTATTGAAGGTTCGTTTAGAGATACCAACAAGTGAAGCGGGAGAAGTCTGCTAGTTTTAAAAAAAACTGCGTTAGTATGAGAAACATTGTCTATTTAAAACGATTTAAAAATAGTTTTGACCATAGCACCAATAGTTAGGGTAAAACAAATAGTCTTGTTTTTCTCTCTTAATAAGTAAGGTTTAAAAATGAAATGCCACGGTTACAAGATTCCGAAAATCTCGTTTTTCTGTAATTTACAAATAAACTTGTAGGTCCCTTCAGATTCCCAGTGTTCACAATGTCTTCTAGTTCTGGCATATACGTTAATGAAATTTTGGAATTTTCTGCTATTTACACCTTTTATATGTACCCGCAATTTATATTTTATATCACGCCTCTTGAAATGTGTAACAGAAGAATTAAATTGTAGTGTGAGCAAGTTTCGCAAAAACTATAAATACCGATCTCAAAACTCGAGAAAAAATGACAGTATTGTGCCATTTTTTACCTTTTTTTATTTAGAAATTCTTAATTAACAACGGAAATTCTGAAAAAAAGAGTTTGTTATTTAATGTAATTATGAAATGTCTATCGATAAATAAATTTTAAAAAATCTATTAGGAGTTTCGGGTATAAATTCGTAATATCAGATTTAAAAAAAAAGGCCAAACTGGCAATAAGCAAATTCATTTATTTATGAGATTTTTCATATAACAACTTTCGCCTTATTGAATATCAGAAAATCATTATGAATTCTGCGATCAAATAAGGCAAAGAAAATATTTCGAAAAGACTGGTACTCACACGGAAAAAAAAATATGGCTCTTGAAATTCGAGGTCGGCTTATACGCGAATATATGCAGTAATCTTTATTAATATTTTTTACTCTTTCCTTTATTAGTTAAACTAGCTGACCCCCGCCCGGTGTTGCCTGGGCCCGTGATGATAAATATATAAAAAAAATCAAGTTTTTATTATTTCATATCGTTAACCAGATTTTGTATAAAAATATATTTTAACACGAAAAATTCGCGAAAAAATATTGATATTTAGTGATAAAACACTCAATTTCTTGTTTTTTTTTTTTTTTACATAGGATCGTTTCAAAGTTTTAAAATAAAAAGTTTGTTTTGTCCGAACTCTTTAAAAGCTTTATAGGTGATAAATAAAACGGTTTTACAGCCCGTGTAAAAGTTTCGTGAAAACATATTGTTATCTAGTAGTAAAAGAAATGTTTTCTGCTCGCTTTTTTTTTCCACGTCGGTTGCTTTAACATAGCAATAAAAATAATAGTTCTCACCTTCCGAACTCTCTGACATTTCAATCAGTTATAAATATAACTGTCTGCAAGCTCTCTTTAAAATTTTGCGAAAAAATATGCTTATTTAGTAGTAAAAACATGAGTTCTTAAAAAAAAAGCTTTAGCATTCAACCTCAGATCAAAAATATATTAGAAGGTCTTTCAATCAACCTTTTTCACCCCCCCCCCCCTAGGCTAAACAGGCTAATCAATCAAGTTTCCCATTTCTGAGAGAGAAGCCTTCAAAAAAAACGTTGACGGATGCGTACAGAGACGATATTCGTGTGTCGTTTTAAATATATAGATTTTATACGACTTTATAGAACTGTTGAACACGCGTGATCTGCAATAATTCATTTGTGTGTTAATATTAAAATTTTGCTAACGAGTTACTTATTCTCCAATTTCAAAGTTCCTTTTGTTTTTTAAGAAATATTTAATATTTAAAATTTTGGATTAATCATTTGTACTATTTATTTTTATAATTATGCGCCAGAAAAATACTTCCCACCGGAAAATGTTCCTGAAAATGTTTTACTGTTTTTAGATGTGCATTCCCGACGGTTATAAATCGTCTAAAGAGTCTGCATCTAGTTCAAGGAACAAAGTTGTCTTCAGAGGTCAACTTTTAGGTGATTAGAAGAAAAGCAATTGCATTAATACCTACCTCAGAGAGATGAGGATGATGACTCGTAATGTTATTAATTTTCTTGATGTTTTTACGAAGTTTTATTAAATTCAGAAATTTTGAATTCAAAGCTGAAATTCGCAGTAGTATTTTTTTGCTTTATTTAATGATAGATATTTCGGGATTACCTAAAATAGAAATTGTTCTTTTCGAATTTCCATTGTAAACTCGGAATTTCTGAGTTGCCCGTTTGCATTTTAATATTTTAAAATATTTATTTTTTGCATAGAACAGCTGAGGTGAGATCTCCAAAGAGGAACTTTTCTTATTTTTGTTGTGGTGTTTTAATAAGAATACTTTTACTTTCGGAACCGGTACTGAAATATGAGATGACCTCATAAAATGCCATCAACCAAAAGCAAAAAAAGATTGAAATTTAAAAGAGATTTGAAAGAAATGCTTGCATAAGTTTAACCAGAACTGCCAAGTCTCCGGCTTTTTTGGATACCAGTATTTTAATACAGAAAATGGTGTTTCATGTAATTGGAACATTCTGTGATTTAAAAGAACAACATTTTCTCTAAGATAATACTGGTGTGGAAAAAGCCGGAGACTTGGCAAGTCTGAGTTTAACGTTAGTTTGCGAATCTCGTCGCATATTTGTCTAGCCATGCTCTTTCTTGACCTCGGTGATTGAGATATCATACAGCAATGGAACAGTGGCGCAACATTATTGCGATTGTCACCATTAAATTTTAATATTATTCTTCAATTTAACAACTTAGCAGTTTCGCCCGAACGCTCTTGTCTTAACTGGGACATAAACTTGTATTCAAATCGTTTCACAATTACCAACACGACACACCTCCACCTATAAAGAAAAGATGGAATTTTTTTCTTTATTCCTCAAAGCCATTAAATAATAAGCCCAGTCAGATAAATGGGAAACTTTTCGCAAGTTGAAAATAGCGCCATCTAGCGGATGGGATGCTTGCATTCGGCACCAAGAATATTTTAATAAAATTTTGCTTCTAAAATTAAAGCTTAAAATAAGGAGTTCATATTTTCTAAAAAAGTCGTTTGTAAATTCCGGTGTCAGTCAATAAAAATCACATTTTACGAACAGAATTTGTCTGTGCCGGAAAGGGTTAATTGCATAGTGATGCAAATTTCTATCACTTTTTATTTAACTTTTAATAAATAAATCAATTTCTTCGCCACCACTATATTTATATAGAAATATTAATCAAGTAAATTTCCCCATTTTTTTCATTACAGTTTTAGCTTTAATGTAAAAGATCCCAATAATTAGCAAGCATTTAAAGGAAGTGCAAGAACAAAACATCGATACAAACGATAAAAATCGTATAAAATATCGATATCAATAAATCGTATCGTTTCTCTGCGACGCACTTCTGTTTCGCCTTCCTTCCGCAGCAGATGAAGTGGCGCTAGTGTCCCCGCTAACAAATTTAACACTATCTGACTGGGCTTATTATTTAATGGCTTCGTTATTCCTGGCAGTAATTTTGCATGAAGTTTTAATAAGAGGAAAATTTCTATTAAAATTTTACTGGTGGAAATAATGTGATCAATATATTGCAGTAGTAAGTCGTGTATGAAGAAATATTTCGTCATACACAGTTAACAGATTAACTTATAGCAGCCAAATTTGGTCGTTTCTGCGAAAAGCCACATCAAACGCCTCATTCAAGCCCATTCATTTAATTTATGATGTGCCATATTATGTTCGAACTTTTCACATTTATAAAGAAATTGATTTTTCTAGGCTAAGTTTTTTCATTCAACGCTTAAATTTTAATTTTCATCTCTCTGGCTAACTTTGATAATATTGCTTTGAACACACTACCAAATTACGACATCTTTGACAGCTATAATCGTAAGAGACCCAAACTGCGTATTAATTTAAATTCCCTTACCCCTTTCAGGGGCAAGCACTTGTGTTCTCCGGTAACGTTGAATTTCCACCGGAATTTAGGATAATTCCGGCGTTTGCTTTCTTTGTTACTAAAAGCTTCGGATACCGCGAATTTTTAACTGTAATCTTTGTTTTATTAATTGGCAGACATTTTTCAATTTTATAAGGCAACAATATTATTATGGAAAAAGTGTTGTTCCTTCCCTATTTTTAGTTTATTGTGTCAAAAAATTAAACCCAATTTAATTAAACCCAAACTGCGTATTAATTTAAATTTCCTTACCCCTTTCAGGGCAAGCACTTGTGTTCTCCGGTAACGTTGAATTTCCACCGGAATTTAGGAAAGAGTTTAGTTCAAAATAAGAATAAGCAATTTTTCAACTTTTTCTCGTCAAAGTTAAAAAAGTGAATTTTAATTAAAAGTTTCTGGTTTGAATCGGATTAAAATTAGGTGGTATATAATATATACCACCGCCCCTCAAAGGGTTAATATCTTTAATCATCTTGTTTTACAATCTTTTATGTCATTATTTGCGCATTTTCTTACCTTTTTCTTTTCTCTTTTCACCAAAAATGCTAAATTATTGAATCTTCGTATACTGATTTCGTATTTGTCGGCTAGCTCCACCTCTCCTGTCACCCTGGTATATATACCTTTCACTGATGTAGGGGGCACCCAGTGTGAATGCCGTCTCCAGTCGCCGCGTTAGCTTCCGTCTCTCTATAGGCCTTCTTCAAGGCCGTTATTTACCAGGATCTGACTTCCATGGTGTCTTATCAATGTTCTCAGCAGCATTTTTATGCTGGTACAGTGATTTAAATCAGACTTTCAGTTCTTTGCTCCTTTGTGTTATCTTTTTAAAAATTTGTAAAAAATATAAAAAAAACGTAATTTTTTTTTTGTAAAATATAAAAAATGTCTTGTTATTGTAATGCTGTCCTTAACCTCTCTCTTTTATAGTGTTTATAATTTCCCTTTTCTTTGAGCTGCTAATTATTTTTAACTGCGCTTGTTTTTATGCTTACCCCCCCCCCCCCGGTGCTAAAAGTTATGTTTCACCGTAACAATTATTTCACCATTTACTTTGTACTGGGGATGTGGTAGATGGGACCACAGGCTCCTCGGGAAAAGTTGTTAGAAACCAGCCCGAACGCCGCTCTGGCAAAAAGCGTTTGCTTGCTTTGTTACTAAAAGCTTTGATACCACGAATTTTTATCTGCAATCTTAGCTTTATTAATTGGCAGACATTTTTCAATTTTATAAGGCAACTATATTAGTATGGAAAAATGATGTTTCTTCCCTATTTTTAGTTTATTGTGTCCAAAAAAAAAAAAAAAAAAAAAAAAAAAAAAACGAAACTATTAAGCATTAAGGAATTAAAAAAAACTCAGAAATTCTGTCCTTAAATAAGACAATGAATATTATTTAAATTTAGTGGTGCCAATTGTTTCTCTGGTGTGCCACTGTTCCATCACTGCTCATGTCCCGTCAGGCTTACATCGCACTGCCAAGACGACCTGAACAGTATCTAGATAACGTATCATCAACACTGTAGTCGCGGCCATAATTCAGATACAATTCAGGCGTGGATACAAATGAAACGGTTTCAGTAACAACTCGGGTTGCAGTCACAAATCCTGCCAAACGCGATACAAATGAAACGCCATCCGGCTTCAGGCGTCACAAAGTTGTGACTGTTGTCAGAAAAATTTGTTACTGCTTGGAAGCGGTCGCGAGCTGTCACAAGCCGGTAACAACTCTCCGAAACGTAAATAAAGCTTGTCAGCATAACACGTAGTGCGGCTTTTTTTTAACAAATAGCATCAAATATTCAAGAAATAATCGTATTTAAACAGCGCCAACTAAAACTATTGTCAATATTATGTTTTTTCTTTTTTCCCCCTTTAAACCATGTTAAAATGCGATCGATTTTATTTTCGAAAAATTTCATCCATATATTATTTAAAAGTATATTATATGAAAAGTGTATTAAGTAAAAGTTATATTATATAAAAGTAAAAAAAAAAAAGATAGAAAGAAAGTTTTTTAGATAGGGAAATTGAAATATATAATATATGTATTTCACAACATTAGATTTTTTTTTTCATTTTAATTTACCAATAAAAATTTGTTAACTAAACTCTAAACAGACAAGGAAAAAATACATAATTTTCCATTTCTTATCAATAAATGATAGTTTATATTGATTTCACAAATCTATATTTATAAATATTTCATTAAAAAACCCCCACAAGTATAAGATATGAGATCTGTTTAATAATTTATTTTAAAAAATAAAATAAAATTTTCAAGATGTAGCAGATACAAAAATATATGTTTTTTTTTTTTTTTTTTTTTTTTTTAAATTAAAAATAGCAATTAGAAAGGGAAATATTTTTTAAATAAAATTATTTTAAACAAATTGAGAACAATAAATTTTCATTTTTTTTTTCGAAAATCATACAAGAAAAAGAAAATTTAGTTAATTAAATTTTAAAATCTGAGGAGGGGCAATTGCCTTCCTTCCTTGTGGGCATCCATGATTGAAATCATAATGAAATGATGTATAAAAGTAAATTCATATTAATGAGAAATGTATAAATGTTGTCTCACTGTACTTGAATATAAATCTATCCGGTCAATAAATCCATACCAATGATTTTGTTATAAATCTAGAATGAAAAAGCATTGAATGAATTTGTAATTCAGTTTATATCTAAAATTCATAAAAAAATTTCTTAACTGTAAGATATTTGTTCATTTTCATTGTTATATAAAATACAGTTTTTCAATAATTAAATGTTTTTGAGCAGATAAAAGTCAATTTTTTAATCAAACACTCAGAAAAACATTCATAATGAACTATCCTGTATCAAAAACAGCCACACAAAGTTGGATTCAAGAAAAGGAAGGTTAGGCTCCCCCCCCACCTCCTTCCTGCATCAATAAAAATAGCACAGAGCAGCATACTTTTTGTATGAATTGTCCCCCCCCACCCCACCCCAATTTTTGTAATTTGAAATTATCTTGTTTTTTTTTTTTTTTTAAATAAAAATTCACTATTAAAATGAATTTTAGCTTTGTTATTAACAGCAGAATTTTTTTTTTCAAGTACCCAAAGCATATTTATTAGGTATTTTAATTAATTTTACCTTCAATTAACAGAATTCAGTAGAACTTTATAACCTCACTTTTTGAGAAAAATAACATATTGTAACGAGATATTAAATCCAGTTACTCAAATTCAAACCAAGCGTAACTTTTTTAAGTCATTCTGTTAAAGTTTTTCCTTTCAGGTGAACTTGTTTTGTTTGCAAATAATACATTTTAAAACTAAAGAAAATAAAAATAATTAAAGAGTGTGCTTTCATGGAATGGAATTTTGTGAAGGACCTATTTTGTTAAGAGGAATTTTGAAAAGGGCCCTATTTTTTTTAAGGGTTTTTGTGAAGGAGCCCTAAATAGGCTCAAATTTTGTCTTCATCAATATCGACCCCTGCTTATAGTAAAACTTTTCATGATAAACAAGAATGTGTTTTCAGAAAATCTTACCACCAAGGATTTTTTAATATCTAGCAAGATGCAATACCCAATGAAATTGGTGTGGCAAAATTTACACGACTCCAAAAATAATTCATTACTACAATACATTTATATAGATATATTTTTTTAAACAAAATTAAGAAAAAAATATAAAAGGGATGGGTTTAGGGATAATAAAACACAATGCCATGTTCACATTACTGCAGTTGGGAGAAACATGAAATATAACTTGATATATTTTCTATACCTTTAGTTTTTAAAAGACTATTTAGAAATTCGCTATCCTCATTAAAAAATCTACTTGCCACTAATGAATAAATTGGTGTGCTTTCCCAACCCTGATCATAAATCTTATGATGTAAAAACTTTTTATCTGTAATCTCAATATTTTGTCTTATTAGTTAACTTTCATGAAGTTTTGGTTATAACAAACAGACATACAGTAAAAAAAAATGTATATATTACAATGTGTAGAGTGTTTCAGTTTATTAATGTAGGGTTTTTCTGTTTACTACTAACATTTTCATGAACATTAATGAATTTTTGGGTGTTTTGATTTACAATGGAAAATATGACGGAAATTTATTATACATTAATGTTGAAAAAGTTAAAAAAATGTAACCAGATTAATATATATATATATATATATATATATATATATAAAACAGTAATATAACAAATATAACTATAAATTAAATTTAAAAAATCCTTTAAGATGCATGCTTATGCTTTGCATATCTTATTTTTAAATTTGATATTTGTAATTCAGAGTATAAAAATATAAAGAAACAGTTTTTACAGCATAATATTGTGAAAAAAAGAAAGAAAATACAATTTCTATTTTAGAGCAGGAAATTAAATTTTATAGGAACACATTAATTATTAAAAAAAAAAAAAAAGAAAGAAAACTACTTACTTTTGACAAGTTTCAGTGTGCTTTTTTAAAATTCAGAATGTGATTTAGCCTGCAAGTATGCATTTAAGAGACCGAAGATTGATTATAAATCTTTCTAGCCTCCTAAACGCATTCCAACGGGCCAACACACATAGCAGCAACAGTAAAATAGATTCCAGTAGTCACATAACAGTAGAAGATTTAGTATATAAAACAACCAGGAGGGGGGGGGGGAGACTATTTAAAATATGCAACACATCTTATGTAGATGACACAGACATATTGCAATTATAAATAATAAAAGGGGCCATATAAATGAGATTAATATAAAGTTAAAGGAAATTGTATATATAAAAGTTTGGAAAGATAAAAAGTGTTTTTTTTTTTTTTTTTTTTTGCTAAACAATCAGCTATGTTATAGTTACAATTACAAAGCACAAATTTATTTAAACATTAATTTTAAGAAATACTGATTAGAAATAATAAGTGACAAAAAGGTCACAGTAATCGACAAATTTATTTTTAAAATAATTTTTTGGGGAGGGGGAGAATTGGAGAAAAATATATTGTAGGAAAGAATAAATAAGGAATTGACAACAAACTGATATAACATAAATTATAAATAAATATTACGCTAAACAACTTTTACTTGATATTAGATTAGAATTCTACCAAAAATTTAGCGTTAAAACTCGCATATGTTAATTCAAAATTATTAAAAATAAATTGTATCGGTTCAAATCTAAAAAAAAATGGAAATATCTACATATTTGCCGAGATTTTCAACATCCGCGAATCCGGCATTATAATACTTCTGAACCAATCATTGAAGCGTGTGGTTGAAAATAATCGAATATTCGGTAACAACTTTGTGACGCCGCTGTCTTCACTTGTGACGGTCACAAGTGTTTCTTTTGTATCGCTCTTTTCATGCCGGTAACAAATTTCAGATTTGTGACCGTCACAGTTTGTTACTGTTACCGTTTCATTTGTATCCATTACTGAATGAACTATGACTATGCGATTTTGCGGTTCAGCTCCCACCAAGGTCTTGACCACGAGCGGCTGTTTTTCTGAGTGCACATAAAAAAAAAAAAAGAAAGAAAGAAAACAGTAATTTTACAGCAAAACAGCTAGCAATACGGGTGCCAGCATTTTTTGCTGTAAATTTTCAGTACTTTTGTTTTTTTAATTTTACAGCACTTTTGAAGAATTTCAGCATTTTTTGTTGTTAATTTTACAGTATTTTTGGTTTTTTTCTTTATATTTTACAGCACTTTTGTAGAATTTCAGCATTTTTTGCTGTTAATTTAACAGCAATTTTGTTTTTTAATTTTACAAAACTTTCTAATTTTCAACATTTTTTGCTCTCAATTTAACAGCAGTTTGGTTCTTTACATTTCCTAACACTTTTACAGATTTTCACCATTTTTTCTGTTAATTTAACAGCAATTTTGTTTTTTCGGTTTAACAGAATTTTTGTAATTTTCAGAATTTTTTGCAGTTAATTAAACATTTTTTTTAGGTTTTACAGAACATTTAATGATTTTCATTATCTTTTGCTGTTGTTATTTTTTACAGTACATTTGTACATTTTAGAGTAAAGCTGTGGAATTTTGCTGTAAATTGTATGGCTTTATTTTCAACTACTTTGTAACGAGCAGCATGTAGTCTTGAAGGATATACAAAATTCTTGAATTTGAGCAACACTATTTTCAACCAATGATTTTTGCCTTATCTAACTACATAATTTCTGCAATTAAATAAGATATAAATTCCTTACGAAAATAGTGGTAACCAAATATTAAAAGGAGTAAACAGGATGCTTGTCGCAAATATGTTAAACACCTAATTTGTCTACTGTTAGACATCAGTTCAACACATTTAAATTGGGGTTTTGATGCTTTCAGAAAACAAACATTTACAGCATTTAAATGATCTACTAAGCAACATTTTAATTACTTATGATAAGGGCCTGATTAAAGTATGGGCCAACTGGACTGTGGCACTAGGGCTCCCAAATTTGGTAAATTTTAGTAAAGCTGATGTGATATTTTAAATATAGATCGTGCACTGTTCCGAGGCATTGATTTTGTTTAAATATAAAGGGGATCCCAAATTAATACTACACCTTGGGTATCGCTTTGATTTGGCTATGCCCTACTTATATGATTAAGTACAATTTATTATTCTACTAGAACGTAAAAAATATACTGATGATAGTATTCAAATAGATTTAAAAATCAGCTTCGACCATATTACTTGAACGGGCGTGGGCTCGTATCTCCCGAACGACTGGGAAAATTTACAACATTAAAGAAGTGAATATAAAACATCACATATTTTTACTGAATGGTGTATACAAATTTAAAATTTTATACATACATTAATATTAAAAATATCGACGTTTCGACCACTATCTATGGTCATCTTCAGGAAAATTTTCTTATATTGCTTTTAAAGTTTCAAATGCGAAAAACAATCCGCCCGTTGCCACAATATTATTGCCGCCCACGAATTAAAAAATCAACAAGAGTAACACTCAACCATCGTACCAACCAACCACAAGTAGAAACGATGCAGAAGCATCTCCTAACGGACAAAAATCTAACTGCTGTAAATGTATTATTAATGAAGAATATTAAAATAAAGAAAAGCGGAATAAACTATTTCAAGATGTTCATCCAAATTTTAGGGATATTAAATGAAATGCTATCATTACAAACCTCATTTTTCCTAATCATAATTTCAATGGACTCCTTTCGCAGACCCTCAAAGACGTTATTACATGGAATTTTAATTTTAGCGTTATCAAAATCTATGTGGCTGTCAGGATTATTAAAATAGAACTTAGCCAGGGCTGTCGTCTGTTGATATTGTGAAATATTCCTTTTATGTTCTTTTAGACGTTCAATAAATTTCCGTTTTGTAACCCCAATGTAAAACTTTTTAGTGCCATCTTTCTAAACAATAGGTATTTCATAAACACCCGCACATTCGTGCAACGGTGTAGGATCCAGGTTACTACATAATAAATTAGTGAGGTAAGGAGGGGGAATAGCAATAAGCTGAATATTAAACCCACGAACTATACTCCTTAACTTTTCAAAAATAACGGGAACATATCCAAACCGACAATATGTTGGCCTCTGTTGGTTATTAGGCAAGCTATGAGGGGGTGGACAATGATGCTTGTGAATGATGTTATAAATGTTCGGTTATGTTAAACACCGTTGCACGAATGTGCGGGTGTTTATGAAATACCTATTGTTTTGAAAGATGGCACTAAAAAGTTTTACATTGGGGTTACAAAACGGAAATTTATTGAACGTCTAAAAGAACATAAAAGGAATATTTCACAATATCAACAGACGACAGCCCTGGCTAAGTTCTATTTTAATAATCCTGACAGCCACATAGATTTTGATAACGCTAAAATTAAAATTCCATGTAATAACGTCTTTGAGAGTCTGCGAAAGGAGTCCATTGAAATTATGATTAGGAAAAATGAGGTTTGTAATGATAGCATTTCATTTAATATCCCTAAAATTTGGATGAACATCTTGAAATAGTTTATTCCGATTTTCTTTATTTTAATATTCTTCATTAATAATACATTTACAGCAGTTAGATTTTTGTCCGTTAGGAGATGCTTCTGCATCGTTTCTACTTGTGGTTGGTTGGTACGATGGTTGAGTGTTACTCTTGTTAATTTTTTAATTTGTGGGCGGCAAGAATATTGTGGCAACGGGCGGATTGTTTTTCGCATTTGAAACTTTAAAAGCAATATAAGAAAATTTTCCTGAAGATGACCATAGATAGTGGTCGAAACGTCGATATTTTTAATATTAATGTATGTATAAAATTTTAAATTTGTATACACCATTCAGTAAAAATATGTGATGTTTTATATTCACTTCTTTAATGTTGTAATATTTCATGGTGTAATCGTCCAGCATTTATATTATGGGAAAATTTACTCAAACTTTATGAAAAATTTCATTCCAGAAATTTTATTGAACCCTTTCCGGCACAGTGGTCCCACTCCGGGCACACCTAATTTTAATTCCAAACTTGCATTCGACACCAAGAATATTTAATATAATTTTGTTTCTACAATGAAAGCTTAAAATAAGGAGATCTTATTTTCTAAAAAAGTTGTTTGTAAATTCCGGTGTCAGTCAGTAATTTTTCATTTTACGAACAGACTTTGCCTGTGCCGGAAAGGGTTAAAATACTTTAACGTATATAATTAACTTATTCATGTGCGTGAGGAGGCAAAGCATGTCAGTAGTTTCTAATTAAATATAGTTACAGTAATAAAATTTTTCATGCTGGATTTATTTAAAAAATGATTACAATGTCGAAAACACAGAAACTGTTTTTTAGCAGTACTTACATGAGTCCATTCCAGTGATGGTAACTCGTGGGAATTTTCCCCTTTTGAGGGAAATACAGAGCTCTGTTGGAAAAGGGGAATTTCTGTGGTTTTGTGGGGATTTTCGACGTTTTTCAGAATTTTCTCCCTCTGCTTTCGTCTCGGTATTTTTTCCCCGAAATAAGCGGCATAACATTTTTTCCGGTGAAATTATTGTATATGATTCTTCATCCTTCATAGTATGAACATACGCTATAGAACTTTTGCCACCCCTCCATACTCTCAGACTAGTATAAAGGGGTGGGGTGGTCATACATGTTTGTTGGTCATTCTTACAGTCGCGGGGGGAATCAAAACTGAACAATTGCGTTATATGGCTGAGTGCTGTTAACTCTAGAATACAATATATCGATTGTATTTGTATTCTCCTAGTGTTAACTGCTATCTCCCAAATCTGTTCTGGGTGTTGAATGCAGTTTTTACAAAGGACGGAGATGGATGATCAAACATAAAAGTAGTATTTCCTTTGTTATTCCGCATCCACTTTTCTGGGGAAACCATAGAATCGAACTAAAAATTATTACCAGAAAAAGACTTTTGCATTTTGGTAATTTTCGGTATTTATGAATAAAAATGACTCCCAGAATTTGTCAGAAAGTAGCCATTTTAAATCTCAGTACAGACATAGAAAATAACTAATAAATAGGTTTATTTTAGTGATATTTTAGAGCCTAAAATAGAAAGCTGTCCGATGCTTATTTATTTTTTTCAGAATTTGGTTTAAAAAAAAAGTTTTTTGCACTGGTGAAACTAAATGCATTTTGTTGATAAAATATTTTCATTTGATAAAATTTTATCACTTAAATATAGGAGGATATATAGTAGTTTCAGTCTTGTGACAGGGGGGAACAGTATATTACTATTCACTGTCTCGAAAGTACATTCACCTTTTTTTAAAAAATCTTCAAACTATACGTGTTTTGCTGTGTTTATTTCATTAGTTGCCGCAAATGGAATTATTCATTGCTTCTCAAAAGTTATATCTTATTTACTTTTATGAAATCCTAATTCGTGTACCTAAACTATATTTACATATATATATTCTATTGCGAAATGTCAGCTTCACGATATATTAGTATTTGCAGCTTTCAACGTTTGTAAATATTACATACATTGTAAAATTGAACTGTTTGCTATTATGAAGAGTGATTCTTTGAAGACTGAAATAACTTTTGTTAAGTGGAAATGCAAAATTTATGACATTTTAAAAATATTATGTTAAGAGATGTAACACCCCTCCCCTAACATCACAGAAATAATCGTTAAATAAATTCGTTATTAATGCTTTTCTTTGACATATTTAATTTATTTCTTTTGTATAAACTTATAGAATAAATAATAGAGGAACTTGATTTTTTAATTTTCAGTATTTTCTTGCAGATATATTCAAATTGTTTGAAAATAAAACGTTTCAATTTATTACTTATCGTCGAAAGACTATGTTTAGTTTTAATAAACCAAGTTATTTGTATATTTGATTTTCAGTATGTTAATCTTGGAGTACATACTTTATTTTTTAATGAAATAAGAAAAATCTTTCAATGGTTGTTAGTTGTTCTCTTTTACTATATATTTCCCTTACAAAATAAACTTTTTTAATGTTCAACAGCATAAAAGAGGAGGGAGGAGGTGGGGAGGGTAATATAAGAAATAACTGCCTCCCATAAAATGTAAAATATACTTAAAACTTTTCCCGACAGAGGGCAGCACCGTTAAACTTAATTATGAGGGGAAAATCAGGCTAATGTGGGAAATTTTGAGGGAAAATCTCGCTGACGAGGTTACCATCAATGGTCCATTCCGAAATACTGGTACTCAAATTCGAAATAAAAAGGCAATTGTGATCACATGATTTATTTTATTGATTTATTTTCTCAATTTCTAAGCTGCATTTTGTAAAACATCTTAAAACATCTTAAAACACTGTAAACTCTGTATTATTTTCAACAAAAAATACAATCTAAGTCAGTGGTAATGGTTCCGCGGTCTGCGAGCGGAAGTGTTCCTTTTTTTTATTTAAAGAAATTTACACAATTAAAGAATTTCTGATATTAAACAAGACGAATATTACATTTTGAAAAGAGGGGTGTTAAAATATTTTTTCCCAAAAAATAGTCAATACCACTGACTAAGTATTATGAATACAATAATACAATTTTACAATAAACTTTCGCTCTCTGTGTGTGTTTGTCGGCGATGGTTAAGAAAATGTATCTCACGCAGAAATCTAAAAAAACTGGTTGAGGATAGTCCAAAGCAGGTCAGAATGAATCTGAAAATCAGATTTTTATTTTTTTATAATTATCCGAGATATTAATTAAAAAGTCATCAAAAAGAAATATATTTTTTAACAAAATGTCAAAAGCGCGTACACATCTGGACCTGATTTCTCAGCGGAAATATTAGAAAGTAAGAATTCTCAATAATCAGCGAAAATTAAGGAAACTGATTAAGATATCAAATTGAAAAATTCAGAGTATTAGTAGAAAAACATTTCACATCAGTACACAATTTTCTTGTAGAAATCAGAGGGTAATTTTTCTTATAATTAGCAACAAACTACTGACGCAAGAAATATTTTCAGGAAAGGAAATGAAAGGAATTAAGAATTTTTAGTAATCACCGAAAAGTGAGAAAACTTATTAGGTTATCAATTTGAAGATTTCAGAGCACAAGTAGAAAAATATTTTACATCAATGTGTAAATTTTTGTAAAAATCGGATGGAAAATTTTCTTATTATTAGCAAAAACTAATGGTGCCAGAGATATTTACTTACAAAATCGACAAAAGCGCAATGACGATGAATAGGCATCGTAAAGAAAACCTAAACTAATAATAATTATTTAACTAATTAACCAATTTCGACCATTCAAGAGGTTACATATATGAATATCATATATTCCAATTTGCGACATGATGATTAAGTAATCAATGATGCGTAAAGAAATAGTATGTATTAAATGTAAAGTTGCCAAAATATGGGACAAAAATACCTCAATATATGTAGTTATGCACCTGGAAGCTCGATATTGCAGTATTTTATTTATATATTTTTTAACGTTTTAATCCGATTTTTCTACATTAATATAGTATATTGTACTCTATTGCATAGTTAGAGAAATGTGATGGAATGTTCTATAAGCCGGCGAACCCGATTAGGAAATATTAGTGTTTTTGAAAAGTTTTACTTGACGGATTTTGATAAGTCTTGCATTATTATAAAATATTCTATTGATGGTTTATCTGTTCTATAATTAGGTGAGCCCGATTAGGAAAAATTAACATTTTTAAAATGTACTTCTGAATGGATTTCGATGGAGCTTTCACTAGTATTTAGATAATTTTCCAAGGATAGCTTTAGTATATTGGATATTGTTCTACGTTGCTTAGTTATAGAACTGTGTGGAAAGTTCTATAATCAGGTGAACCCGATTTTGAATGATTAGCCTTTATAAAAGGATCTACTGGACGAAATTTGTTGAGACTGTCATTGGTAATTATATCCTTTTTCAAGAATTGTTTTAGCATATTGCATATCGTTCCATCGTTCTTTATCAAAGCCTTCTATAAATGGTAAACTAAAGTATTGACCTTTAACAGACCAAATTTTTTTGGCACATTAAATATAATAGTGCAATGATGTTCCTACCGTTTTCACAGTGCAGAACGGCATTCCAAGTAATGATTTCTATTACATTAAAACAGTGGTTCCCAACCTTTTTTTAACCGCGCCCCACCAAAATATCTCTAAAATGATGATGCCCCCCTCCCCCTATAACATATAATTCTCATAAAATATTAAAATAATTTACTCCTGACAGAGTAAAAAGCATTTAACATTGAACCTGAAACGTTCCGAAGGTAATGGATGAATCAAATATTTTTTATACTCATCTGATACTCCTCGTAGTTTACTGGCGTGATGTATAGAGTGCTCAGAATCCTTGATTAGAAAAATCAATAATTTTGAATAAAACATTTTTGTCTTATTTAATCACAGAATTTCTGCGATTAAATTACTAATCAATTTCTAATCAGAATGAAGCATGATAAAAGATTCGGTAAAGGAAGGTCGTCAAGTAATTGTTAAATATACACTTGAATAGTTTCATGTGTAAAATTGATTTTCATGTGACATATTGCAGTGCGACTCATTCAATAAATAATCGAAAAAGTTGTTTAAAATTCTAAATACCTATAAATCAGAAAAATTATAAAGAATTTTTAAATATAAAAAAGTATCTAAATATCATAAAATATTTTCTATAATTATTCTGGTGGAATTGTATTTAAAACTTTTGAATGGATACTTTTTAAAAATTGAATTAAAAACTATTTCTTTTAATTTTGTTTTTGAAATTTGAATGTATAACTTTTATTTTATTTTCAGTCTACAACATTACTATTAGAAAAACAATTCAGAAGGTATGGGTTCACAGAAATTCTGAATTGTCTCCTTGAAAAGTTAAATTGCCCCCCTGAAAAGTCAAATTGCCCCCCTGTGGGGCGTACGCCCCCCGTTGGGAAACACTGCATTAAAACCACCGATACATTAAAAATTATTCAATGTTGGTTTGGAGATACCGACGAGTGAAGCGGGATACGCCTGCTAATTTTGAAAAAAAAACCGCGCTAGAATTAGGACCAATGTCTATTTAAAACGATTTAAAAAAAGGTTTTGACCATAGCACCAAAAATTCGAGTAATACAAATAGTCTTCACTTTTTTACTTAATAAATAATGTTTAATAATGAAACGCCACGGTTTAAATATTCCGAAATTCTCATTTTTTCTGTAATTTACATGTTAATTTTCAGGTCCCTTCAATTACGAATGTTTTCACAATGTCTTCTAGTCCCGACGTATACGTCAGCGAAATGTTGGAGTTTTCTGCTATAGACACATTTTATGCGTACCCACAATTTACATTTTATGTCACGACTCTTGAAATGTGTAAAAGAATAATTAAACTGTAATGTGAGCAAGTTTCCCAAAAACTATAATTACCGATTTTAAAGTTAGGGAAAAATAACAACAGGTTTGTGTCATTTTGGCTTTTTCTTAATTTTAAAATTCTCAATTCATAACGGAAATTAAAAAAAAAGAAGTTTGTTACTTAAAATTACAAAAATATGTTTTATGGAAATACAATCTTCATATTACTTTCAAGAATAATTAAGGAAAGTAGTACTTTTCTGCATTTAAATAATTCGACAAATTCTATAGAAAATTGGGGTAAAAGCGTACAAACTCTATACTACAACGCTTCCAAGAAAATTCTCATCCCAAAGTGGGGTTTTGCAACATTTGCAAGATAAATCTTAAACAAACATTTTCCTAAAGAAATATTGGTGATAAAAATTTTTGAATTGTTCGCTTTTAAAAAATTCAGCTCCAAGATCTACTACTATTTCCGAAAAGTAATCTTGGCTATATTTAATCGCATAAATTCTTCAATAAAATGAGAAGGTTACTATTTGGAAATAGTTGGTGCAACTGTGAAAATAAGAACTGGAATCTTTCCCATCAAATTAAACAAAATATTTGTTTATATATGTGTGTATATTATGTATGTGTGTTTATCTATATATGTTTTTCAAAATATTTCCCTTCAATACACAGATCTTTTCTAAAATTACAATTTTCTAGAAATAAATCTGTTAGTATCTTTAATCCGGCAACATGCAACTTTCTTTCATTGGAAAAAATAAACGAAAATAAAATGCACTTCTTCAAAAGATGTTTTACTAACTTTTTATTCAAGATTTTTTTTTTTTTTTTTTTTTTTTTTTTTTTTTTTTTTTTTTTTTTTACTTAGAAAAAAAAAGAATGTTAAAAAACAACAAAAACGTTTTTCCTTTTGATATTTTTTAAGCAATTCAAGATAAAATAAGGATAATAAAAGAAACAAGATAATATAATTTAATGTAGTAAAACGGCTTACTAGTTTAGTTTTATTTTTCGATTCTAAGATTATTTTCTAAAATTAGGTTTTTTTTTTCTTCAGATAAATAGTTTGTAAAATTGGTAGTTTATTGTGAAATTGCGTTAAAAAGAGAAGAAAGGAAAGAAAATATTTTTGCAGAATAATACGTTTTAAATAAATGTTATATATTTTCTTTTAAAATTACATTTTACCAATTTAGCGAAAAGGTTTGCTCCTTTTTTTATGAATATAATATATTAAAGTTTGTGCGAAAAGTATAGTAAAACAGACACTGTATTCTTAGAATAATATTTACAAATACTACACATGCTACCAACTTCTTTACATTGTGTTACGTTGAAAAAACAATAATAATATAATTGTATTTTCAGATTATTTAGCATTTCGATAATTTGTAAGTGTGTTCTAAAATCTAATTTAGTTATCGTATTTGATATCAAACATTTTAATTTTATGTAAAAACTAGCTGTTACCCGTGACTTCGTTCACGTAACATTAAAAAAAGAATAAATGAATTAATTTAGTAAAACATTTCACTTGATAATTAACAACATATATAATTAGCCAAAGCTTTATCACATTTTATAGGAGACCATACGGTATTTCTTTGTTATAGGGGCCTTGACATAACCCAGTCTTAAAAAAGTGAAATTTCATGCCAAATAATATATACAATCGCGAAAATGAAACTGCAACTAATGAAAAAAGGATTACCTAGTAAAATCGTGAAAATCGAGTAATTCCTCTTCGTAAAACGAAAAACAACACTGGCAGAATTCTTCTATACAACAGCGCATTTTAGGTGGTATTTAGTGTGCAATTCGTATATGTGTGCATTGCTAAACGGGCATTATTATATTGTTTATTTGCATAGACATATGTTATATATTTCTTACTACATTATCTTGTTTATGTATATATTAAATTAAGTGCTTCACGCTAAGTGGTGTAAATAGTGAACAAACTGCTTGTGGATTTTATACATGGATATATATTTCACAAAGATATAACAATCTGATGCGATTTTAAAATGTAAATAAAGGTTGCTAGAAAGTACTTTAAATTCTGCCTAATTTAACCTCGATATTTTCAATATCGCGTCAAGAACACTATAAGCAAATAAATACCGACGACACAAATCTGATGATCTAAATTTACATATTTTTTGTTAAAATATATAGGATTATTTTGATTTATTTCCTGCGCTTGAAATTTTTTACGCTTTCTCTTGTGTTAGGTGTCGAATAAATGTACTTTCTTGTTATTTTATTTTGCCATTTCTATTTATTCTATTTTCCATTCATTCCATTTATGGATATTGATTTAATTTACATATTCGTGTCAAAGAATATTCTTTAAAGTTATTATCAGGATTAGGATAGGATACGATTAGGGTTAGGATTAAGAATAAAAATTGAACGACGATGGCATGACCGATTCAGGTTTAAAGTATGAACCAGGAAGTCTATTTACATCATGAAGCAATAAGAAAATTAGAAAATTATCGGCTAATATTTTTTAATATGTTTCACAGTCATAGTTGGCATCAAAGGTGAGCGGGGAAATGATCATCTAAAATACCATTAAGTGTTTACCACGCAAAAAACAAATCTGGTTACAACAATGTATTTAATTTTGCGCCAAATTTCACTTGATTAAAAAAATAATAATTTAAAAATTAAAAAAAATAAAGCAAATTGACTATGGACCTAATTACAGACCCCTAACCTTCCTATTCTCGGAAATGTTCTACCTATATGTAAAAAAAATCTACTGTATAGAACGCGCTTTCACGTTTATAATGTTATGAATTGGCACGATCGGCTTGTTCAAGTTTACATAATTCGGCTGGAAGAAAAGATTCATTACTTTTTTATTTCTACTTTGCTTTTGCATTAAGCGAATTTTTTGGTAAAATCGATTTTCTTTTCGATAACATTGTTGTTTTTTAAGTTTAAAAAATATTGTAATTTAACTTAAACATTGCTTTAAAATCTATGCAATTTTTCTTATCCTACAAGACTTTACAAAAATCTATTATGAAACAACTTTAAAAAAAGCTATATTTAAAAAAGACAACAAAGTTTTTCCTATTTTAAAACTAAAAGAAATGTAAAATTAAATTCCGGTTCGAAACGACAATTTACAAATGTGTTTTCGATTGTGGGAAAATGATAGAGAAAAAAAGCTGTTACTTCGATATATATTAAATCTTTAGCTTTTATGAGAAAAGCAACTTTCTTTTAAAAAATATAGTTATTTTTATTAAGATTTTCTGATTTTCGATACGGATAATTTTGCGATGCATATCATTGACATTTGCCATCCATTTTTTTTTTTTTTTACTTTTTAAAATTTAAATTAAAAATATAGTATCTTTATGTTAGCCGTGTGCAGACGATAAATCGCCAACCTATCCCATCATTCGTATTGAATTCATTAAAAATATAAATATTTCACTCATTTCATTTAAAACACATACATTTAAAATACACATATTACGTACATTTAAAATAATTCCTTTCATGTGAAATAGAAAAAGAAAAAAAAAGAGAAATTAATCACAAATAATTTGATAACCCAAGATCATTTTATTTCAACATCAAAACAAATCTGTTTTATTTTTCTATATATGACATGATATTCGCTTGCTTTCCATACTTACTCGTATTTATGCACTTTGTATTATTATCAAATATTTGAAAACGCACGTTTTATTTCCAAGATGACATCATTTCATATTCTGTTTAATTCTTAAATAATTCATTTCATTTTCATTTTTCACGTGGAAAATTTTCACTTGAAAATAAATTGTTGATTAAAAATTATTACTCAGGGGTTTTATTTTATATTGGCAACGATAAAGTATTAGCAACGGTAAAATAAATTTAACCATTTTAAAAAAAGCTGCAAAACCGGGCTCTTTGGGCCAAACCAACCAAACCAACCAACCATTTTAAAATATACGAAAAAATGTCCATTTATTCTGTATGAAAATAATGAAATTTTTAATTTTTAAGAAAAATATTGAAATAAAATAAACGAAAACCAGCCTATATTCATTTGAGGGTTATAATCAACTTATATGCAAAGATACAGGATAATTAAATGCTTCATTTTGACGCTGGCTTCAGCCTAACATTTGCACACAATCAGATTTATAATATTATTAGGATTAAGAAAAAATTTACACATCAATAAAATTGATTTAAAATATAGATGTGTTATAACGTCAATTGCAATACGATTACACTATTAAAATGTTGAATAATTAATTATTCCAACATTGCGCAGTGTTACGTATATGAATACAGTAAAATTTAATTTTTTTAAAAAATAATTCAGTTCTATGCAATTACTATATTTAATTAAAAATATTCGTATTTGCAGAGAGCAGTCTTCTATTTAAAAAAAAAAATCTCTTTTAAATTTCTGGTGTCTAACTCTAAATATGAGTAGAGTAAACATTCAAATAAAAAAAACAATTCGTTGAATGTAGGAATAAAGCAAACATTTTTTCAATATGTTTACATTAATACAAAAGAAGGGAAATCATGCTTCGGGAATAAATAATGAAACACTTTTTAATACTGGAACAGTAATGTTGAGAAACTTACAGCCATATAAGATATCTTAATAAACTACTGAGAAAATGGCTGAAGACAGTTGAAAATGAACTTTCATCAATACCGCAGATAGACGATGTTGTATACAGATATTTTTTTTTACATACCTGTCTTTAACATATGGAAATTCATACACCGACGTAACATATTAAAATTTTTTAAGCTGAAAAACGCCTAACACAACCGAAAACGTATTTGAAACAAATAGCACCCCTAGAAGTTCATTTTGTGCTGCCCTGTACAGAACTAAACGTTAAGTGCTCAATTTACTACAGGTATAAAATTATCGTACTAACCCAGTAACATATTTCATTTTTGTTATATTGTATAACTTCGACAAAACGTACTATGTAACATTTCCACTTAGAGACAGTAAATGAATATAATTACATTATGTGCTCAATTTACTAAAGATATAAAATTATCGTATATCCCAGTAACATATATCATTTTAGGTAGATTTCGTAAGAAATACTACCTATTACATTCTCCCCTAAGTTGGAATTTTTGACATATTTTTGCAGATCTACGCCGATCGTGACTCCCAGAACCCAAAACCACCCCAAGTTCAAAACTTTATCTATCTATCTATCTATCTATGTCACTTTTTTACGGACACGATAACTGCAATAATTCTGCACAAATCTCTTCCAAACTGATACATAAAATCAAGGGGCATAAAATCTTGGTCAAGTTCGTTAATGGGCAAAATCGAATCATGGGGAGCGGAAATGGTTTTTTTTTGTGAAAACAGAAAAAAACCTCATAATTACTTAATTATGATACGTATCGAATCCGTTTAAAGTTATTATTACTTCTAGGAAAAGGGCCGAAAATTTATGTATGAAAGGTTTTTGATATAGTTAAAAATGACACCAATGAGGGAAAAGGGGAGTTTTAGAAGAAAATAATTCATAACTTCGCCCATTCACAAGATATCAAATCCGTTTAAATTTATTATAAATTCTCTTAATATTACCTAAAACTTTTATATTGACAGCTTTTTATAGAACCAACCCTTATAGCAAAAAAAAATTCCTGCCGGCTGCGCTAGCAAACAAGTTAGGTTTCGATGTTGGCTGTTCCAACTGCGCATCATGGCAAAAAGGTCATTTCTTCCACAATTCCCAACAAACATGTGCCCCACTGTCTGCGTCTTCGAAATCTACCTGTGCCTGTAGGCCGAGCCGTCAGGGATTTTTTGTTTTATAGTATAACTTCTATGCGTTTCTAAACGCTCTATGAAACATTTCTACATAGAGACAGTAAATTAATATAATTATTTTGTGTGTTCCTTTAAACAAATGATAATGAATACGCTCTCCTTTTGCAATACGAACCTTGTTGAAATGTATATCAATATTCATAGCTGACAAACTATACGATTTTTCCTAACTACTTTTATAGAATAGAAATCTTCGTTTTATTTATGCGCAGAAATTCTGCAAATAAATAAGACAAGTACTTCTATTTTAAAACAATGGTAACAATAGCCTTAAAGACAATTAGCATGGTATATCATTTTTGTAATGTTTGAAGCATTGTTACATTAAAAAAAGGTACTTGACGTTCTTAACATCAGTGGTTACAATGTAACAGAAGTGCATTGAATTTGAAAGGGTTAAATGGTTTACTCCTAAAAATAACCTTAATAATAATTTCAAAAACGGACCGTTTTTTATTCGTTACAATAGCAAATAAACATCAATACAAGGAATTCACCTTATTATAGAGTTTAGACAAACAGGTTTTACTTCTATTTTATCTTTTATGTCAAAAGATATCTATCTATCTATTTATCTATATATATCATACAAATGGTATATGGCGGAATCAGAAGCAAGCAACTGGTTTACTCCTAAAAATAACCTTAATAATAATTTCAAAAACGGACCTTTTTATATTCGTTACAATAGCAAGTATTCATCAGTTCAAGGAATTCACCTTATTACAGAGTTTAGACAGAAATGTTTTACTTCTCTTTCATCTTTTATGTCAAAACATATCTATCATACAAATGATATATGACGGAATCAGAAGCAAGCAAAAACTAGTACTTAAAGATATCCGTTCGTTTTCCAAATACCCAATATTAATTTTAACAACTTTTTCTTCATACAGATTCTTTTCACAATTTATTGCCATTAAAAATCTCTCCTTTATTTTATCACTTGTATCTTTAAACATATATTCCAAAAGACAATTTTCAATTCGAAATGTATAATTAAAATTAATTTACAGTGTTTACTTTAAAAAATAAAATTAATAATAATTCCAAAAACGGTTCATTATATAGTCGTTATGATAGCAAACATACATCAATTCAAGGATTTCTTCTTGTTATAGCGTGTAGTAGGAAATGTTTTTTTATTTAACCCTTTATGTCGAAATATTTCTATCCATTAAATAATATATAACGGATTGAGAAGTAACAATAAAAAAGCACTTATATCGATTCTTTTTTTAAAAGAAAATAGCCATTAATAATTATAACAACTATTTCCTCATACATATTCTTTTCGCCGTGTTACCGCCGTTAAAACTTTGTCCTCTTTTTTTATCTTTAACATTATCATTACCGTCTGGGACTGGTGACTATTTTTATATTCACTTACAATCACCTTTTATATCTCGTTAAAATATCCTAATATAAGTGTATAGCACAGATTATTTTTAAAAAATGATACTATTAGAATAAAAACATAGTCTCTGGGCCTTACGACGCCCAACGTTGTAATCAAAAGGTTAAAAATATATTCAAACAAACCATTTTGAAATTAAAATGTATAGTTAAAAGTATATTAAATGGTTTGCTCCTAAAAATAAGCTGAATAATAATTCTGAAAACAGACGGTTTTATAGTCGCTATAATGGCAAGCGTCTATGAATTCAGTGATTTCTTTTTGCTACAGCATGTAGTCGGAAATATTTTTCTCCTTTCATCTTTTATATCGAAAGAATTTATCAATCTATCAATCAAAAGATGTATGGCGGAATCAGAAGAAAGCAAAAACTAGCACTTAAATATATTCGTTAGTTTTCCATATTGCCATTATTAATTATAATAACTATTTCCTCGCATTCTTTTCACAATTTATTGCCATTAAAAATCTACCCATTAAAAAAAAATCTTTAAACATATTTGCCAACAAATCATTTTGAAAGCGAAATATATAATTAAAATTACTTTAAATTATTTACTCCTAGGAATAAGCTTAATAATAATTCCAAATACGGACTTTTTTATAGCCGTTATGATAGCAAGCATCTATCAATTTAATGATTTCTTCTTGTTACTGCGTCTAGTCGGAAATGTTTTTTTTTTTCCCTTTCATCTTATATATGTCAAAAGATTTCTATCCATCAAATGATATATGGCGGATTAAGAAGAAAGAATAAAAAATAACATATATTCGTTCGTTTTCGAAATAGCCATTATTAATTATAACGACTAAAATCTTTTTTCACACGGATTCTTTTCGCCATATTATTGTCTTTAAAATTTCATCCGTTTTTAGTTGCGTTCGTAAATATATAAAGATGTAGCACCTTAGTTGACGTCTGGTCCGTCTGTGCACTGTAAAAAATGACCAATGTTTCTTATTTTATGAAAATATGCTATAACCACGAACGAAAATATAATATAATCTTCTGAGTTATCCGAAATTTCAAATAGTATGTTACATTGTCTTTTGAATCCCCAGAAACGAATACATTTTCAAAATTTAAAGAATAATTTATAAAAACAAAGTATTTTTAGCTGCTCGAATTTTTCAGAAACGTTTCCGAAGGGATTTTATAGTATATTAATTAGTGTCCTCAGCCTGGAATACCTGTTTTTCGAATGCTATCAATTCTGAAGTAAACATTTTCATGCTCAAAATTTTTTTTTAACAGACAAACATGCAAAATTAACAGCGTTAACAATAACATTCAAATTAAGATAATTTCTTTACTCTTTCATGTGTAAATTAACTTATGCGGCTGAAAACGTGTACTTGAGAATGGATAACATTCGAAAAACAGGTATTCCAGCCTGAGGACACTAATTAATACACCATAAAAACCCTTTGGAAACGTTTCTGAAAAATTCGGGCAGCTAAAAATAATTTGTTTTTATAAATTATTCTTTAAATTTTGAAAATGTATTCGTTTCTGGGGATTCAAAAGACAATGTAACAAGCTATTTGAAATTTCGGATAACTCAGAAGATTATATTATATTTTCGTTCGTGGTTATAGCATGTTTTCATAAAATAAGAAAAAATGGTCATTTTTTACAGTGTGTGTCCGCACATAACTGCGCAAAACTATCCAGCAGAATGGTTTGAAATTTAACATATATTATCGTTGCAGAATTTTGTCGAGTCATTTCAAATTTTATGAAAATCGAATCTAAACTTAAAAAGTTATTAATAAAGGTTTTCTTTCTTCTATTCAATCCTATCTAACGTAAATAATTCATTGATATCCTATGATAGTAATGATTCTCGGTTGCCATGGTGATTACGTCATATTCCAGATGGATTCATATTATTTCCGGATTACTGAATTTAAAAACCGAATTTGTATACTAAAACTGTTTAATTATAGAAATCATATAATCTACCGACAGTTTTTTTGGATAGATGTTTCCGGAGAAATACATATTAAATGGAAAAACAAAGTCTAAATATGGATTTCAAGCTCTGAAAATTTAAAAGCTAGTCTTAAGTTTCCCATTGGAATTTTCAGTAAATGTGTCAACAAAAGATAAAATGTTGCCAACTTAAAATGTACTTATTTTATAACGGAAATTAATCTTATCATAAGAACAAACGATATAATTCATTTTTTTTTTCACTGAAATAATAACGATGATTTTTTTTTTACATTGTCTTGTTTTGGATTTTTGCGCATCGTATAATTTTAATGTAACATAATTGTAATAATTGTTTGTAAAAGTGTATTGAAACTTCATTTCATAAAATAAAATTAATATCTAAAATATAAAAATCTGCACATAAAACAAATTTTGTATTCATGCATGTTTGCATAAGAATACAACAGCTATTGCACCAAGATCTGAATATTTATAAAACTAGTTATAGTACGAACGCACCTCATTTTTCACGTTTGATGTAAAATTTCCAATTTGTTTAAATCTTTAAACATATGTTGAAATAAACCATTTTGAAATCGAAATTTATAATTAAAATTACTTTAAATGGTTTACGTATATAAATACTTAATAATAATTCCAAAAACAGATACTTTTTCAGTCCTTATGAAGTGATAGCATCCATCATTTCAAGGATTTCAACTTGTTACAGGATGTAGTTGGAAATGATTTTTTCCTATTAGCTTCTATGTCGAAAGATTTATACTTATGTATGACGGATTAAGAATAAGAAATAAAATATTACTTAAATATATTCGTTCGTTTTCAAAATAGTCAATATAAATTATAACGATTTAAATCTTTCCTCGTACGGATTCTTTTCGCCACGTTATTGTCGTTAAAATTGTAAAAATAATTCCAAAAAGTCCTTCCGACCTGTACCGGGAGGAAAAGGTAGCTTTCATAGTCCATGTTTTTAAAAATTCAAATCATTTTACTCAAACGCACGAAGCTAAAATACTTGGAACCGATTATAGAAGATTCTATCCCTGTTTTCGTTAACATTAAATTCGAATGCGAATTTCAGCATGAGAGTTACAGCATAACAAAAATCAGATTATTTCAAAATGTCAGCCACCCTAGAAATTCAAATAGCCACATCTCAAAAAATTTTTAAGGTAAAGCCAAAACAAAAAAATTTCCGGAATCCTTGTATCATGATCTAACACTTCACGGAAACAACTTTTTCAATTTATAATTTTTTGTACAACTTTTAGAATTTAAAAAAAAATAACTTAAATTGCCGCCATTTTGAAATAAGATGGCGCATGAAGCTGACCAACGAACTAGGTCGAGACCTTGGTATGCTCTGTACACATGATCAGTCATATTCATATCTGTTCATAAATACGAGAGTTACAACATAACAAATATCAGATTGTTTCAAAATCTCAGCCACCCTAGAATTTCAAAGTGCCATATCTCAGCCATTTTTTAAGATATAATCAAACCAAAAAGCGTTCCAGAATTCTTGTATAACTTTCTAACACTTAACAGAAACAATAGTTTTAATTTATTATTTTTTTGTACATCTTTTTAAATTTTTAAAATTTTTAAATTTTTAACTGGCCGCCATTTTGAAACAAGATGGCGCATGAAGCTGGACAACGAACTCTGTCGATACCTTGGTATGTCCTATAGACATGCTCAGTCAGATCTGAATCAGTTCATAAATAAGAGAGTTACAGCATGATATACGTCAGCTATATATATATATATGTATATATGGATGGATATATGGTGGTTTGGGGATCTGGGGGTCATGATTGGTAAAAATCTACCAATTTTTTTTGGAATTGCGTTCCTCCGAATGGCTGCAATAGGTAGCTTTTTGTAATGAAAGCTACCTGAAACAGACCTTTTATAGTCGTAACGACAGCAAGCATCCATCAATCTAATTCAATGATTTCATCTTGTTACAGCGTGTATTTGGAAATATTTTTTCTCTTTTATATACTCAAGCAACAATCAAAATCCTTAAGACATATAAACACCCAAACTGAATTCTCTTTACCACCAAATGATTCTTCTATTACACTTACCAGCACTATAAAGAAAAAAAAACCCGTAGTATGTATTGTTCCGTTAAAATAAGACACCTGCCTGCACTAGAACTTTTGCCACCATCATCAGAACCTGTGAAAATAGAATACTCTAATCGCCAATCTAAACAGTCAACCGAACATGAGTCAGGTCAAACTTCTGTTTCATCTGCAAACAAATTGGAAAAACCTGTTTCCCCTATACAAAAAGCAAACAAAAAAGAAACGGAAAGAGAGAAAGAAAACCTCATCTCAAGCCTCTTCACAGTGGAAAACTGTGAAGGACAAAAATAAGAAACCTTGTCTTGATACATCGCTTTTTACTACAAAGGATTCTAAACAGCTGCTTCACCATGCAGAGGAAGCTATGGAATCAGAGTCTTACAGTTCTGACTCAAATGATGATAATACTGTTTTTGAGGTATTCGAGCCTACGTGATTTTAGCTATGTTGCTTTTGCTGATCTATTGTTTAGGTAAATATATTCCTGCTAGAAACTAGACTTTTTACCAAATGTTAGTTTAAAGATTGTATATATTTTAATTGTGAAAACTTGTGTTTATTTATTTTAGACGTTGTGTTATATTTTCATTGAATGATTTTAATTATACATTTATCATGACATCACTCTTTTCATTTAATTGTGTTATTTTCATTCATCTTGTTTTTATGACAAACTTTTAAATCAATTTTAAATATTTATTTAACGTTATTATGCTAATCTTTTTTTTTTTTTTTTTTTTTTTTGGTGCAGCATGTTCCTGAAAGGATTTTGTGCCATAAAACCTCATTCAACCAACCAACCAATCTCATACGGATTATTTTTTCCATATTATTGCAGTTAAAATTGCATAAATTTTTAAACCTTTAAACATATTCTCAAACAAACTATTTTAAAATCAAAATGTATAATTAGAATTCCTTTACATGGTTTACTCCTAAAAATAAGCTTAATAATAATTCCAAAAACGGACCCTTTTTTAATCGTTATGATAGCAAGCATCCATCAATTCAAGGATTTGATCTCCAAAATGGTCTTTTCCCTTTCATCTTTTATCACGAAAGACTTTTATCCATCAAATGATATTTGGCGGATTCATAATCAAGAATAAAACACTACTTAAATATCGTTCGTTTTCCAAACAGCCAGTATAGTTATAACAACTATTTCCTCTTACAGATTCTTTTCGCCCTACTAATGCTTTTAAATATATATATATTAATCTTTAAACATATATTCAAGCAAACCATTTTGAAATCTAATCGTATAATTAAAATTACCTTAAATGGTTTAATCCTAAAAATAAGCTTAATAATAATTCCAAAAACGGACATTTTCATAGTCATTATGAAAGCAAGCATCCATCAATTCAAGGATTTCATCTTGTTACAACGTGTATTCGGAAATATTTTTTTCTGTTTCATCTTTTCTGTTGAAAGTTTTCTATCCATCAAATGATATATTTCGGATTCAGAAGAAAGAATAATATGGTAGTTAAATATATTAATTCGTTCTCCAACTATCCATGACTAATTATAACAAGTATTTCTTCATACAGATTCCTTTTTCCGTGTTATTTCCCAAGGTTACCAGTTTTGTCTCCTTTTTTATTCTAAAAATTAGAATTCATATTAGAAATTTCAAAAGAACAATTTTCTGTAAGATTTAACTTTAAAAAAAAATAAAGTTCGTTAATTTATATTTTTTAGCACGGAGACTCTTTCACGAGTAAATTATGTAATCACGACTTTTTGCTTTATGCAATCACAAAATATCTGTTATTAAATAAAGAATGAATTACTATTCGGAATTTCTGCTATGAATTTGGAATTTTTTAATAAAAAAAGAGTACAAACAGTTAACTCTATTATTGTTGTTAAAAATGAATCAATTCTTTTTTAAACCTGTATTCCAGATTACAGGCTTGCAGAAGTTCGTATTGTTATTGGTGTTTAGCCTATATTAGTAACAAAATTTTATTTAGTATTGTCAGATAAACCTCGATAATTATATTAAGGTAAAAATTCAATGATACAAAAACTTCAATGATACGGATGCTCTGCATGTATACAGAGGCTGTTCGCAAATTTTTTAGACAAATTTGATAAATGATTTTAAAATATGGAATTATTTTAGAGGAAAACTTTCTTTCAACAACTTATTATTTGTAATTCATATTATTGTCTGATGCTTTCAAATTTATTCTTCTATCAATATGGCGCATTCAAACAAGCTGTGAATCAGAGAATACGTTTTTTTGTTTTCCGAAAAGAAATATTCTTATTCGGAAGTTTACAATGATTGTAAAGCGCATAGTATAAAAATTTCTAAGTGCAAAATAAACATCAGTATTAATTGTAAAGGGCTATCCCGGAAATCAGTACTTGTTCTTTGTAAAAAGACTCAAAATGAAAAAAAAAAATACATTAAAAAAAGAGCCCATTTCAAAGGCTGAAAACGAAGTTTCAGGTAAGGATTTATGACTGTCGCAAATTTATCTTATAATGGGAAAATAAAAATAAGAATATTGGACAAAAATGTTACAATCAATTCATTATATTATTAAGAGAATGTGTTACATCCGGTATTTACAGAAAAAATGCTTTTTTCTTTATTTCAACAACTTCTAAAGGGTGAAACTGCATGAAAGCAAAGCTACCGCTCATACTTGAAAAACTACCGCTGTATTCGTTGAAAACATTAAAAACTCACACAGGTATTGCATTTATACCTTTCAACATATTCCTAAGAAGTCACCTGACGTTTACACGTCGTTGAAAACATTAAAAACTCACACAGGTATTGCATTTATACCTTTCAACATATTCCTAAGAAGTCACATGACGTTTACACGTCGTTGAAAACATTAAAAACTCACACAGGTATTGCATTTATATCTTTCAACATATTCCTAAGAAGTCACCTGACGTTTACACGTCGTTGAAAACATTAAAAACTCACACAGGTATTGCATTTATACCTTTCAACATATTCCTAAGAAGTCACCTGGCGTTTCTCTTATGGTTTATTGTGCATTTGGTCTGCTGAAAAGAGCTCTTTTAAAGCGCAAAACCACCACGATTGATCGAATTTGGAAAGTTTTTAAAAAGGCATGGGAAGCAATAACCCTGTAAATTTTACAAAAAATCTTCTACCATCAAAAGAATTATGCAGAATCACAATTAAGAAACAAGATTATCATATAGATTATTTCAGAAAGCAATATTCATATTTTAAACGTTAAAAAAACAACGCCGAAATCGTCTAAAAAATGTGCGAACACCCTCTGTAAAGTCAATTTCTGAATAAAATGTCAATATTGTAGTAATAAATACATTATATTTAAAAAATAATCAACCGAAATTTCACCTATAATTATTCACCTAATATTAATAAACATTAGAATAATACTGTAAAATTCTATTGTATTGAAAATACAGAGAACTCTCGTTAATTCGTCTACGCTTAACACATATCCTTGTTTAATAAGGACAGTTTCTTTCTCCCCGTCATTTTCGATTTGCAAATAAAGGTTCTGGCTCTATAAGCCGTGTTTTTGGTCCATGAAATAAGACTGAAATTCGATTTTGCTATACTGACTTAATTATTTCCCTTTTTAGTATTAAAAGCTTTATTCTGTACGATTTCAACAATATTTTTTGCATTTTGTTTGGATTTATATCACTTGCACAAGCTCAAAGTTTGTATTATTCGTAGTTTTTGATGAAAAATACGCAATTTCTCCTAATTTTACCTCAATTTTTAATATATATCAGAGGTGATTATGTTCCGGTATTTTGTACAACACTAAAGTTATATAGCAATATTTTTAGTAAGTTATCGCATAATTTATCGATAAACAACAAATATTTTACAACAATTGTTCAAAGTGTCGACCGCGGACATTTTTACACATAGCGTGTCCGCCAGTCGTTGCTTTGTAGATGTACTCTGTGTAATAATATCCGCGGTCGACACTTTGAACAATTGTTGTAAAATATTTGTTTTCTCTGGACATCACGAGCTGTGTTGTACCTATTCTGTGCAATAAATAATTTTCTGGAGTGTTTCTTTCTTGTCTCAGTTTGTCCATTTCCAGACGCATTTTCTCGATTTTCATCCTTTAAGCCTCTTAGGGGCAAAGTACTTTTAGTACTAAAATGTTGAAGTAAATGACTGGCACCGGAATTTACAAAGAGATTTGTTTTTAAATAAGAAAAAGGCTATATTTCACATACATATTAAATGGAAAAGATTTTAGCTGTGGTCTGGTGCCATTGTGGCGTTTTGGAATTAAAATTAAATGGTTTCATAAACATACCACTGCCCCTGAAAGGGTTAAATGTCATTTGCGATCCCATGTTCCATTGTATTTTTTGTTCGTCTTCATGAGTACTATCATCCCTCTAAGTCTGTTGAAGCATTTCAGATACACCCTGTATATTTTATATTTTACTATGAGTAGCGTTACATCGCTTATATTTTTACATCTATTGTTCCTTTTGATGTATTTTATAATATATGTAAAGAAGAAAATGTTCGACGATTGCGCTCATATAAATAATTGAGGTAAAATTAGGAGAAATTGCGAAATTCCATCAAAAACTACGTAAATACGAACTTTGAGCTTGCGTAAGTCATATAAATCCGAACAAAATGCAAAAAACTGTTTCTGAAATCGTACAGGATAAACTTTCTAATATTCAAAAGTGAAATAATTAAGTCAGTATAACAAAATCGAGTTTTAGTCTTAATTTGTATATAACTAGGGAGAATATATGTGCAAGATTACTGCGATGTCACTGTATCATTTTCAAATATGTGAACCAGAATTCTGCAATTGTGCCTGATACCCGCTCACACAATCACTATTCGGCTGTAGTTTACAGTTTTCTGGAAATTGTTGTCAAGAGAATGAATTCTTCTCTCTTTTCACACTAGCTGAGGCACAGAATCACTGTTTATAGTGAAGCGGGGTTCATAGGAGAGTATGATTCTACACCACTGTTTCTGAACCCCAAAAAAATATGCTCCTTACACCAAGGTAAACCCTTTCCTAAGATGGTGTGCTCATAGTGAAACAAGCATGCAACAAGCTTCTGTCCATATAATCCAGGGCTGTCCAACCTATATATATAGCGACCGCTATTCACCAGAAAATTCTTTACAAAATGTTTGTCTTATTTAATTTTGGAATATCTCTGATTAAATAAGGGAAATATTTCTGTAAGACTTTTCTGGTGAATAGCGGGCGCCAATTTGGGCAACCCTGATCTAATCCAACATTATTTAATCACAGAGAAATGGAGAAAGTTTAGCATACTATGAAATATATATTAAAATTTGTAGATCATATACAGGGCTTCACAAAAGAATTCGAATACTTTTCCGATTATTGAAGGTAATCGCAGAAATTGAGTTTTCAAATCTTTTATGCGTTTTTTAAATTGCTTATTTAAGTGTAATCTTTCATCTTATTAAACGGTGAAGTTTTGTTAAACTGTTCTGAATGTATGGGAAATTTACAGAATTTATGCTGACGCATAACTTTTAAAATAATGTTTTCCTATTCGACGGAGTAAAATAAAAATTGTGTGATGTCTAGGAGTTAAACAATTGCAGTAAAAGCGAAATTTACTGGTTAAGTCGTTGCCATAGTTAATATGACGTATTACTTACAAACATGTTTTTACTTTATAATGTAGATTAAGTATCTGAAAAATTTCTTGTAGCATTTAAAAAACATATTATATAATGATATGTCATTGTATTGAATCAAAAGTACAGGTTTTATGTTTTAAAAGATGTTTTCGACAGATAATTAATTGACTTTATTTGTATTTGAAGTCTATGAAAAATAAAAATTAGCCTTTTTAACAACAATAACTATAATAACAATTGTAATTAGTGACAAATAAAACCTACTAAACAAATTATAGTTCTTATGTAATAAGTATCGTATAAACAAGATAATATTTTTTTTATTGTAGTAAAGATTAGAGAAATTATTTCTGATATTTACTTTATTGATAAAATTTTATTAATATTTCTTGATATTATGTATAAGCAATGAATATTAGTGAAAAATCTTAGTACGGCGTAAGAAAACCAAATAAAATATCCTGATATGCTAATGTGAAACTTGACCTCAGAACCGAAAGGTAATGAAAATAAATAACAAATAGTGTTTTCAAAATTACCGTCTCTTTTCCTCTGATTTTCTGTAGTTGTTAGCTGGACTATCCTAATACTCGAACCAAGACTCCCTTATCATAGATCAGACTTGACAATCCGGAGAAAGTCTATGGGAGAAAATGTCCGCGGTAATTGCCAGCTTATTAATTGACTTTCTCCGGAAAGTATCGCCGCCTGGTGGATACTACCGCAGAGTTGCCAAGTCTCCGACTTTTTGAACACCAGTATATTTTTAGAGAAAATGTTGTTCTTTTAAATCCCAGAATTCTCCGTTCAAACAAAACAAAATTGTCTGTACTAAAAAACTGGTATCCAAAAAGCCGGAGACTGGGCAGCTCTGCTACCGATACTAGTTCCAGTGGCGTAGAAAGGGAGGGGGTCCAAACGCTCTTGTTACCAGTAAAATTGTAAACTTTTCTTCCTCCTTGATTATCGCAGAAAATTCTCCGATATCATAAGGCAAAGAAAACTTTACAAGATTAGTGGTATCAAGAGCATCTGGACCCCCCCCCCCTCCACGCTGGCTATGCTACTGACTACTTAATAAGCAAATGCATAGAACAAATGAAGCTGAGAAAAAATATCGTGTTAATTCGTGTCGTAAATACTCTTATTACGGACGATTGATGGCGCTAGTAGCAGGACAAGTATAGCGGTCAAAGGAAACTTGCTAATTGAGAGGTCTGATACTATGATAAGGAGGTCTTGATTCGAACTCAATTCTCTTAAGGTGAATAATATTTTTGCTTGAGGACCAGTAACTCGAATTAATTCGTTGACATTAATTTATTATTTTGACCAAATTATATATTTTTATAATCAGTAAAATTATACACTAAGGTTTAAATACCACGGCTTATCCATAATTTTTGTTTAAAAATGGTGATTTTTACCCCTATCCCTCCCTCCTTTGTGTGACAAGTTGTCACACGTAAGTGATTACACCTCACCCAACGTCCCGTGAATACTAGTTCTGAGCGCTGACACAAAAATTTCGGCGCTCGTGGGCCGATTTTGTAAAACCTTTGTACGGTCCCCTAATTTTGCACCCCAGTATTTTCTTAAAGTATTCTTTGACTTATTGAATCTCAGACAAATAAGGCGGAGAAAACTTTTAGAAATGATTGGTATTGAATTTCAAGGGACCGTACACACGCTGAAAAAATTCCGCCTACACTGCGTCAATTTTTGTGTCAGCGCTCAGGCCTAATATTCAGTGGGCGGTGCCTCATCCTGTTGTGACGTCACATTTTGAAACTATTAATTTTAAACTAAATCATAACGAAAACTAAATAATTATAAAGTTAAGATAGTTACAAAAAAGGATAAAATAAGATATATAAAATATTTCTCATGTATACTTAACAAACAATAATAATAAATCAATGTTTCAAACATTTTACGAATAAAACACAAATCAGAATGTACCACTTTTAATCTGAGCATAAAGACATTTAAGAATAAACCATAGAACTTAAAATATGTACAAAAACGAATATTTATAAAGTACATACAAGCATGTACAGAAATATAATGTACATATCCACATATTTTATCTTAAATGTTAAAATACAACTTTCAAAAATTAGAGTCATTAACAAAAGTTTAAGATCTCTATTTATGACAACATTTAAGATCACTTGCTATTCGCGATGGTAATTCAAATTTATTGTTTACAAGTTTAGATACGTTCAATATGCTTACACCTCTTCCTACGCCAAGCAAAGCCGTCTTTATTTTCTTACAGAAACTCTTTGGCGAACGCACAGCTAATCGCCGTATAATATAGTCGTTATTGCTCTTGGCCGAACTAATTGTTCTTTCTTTTGCAGTAAATATCTCATCTAAAATAAAATATAAGCACGACTATTGTACATATTGTCTCAGTTAGGACTTGACAAATGAGGTCGCCAGGTCGCCACTGGCTACCAAGTTTTTTAATCTGGAGACCAAGTTATTTAATCTTTCGGTGTGATTTCTGTAAAAAAATGACATAAGAAATGAGCACAAATGACGCTCCCCCCCCCCTCCCGTTACAAGAAGTGACCTTCCTCTTCTCTCGTATTTATAATGAAAGAGTTAAATTTAAAAGGCATTTTCCAACTCATGCACAGGAAACACCATTCTTTTCAGCTATAGCCAGCAAGTATATGTCACGTGATTAGAATGTTGGAGAAGAGAGGGTATTTCAATAAAACAGTGAGATATAGTGTCCATCCAGCCTCTATGATATCTAAAATTGGATACAATGCTAAAAAACGCTTCAGGTTTTTCTTTTCTTTCTTTTTTTTCTGTAAGTTTCAAATTAGATTTTTGTGTTTATATATGTTGTCAATGTAATATAAGTGATTATAAGTTTTATAAGTTTCACTAGAAAATATAGTTTATATATTATATTATCTTTCTAAATTATGAACTATTTTATACAATGTAACTAATAATTCTAAACTAAGTTTGTTATTATTTTTTCTCCATTAATTCGCCCCACCAGTGGCTGAGAGGCTCTGCTCTCGAAGCTGGTAGACGGGAGGTGCTGGTTTCGATCCCAATCGCGCCCGTCGACCTAATCGTTCGGAGTTTTCTTCGAGCCGTGGATTTATCCATGAGTAAATACGGGTTAGGTTCCCTTAGAAAGACCCCCACGAAGGGCACTCCCCCGGGCCTATATCCCTAGTGTAGATAATTGGCCGTCAATAATCAACTCAACTCAACTCATTCTCCATTAATTCACAAAAAACTCTTGTGTTTTATTTAAAATCAATGACGGGAAAGATGATGTGTGGTTTTTACTGGCGAGTAGTATTTTTGTCCTGGCTACTAGAGTTTATCAATTTCGTAACAGGTCAAGCATGATTTAGTTGAGATATTTACTGCCAGGGAACGATCAGGTCGATCGAGAGCAACAACGTCTCCAGGCAACCATGTCATACGGTGAAAAAATGTGCGTTCGTCTAAGAGTTCCTCTAAGAAAATTAAGGCAGCTTTGCTTGCTACAGGAAGAAATGTAAGCCCCATGACCATATTTGGACGTCTAAGCAAGGAATTTGTATTGTAGTAGCGATTAACAAGCGGTCTTAAATGCTGCATAAACATCGAGTGATCTTAAACTTTTGCTAATGACTTTATATGTAGCAAAATGGAAAAAAAATAATTAAAAAAATATATATGGAGACAGTGCAGACTTGGAGGTAATGGGTTATGTTTTATATGTTATACTGCAGAAAATATAATTTATAAATTTTCCAGATTTGTTTTTCACAGTCAATTAGTTTAAATAGTTTCCTATTGATATATAAAAATGTCAGTCATAGGAGAATTATTGAAAGATAAATATATTCTATGATTGATATGAAATTTTCTCCCTATTAGAGCCTGATTTCCGAGTTTTAATGGGGCTTGCCATGGGTCTAATAGGACATCTTAGTTAAATATAAAAGCCATTTAAATAGGTGAACTCAAAAGTTATATCAACATTATTATAAATTCAATAAACAAAATCTTACTTTAAAAATGATCTTTTTCTAGTTTTGTAAAACTTACTAAATGAAAATTCATCGAAATCTTTATTATTTTATCATGCGTTTATTGGAAGTTAATTTGGTAAACTTGTATTTATTTAATATACATAAAACAATAAGGCTCATTATGTGTATGCAAAATGTCTCAAATATCATACATTTAAGAAGCAATAAAAATATAATGTTTATACATAATTACTTTTGGGGTCCAACAGTCTGACATGTCCCATTAGTACCCGTACCATTTTGAACTGCATTTAGGGGTATTGAAAATTAACTATTTATAAAGTTCACAAAACGAAGATTTCATAAATAGAATTGATTAATAGCTTCATAATTGCATGTGATATTGTAAAAAACAGTGTTAACACTTTATCAAAACAAATTTTTATAAATAAAACAAGTTGGAAATTGTACGTCAAACGTAACCAACGAGGTGCGTTCGTACTGTAGCTAGTTATATAAATATTCAGATCTTGATGATTTTTAATTCTGTGAAATGAATTATATCGTCTGCAGATTAATTTCTGTAATAAAATAAGTTTCCCGGTCGCTTGACGATTAAACCTCCTATAACAAAAAAGCACCGATTTTTTTTAAAATTTCAAATTTCTTGATAAATATTTTTATTAATATTTTCTAAAGTTTTGATTCAATTTTGATAAAATTTGAAATGTCTCGACAAAATTCTGCAAAGATAATATACTTGAAATTAAAAAAAAAACGGTTGGGTAGTTTTTGCGTTGTTATATGCGGACTGACGGACAGACGGACAGACAGACAGACGGACGGACAGACGGACGACCAGACGACAACAATAGGTGCTACGTATTTATATAATTACGAACGCACCAAAAAAAAAATCTCCCAGATTTCGGCTTAGGAATGTTTTGTTTCTTACCTTGCAACTAGCTAGCGAAAAAAAAAAACTGTTCAATACATATGATTGTGAAATGCTAATACTGTTATATATAGGCAATAGACTGCACATTCATATGATTTATTTTATGAGAAAATCCATTTGTTTTATTAGCCTCCATGTCCAATTAGGCCCGAGTCTACTCTACTCGAATGTTTTAATAGAAAATACTCCATTGTCAATAAAGGGTAATAACACGAAATATTTTGAATTGTTTATCAAAGAGTAAATAGAAATAGGTATATCCATACTTCGGAGCGATCTCTGTTTTTGACCACCAGTAATTTTGAAATTATTTTCAAGGTTGAACTACAACAATTCTCAAACAAGAAAGGAAAATCATGCGTCAAGCATAGATTATGTAACACTTTCCAACGCTTCCAAAATAATTTTACAAATCATACCGTTTAATAAGCTAAAAGATAACATCTAAGTAAACAATTTGGAAAACGCATAACATATTTAAAAACATAATTTCAGGAATTTCCAACATATACAATAATCAGAAAAATATCCGAATACTTTTATTGAGCCCTGTATAGGATCTATAGATTTGTATATATAATACATAGGATGCTAAATTTTAGTTCAGTTAGGAAACGCGTAGCACAGTTTAAAATTCTCCGTCTGGAGTTTCTGTCAATAAACGGAAATGTGTCCGCGAACTTTTGTGCTTCCCTGTATAGGATCTACAGAATTTATACACCACCACGTAATAGACAAAAGCGAGTTAAAATTAAAATCACGTTCAGTAACTTAAAACGCACTTCCAGGAATTATTGTTAAGAGACAGTAAAGAATTCTTTTGTGTGTCTCTGTAAATGAACGATGACTGCTATACACACAATATTCTGTTGTAAGCGTCTTGTAATGCACCTTAGTGATATATATAAATTTCAATGCGTTTAAAATAGTGAAACATTATTTAAATAAACCGCAGACGATTTTTCTCTATAGACGTAATGTAACGGAATTCTTTTGACTGTCCCTATAAAGTAACTATAAGTGGCACACCCTATTCCATATTAAGCTTCTTTTAATGTACCTTAGTGATATATATAAATTTCAGTGCGTTTAAATTAGTGAAACATTATTTAAATAAACCGCAAATGATTATTCCCCATAGACCGCAATGTAACGGAATTCTTTTGAGTGTCCCTGTGAAAAAACTATAAGTGCTACACACTTCCGTTGAAATAGGGAACATGCTATAGATAACGACAATAACATATAAAAATTGCAGAGCAATCCGAGCATATTTACGGGAGTTACAGAACGGACAGACGGCCAGACGGCCAGACGGCAGACGGCCATACGGCCAGACAAACCGAAGTCAAAAACACTTTTCAACTAGGTTGGAAAGTGTTAAAAAGATCTTTAAGAAGCGCATTTGAAAGATGACTCTAAAACAGAAAATTTCATAAAGAAATATCGTTTCTAAAAAATAAAGATAAGTAGAAAGAAAAGGAAGAGAATGGTCCGTGGGCTGTATATCTGAAATTGAAACCCGCACTTTTGTAAATGATTTTCTAACAATAGATAGTTTTTTATGTTATTATTGATGGTGTTCACACGCAATTTCTAACAAAAATTAACGAAGAAGAAAAACTGTAATTATAATTTACAACGACGATTTTTGGAACAGGTAGGCGTAGAGATATGAAATGTGACACACTGAAAATTTCAATTCAAGAAAAAGAATCACTGATAGCATTTTATTTTTTTATTTTGAATTGGAATGTAATATACAATGAAACATATCGTAAATAAGTACAAAATTAAATAACATGTTTTTTTTTTCACTGTGTTCCAAACAATAAGTTAGTGATGAATATAATATCTGTTTAGATGTTTTCTTCTTATACATATGATTAGAGTAAGTAAACTTACAATGATACAATGGTACTGTTTTTATGTCGCTAATTTAATTTGGCGCTATTCTTTTAGAAGCATAAAATTATCGTCATAAAAGTAACAATTTCGACATTTGTAATGATTTATCTCTGCTTTTATTTGTTATCGTATTTTTGTTATTTTGTTTTTCAGACATATTTGATTTGAGAAATTTGTTACAAATCAGAAAATGTAATTTTGTTTCACGTTTTAATTCAGGATGGACAAAATATAATTTCGAAATGCCTAAATTTTATTTTTTATTTTAATTTTATGAAACGTATTATTCATGCTTAGCCCTCATGATAATATTTTTTTAATCTTTTAATAAATCTAAAGAACGATCTATGAAGTTTGCTACTGCATAAAAAATATTACATCAAAGTTATTGTATTTGATATCTCACAAGTTTCACTGCTATATATGATATCAATATATACAGAAAATATTTCTGTGAAAAGAACACGATATAATATACTAGTAGATATAATATAATCGTGCTCGAAAGTTCATGCAAGCAAAATATATGTGTAAAAATAGACAGCTATTGTTATGGAAAGTTCTGTATGCAAATATTTTTTCTTTATCTTCGCAGTATTAAAGTAAACGTTTTTTAAAGAATAGCATGCATACGGTAAAAGAAATTCTCCCTGGAGATAGACATAGTACTCCAAGTTGGTATGTTACGTAAGATCCTAATGTATTTGAAAGGATCTTTGCATGTGCAAACATTTATATGAGCGCTTTAATAAATCTTCAAAATATTTTGTCTATATATGTGTCCATTTTAGACAGTTGCACGTTTATTATACCATTTACTGTATATGCTTTATAATATTATGTAGAGCTAATTCTGTTGTACAAACATCTTAAAGAAAATTGATTTACAACTTATTCTAGAAAGAATAAAATTTTTGTTTAACCCTTTATATCCTGAATTAATTTTCCAGCTACTTTTTAGATGCTCAGAATCCTCGATTATTCCCACCAGTTATTTTTTTTTTTGTAAAGTTTTCCTTAACTAATCATAGCATTTTTGCGATTCAATTAGGTGAAAATTTCTCATTTGAAAAACCGGTGGTAACAGATTAAAAATTCTGTAAAAGACGCTCGTCGCGAAGGGGTTAAAGTGGTACTTATAAGCACCGTCAGGATAAAAGAGTTAATCAAAAACTATTCAGAAAAAAATATTAAGAAGGAATGTTATCTTGTATACTTTAAAGCGGAAAATTCACCTTTGTAAGATAAAAACTGTTTTCAACCCCTTCAGGGGAAAAGTACTCTTGGAGCTAAAATATTGAAATGATTGATTGACACCATATTCGCAAGAGAAATTATTTTAAAATAAATAAAATCTTTCATTCATGTACTTTATAAATTCAAAATTTGATTCTAAACTTCTGGTGTCATTATGTCATTTTGGGATTAAAATTAAATGGTATATATAATATACCGGCGCCCTTCAAGGGGTTAAAAGAAAAGAAATAAATATTAGCTAGCTTTTTAATTTTAATATTTTTAGATGTATTACATAATGCATTTTAAATACTAGCTAAGAAAAGTGAATCAAAAGTAATACAAATAAAAACTTTATTAGTTCGATTATCTAAAATTGAAATTTAACAATTAATTTGTAACTAAAATTGAGATTGACAATGACTTGGTTTCTTTCATATGTTAGAAATCTCACTCCATCGAGTGATTAGCATGCTGGCCACAAAATGAAGAGCCTGTCTGAAGTTCGCGGATTCGATACCAGCATGGTCTGGGTGGTAGTAAATATGCATGGTGATCAGAGCTGTCTTTATACAAAATTGTTTATTCAGGTAGCTCTCGCTTTAAATTGCTTTCCGAAGGCATTCCTTCTATGATCATTACCCTCTAGTGACAACAGTCACGCCTTTGGAAGTGGCTGTTAATTGGACATTGGGGAAGCAGAATTTTAATCTTCTTCACCTCTATTGGTGTTTATGTCTATATACCCGCAGCGGACGTGACTTGAGTAAAGTCTATTGCAATATCACTAAAACTGGTCGACGTTTCACAAAGTCTGCTATCTTTCATATGATAGAATGTTTTTTGCTCGACATACTATAATGCGACATTCCCATTTACTATTGCAGATTTATAACTTCAAATAATCAGAAAGATTAAAGAAACATCAGTAGAAAACATGTCTGTAGTTTCTAGTACAATGAATTAAAGTCTCCTTTTGTAAAGCACAGAAGAATGTACGTTTTTACATTTGTAAGTACTATGTAGCCCCTATCTTTCACATTGTAGAATGTTTTTCAATCAACATGTTTTAATGTTACACGTTTGTATACAAATATAGATTTATAACTTCAAATAATGATAAGGTCATAAAACCATCAGGTGAAAACATATTTGTAGTTCCGAGTACAATGAATTGTGTTCTTCTTTTGTAAAGCACAGCCGAATATACATGCATACATCTGTAAGTTCTATGTATCCCCTGTATTTCATATGATAGAATATCTTTCGTTCGACATGTTTTAATATAATATGCTGATATATTTTTACAGATTTATAACTTCAACTAATCAGAAAGATCATAAAACCATCATGAGAAAACATGATTGCAGTTTCTAGTACAATGAATTAAGCACAGTAGAATATACATGCATACGACTGCAAGGTCTATTTACGTCTGCATTTACGTTACTTGATGTAACTATCGCAGAACACTTCAATATATAGCACCACGCAGAAATTACATGAAATTGTGTTTCCGGTGAAATTGGCTTAAATTTTGGTACGTTGTAGTGCATGCAGTGCTCATGAAATATCTCAATAGGTACAATCTTGTAAAAGGGATAGTTGTAATGCTATTGTCACCGAAAGACCTTAAATCATTTTACATGTAGTGTAAAAAAAGACAAATGTTTTTCAATCTAGGGAAATATAATTTAACCACGAACGAAAATACTAGTCGTTGGGGGCCACCGTAATACTTACCCATCATGGATATGCATAATGTAACATATTAAAATAAAAAATGTGTAAACTACTTATAAAATGCATTGCAATTCCGTGCAAAAATCGTGGCTTGATGACGTCATAAACTTTGAAGGCTCGATTACTGAATTGCTTAAAACAAACATCCTTATAACTCCAAAAACAATAATCCTATTAACTAGCGGTTTATTGCATCTGATTAAGCGTCTCATTTCCAATTAAAATATATCTATGAATTAAAATTTGGATGAAATACAGGGTCATGAAAAATCGAAGAATGTGGAATAATAGGATTACAAATATCTCGGTAACTTATTATTCGATCGACTTCATGCTTTATGCAAAATTTATGTTTTTTTATTGTCTTTTATATTCATTTCTTAAAATAAACAATTTCGAAAATTTTTATATACCTTTTATCAGAACGAATATTTCGAGAGTCCGAAAAAAATAGTTCCGGTTAATCGAGGTTATTGAAATGAAATAGGTTTCTTCCCATTATTACATACTAAGTACATACAAAATTGCAAGTCTCTATCTCAATTTTTTCGGGAGATAGAGCGTTTACAGACACACAGACACACACACACACACACACACACACACACACAGACGGACGGCAATTTTTTTTTCTAAAAATATGTTTTTCGGAATCTCCAGTGTCTGAAACGTGTAAATCCGTCAAAATTTTTTTTTCGATTTTCAAAACGATTACAAGACTTACCCTATACTACGTATGATGGGTAAGTAATAGAATAAACACACTGAGTTTATCATAATTGCGAAAAGCATACTTTATCATTAGTAATCTCAGAAACTAATATATTTTGAAGATTTAAAGAATCACTTATTAAAACAAAGTTATTTGGACTGCTACCGATTTTCTGAAACTTTTTTGGGTAGTTTTTGTAGTGTATTGAGTAGTTTTCGCAACCCAGAGGAGATTTTAGATTGCGATTTATTCTCAATTAAACATTTTCAACTTGGTAATTGAATCTATGCGCAAAACTACATTGACAAAATAACATTCAATTTAAGTGTAATTATTGCTTAAAGTAATAAAAAATATAACACAAAAGGTTTAAAAATACCTTTTAATATAGATGACATATGTTTCCTTCGCTCTAACGGCGACATATTCAGATCAAAATGATAAATAAAATATTCTTGCGAAGTGTTTGAAAATGAAAAAGTAAGCTGCACCGCCAGGCGCCCTGAGGGAGCGCCTGGCGCGTAGGCGACTACCGAACCCAAGTCCTGAGGTACTTTTATCGGTCCAGCAGGTTTGGCTACCTACAGCGCTTCGGCCGGTCAGAGGACCGCCACCTGCGGACCCTCGAACCTTAAACCCAAGTGTCGACGACGTAAGCCGTTGCGATACGCGATGAAACCCTGTAGGGGAACCCTGTTTCCATAAAATTAGTTCTTGGTCATTTTATTGTTTTATAAGATTTATTTCAAAAGTTGCTAGAAACAGAATTTCCTTTTTTAAACATATTCCAACACAACTAAAATGCTTTAGGATTATGGTTTCTCTGCCCGCACATCTGCGTGTTAGCCTTCACAAAAATAAGTAAGTAGCAACGACATTTGAATATACCGAGGTTGACAACGGTATTTTGGGAGACGGAACGGCGTCCCCCAACAGCTTCGGAGCTGGAAACCCAGAAGGGAACCAGGGCCTAGGCCTTAAGTCGGGATGTTCCAACCCGTACTTGCTGTACCAGAACTCGAGGGATGTGAAAACCTACAGAGGCAGTCACAGTTCCCTCTCGTAGTTTGAAAATGATAAACATAAACTTTGGCGAGAATATTTTATTTATCATTTTAATCTGAAGTTGTCGCCGTTTGAGCGAAGGAAACACATGTCATCTATATTAAAATGTATTTTTAAACCTTTTTTTTGTGTTATGTTTTTAATCACTTTAAGCAATAATTACACTTTAATTTAAAGTTAACAAGTGATTTTATTATATTATTTGTAAAATAACATTAATTTTAATATTAATGTTAATGTTGTTATTTCATTATGTTTGTCTGTAAAACACGTTTGATGAACCTGGATATGTTTACTTTATAATTGATACCATCCTAAAAAACTATAGTATTGAGAAAACTGATTAGTGTATTATAAAAATAACTCGGAAACATTTCTGAATATTGGTAGAAGCAAAAGAAACTTTGTTTGTCTAAATACTTTTTTAACTTTTGAAAATATATTTGTTTCTGATGTTTCTAAAGATAAAGAAAGATTTTTGGATTCGTGATTATCTGGGAAGAGGTTATTGTATATTTTCGCTTGTGGTTATTATATTTTCCCAGATTAAGAAACATTTGTCTTTTGCAGCCAATTTTTCAAGGCGGGGGGGGGGGGGGGGGTTCCATGCCAAATAAACATAACTTGATTCAGAATAAAACGTATAACGAAATGTTTCCTGTTATAATGTGTTTTTAGTATACTTACTTCCATTGTTTTATAAATTTCTGTCTTTATTTTATTTGATAAATGTGATATTTGCATCGCATCTACCAATATTCCGTTTTTTCTTTTCTACTTAAATAATTTCATAAATTGTATTAAATATGAAAAGCTAATTAATACGTTCACTTCCGGGTTAAAATTACTGGAGTTTTATTTTATTTAGAAAGTCCGAATGCATATCAGAAAAAACTAATAGCAATATTTACTTTATTTAATTACGGACATATCGTGATTACATAAAATAAAAAGTTTTATTTCGTAATTTCCGGTACGATTTCGTAATTTTAGATTGAAAAATCACGAGTATACGCGTGGTTGGTATCGAATGGCTTAAGAACTACATGGAAAAATTAAACATTTCCTTAAATAATTTTTTTGTTCACATTATTTTGTTCGTCTTTAAAATATTTTGGAGTGTTGCAGCTTTGAAATATAAATAAAGATCTTTTCAATAGTTCTTTACAATAGTTCACCCAAACTAGTCAGTTTTTGAAGATTGTGCTCTTTGAGACAATTTTATCAGTATCGTAGGAACTACAACGTATCAAAATTTCAGCCAAATTCCACTACGGACACATTTCCATAAAATTAGTTCTTGGTCATTTTATTGTTTTATAAGATTTATTTCAAAAGTTGCTAGAAACAGAATTTCCTTTTTTAAACATATTCCAACACAACTGAAATGCTTTAGGATTATGGTTTCTCTGCCCGCACATCTGCGTGTTAGCCTTCACAAAAATAAGTAAGTAGCAACGACATTTGAATATACCGAGGTTGACAACGGTATTTTCCCTATTCAAAATAATATTTTTAGTGCTAAAATTATCTAACATCTCCACTCAAAAAAATTATAGATACATAACGGTAATCGGGTGATCATTGTTTTAACGTGTTTGGTCATAAGACGAATTTATATTCTTTTTAAATCTCGGTGTAATCTGTAAAAAATCATGCAAACACTATATCATTTAAGTTTCTTAATTATCATTAAGTTCACGCAAACTAAGTAGCATACGATCTTATATGTATGCTATTGCGCCTACCTTCAATTGAGTGGATCTTTCTCGATTCATGTCGGTTGTTATCAAGAATGCCCAAAATCATGAAATGTAAGCAACACGCGGAACATTTGGCGAGAAATCAATACCAGGTTAAAATACAGATAAAATGCTTAAGTGATACAAAGGGGAAACACAAAAGCCTTATAAAAACCTTTTAATGATCGACATATGCTTCAGCTCTCATATACGGCGCCATTTTCAAGATATATAACAATAAACAAAAATATTCTCGCAAAATTTTGAAAATATACTTGAAAACCTTTTAATGATCGACATATATTTCAGCGCTCATATACGGCGCCATTTTCAAGATGTATGACGATAAAATATGACGATAAAATATTCTAGCAATTTTTTGAAAATAAACTTGAAAATATATTAATAATAAATTAATATATACATAATATTTTCACGTTTATTTTAAAAAATTGGCGAGAATATTTTTGTTTATCGTTATATATCTTGAAAATTACGCCGTATATGAGCGCTGAAACATATGTCGATCATTAAAAGGTTTTATAAGCCTTTTGTGTTTCCTCTTTGTATCACTGAAGCATTTTATCTATATTTTAATTATAATTAGTGATCTTAATATGTGTTTATGTCACTATTAGGTGTTTTAAAAAGTTGCATAAAACCTGAGAATAGTTGAATAAAACCTGAGTATAACTAATTTTACAGAGCTATAGTTGGGGAAATTCGAGTTTATATCTATCGTAGGAAACACAAACAGCGACAAATTCATCGTCGAGGAAATTACTAGGGCTGTACCAAACAGCCTTGGTGTCGAAAACAAACATGGTATGTTTTCGACCATTTTCCTCTTGAAAAACCCATTTATGTGAAATACCTAATATACCATATGATTTGCAGCTTTACAAGCTTATGATATGTTTATGATATAAAATTATGTAAGATTGTGTGTACCAAGCTTTGCTACTAATATTGGATTGTTCGGAAAGTTGGTTCGTACCAAAAAATTCCACCTCTTAGTAATTCGACGTTAATTCCGATACGTAATGTCTAATAACTGACGGGCAGAATTTTCCGGTACGAATTGGATTTTCCAAACGGAAGGAACTTTCTGAACAACTCAATAAAAGAAAAAACTAAAAAAGAAAGCTGTATCGAATACGTCTGTATTGAGTTACACATGCAACGGCGACTGAAGCGAACATGGAACTTTACATGTATTTATAAACTTTGGTGGCGGATCTGGCAGAAATATAGCTGGGAGAACCAATAATAATTAAACAAATAAAATTGTACAAAACTAAGAACAGGAATAATAACAAGTCAGTGTAATGTGTTATAATTACAATATTCTACAAGAATGAGAGCGCTCCGACACAAAGGCAGGTTTTTACCACTAAATTTTAAAAGTATTCTTCACCGAATTGAATTTCTTAAATTCTGTCCTTAAATAAGGTGACAAATATTATTAAAATTTAGTGGTGAAAATCGGGCATTTGGGTCAGAGCGTTCTCTTCTCTGATTCTAACATATCTAAAGTTTAATAAATTAATAATTGAAAAAAATAATCAAAAACTTCTAAAATTGGGTATATTCAAAGCAACAAAAGCACATTCACCCACTTATTATTTAATTTTAAATTTGGCTATTTTAAGATTATTTTATATTTAATTATGTAATCCTTTGCTATTTTTTTCAAAAATCGAATGGCAAAACTTTTTCAAATAACAAAAAATAAAAAAGTGAAATAAGAACAATTTCAAATGTATAATTTTATTATTTTAACACAAAATATATAGTAAAAATTATATTTAAAGATTTTTAAAGTCTCGCTAAGTAAATTTAAACATATTTCCTAATAATAACCTGCAAACAGTTTTCTTTGTAAAAGAAACAATACGTCCCAAAGACATGAAACATATTTTAAAACACGGGAGTTCATAACAGTTTCAGTTATTCTATTATAGAATGTATTTTTCACCAAAAGTTTCAAAATGTTACTTTACAAATATTTAACAGTCTTCAATATTTGATTTGATTTTATTCTTAAAAACATTTTTAAATATATAAAGCATTAGATAAAAAATAACAAAGGAAATTAATTTGAAATGTACAGTTTTCTTTTAAAATTAAATAAATATTTGTAATTCTTCTCAATAACTTACTTTTACTCTCTGTAAATACATTTAAGAATATAGTGATAATTATTTCACCTGTTCGTTAAAAAAATAGTAAAATACCCCTAGGTAAATGAACTTATATTGTAAAACTGTAACATGTTAGAATTTTTTTTCTGTTATCATATATTACAAGAACCCCCAAATCTTTTAATTTTTAAAAAAAAATTAATTTTAAGCTTTTTTTTAACTTTATCGAATAAACATCCGGAACTTCTTCGTGCCTGCGAGCATACCGGGTTATTTTTTTAAGAGTCTGTTAGATGATAAACACCAAATAAAAACTCATGTAGTATTAAATGTAATATTTTCTGTCATTAAAAAATAAGTAAATTTATAGACTGTAATTACAAAGCGCTAAAAATGAAATTAAGATAGAATTGATCTTATTTTATTCTTGGGATGAATTAAAAATTAAATAGTAATATATTTTTATTATATTTTCGATCTTATACGATTTCATTCTAAACAAGAGCGATAAATCATGCGTTAAGCATAGATTATGAAATACTTTCCAACACATCTAGAAAACTGTAACAGAACATCATAGATTAATAATGTGAAATGACCTACGTAAGTAATTTTCGAAAACGTATAACATATTAGAAAACCCAGTTTCAATAATTATCATTAATTATCGAAAAGATATCTGACATTTTTTGTGCAACCCTGTATATGATCAATAGATTTGAATATATACTACATAATATGCTAAAATTTAGTTCAGATAGGATACACGCAGCAATGTTCAAAATATCCATTGTTCAATTTTGGTCAATGATAGATAATGTACTCGATATCTTTTCTGCAGCCCTATATATGATCTATAGAATTCATACACACCAACCAATATGTAAAAAAATTAGTTAAATTTAAAAACGCATGCCACAACGGAAAACTCGCTTCCCGAAATTATTGTTCACAGACAGTACTATACCGAATTCTTTTGTATGGCCTTGTAAATGAACGATGAATGCTATGCTCTCTATAATCTATGGAAGCATTTTGTAATGCACCCCAGTGATATATATCAATTTCAACATGTTTGAACTATATTAACATCAATAAAATTCCCCGCAAACGATTTTTTCTCATAGGCCGTACTGTAAGGGAATTATTTTGAGGGGCTCTGTAAATGAACTATAAGTGCTACATACTTCATTTTCAATACCGAACAAGCCAGAGTTAAGCTTAATGACATGTATAAATTGCATGAAAATCCGAGTATATTTACGTGAGTTAGTGATCGGACAGACAGACAGACTGAATTCATAAAAACTTTTCAACTTTGTTGGAAAGTGTTAAAAATTAAAAACAATATGAAATAATAGAAAAATCATTATGTATAATATGTGTTCTATGTGTCACGTATGTAATATTTGTTTGCTATCGTACAAGACATTCATGTATGTAAAAAACTCTGAAAGACGTATTAACTTTTTTATGACCACAAGTTCGTAAGAGTTATTTTTGAGCGTCAGTGAGCTAACGAAGAAGTTATAAAAGCTTCTGGTATAATTAAGTTAAATATCGTCTACAGGATCATGAAAATTTTCCACAATGTTTGAATACAGTTTTTTGCCTTGAGTAATCACTAGAAGTTATTAAAAATTCTGCGATTAATCGCAGAAAGATTCTGAAGAAAAAATATTAGAAAAAAATTCTGATCTGAAATAGTGGTGCCATACTCATTGGAAATTCTAAAGAGTATGAGTATAGTCATAATAAATAATATATATTCAGAATAATAAATAATATTTAATAATAAAAATAATACACTTTGTGTATTATTATTATTTATTATTATTATTATTACTAGGACTTCCCTCAAAGGGATTAGTCTGAGTGATATTGCTGAGAACATAGGGTTAACAATCACAATATAAAGAAAAAGAGCAAATTAAATGATAGAATTACAAAATATCATATATAAATTCATATACACTGTTAAAAAAATAGAAAAGAAGTACCGTTCATCAGATGTGTTGTCATAATTTTTTTTTAACATGTGGCAAATAATCTCATTTTCTTGAGCGCGTATTGCGCAAAACTTGAAGAAAAAAAAAAGAAAAAAAAAGAAAAAAAAACGCCGGATCTTTTAAAACTCCAAGCTTTTCAAAGTTACGTAATTGGATTTGCAGCCAATAGATTATTCTATCAAGCGTGGCTTAACGCAAATTTAATTTCATTGTTGCACCTTTTTTTGTGTGTGAATTTAAAATTTTTCTTCCTTGATTATATATCTATTATTTGTATAACCGTTTATAGAAATTCTTACACTTCAAACCACATTGATAGCATGCTTTGCTACAAACCAGATTGCAAAACTACAGTCTAAATTACTATTAAAGTATACAAAAAATCTTTCGATGACTTCTGTAAAATAACTTTTACATTAAATCTCCATATCGGCAAAATTGAAAAAATATATATATTACAAAGTTAAGCTTAACAGATACTTCTTGATTATTCTCTAGGAGGCTCTGCCCCCTGCGCCTTTAATGCGCCTTTACTGCGCCAATCCGCAGACTTTTTTGCCTGTCTGTCTGTCTCTCCACAATCTGTCTTTTTCCCTATCCGTTCTTCTGCCCGTCTCTCTAACCGATTGTATATCTCTCTACACGTCTCGCTACCTGTCTCTATATTTCTCTACCGGTCTCGCTACCCGTCTCTATATTTCTTTACCGGTCTCGCTACCCGCCAATCTATTTCTCTAACCGTCTGTCTATCCATCGAACTACTTGTAAGTCTAGCCGTGTCTCTATCCACTTCGCTACCCATTTGTCTATCTATCTCTCTACCCGTCTGGCTATACGCCTCCCTACCCATCTTCTTACCCATCTTCGTACCCATCTACTGTCTCACTATCCGTCTGTTTTTGTACCCGACTCTTTACCCGTCTCGCTACCAATCTCATTACCCGTCAGTCAACTCGTCTCTGTACTCATCTCTCTACTCGTCTCTTTATCTACCACGCTACGCGTCTCGCAACCTTTCTCGCTACATTCCTGTCTACCGGTGTAGCTACCCGCCTCGTGACCCATCTCACTACCTCTCTGACAACCCTCTTTTTACCTTTCTCTCTAGCCGTCTGTCTATTCATTTCGCTACCCGTCAGCCTACCTATGTCGCTACTCGTCTCTCTACCCATCTCACTACCCATCTGTCTACCCGTTTGTTTACTCGTCTTTCTATCTCTCGCCACCTCTTCCCAATATTTAAACAATTCATTTAATATACAGAAGCCGTTTATCAGTTATTAAATGCAAACAGAAGTAATTTATCTAATAAGTGTAATCAGATGCAATTTTTTTAAAAATACATACATAAACCTGAATAATAATACATCAGTTTTGTGTTCATAGTTGTTTATATCATTTGACAGTAAATCTCAACTTCTTAAATCTGAATTGTCTCAAGCTTTTTAAAAAAAACACAAGTTCTGTATAACTGCAAAGTACCCTGAGGGCTATATTAGCTACATGTTATTAAGTTAAGTGAAAGTTTCGTTATCGCGTTTGCAGCCAATTGGTTATGTCAGAAAACGTGGCTTAACGCCATTTTAAATTCATTACTGTAACTTTCTTTTCTTTTCTTTTCTTTTTTTTTTGGGGGGGGGAGGGGGGAAGGGTTTCAAATATATCCTTCTATATTAAAAAAAAGTAATCCGGAACTGAGCCAAAAACGAAATGGAACAATCAAATTCTGCGTAGATATTCCGGGTTACTCTCATCGCTTTTTTACTAGGGACTTTTTTGAGAAGCTATTACTTTTTTTCTAGCCATCCTACGGATTCGAAAATCATACCACCAGACTCGAAATATCACAAGCTTTCAGAAATTAAAAAAAATATCACGGTCGGACAGTAAAAACTCAAAAAATCCTTAAAAATCGAGCAAAAAATCTTTTATTGAAAAGGTCATTTTTTTATATTGTTGCCAGTTTCTAAATAAACGCAAAGGATTATGTTTTATCTCAAATAAAAAATGTATTTGCGCGAGACTATTAAAAACAATAATGAAAGTTTAAAATAATAATTAAATGATCACGTGTTGAAAGCAGGAAATAAAGAAAATTACGTCATAAAAATTGTGTTTACTCATGAATATTAAAAATAAAAAGATGAATTAAATGAAAAAGCATTATAACCAGTTAAATGAAAAATCATTATAACCTGATTACAGAAGAAAGTCGCCGTTCGTGATATCATCATCATCTTTTTAAAACAAAATACATTACCAGGTTTTACGAGGCTGTGAAATCAGAACGGGGGTTGGTGAGCGTAGCGAGCAGGGGGCAGAGCCCCCTAGTACATTTAAATTAAAACTTTTGCCTCCATGCCATTAGTGTTGTTTGTATTATTAACTAATACCTTGTAGACCGAGCTTCATTTGAAACAAATGTAAAAGACTTCTTCTACAGTTTTTTTTTAGGAGAAACTTTCGTAATTGGGTCCAAATCCAATCGGAGTATTTAATATCATTATTGTAACTCTTATAGAGTTAAAAAAATATTGTTGCTAGCTTTACTCTTGTTTGAGACCAGCCTTGCCTGTGTATCTGAATGGGGAAAAGTTTCGTATCCTATGTCGGTTGGCGAGAAATTTTTAAAATGGTGCATTTGGCATTTTACAAAATTTTTCAAGAGAGCGGTAAAACATGTTTTTCAAATATTTACAAACATACGTTTATTAAAGCATGTTTTTGCGCCATTTTAAAAATATAAGCAAGATGCTAAAATGAAATTTTATCGCCATATTCGATATTTTAATAAGTAATGAAAACACATATACAAACTTATTTAACAAACCTAAGAGGCGTTTTTGTGATAAATAATTTTTATTGTCAGGGGGGTAAATTGTAAACAATTAATAAACGGCTAGTAAATAATAAATAGCATTTAAAATCTAAGGTACTTTTCGGTTAGCCGGGCGCTACTGATATGTATATATCTATATATACATATATATGTATACATACACAGATATATATATGTGTATATATATGTATATATATATATATATATACATGCTTATATAAATGTGTGTATGTATAGATATATGTATATATATGTATACATACATATATAAATTTCACTGGCGCCCGGCTAACTGAAAAGTACCAAATCTAAAAATGGAGAAGTGATCCGTATAAAAATTAAACGCTTGATATATGTAAATCTTTTTTTATTTTTTAATATTTCCGAAGGCACAGATAAAAAGGTGAAAATCTCTTTTCCAAATGCCAAATAGAAAATATACAAAATAGAAAAATATCTGCAAAAAAATATATTTACATAATACTACATCTGCAAAAAAATAAGATTTAGAAAAAGTAAGCCAAATCCTGCAGATCCCAAGAATCACATTGAAAAACTTATCACCAAAAAAGAACTCGCCAAATCTTACGGCACAAGAGATGGATTTTTCCCTCTGAATGCAGAATATTAGTTTTTTTTTCTTGTACGATGGGTGATTATAATTGTTTCATTTCACATACTACATACCGTTTGATATATTGGTACTTTTATGTTATCCTGGCACAGTTGATAAATCGTCAAATATTGTTCCTATAACATTTTGATATTGAATTCATTTCATATAAATATAAACCTTTCACTTATTTAATTTAAAATACATGCCTTTCATTAATCCCATTTAAAATGCTTAAAAGAGGGGAAAAAATAATGCCATAAATCGAAACCTTTTATTTAAACACCAAAGAATTTTTTTTTTTTATTATTTACACACGCGAAATAAAAAAAGCTGCTATTGCTGAGATTTGCGGCAAATCTCTAATACCATGTCTACTAAGTTATTGCGGGGTTTTTCTTTCAGACAGAAAAAAATCCAGATTAATTTTCGATTTCTACTAAATTGAAATATATATTATTGTGCTGAATATTAGTGCGTGCATATTTTTTTGCTCCATGTACTCCATGAACTTTTCAATTCCGATTGTCTACGAAAATCTCCCGCCGGTGAAAATGACGTACGTACAAAATTTCGTGACGTATGTACTTTAATTGTGCTTTTTTATCTATTTTTTAATATAATTTCCAAACGGTTTGACATTTATTCTTGGTAATAAATAGACGTCGTTTTCACCTTTATAGGTACCTGCTGTAAAAATTTGAACGAAATCCGTTAAATATTTTTTGAGTTATGCTTGACGAAAGGTTTTAATATCCATCGATATGGGGCAAAGTAATACTGCGCTGCGTATGAGTCTTCGTTGCACTCAGACAATTATTATTGGGGGGAGGGGTGAGGGATTTGACTATAATCTATAAGCGCTAAAAATTTGAAGAAGTAATTCAACTAAATTCCTTACTGAAATAATTAATTTAATAATATTTTTATTATATTTCCGAATTTAATTTATTTGCTATTATACGAAAAATCAAAACAAAGTAAAAAGAAATTCATTTATTTCAAATGGCATTACAAAATATATACGATTATGTTATGTATGTTAATATATTTAAATAATTTAAACATTTATTTTATAAATTTTTTATAGGAATAGTAAATTTGTATTATGGTAAACAATACTCATAATCGCTAACGTCAGGTTTGTCATGTCGAAAAACATATAACCATAAAATCTATTTAACAAAATTACTTAAAAATGTGATATTACATAAGAAATATTGCGGATTAAACGTTTGTCTTTTAAACACTGTAAAGTTTGCAGCTATGCAAACTTCTATAAAAGCAAATTATTTAACGAAATCAGTTTATTTTAAAATCTCGTCCTACCAAAGAATAATTCATTATTTTTCCAAAAATAACAGCTCTTTCAAATAAGCAAAAATATGACAAAATATGCTTTCGTAATTTCATACATTTTTATTAAAAAAAAAACAAAAAAACATGGGTCTAGCATAGAGTAACAAACACTTTCCAACATATCCAAACTACTACTACTACTACCAAAAAAAATAAAAAATAAATAAATAAACAAATAAACATCAACATTTAATCAGGTGAAATTTGATGCTTATATGAATAAGGGGGATGACAAGGAATGATCGCCCCGGGAAAGCAACTTTCGCTTTAGAGTATAAGTGCAATCTGGAGGCGAAGACACAAACCCACTGTTTACCTTAAGATACATGCAATGTGTTGAAGGTTAGGCAGTTTTTACAATGTTAAAGTGCGCAATTATTTAACTAAACATGTCTAGGCAAGTTGTTACATACTTAACTGTATTAAGGATGCACATTAGTTTACCTTAACAAATTTGGCAAAGGTAAAAGATGATTTTAAAAGAATATACAATGTTTGTGAAGAAATATAGTGGCATAATACTACTAAACAAGTTGACAAATATTACTTTACAGAGATTAATGAATATAACAAACTAATAATATAAACTGGTAAATATGTACAAAATATACAACGGGAAAACGCCGGAATTTACCAGTTCTGATAAAACAATAAAAATTTAAACAGTTGAATAGCGTCTGTTCGGGTAAGTGAGAAGAGGAATGCTGGCCGGAAGCTAAAAAGGCTGAGGAATTCATTGTTTTTTATCAATTTCATACAATCTATTATTCTTTTCAAAATAACTCGCCGGTCGAGAAGGTAGATCATCCAATCACATAAATTCATAGTGTTAGGTTTTTTAATGTGGTAATGCTTATATGAACAAATTGGAAATCGTATATCACATCTGAAAACACAATTTCAGAAATTATCATCTACCCTAGGGAAAATATGCGAAATTGCTTCTTCAGCCCTGCATATGATCTATAGATTTGCATATACACTACATAGTATGCAAAAATTTAGTTGAATTAGGAATCGCATGAGTTGAAACGCACAGTTGAAAATTCCCCTTCAGCAATTTCCGTCAATGAGAGTAAAATTACTCGAATTCTTTTGTGTAGCCCTGTATATCATGTATAGAATTATACACATCAAGAAATATGCAAAAAATTAGTTAAAGTTAAAAACCCACACCACAAATAAAAATGCATTTCTAGCATTTAATACTCCTAAACAGTATTGTACTCCTAAACGAATTGATTTGTGTGTCCGTGTAAATGAACGATAAATTCTATGCACACCATGTTCTACATTAAGCATCAGGTAGCAGACCTCATTTACGTATATTAATTTCCATATGTTTAAAATAGTGTAACATCTTTAAAAAAGTACTGCAAACGATTTTCTCGCATAATGTAACCACCATAATGTAACGGAATTATTTTGAGTTTTCTTGTAAACGAACTATGGAATGGATGCTACATACTTTATTTACAATACCGTAAATTTCAATAACATACATCAATTACATTTCAATTCGAGTATATTTATGAGATTTAGTGAACGTAGAGACAGACAAATCGTATTCATTAACACGTTCACTGCCAGGTTAAAATTACCAGAATTTTGTTTTATTTAGAAAGTTCGAATTCATACCAGAAAATGCTAATAGCAGCATTTACTTTATTTAATCGCAGATTACATAAAATAAAAATTCTTCTTTCGAAATTTCTGGTACAAATTCGTAATTTTAAATTGAAAAATCATCAGAATAGTTGTGGTTGGCAGGGAATGGTTTAATAATATACAACTATGTTAGAAAGTGTATAGAAAGTGTTATAGAAGTATATAGGAAAGTATATACTATATAGAAAGTGTTAAATATACGGTGGTGCCCCTTAAGTAAGGCTCATGAAAGTTTAAATATGCAAAACATTTGTAAGTGTCACATTCATATACATAAAAGGGAATAGTTTTTTAATTTGTAATTTGCAAGCTCCGTACACTACATGAAATGTCCAAGAAGTCTCACACTTTGTCTTCCTGCTTAGAAAATTTGTATTTAATAGTTATATCGCTGCATTTTTAGCCACATTAGCGACAGACTGGGACTGGCGACTTGAAATCAGACCAAACCCGTAAAAAAATCCATCGAACCGTAACCCGATCTGAATCCGACAAAATAAAATCCGTCGCAACGCAACCCGATCCGAAACTTAAATTTCAAGCGCGAAAGTTATTTTGAAATTCACTCAAACCACAATGTACAAAAAAATTCCTTTGTGATAGATTTCTTTTGAAATCCTAGTATAAGTGTCAAATGCCTGGAAAAGACGTGATACACAAATACTTATATACAGGAAGTAGAGTTTTTATCAACCGGGAATCCTATCGCAACAATTTGCTACTTTTTTCCTAGTTTAAGTTGATGACAGAGATTATTTTTTAAAACGTATTACGAATAGAATAAATAAATTTATAAAGGCAGAAGCTCTAAAATCCATTAAAGGTCATGGCCGGCATCGCCCAACTCTGCTTTCTTGGCCATATGCCCTGAAATCAGGGCCTGATTACCAACGGGGCACACTTACACCAGTAAATAATAACAGAAATTTTTCATTTATTCATGGCAGTAATTTTGCATGAAAATAAGACGAATTTTACATTTAATAAGACGAAAATGTCTATTAAATTTTACTGGTGGAAGTGTGCCCCGTCGGTAATCAGGGCCTGCCTGAAATGCCATACATATGGGTCGCCGAAATGAAAGTGGCACTGCAGTCGGTTTGAGAAATAGTTTAGTGGTATTAATATAAATTAGTATACAAAAGAAAGAAGTAATACAGACGTAGCAGATAGGCTATACAAAGTCACCTTGTAGGTTGTCACCTTGTAGGTCCTTGATGATAACCGCATGCGCATGACCAGGTCGTGACCTGTCGTCAGTACTGCTTCTTCCACTACGAAAATCCCTACACCATCGGAATACCGATCTGCATGACATAAACTCCGTGCCATACACATTTTGATACATTTTATTTTTGAACGATAGATTTCACTAGCACTCACATTTTCCGCTGTTAAAAATTTCCCGACCGCACGTTGATACCGTTTGGAGGCATCCATGATGCGAACGATGCGTTTTAACGTGCTCCCACGCTATCACACACGCATCTGGCGGGATCTGACGATATCGCATGCTTACCCATCACTCTGCGCCTTCTGTAGCATCATGCACATTCATCTTTCTCTTCAAATGGTGGAGTTATTGCAGCAATGTCATTTTCATTTGGGCGACCTTATAATATATGGCTCAGTCAGGTGTCTAGCTTATCGCGGAACCCCGTGTGTTATTTCCCAAGGAAACTTTATATTCATTTAATAAACCCCTAAATGAAGAAAGGTTGAATGAACATTTACCAGATACAGAGGCAAACCTCAGACCTATAGAACTGTAGGCTTCCCCCCGATGCGCTGAGGACTTTGCTACAGTTCTTCATTATACCTACAACACCATCAAACTGTATACTTCATATTACGATTAGAATTGTTTTAAAAATAATAAAAGTAATATCAAATTTTGCTTTTTAAAGAATCTTTTTTGTTTAATAACGTAATCGTTTACTGGTTTATTCTATTACATTGAACATCAAAAGACTTTTTTTTTACATTAAAGTATAAAAATATACTGAAATAAAAATAAAATTATTTCAAACATATGACTTTTAGATTAGAACAAAACATGTCAAAAATCTTATTTTAAGGGGACAAATCACCTTTAAAATGGTCAAAAATTCAATTTCAAGGTTTTGATGTCAGTAAATAGTGCATTTTATTCTGAGTAAAAAGGTACCAATTTTTTCAGAGGCGATAATTATTGACGAAGATATAAAGTAAAACGCAATCGTCATTCTTTGTTTTTGAATGGAGAGTGAAAACTTTAAATGCATTTAATTCACAACAACGGTTTTCAAACTTGCGCGCACGATTTCTCCAAAAATAATTTAGATAGAACCTCAATTTTTTTCAAACTTATTAATGTTGTAACAATGAACAAAATGAACCAGAATCTTTTAATTTGGTCAATAAATTAAAAAATAATTAACTGTAATTAAATTAAAAACGCATTTTGAAAGCGCTTTTCGATGAATTACAGTTAATTATTTTTTAATTTGCATTTTACTTTATATCTTCGTCAATAATCATCGCCTCTGAAAAACATTGGTACCTTTCTACTCAGAATAAAATGCACTATTTACTGACATCAAAACCTTGAAATTGAATTTTTGACCATTTTAAAGGTGATCTGTCCCCTTAAGTTTATTTTAAGCTTCACTAAATAAATTTACAGAGTCTCGCAAATAGTAAACGACATAAAGTTTTCATAAAAAATAATTCTAAATATCTCAAGGCAAAGAAACGTATTTTTAAGGATAGAAGCGATTAGTAGTTTTATTTATCCGCGTATTATAGAATGTATACAATTTCGACACTTTTCTTTACAAATATTTAATATCCTTTAAACTTCGCCATCCATTTATTCTTAAACATCATTTTAAATATATAAATAAATAGGTAAAAGATACGTATATTTTTCGTAAAAACGCAAAATATGTGTAGCAAATCGCATTTTGAATTTACATGTTACCTATAATAAGTTTAAATTTCGCTGTAAATTCATACAGTAATTATAAAAAAAAAAAGAACAAACCACACTAAAATAGCCTGAGGTAAAGCAACATGTGCTATAAAGAGTAAACATGCATCATTACTTTTTTTTATTTATGTTATCATATATCGCATTTATCCTTTTTTGTCCAAAGTTCTTTTTAAATAATTTTAAACTTTTTTTCAGTTTTTTTTTCTATAAACACCCGAAACTTTTTTTATTCCCGCGAGCATAGTATTTCTAACATTTGTGCAATACATAACGATCAAAGAACATAACTTAGGAATATTAAATGTAATATTTTTCTTTTCTAATGCATTTGGCGGAAATCATAAAGCTCTAAAAAATTAAATTAAGATATAATTGATCTTAATTTTTCCTTGGAGTGATTAATCTTGAAAATTATTTTTTTATTATATGTCCGATGTTAAATTGAATTTCGTCGGAGGAAAAATTAGGGGAAAATACATTTAATTTCATCTAAAGAAGATATCTTTACGTACGTCAAATGTTCTATGTTTTATTTCAGTAAATTTATGTAATATAAAGCTTTTTTATGTTAAAAAATTTTTAAACACTTTTTTGACATTTTTTATGACCACGAACAAATCCGGTAAAGTTTTTGATATAAATAAGAACTGAAGAAAAATTTCTGGTATTTTTAACCACTTAACAGTTTTGTATTTTTTGCAAATTAAACTAAAAATTTGGACAAACATTCCTTTTACCGTTATATTTTCCTTACGTAATGGAATGGAACAATGGAACAATGTAGTGAGTTTTATGGATCACCTAGTTGCGAAGCTACTTAAAATCCAGTACAAAGGTAATCGACTAGCAAGGCAAATGGAGAACCGTAAGAATATATACAATTGTAGTGAAGAACTACATAAAATTACAATAAAAAATAGAATTATAATGTAGTATAAGCGAAAGAAACTTTAACAATTAAAAAAAAAATTCCATTAAATCCACACGACAGACGAAAACCTACCGAAAGGCGAACCCATCTCATAATAAAAGGCTCCTTTCAGAGAATATTCATTAGTTTAAGAAATACATTACTAAGAAAACAGTATAAAAAATATATAAAGAGTGTTTTTGTTGTTGTTGTTGTTGTTTAATAACAAAAAATACAGAGCAAAAAAGAGATTTGACGTTAGGAGAGTGGAGAACTCAGCATACAAAAAGTTAAAAAGCAAACATAAAAGGTTGGAGAAAAATGTGAGGTTGGAGACCGCGCAGTCTGGTAACTTTGCAAAGATGACATTAGTCAACATTGGGGAGGTTAATTTCGTTGGTAAGGGAGTCGAATTCATTGATAAGAACAATAATTATTTCCATGGGATTCTTAAACTTTTTAGTCTGTGTAGCAATATTTTTTATACACTTAAGAAATTTAGAGATTTGTACAATTTTTTTTAAATCTTTAAAAATTTGGAAAAATTCCTGGATTTTATTAGTATAAATAGATGGTACTTGATGAGAGTTAAAAGTAGAATTTGGAATAATTTTAGCGTTATCATTAGTAGATGAGAATAAATTCTCTCCTTCGGGGCTAGAATAAGGAGAATCAACTGCAGGTGCAGCATTGGTTTTCTTTTTAGTATAATTAAATTATTTAAGAATATCAGCCAGCATGTGGGTTTCTTTAATTGTATTGTTGTTTTCTTTAGTAGATGTAGAGTTGTTTTTGCCTCTAATACGGTAGGGGTTTCAGGTGAACCATAGTAAGTATCCGGGTGACCAGTTTGACCGCAATTGGCACATTTAGGTGTAATTCTGCCCTTGTGTGGGCACTCCGTAGTTTGATGTATTTCAGAAAATTTTAAGTATTTAGGCGTAAAATTGCAGACTTCGGAAGCGTGGCAAAGCCCTTGCAACGATAGTGCTGTTTAACTTTTTGTTTATCATTAAAGGCTGTAATATTAACATAAATATAATAAATTTCCTTAATTTGATAGATTTCATGAAAGTTGGAGCACGGGGGACACTCACCATGTACATTGGCACTGGGCTTCCAGTTTTGATATTTTTGAGCATGGAAGCACTGATTACAGTGAAGCTATACGCTTTCAGGCTACCAATGATAATTTTATTATCAGTATAACAGGGAAAACCCCTAATACATATTTTTTAGGTCCTGCAAGGGAAGGGTAGTATACCTTTTAGTTTTTTCAAACAGGACACGTTTTGTTTCCCTAAAGTCTTCGTCTGTTTTGAACAAAACCATGAGGCGTTCGTCTTTGAGAGTAATTAAGGGTTTGGTTTTGTTAATATCACTAATACATTTTGAAAGGTCAGTCCAGTGTTTTTGTAATTCAATATAAAATGGATTAATAAGATGGTTAGTATTATCAGAATTTTGGTTCTAGGTGTTAAGGGAGGAAGTTTGATCCATACGGGTATAGACATCAATATTGACGTCACTACCAAGATTTTGATATTTATATTTATTTTTCAGGGAATTGCGGAGTTTTCCACTTCATTTTTACGTTTAATTCCATTATTCGCCTTGGTTAAGTTAAGTTCGTCATAGAAATTTTCATTAGTAAGTAAAGTATGATGGAATAATTTGAGTTTTGAAAAACAGAAAAATGAAAAGAAAAGTGGAATTTGTATAGTGTATAGGATTATAAGGCTCTCCAAGAAATTGAAAAACTAATCAGAAATGGGGGTTGTCAATAATTGTAATAAATTATGCACGATTCTTGTCAAGAAGGGGTTAAAAATACATAGCTGACAAATTTTATGACTTATTTCTTTTTTGTTGTTTCTCTATCCGAATACTAATCTTTGCCGTACTTAATAGCAGAATTGAAGTAAACAAAAATATTATGTCTGAACATATTTATATCAATATTAAAATCATTAAAATTACAGACATTACATTACCCTACAAGATTTTGTAAACGTGTAATCTCGGAACAACTGCAAGCACACATGAATATCCCTCCCCCTTCCCAACGTACTAAGATGAACCAGTTCGCAGCAATTCCATATTACAAATGTATTTCAGAAAAGATTTCGCATCTCTTGAAACCACTCGGTATCCATACAGCTTTCATCTCACAGAAACCCTTAAATAGTTTTTTAAGCAACTTCACACATAAATATCCCAGTTCTCAGTTTTAAGATGTAGTTTATGGTATTCCATGCCAACAATGCAATGCGATCTATATAGGGGAGACAGGTCGAACACTTAAGATAAAACGAAAGGAGCACAGATGTGCATTTCAAAATAAAAATTTAAATTCCAAAATAGTGGTTCATGCAATAAAAACTGACCATTTTCCAGATTTCGCTAAATCTTTTGTAATCAGATCGAGGAGCAACAACTACAAAACTCGTACTTTCTTAGAAGCATGGTATACGAAAATTACAGATTTACCTTTTAACGAAGCAGGTGCAATCCGGAATGAATACTCCGTGTTAATATAACTGTAACTTTGGCCTCGACATTTTGATGCGGTATATTTCTGTGTTGATGTTTTAGAACTTATTGTGACTTACGTTAAAGAATTTTTGCTGATGAGGAATTTTCAAGTAAATCCGAAACGTCCAATTTAAATATGTTTTTATTGTTTTATGTAATTGTAATGTAATGTCTGTAATTTTAATGATCTTAACATAGATATTAATAGCAGAAGTTCTAGAATTAAATGACAAGGTTACTTTTCGGAAATGATATTAACAAAGGAGCATAAAAGTCAGCTATGAAAATAAGGAATGAAACATTCACATGAAAGTAAAGAAAGTATCTAGAAATGTTTTCATTCAGGGCATGGATTTTATTTCAGTTTTCCATTTAATAGAAATAAAACTATAAGTAACTTTAAACCGGAAGTATGAAACGCTCTTTATTTCGAAGGTTATAAAATAAACGAAATCAAATTCCTTTTCTTTACAACGTATTTAAGAATCTTTTCATTAAGGAATATTTTTACCTAAAAGAAAGAGAAAGGAAATAAAAAAAAAAAACATAATGGTTTCCTATATATTTTTTAATCAATTCTGGATGCAAAAAAATGACAATAAAAGAAACAAGATAAAATAATTGTATGTAAAAAAGACTGTACTCTTGTTTAGATTTTCTTTTTATTATCGAAGCTTATATTCTCTAACGAAAAAGAAGAATTTTTCTTGAAACAAATACATTGTAAAACTTAAACTTTATTGTGAAATAGTACAAAAAGTGAAATAATAAAAAACGATTTAATAAGAGTTTTTGGAATCATAATTTAAAAAATATTTCGAGATATTTTCTTTTAAAATTCCGTTATAGTATCTAAATATATATTTTTTTTTTGTAATTATAATACGATAAAATTTCAGCGAAAATCGGTATGAAACATACATTATACTATTAAAATTTCACATATTTACGAATATTACAGACGCTGTTGACTTCGCAATCATTGTTGTCAATTTAGCGGAATTTTTACTCAGAATTGTACGATAATTTATTAATAATAATATTAGTCTTGTTTGATGACAGATTAAATAAGGTAACTATTACTATTCGAAAGTACTGATAAACTTTCGAGTAAACATGACCGCCAATTCAAAACACTGTTTTTAATAAAGTTTTATGTTTTATTTAATACAATAATATTATCCTATTTGGTAAATTTTCGAATTTTGATAATTTCTTGTTTTATTATTAATATTATTGTTACTATTATTATTTTAAATTCTGAAGGGCATCGATAAATCGTAACCATTAAATCGAACTTGCTGTCTAGATATTCATATAAACACATAGCATAAAAAAAATAAAATAAACAAAACTAAGCTAAAATATTCGTTGGATTCAGTTTGCGTTTATGCATAGCTGCCATCTTTTCTGCTTTTTGTTACCACTAAAATTTAATAGAAATTTTTTCCTTATTTAATGGCACATTTCAGTGATTTTTAAAGTTATTTATTAAATTTTAGCAATAATAAAAAATCGTGAATATTGACGGATATGTCTACTAGAGACGAGACGGGCTCGTGCTTCATTTTTGTACCAGCCTTCAGGCTCGGACTCATTCTTTCTGAAACTGAAAATTTTATTTTTTCTCATATAGAAGAAATAAAAATATCCTTTTTTTTCTTAAAAAAATTATATATTCCATTTTATGTCATTTTAATGATATTTTATTCAGAATGGGAAACATAAATCTTATTTTTCTTTTCTAGCATTAGAATGTTACTTTAAAAGAAAATTTATGATATTTGCGACGCGACTGACGACTGGGTGACACGGGATCAATAGGAGAAGAGAATTTATTAATTTTATTGAATTTTTAATTTAAGCTGATTTTTAGGAACACGAAATATTGTTTTAATTAAGGAATCAATTATAATTTACGATATACACCTTTTGTTGGTAATAGAAAATGTTGTTCAATTCTTCGACACCGAAATAGTAATTTCTACAAATTTCATGCATTTATTCATAAAATGCACTATGTTAACGTGTCTATCAGATTTGCTTGTTGGGTGAGAAAAATATGAAAATCCTTTTAAGGAAGTATATTTGGCCAAGATGCTTTACACTCACGCTGAAAAAAAAATAATCGGTTAAAAAAAGGAAAAAAGTCGCCAAACTTTGGGGATTATTTTTCTTTTATGGCAACCCGGCTATTAAGCTTGTATTTAGTTACTGGTGTTGAAATTTGTTATTGTAATCTGTATTTGCGTGGATGTTAAGGGAAATGTTTGCGCATGTCTGTATTACGTCATTTATGATGAAAAGTAGAGGAAACGTGCTTGGTTGTAGAAGAACGTTCTATTGCACGTTATTGGTTGCAGAATCGCGTACTATAGAACCATATATGGGAGGGAAATAAATTTGCATAACTGTTGAGTTAATGATTGGTTTTTAATTGTCATGTGATTTATTACGTACTGGCGGTTACAGTGGCGGTTATTACAGTGGCAGTTAGAGCGGTAGAATTGAATTTATCATTCTATTTTGTTTATCGAAATTGTTTTGACGTTTGTAGTTGCTGGTAGAAGTTGGAAAATGTCCGTGGCTATGGATACCATTTTTCGAGAGTACCAGGTAAGTTTTTATGAGGAAGCAGACGGTGAGGATTTATTTGGAAATTGTTTTGGCCATCCTGGCATTCCAAATAGAGCTTTTTATATATATATATTTTTTTTTTTGAAAAAGAAAGAGGGTTGGCAAGATTTTTACGATTTTTTACAGGATTGCTGTCTAATTGCTTCTTCAATGAAGTGCGAGCAATGCGGGGGAGATATCAGTATGATCGTCCCAAAAAGAGCTGTTTTAGACGGGCTGTATTTTCTATTAAATTTATGTTAAAAAAATTATTTTTCGTTTATTTTGATATTTACTTTCTGGTTTTACTAATACGTCATTATTTATAAATGTTGTGTTCGTCATGAAATTAGAAACTAAATAATCGAATGTTTACATTGATATAGTAGGGCACTTTAAAAGATTGAAATGACGTAAGGATTTTAACTAAAAGTTTGTGTGAAATTAAAATTAGCATCAGCGAAGGATTACTGTAATATAGTAGTGCACTTTAAAAGATTGAAATGACGTAATTAACATTTTCCATTAAATTTATGTTGTAAAAAATGTATTTTTGGTTTATTTTAATTGTTGTGTAGAAATACGATTTTCTGTGTTTTCGAATACGTTATTTATAAATGTTCTGTTTTTTATGTTTCCAAAATGGCAACGGAAAATAGTAGCTTGGCGCAGTCTTGGAAGTCGCGCCAACCAAACAGTCGCCAATCTTTTGTTTAAATTTTAGCGTGAGTGTAAAGCATCAGTTCCGTATATTTTTATTTGATACAAAACTTCTCTTTTGATAAGATTGAATGTAAATTTCCATAAAACTAATTATGTAACAGTTATTTTCATGCACGAAGTTTTCTAAAAATGAGATATTACTTTTAAAACAATTTTTAAATATTATGCAATTTTTTTCGGTATCGGGCTCTGGCTCTGAAAACACAAAATGTTTCAAGCCTGGGCTCCGAAAAGAGAGCCCGAACTCATCTCTAATGTCTACGCATATAACACAAATGCCAACCTTACAAAAAACGAATCAATAAGATCCTAGTCAAATATTCATATTTTAAACTAAGAATTTTGTCGCGTAAAAGAAATCGAATTAACTGAACATAAGTTAAAAATAAATTTTCTGGTTTAAAAAAAAAAATTAATTATTTATTCGACTTATGTCAAATTGAACAGATTTACGTGTAGTTGGCAAGTATTTACACCTTTTATTTTACCTAAGTTAAAACTATTATAAATAATATTTATTAAAATTTTATTATGGTTTCTTCATGCTTGTAAAATGCATTGATGGAGAAATTTGCTAAATATTTAGTTAAAAAATTAATTGTAAATGCATTATTATTATTTTCATTTAAAATAAATAATGAAATAATTCACATGAAAATAAAGAGTGTCTTAAATTATTTCGATACAGGGCAAGATTTTATCTCAGATCACATTTTTCAGAAGTAAATATTTTATTAAAATTTAATCGGGCAACATAAGCACTCTTCAAATTGAAGAAAAAAATATCTCTCTCTATAAACAAAGTCTACTTCTTCGAAAGATGTTCTAGTGTATTTTCATTTTACTCAAAAAAAAAAAAAAAAGAAAGAAAGAAAAAGAAAGTAAGAAAAAAGACACATACAATTTACTGCTTTTGATGGGTTTTTTTCAATGAATTCGGGATAAAAATAGGGATAATAAAAGAAACAATATATTTTAATGCAAAAAAAAAAAAAGAAAAAACTCCTACTTACTTGTTAGTTTTCCTTTTTAAATTGTAGCATATTTAGTTTCTAAGCTAACGAAAAATAAGTTTTTTTTTTTTTGAGAAAAATAGTTTGTAAAATTGGTAGTTTATCGTCGAATTGTGTTAACAGGAAATGAAAATGAAAAGATGTTTTTGAATAATAATTTTTAACATACGTCTAGATCTAGATATTTCCATTCAGAATTGCATTTTAGCAATTCAGCGAAATTTTTTGTTCTTTGTTTATTAATATAACTGGGGCATCCAACCCGGGCTTCCCGGGATAGAGAATATAGGTGGAAGCCATTTTTTTTAAATTGAAACTCTAATAGATTTTTTACATTCAATAATTTTAGATGCCCCCCCCCCCCCCCACCTAACAACACCAAAGAGCATTTTTATTATGAAACATGCCAATTATATTTTCAAATAAAATTTGGAAATTTATGAAAACTGGCAATTTCGTATTGGCTTCGTGCCAGAAGTTAATAACCGAAGAAATCGCAAAAAATTTCTTTATCTACAGCAGTTTTTTTTAATTCTGATAATTTCAAAAGGTTTTAACCGCTTATCTCAATTACATGTCTGTTAAATTTGTGTTTTATTTATACTTTCTTATTTATTGCTAAATGTTTTAATTTCGTTATTGAACAGTAGCTGGAAACAAATGCTAAACTTTTTATTGTGTTTAAATTGCAAACGGATTAATATTTTGTAATCGTCTGCAAGCGATAGAGATAGATTTTTAAAATATATCAAGCTTGAAATTTAATTTAAATGCTATTATAAATGAGTAAATTGCGATCCAGTTTTCAAACAAATTGCATTTGAAAGTAATTTTTTTTTCTATCTAACGGTGTAAAAATTGAAAATATGCGATGTATAGAAATTAAAAAAACTGCAGTAGCAAAAACCGCAAAAACGAAATTTCCTCTTCAAATGTTGCCATTCGCAAAATGACGTCAACGTTACGCACGGACACATTTGTCCTTTATAATATATATATATAGATAGATTTGATAAAATTTGAGCGATATCTATTGAGACATCGCAGGTTCTCTTTGTTGACGATTACTAATCAACTCCACAGTTTGTGTAAACCATTCGGCCATCGGCTCGGTACTTGGAAACCTAGTTCTATATTATGTTTTGGACAACTGTAGCACTACAGTTGATACGGCAAGGCTACTATATTATCTTCTCTATATAAAATACAGCTTGGTAACAGATTGCTACTGATCTAGAAAAACAGGTGTGTAATAAATAACCTCTCATACAGTATTATTTTACGTTATGGCGAAAAACCTTACAAAATCATATAATTTTACATTAAAACCACTGAACCTATGAATAATGGACACCATGAAAGCAAGGAATTTGTCTACTTTTCGGATCGGTCCGACATAAAAGTGTTACGGATTGAAAATGGCTTCGCTAAATAGAGGCGTCTTCTTTTCGGGAGTGTGTGTTATGCAGGGTTTACTGTATATAGAAAATTTATATACATAATAATATTTAAACCATTTATATAAATATAAATAAATTAAACGATTAGTTTAATTAATGCACACATTCCATTTATTTAAATTAAGCAGTTTCTGTACAAGTTTCTAGCCGTAGAAAATTCCATTTTTCATTTTTAGGGTTTCGTTCATCTCACGAAACCCTATTGCTCCCGCTCCGTTGTCTGTCTGTCACAGAGCCATTATAGAAAACTATGTAACTTACAGAGTTGAAATTTTGTGTATAAATCAGAATATCACCTGTAAAGAGCTGAAAATATTAAAATTTGAAAAATTCGTATTATTTTAATAAATAGAGATAAAAAACCAAAATTCTAACAGCCTTTTCCTATTAAATTTAAACATTTTTCGTTATAACCGATGCCAAAAATTAAAAATCCACGATGAAATTCTTTCTACAATAATTAATTTTCTATCAGACGATTTCCACGTGAAAAATGAAAAAAAAAGTTTCCCCCATTGAAATAAAGATTAATATGAAATAAAATTGATTGACGTCATAGTGGTAATAAAACATAAAACGGAAAGATTTCTCAATAATACAAGGAGTATGAGTATGTGTATGTGCACAAAACAGATTAATATCACGTCATTAGAGAATTAAAAAGAAAATCTGAAGTCATATCGAAGTTTAACGGTTTTTTCAAATGTTTCAGAATACCGTAATTTCCGGCGTATAATCCGCAGCTCAAAGAGTCGTTTTTCGACCCATAAATTTTATTCAATAATTTTAGTTAAATATTTACAGCGATCTTTTAAGTTACATTTTATAAAATAATATTTCTGGGTCGAAAAACGACTCTTTGAGCTGCGGATTATACGCCGGAAATTACGGTAATACAAGGCGAGTATCGATATGAGTAATAGAGAATAGTTTGAGGAACGTATTGAATCATGATAAAAACCCGATTATGGAAATATTCGCATATTTTAACATTTTGAAGGTGTGCAACATGTTTAGTTTTGAAATTATTTTTTTTTTTAAGTATCGCATTTAGTCCACATGACAGATATCATTATGACCGAATATAATAGCGGGCTTCGCCCGTTATCGGGCTGGTTTACATATTCGAAAATACTTGAAAAATAGACCCGTAAATTTTTACTTTATAAAAAACATGATTTTTTTTTGTTGCTAAATGAAATTTATTTGAATTTATTAAAAAGAGGATAAAGTGTTTTGAAAGGAATATTAAACGAAACCCTTTGAGCGATCTTCGATCACTCTTACCGACTTGTTTTTAGTTATTTAGGCTTTAACCCCTTCAAGGGCAAAGTACTCTTGTTGCTAAAATATTGAAATGATTGTTTGACACCAAGATTCACGAACAAATTTATTTTAAAATAAGTAAAAGCTTTCCTACATGTACCTTATAAATTCAAAATTTGATTTTTAAGTTCTGGTGTCACTGCGGCAATTTGGGATTAAAATTAAGTGGTATGTATAATATATCTTCGCCCTTCAAAGGGTTAAATACAGTAAATAGAGGCAAATTTAATGTATTTATTTGTTTGAAGAGTACCGAAAATGCAGTGGGTTACTAACTCCTTGACTATTTTTATACACAAGAAATCTAAAACTATTATACTAACGATAATTTGTGACAATTATATGTCCAGGGTGTCAAAAATCTAGGCTCCAATGGACTGAATCCCACCACTAATTTTTATTAGTATTCTTCGTCAAATTTTATTAGTATACTTCGAAATTTTTTTATCAGTATTCTTATTAGGCGAAGAACACTAAAAATTCGGAATCGGCACATTGGCGCGTAGAATTTTGCACCCCTGTATATGTCTGCCTCTGCAGTTATCTTTTACTAGTTGTGGCAAACACAAAACGTAAGCCACGTAGAATTGTCGACAATCAAAATGGCAGAAGAAAGTTTGTAAAATTATAAAAAGCACCTGGTTATAGCAGCCTACGTTGACTAGTTGTTTTCATATTCATAAATTTCTCACAAAGCCTGTACCGAATTTGTCTGTGACAATGTTTCAACAGTTCAAGACAATTCATTCTTCTTACATCATTGTTTTCTACATATCGGACCGTGTGCCACAACGTTACAATCAGTGTTGCCGGTGGGATACTTTTTAAAATTCTAGATTGCTTGATTGTCACCACTTTTTTGGAAATGTATAATTTGCCTTGTTTTCACCTTATTTAATCTGTCATTAAATAAGGCGAATTTTATTTTCTCAAAAGACTGGTGGTTTTCAAGAAAATTGAATTAAAAAAAAAACCCTCTGGCAACAATGACATTATCTGGTAACTTCCAAATGGTCTTACGTTAAACCTGCGCCAAAACAAAAATTTTATTTAACATACCTTTTTTAGTTAATAACATTTTTCAAAGAGGAAAGTATTTGAATTTATTTCTGAAACACAATTCTGGTTTGAATCGTATTTAATCTCGATAAAATTAAGCTACATTTTACGGAAGATATGCAATTGGTCTATTAAATTTTAGTACCACCATTGCCGAATTGTAAGATTCGGCTTATGTATTCCCAGGTTCTCTGTGTTTTGAGCTTACTAATCAAAAATAGTGGTAATGAAATTAACAGATCCGTTGAAACGCTGCGGCAATCGGTGCGCTACCTGAATGTCCATGTTCTAAATAATGAATTGTAGTTTCAGGAATAAGTTTATCTTGAAAAGGCAACTTTGAAAGTCTTGTACAAAACACACAAAAAAAACAGTAGGAATGTGCGCCCTGCAGCACTGCAGTTGATACGGCAACGATAATATGTTATTTTGTCTATATGAAATACAGCTTGGTGGCATATTGCTTGAAACTAAGGTAAAATCAATTGTTCTATAAATATTCCTTCATAAAGTATTATTTAACATTATGACTGAATAAACTGAGAAAATCATATAATTGTACATAAAAACCTCTCAATGACAGACAAGTCGGTAACGCAACATTTGTCTGCTATTCAGAGATAACAATATAAAAATTTATAAGTTTTAGGGATTCAAAAAGTGTACGTTAATTAAACGTGTCTGCTATTCGGGAGTGACAGTTATGAAGGTTCCATTGTACATACATAATACATACAAATATTTAAATTATGGAAATTAATAAAAAATAAATAAAGATTATTGTTAAATAATGTACGTATTCAATTTATTTATATAAACCTTTCCGTTTCTACCTCAGTTTCCTATATTTCCTAAAGGAGTAATTTTCACTTTTTTTTTGGTATTTTAAACTCTAACTAATGCAAATAGATGCAGCATTAATGTTTTTATTCGTTTGTTAGATCACCGCACACTGTAGTGGACATTGGAGGCAGTGGCGTAGTCAGGGTGGCGGTCCAAATGCTGTTCATACCACAAATTTTGTAATGTTTTGTTTGTCTTATGTAATCGGGAAACTTTCTGCGATGGTAAAGGTGAAGAAATCTTTACAATTTTACTGGTATCCAGAGCGTTTGTACCCCCTTCCTGGCTACGCCAGTGATTGGAGGCTAAAGTACGAACTCCTTGACAATTTTTATACAAAACAAATCTGCAACTATTACACTAACAATAAATTGAGAAACGAATATGTCAGTACTCATCTTATACTAGTTTTGGTTAACACAAAATTTCGGCTACGTAGAAGTGTAGTGGAACAAATGGACACGAGGAAGCTTGTAGAATTATAAAAAGCATCTAGTTATAAGAAGAGTTGTTCATTAGTTGTTTTCATCTTCATAATTTTCTCAAGAAGCCAATCAAGACGCCTGAACTTGGCCGTAGCGAATTTTCAGAATTTACTGTGTAAAAAAAAAAAAAAAAAAAAAAAAAAAATTCTACGAAATAAAAACAGAAAAATAAACAATTACTACCAGATAAAGTATAGAAGTAAGTTTTAATGTAATTTTACACTTTTAGATGTGCATATTATGAATACACATCCAGGAATAATTCAAGAAATAGAGCGATCGTTACGGATCGCTTTAACCCCTTGAGGGGCGGTGGTATATAATATATACCACTTAATTTTAATTCCCAAATGCTACATTGACACCGGAATTTTGGAATCAAATTTTACTTTCGTAATATACGTGAAGAAACGCTTCTACTTATTTTGAAATAAATTTTGTTTTTAAATCCCGGTGTGATTCACTGTTTTTAACATTTTAGAAACATAAGTGCTTTGCCCCTGAAAGGGTTAAGTATTATTTCGAGGCGTTCGGAGAATATTCTCCTCACTCGTTATCCAGACGTTCTTTGTAGGGGACATCGTTCGCAAGCAGTGTTGCCAGTGGGCTACTTTTTTTTAATTCAATTTTCTTGACTGCCACCAGTTTTTTGAAAAAGTAAAATTCGCTTTATTTAATAACAGATTAATAAGGTGAAATCAAGGGGAATTAAACTATTTAAAAAAAGGGGTGCCAATGAAGTAATCTGAATTTTAAAAAAGTAACCCACTGGCAGCACTGTTCGCAAGGCCGGACTACAGCGCCTAGAATACATAGTGTGGAAACCGGCTACAAAATAGTACTAAAAAATTGTATCCAATAAATGTACAACGTTGCTGAAAATAGTAGGATGGGTTCGCAGCGCCATCTGCTAGCTCTTGACATTGTATTAGAATGTTTCGGCTCGTGGTAAGTATTTTAAATACTTAAATTATATCATTTTCTCCTCTGACTTAGTGATTTTTATAAGTTTTTTTTTAAATTATGAAAGCATGGCTAAAAAACGTGATACGCATTTTTTTTTGTCTCTGGTTGCAACATTATCGTAGGCAGGGCATGATTACCGACGGGGCACACTTACACCAGTAAAATTTAATAGAAATTTTCGTCTTATTAAAACGCCCTATTGATGCAAAATTACCACCATGAATAAAGGAACTATTTCAATTCTTTTTTACTGGCGGAAGTGTGCCCCGTTGGTAATCAGGCCCTGCCTACGGGTAATGGGTTACCATTACCCGCTAGTGTTGCGCTGACGCAACGGTCAAAATAAAAGTGTATGAAAAAAAACCTGCCACGCTACCACTATTTTAATATGTAAAAAAAATGCTTTATTTAATGACAAAAACTTTGCTATAAAATATACCGAATATTATATTTCAGAATTTTTGGTGGTAAACGAATTTCAGAAAAAATATTGAAGACTCCGCCCATATAGTTTTGGCGGTTAATGAGTTAAAGTAAGAACATGAAAATGCAACCTCTGAATTTGGTAAAAAAATTATAACGGTACTTATGGACACTGGAGGGTTAAAGTTAAAAGGTAAAAACATGTTGCTACAATTAATTAAACTTATCAGTAGTTATTTAAACCGTAAATATAAAATAAAAAAAAATATTTTAAAAACACAAATTGCACAAATTGTGCCTATTAGTTGCTAAAATCAGTGTAAAAATTGTTTTAAACTCATAAAAGAGCTAAAATCCTACATGTTTCGGCTTTAAACTTAAAGCCATCATCGGGGAAGAATAACAACACAAACGACACGACACAGTCGTTTGTGTTGTTCTTCTTCCCCGATGATGGCTTTAAGTTTAAAGCCGAAACATGTAGGATTTTAGCTCTTTTATGAGTTTAAAACAATTTTTATACTGATTTTAGCAACTAATAGGCACAATTTGTGCAATTTGTGTTTTTAAAATAACTAGTTAACAGTGTAATGTCCAAATGGGTTCAATTGTAAAAAAAAAATAATCGCTAATATACTATAGCATTTTAAACATTTTGAAGTATGATGTAAATTAGATTATTTATGCATATAAATGGCATATCAAATATTGCATTGAAATTGTATAACAATACCCGAGAAAAAAAAATAGACCATTTACACTGAGACGAACATTTCGAACCTTCAAACAGGAAATCTTTAAAACAAATCAGTTAGAAATCGAAAAGTAGAAAAACATTACATTACATAGAACACGCCTCATCATATGTTTAATAACAATTAGAAAAATGGACACTTTTACAATGATTATGATAGAAAACAACAATCAATTCAATGATTTCATCTTGTTACAGCGGTTACTCGGAAATTTTTTTTTTTTGATTATTTTATGTCGGAAAATTTCCATTCAACAAATGATATGCGGAAGATACAGAAATAAAACTAAAGTAATATTTAGATTTATTCGTTTCTTGTCTAAAAAGCTATTAGTAATAATAATAACTATTTCATGATATAAATCTTCAATTTTCTGCTGCTAAAAATGACCCATTTTGTATGTGATAAATCTTTACTAGAGCTATTAGTCTCTCAAAATATTGCATTGTGAATGTGATTTAGCCTACGTTAGCAACCAAAATATACAGTATTTGTAGATAGTTGATATAAACTTCATACTATTTCAAGGGGAATCATAAATACGGATGATTTGATAGAATAAAATTGGATTCATTTCTGAATTTCTTAATGATCATTTTCTCTCTTTTTCGATTTTATTCGTCGGTATGGAAATAATATTTGTAAAATATTGTAAATACTATTAATGTACCCTATATCATACATTACTACCCAATATTGGTAAACTTATTGTTATTCATGAGAAAAGGCTAATACTGAGGTATTGATTAAAGTTAAATGTTATTTTGCTATCATAATTGCTATCATAATGTAAATATTATTAACGTATCGCAGTCTATGTTTTCTATCAAATGTAATTCTATTATGACAGAAAAAAAGGTATAACGTTAAATATATTTTTTATGGAAATGCAAATACACAGCTGTCAACTTTTATGGTTTTAGTGGGTTTTTTAATACCACTAAATTTTAAAACTATAAATTTTTTGCTATTTTTATTGGCTGATTTTCGCCGGTATTTGACTAAGAAATGTTTATTGAATGTTAGTGGTAACACAAAAGATTAAAAGTTACCTGCTATGCAAACGTAGCAGTAATTTACAATTAAGACATATTTTGTTTACAGTAAAATGCTTTAGTGTTATTCGTACTTTATTGTAATAATTTTAAATATAAAGACAATAAATATAAGATATTGATTTAGTTGTACATGAATATAGCTCTAGAACTTGAAACAAGATATATAGCTTAACGTTATAAAAACAAGGTTTTATTTCTTAAGTTCCATGTTTAATCATTGTTATGGGTCTATTTTTGTAACTCTATTATTGTCAGTGCCACTCTTGTTCCAGTGGTTTCTGCAATATTTTCCATCCGTGAAAACAGGGGGTTTTTGCCTCTAAAACCCACCCCTGTGATGTAAGGCCCTAAACATTTTTTAATAATTCATTGTTATGAACAATGAAGATGCGACGAACATTTTAGGAAAATCGGTTCGATGGAACAGATTCAACAATCACATGAAATATTTGACCCAGGCAGGCAACAATCGAAGTTAAATATAAGCATTGAAAATTTTTTAAATATATATATATATATATATATATATATATATATATATATCTTTTTGAGTTGAAAATGTTGAATATTTTAGAACTGAAGATTTATTAAAATAAATTTATTTATTTAGTTCAACAATATATTTGTAAGATTTCAAAACTGATGAAAGTATGAGTATCAGGACTCCTTATATAAAACCTTATGTACGCACTAAACAACAGTTGTGCCAAAATTATTACAAAAGTTTGTAATAAAAATATTATGCTATTTTTATTACTTTCGGAACTACCCTCGTATATCGTATTTACTCTTGTTTAATGTGCACTTTCTTCCAAAATATTTAGAGCAAAATAACGGGATGCGCCTGTACCAGGGTTGCCAGTTTGGTCCCCTTTTTTATTTAGAAAATGAGAAAGAAAAATGTTTAGTTTATGTAATCACGAAATGTCTGTCATTAACAAGGTTCGTACGATTTTACCACAATTTTTAATAGAATTTTTCTAATTATTATTTAAATTACAGAAATTGCAGACGTCTCGTTTAATTGCAGTATTTGTAATACTTTTCCGCATTTAAATAAGGCAAAAAATTCTATTAAAAATTGTGGTAAAAGCGTACGAACCCTGATTAAATAGAACAAAAATTACTGTTACTAATTTGTGATATGAGCTCAAAATTTCTGATCAAACTAGCAACCCTGAATAATACAGGAAATAGTTTCGAAAACTACATGAAACTGATATGAAATGAGCGGAAAGAGTTCTAAATTGTAGTTTCGTTGCATTTATTCGGATTGGAAAGTTAAAAGTTAGTGCAGTGGTTACTTTTGAGATTCAAGCAGTTGCCACGGTGCAAACACTTGATTAAAAATTCAAAATTTAACCCCTCAATCGTCGCGCCGATAAGTGTAGGCTAATTTTTTTTAATTAACATTTCTTGATTGCCACCAACTTTTTAAAGTAGAAATATTCGACTTATTTAACGGTTGATACAATAATGGCAGAATAAAGCTAATTATATTATTTTTAAAAAACTGGTGGGAATAAAACTATATGAATTTAAAAAAAAAGTATCCTACACTACCCGTGAATATATCAGGCGCAACGATTAAGGGGCTAAAGGTTTGAAATCAGTTGAAAACGTTCTAAATTACAGTTTATTCATATTAAGTATAGAAACTTAAAATTTGACATGTCTGTCAGTTTTAAAATTTAAAGTTCTCGCACAGAACAGTTTTTACAACGTTCAAAATTTAAAAGGGTGCAGAAGGTAAAAACCTTATAAAATTGCAATTATTGTGATGCTGTTGGGCTAAAAATTTGAAATTTGGCATTTTGGTTATTTTTAAGATTACAGTGATAGCTGAGAACGGTTTCTAAAAATGTGCAGTTTAAAAGGATGAAATGAGTGGGAAATATTTAAAAAAAAAAACTTCTAAATTAAGATTTATCTGAAATTTTTAAGGATAGAGACTTGAAATTTTACATGTCAGTTACTTTAGGGAAAGATTTCATCCACTAGGAAAATAACCTCGAATTTGTTTGATTTTATATTTATAAAACGGTAATCTTTTCAAACGAACTAAGGAGTACCATTTATAATAATAATTGGCCCTATCTACTACTATATTTCTACTTTTATTTCAACTACCGTGAATGGCAACAATCCTTTTATAGATTTTTAATTTAGCGCGTCCTGCTTTTTAAAACCATTGAAACGAACACGAAAAATACATTCACATGCTAGGTTTATAAGTTTGTGTTATACTTTTCAAAAATCATAAATTATGATAGTTGTAGTTAAATGTTCACTAAAATAATACTTTTTGCCTCTTAAGAAATGCAAACATTTCCTCACTGGAATAGATATTTTATATAAAATGTCCAGTGCGTAAAAAAGCTAAATTTGAGGCGTTTTTGAGTCTTAAATTTAAAAAAAAGCATTAAAACAGGCATTGTTTGTGATTATCATTAGTTTTGACATATGTCTTGTAAATGTTCTTATGGTCAGCATCAACATTTTTTTTTAAATTTTTGTCTTGTAGGATACTTATACAAAACTATGAAAAAAAAAATATGTCAGGTCTGTTACCGGTATTTTTTGGACATTTTATCATAAAACCGCAATTATTTCAATGGGTAAATAAGCTTCCAGAAAGATAACACTTTTACAGTTTTGGCTATTGAACATACGAAGGTAAGTAGTATTATTATTTAAACGTTTAAACATGTCAGGTCGGTTATTCTTAATGGATGACAGACCTGACAAATTATTACTTTTTTTCTACCATGCGTAAATTTTTACGCTTAGGACAGTAAAGCTTCAATATACTTCTCACAGTGACTTTTGGTGTGCTAAGCAGATAATAATGCCGCACTCATTTAACCCATTAAACGCCAACGCTCCTGTTGCGGGAACATGTATTTTACATAGCTTCCAACTTTTACGCTTTTTTTCTACCACTAAAATTTGATAGTAAATTTTATCTCATTAAATCGACAAAATCGCGTGATTACATAAGCAAAAAATTTCTATGAAATTTTTGTGAAAAAAAAGAAGCGTAAAAATTGGCAATTATGATTTTATATATTTTTTTCTCAAAATATTTTTTAGCTATTTAAGAAAAAATCTTTTTATAGTAAAGTTATTAGTGTGGAATATAAAATATATTTTTCCATACCTTTTTTCTATTTTTTGTATCTTTTTTAAAAAGAGATTTTTTGGTTTTCCGACTATCTCAAGAAAATTAGTTAAAAAGAAAAAAAATCTTCAGTTTTGTTCAACTGCTGTCATGTTTGAAAACCAACATTTCAAATAACAATATATTCAAAAATCGGACTACATACAGTTATTTAAAGCAACAATAGAAAGATTTGTTTGGAATGTTCCCAGATTGGTAACGTTGGCGGTTTCTAGTAGCATTACCTTTCTTCTTTGTCTGCGAGCTGGCTTTCACAAGGACAGGAATGCGTCCCTAGGAAGAAAGAATACAAAGTAACCACTTAAAGCGATAAAAGAAAATTTTTAGTTCGTTGGTTCGGAGAAACAACAATACTTTGAAATATAGTTGTATTTTACTGCGTTTTAGTTTGTTATTTTGAAAAGCATAGTGTATTTGAATCATTTGGCAGTCGATAAGTAATAGTGTTTAGATAAATTTAAGAAAAAGATTCGATATATATGTGAAAATGCCTGTTAAATTTTTAACAGTAAAACAAGCCTTGGAATATTTCGATACACTGGATTTTGCAGGCCTCGGACCGCTCCACCGGTAATTTTTTAATATTATTTTGGTGGGAGATTTCTACAACAGTTGCAAGAAAACACCCTTTTAGTCCAGTCAAATTGTGCTCAAAAAGTGCTTAAAGTGGAAAATTCTGGTGTAATTGTTTTTAGTGGCTTATTTTATGTTTTTGGGGGTGCTGAATACGAATCTGAAGTTTTCCAACAAAATTTCGTTCGGCAAATTTGTTTTTTTTACAAAAAACCTGTAAAAACACGGACTTTTTTCGTTTTTTTCAAAATAACTCCAAAATTGTGCATTTTGCGTGAAAGTCGGCAGTATATGAGTTAAAGAGAATAAAATTTCCTACATTTTATGTATTGAAAGATTTTTTCTATGATCAATGGTTTAGCCGTGAGAGTGCCGCAAAAATGGGTATTAAAAACAAAAACTGTAAAAAAACGGGAATTACGGCACTGTATGTCGATGTAACATGGAAACAAACCATTTAACGCAAATATTAACCATCATTTATATTAAAGATTATATGATTGACTATATTTTATGCATTTAAAGTAGGGGGAAAGTGCGGTTCCGGCACCAGTGGAAATTGGGAGCAGTGGAGCAGCTCCACCTACTTTCATGAGTCAAAGTTGCTCCTCCTCCGGGGAGTTCTTACTGTAAGAGGTGATAAAATTTTCTAAAAAGAGGTAAAATTAGGTAAAGGAAGTAAAACTAGGCAAAATCGTCGAAAAACAGTACTTTTCGGAAAATAGCAAAAAACACATTTTTTTACAGACTTTCTGTTCATAAGGCCTAAAAATAAACATTTCACTGTATACATTATACTATGCTTTAAAAAAATAGATAAAATTCTCTACAATTTATGTGCAAGTAATTTTCTTGGACCTTGAATAATTATGAAAAAAGCAATGGCGAATGCACGAAGTAGTCATCCACCTCCTTATTAAAGGCATATAACTTATATGCATCATTATACATGTGTGCAGATATGTAAAACGTTGATGTTAGGTTATATAGGTACAAAAAATGATAAATGATTCACGATTGATTAGTATGTAAACTGTTTAATATTAAATAATATAATAAAATAGGTAGTTATGTATTTATACAATATTAATTAATAATTATTATGGACATTGAAAGGAACTTGTCAGTCAAACCGAGTCCTCTTGGCCAATGGTTTCATGTTTCCTGAGGGTATGACTTCTAGGTCTTCTACACCTATAAAAAAGAAATTATATATATAATAGCTATTTACGCATACGGGCGCAAAAAGCCGTTTTTGTCCCGAGGAGCGAAACTTATGCTCCGGAGAAGAACTGGTGTGTATAATATTTTTTAAACGGTGGAATTAATTATAACTAAGTTAAGATTCATACAGCATTTTATCATAACATTATTTTTACCTCTTTTTAATATCAGCCCTCTTTTACAGCTCATTTCAGGAATCGGTCACTTTTGGACCCCAAATCAGGGAGCAAAAAAGCTATTATACTACGTATCAAGGTTTTAAAAAAAAATTAATGACATAGTTTTAATTGTCTAAAAACTAAATAGTTATGCACAGTGTATTTTGATACATATTTTGACCACACCAAATTAAAAATGAATGAAAAAATAAATGTGAAATGGAATGATTTATGTATAATTACCTTCAAGTACTTCAGGGTATTCCGGGTCATCCTCGTTTTCTTCTATTTCAATATTAGGCATGTTATTACAACTGCTCTCGCAGTTTAGACACATATTAGAGCAGCTGAGGCCTGCTTTTTTTCATCCACAGTTTTTACGGCATGTCTTCTTGCATTTGCAAGAAATGAGTTTTAGAACGGCTTGAGGTGCTGGTGGCTCTAGCGTGGTTATTGGCTCTAGACCATCTTTCCAACCCGATTGTTCAGGATTTTTTTCATTCCCAAGCCATTGCTGAACTTGAAAATACACCCTTAAAGAATGTTGTTTAGCTGCAGCCTCCGTAGGAGGTAGGGACGCCAAATGGGTTGATGGTTTATATGCAGACTTAAGGTAGCATAGATACCTCAATTTGTTTAATGACGTGGTTTCCTTGTCAGATAATTTGTACAAGGAAGTCAAAAAACGATTGCCAGCATCAGTAATTGCATCAGCATCTGCCATAGGGTCTTTAAAAATTTCAATGGCTTTAATTAATGCCGGGATTCTTTTGAGAGTCTGAAGAAACCTCATTTTTCCTACTTTGAAAAAGGCTGAAGTAGTATCACAACCACTCATGGCATGTAAAAATAATATGTTGTCAGCAACCGATTGTTCAAGTTTGCAGTCAGGAGAAAAAATGAGTGGTGAAACTGTCCCTTTGCCTGGCTTTAAAAAATATACATTTGAATGTATGCCCCTACAGAGACCAATCATGATCACCAGCAAATCTACGTCTTCACCCACGATAATTACAGAGTTATGTTGTTGCGCAAGGTCCCTTGCTGTGGTGATAATCAGCGTATCCGCATCTTCTCGTGCCTGTTTTGTGTGAATGTCAGCTGCTGCAAATTTATCTTTCAACATTAAAATCAAACGCTCTTTGTTTTTTATATTGCCTAGGAATTTATCTTGTGGTACTGTAGGCACCATTGTTTCGTCGAACATCAAATCTACTGAAGTTTGTTTGCGTGATCTTCTTGCTCGCTCAATACATTTAGTACCTCTGCAACTTTCTTCAGGATAACCATCGAATACAACTACAGCACTATCCTTGTATTTGTACTTAACAAATGACACATACCTTTCACAAATTGAGGAAAATGATTGACCCCTGTTCCACACAACTTTATGCAGTAAATATCCTCCATCTTATCAGCACTTTAATATTTCCTTTTTTGGACAGCATTATAAACAGTTCTTTTAAAAGCATATTGGTTTAAAAAAATCTATATTTCAGTAAATATCTTTTTAAAATGGCGAAAATCTATTGCATATTTGCCTGTAAGGAAACTGCCATTTCAGAAATTTCTAGAATGCAGGGGGAGGGAGGAAAAACATACACACATTTAAATGTTAAGTTTTGAATTAAAAATGTTGTTTGTGTGTCTGAAGAGGATTCATTATTATATTTATGTAAATGTTCAATGGATTTTTTTTAAGTGTTTATTGCTATTTTCCAAAAATTACTGTTTTTCGACGATTTTAGATAGTTTTATCTCCTGTACCAAATTTTACCCCCTTTTTCAAAATTTTATATTCTCTTAGAGTACTAGCTCTCCGGAGGAGGAGCATCTTTGACTCTTGAGAGGAGGTGGAGATACTCCACTGCTCAAAACTTCCACTGGTGCCAGATCCACACTTTTCCCCTACCTTAAATGCATAAAATATAGTCAATAATATAATCTTTAGTATCACTGATGGTTAATATTTGCGTTAAATGGTTTGTTTCCATGTTACATCGACATACAATGCCGTAATTCCCGTTTTTTTACAGTTTTTGTTTTTAATAGCCATTTTTGAGGCACTCTCACGGCTAAACCATTGATCATAGAAAAAAACTTTCAATACATAAAATGTAGGAAATTTTATTCTCTTTAACTCATATATTGCCGACTTTCACGCAAAATGCACAATTTTGGAGTTATTTTGAAAAAAACGAAAAAAGTCCGTGTTTTTACAGGTTTTTTGTAAAAAAAACAAATTTGCCGAACGAAATTTTGTTGGAAAACTTCAGATTCGTTTTCAGCACCCCAAAAAACATAAAATAAGCCACTAAAAGCAATTACACCAGAATTTTCCACCTCAAACTACAATTTGACTGGGCTACTTCACGAAGCGAGTTTTTGCGATATTTGCATGATAAATGTAAACAGAAAATTTTTGTAAGGAAATAGTGGTGGGCAAAATTATGATATAGTCTCTTTTTATAGAGACCGCTCCGAGGCCTGATTCTGATTCTGAAGGTTATCCACTAATTTTAGAAGTTCATGTGGGAAAAAATAAAAATGCATTTGAAGAAGAAAATGAAATAGAAACTAAGCCCCTGGGAACAAGAGTGGTTTTGGACTTAATTAAATGCATTGACGATCCCCTAAACCATACGGTATATATGGACAATTTGTTTACATCTCTGGAATTATTAGAAGAAATGCGAAAGCGCAATTTTCATATGACGGGCACAATCAGAGAAAATAGGTTGAAGGATTGCCCTCTAAATAAATGTAAACACTTGGAAAAAAATAAAAGAAGAACTTTTGAATCCATTGTCACAGAAAATCTGTGTGAAGTAAAATGGATAGACAGCAAGGTTGTGTGTTTGGCATCTAATTTTGAAGAAGACGCTCTGGTCAGGTAAAAAGATGGTGCTCTAAAGAAAAAAGAAAATTGATTTACCTCAACCGAAGATAATTTCATCATATAATAAGTATATGGGAGATGTGGATCTCCTAGATAGATTTTTAAATACTTACAGGCCTCCAAATAATTTTAAAAGAAAATAATTAAAAAGATAAGCTTTTCTATGTTTAAAATTTATTTGTTAATAGTATTTTTTTTAATTCAAATCAAAATAATGATTTTTCATTCAGTATTAAATTCTTTATACCTGCATATATAATAAATTAACCGTTTTAAATATTTTTTTGTTGCATTAAAAAAAATATAATCCACTTTTTTTTAAATAATTAAAAACATAACTTCTTCTAAGTAGCAGAAAAACAAACTCTACTTTAATTCAATCAAAGGAACGTTTTCCCTCTATAAGACGCCAAAGCTTCCGTCACCGGAACATGCCGAATTTTCTAAACGGTTGCACTTTTTGAGAAAAATTCAAAATGTGTATCAATCATCAAATGTGTATTAAATTTTTTTAAATATATATATTTATTTAACATGACTCATATAGTAAGGCGTTTAATGTGTTAGTTGAAGAAAGCTGGTAAAAGATCTGAAAAGATAAAAAAAAAAAATACTCATCTTATGGAAACCCAAAACTTTTAATATTAATTAATCCCTTAGGTTCAGCTTTATGATTTCAAAATGGCTTCTACTACTTACTGAATCATGAAAATAAACTTTAAAGATTGTGATGCCATATACAGAGTATATTTGACAACTACTTTTATTTGGTAACAGACGTGACATTCATCTTGCACAAAACAAAACATTAACATTCGCTAACAAATAACATAAATTTTGAATAGATTTATAGATTTATAGGTTTATTACATAACATTAATTTTTTTAAATACATAAGTTTTTGAAAGTTATTTTGAATTTGAAATAGGTTATATTTGATCAAAAAATTTGACTTTTTCATTTCGGACAGTCAATTTCCTAGGTTTATACTTTGATAAAATTTTATTTAAAAAAAATATGTAAATACTATTATTAGAGTTAACATGTATGAGCCACGCTTAACACTATCACATTTTTGAAAACCCAACATTGAATCCCTCAGAATTATTTAATTTGAAAATAAAAAATGGTCTTTTGCCGGACATAAAAAATACCTCAAATTTTAAAATCGCCCTATAACTGGAGTTCTAAATAATGTAATATATAAGTAAACTAGCTGATCTGCTTGGCTGTTGCATGGGTCAGTGATTATAATCTTAAATATACCTAAAAAGATTTTGGAATGATTTTTTATTTTTAGACGAAATCTCTTCAAATGTAGCTTGTGGCAGACACCGATGATTTTGGAAAACGGACGCCTTTAAATTTCTAGGACTTTATGTTTTTAAAAAAAAATCCATCTACACAAAGCTAGAGATGGGGCTTATTGCCTTTGGCAGAGTGTACCGGGAGTGCTACACACGCTCCCGCCTCTTTAAAGTTTTATTCGAAAACCTTCTAATCGATTCTGACGTTCTTGGCATTCGGTAGCGTACACCCTGAATTTGTATTATTTTATTTTTTAAACGAACTTATATCTAAACGAAACAACAGTTGTTGGCTCGTGTCAGAGACGTTTCGGTCTGTCTTTGCAAACGAAACTCGAATTTGTATGACATTACAATTTTCACATGCTCCTTTACACTAAAAATTTACCATATTCATTATCTCTATTTTTATTTTTACTGTCGTGAATGGCACCAAAAACTTCATATGTTTTTAATTTAACTAGCCCTAGCCATAAAAACCATCCAATCAAACATTAAAAATGCAATTTTGCGGTCTTATCTCCTTCGTTAGCATACACTAGGTTTGTTACTCACTCCTCAGATTGTTTTTTAAATGGAACCTCAAATTCGTATGATTTTATGCGTCTTAACCCTTTCAGGGGCAAGCACTTGAGCTCCTGTAACGTTGAATTCCCACCGGAATTTAGGAAAGAATTTAGTTCAAACTAAGAATAAGCAGTTTTTCAACTTTTTCTCGTCAAAGTTAAAAAAGTAAAATTTAATTAAAAGTTTCTGGTTTGAATCGGATTAAAATTAGGTGGTATATAATATATACCACCGCCCCTCAAAGGGTTAAACAAAACTATTTTCAAACGAAATAAGGGGATCCCGTTTCAGTAACAACTGCCCCCATACGTTACTTTCATTTTTATTTAAACTACCGTGAACTGCAGCAATCACTTGATATGTTTTTAATTTTGTGAAAAGTATATAACGTAATTAAATATTTATGATATTTTATATTAAAAGTTCTTTAAAATAATACTGGTTTCACATATTAATTGCAAACTTTTCCCCGCACCAATACATGTTTTATGTAAAATGCCCAGTGCGTAACAAAAATCGAAATATGGCTGTAACTTCCGTTCTAATTAATGTAAATAATAAGAAAACTAGTCGCCCCACCTGGCGTTGCCTGGGCCAGTGCTAATAACCGTAAGTATACCTGAAATCAGTGCTGAATGATTTTATATATTTAAACGAAAACGTTTCTAACGAAACTATTGTTGGGGCCGCAATACCTTCAACACCGTACACCTTCGATTTTGCATGATTTGATATTTATAAAACGATTTTTTTTTTCAAATTATCTAAGGGGTCCACACAGGGGTGCAAAAATCTAGGCGCCAATGGGCTGATTCCCACCACTAAATTTTATTAGTATTCTTCTTCAAATTTTATTAGCATACTTTGCGTAAATTTTATCAATTAGTATTTTTATTAGACGAAGATTACTAAAAATTTAGTGGTAGGGATCAGTCCATTGGCGCCTAGATTTTTGCACACCTGGGTCCACATTACAGTAATAAATGGCTCTATGAAACTTTCGTGAACGGCAGCAATCACTCGATATGTTTTTTTATTGAATGAACTGCACTTTTAAGAACTTTTAAAATCAGATATTATATTAGAAGTTCCTTTAAAAAAAGTACTGGTATCACTTATTAAATGCAGTGCGTAAAAACAATCGAATGATGGCTATACCTAGAGTTTTAAGCAATGCAAAACTATATAATAAAACTAGATGACCTGCCCGTCTTTACCCGGACGCTGATAATAACCTAAAATATACCTGATAAAAGTGTTAAAATGTTTTTATACTTTCGCACAAAAACTTTCCACCCTAATGGTGGGCCTCCCAATGCTTTTTGTAACGAACATATGTTAATTTGTATTATTTTATATATTTAAACAGAAATTCCTCCAAACGTAATTAAAAATGAGGGCCACACTACCTTTGGTAACGTATACTGCATGTACTACTCACTCTCAGGTCTATTTTGGTTTTATATTTTTAAATGAAAATCTTTCTAAAAGAATCTAATGTTGTTGGCTCCACTGCCTTCGGCAGCGTACAACATCGAAAATGTATGATTATATATTTTTAAACGAAAATATATCAAAAACGAACATACATAGTTTGGGGCCCACATCCATCGGTAGCATACTAAGGTCGTGCTACGTACTTTCCGGACTGTTTTAGAAAAGGAACCTCGCAATTTTAACATTTTATGTTTATTAACCTTTTCAGAGGTAAAAGACTTCTGCTGTTAAAATATTGAAATGTTTGAATGATACCAGAACTTACGATCAAATTTATTTGAAAATAAGTAAAAGCTTTTCGTTATCTACATTATAAATGTAATTTTTATTTCAAAATTCTGGTGTCATTCTGTCATTTTGGGATTAAAGTTAAGTGGTGTATATAATATACCGGCGCTCTTCAAGGGATTAAACGAAAATCTTTCCAAACGAAATAATTAGCCCCATTTAGAGTAATAAAGGATGGTTATTGTGCTAGTCGGCTACAGTTTTTTAATTAAGTTTTCTTTATTTCCTCCGGTGTTTTGAAAAAGTAAAATTTGCCTTATTTAATGACAGATTAAATAAGACTTAATTACCATTCCAAGAGAGTGGTTCCAATCAAGCAATCTGAAGTTTTAAGAAGTAGCCAACTAGAAACACTGCTTGTACATTATTTCTATTTCTATGTCAACTGCTGGGAACAGCAGCAATTACTTGATAGGTTAAAAATCCCACAATTTTGCGTTTTTAAACCGATAACAAATTTAAATATTTCATTCTTAAAGTTTTCTTAAACATTATTGGTGTCAATTTATTAAATGCCTTGTGCGTAAAAATAATCAAACGAGGGCTATAAATAAAGATCTAATTAATGCAAACTATTAAAAGAAACTACTTGACTCGCCCGGCGTCGCCCGAGTTCGCATTTTTAACCTTAAATATACTTAAAGTGAGTGTTGAATGATTTTATAATTTTAGGAAAAAATCTTTCGAAGCGATTTAATTTTGGGAGCATCACCATCATCTTCAGCACATACCCTCGACTTATCTTATCTCATTACCGCTTTATTTCGATAAATCATAGATTTTCCAATTCCGATTAATCATTGCCGTTTTATTTCGATATTGTTGAAAAGTATTGGTTTCTATGCAAAAATTATTCAATTTTATTGTTGTATCCGACACCAACGCCAATTTTCGATATTGAAGGCAGAGGTGCCAATCTCTCACTAATCTTCCGAAATATGGGGGTTAATTTAACCCAGGTTCCAGAATTTGTTTAAAGAAATTAAATTGTGTAAATCTGAAAAAAAAAAAAAAAAAAAAAAAAAAAAAAAAAAAAAAAACATTGATAAATTGGGTTAAATTAATCCACATTCATCGCTACCATGTCAAACTATCGAATATGAAAAAAAGCATTTTTCATGACTTTTAAAAATGGGCCAATTATCACCATTTAATTTTAGTAGAATTCTTCGTGTAGTAAAAATACCAATAAAACTTCTGTGAAGAACAGGTTTTTGTCTGTTTGTCAGTTTGTATCTTTACAAATGCCGTATTCATACCAGAAATTTTGTGTGTGTGTGTGTGTTTTTTTTTTTTTTTACTTTAATTAATCACGAAATTTTTGTCATAAAATAAAGGAAAAATTTATATTTTAATTTTCCGGTATGGATTTAAAATTTCTGAATAAAAAAGGAGGCCAAACTAGCATTCCTGCTGAAGAATACTATTAAAGTTTAGTGGTGACAACCGGCGCATTTTTAAAAGTAATGAAAAATTCATTTTTTCACATTCGATAGTTTGACATGGTAATAGCGACGATATTACGGACGATTAGTGGAAGAGTGGCATCTCTGTGAAGGAGTATCGAAAGCGTTAAGAATGTCTTATGTAATTTTTATTTAAATCTAAAATACAGCAGTTAACACATTGCAGGTTGTCTTTATTCCACAATTGTCCGAATGTCGAATTTTATTTGCTCCTCCCCAAATACCACCTTGATATGATTGTTTTGCATTTTTGCATGAATATATTTATGTGTGGTACCAACCACACAATTTCGACATTCATATATACTAGTAAATCTACAGATCAGGAGCCCCAACGTCAGCTCTGAAAATCATTGTTTTTTAATATCACTTTTCATATTTAGCATCTTACAATCCGCAATTTAATTTTTTATATTATATACATAGTATTTATAGACATATAAAACATTTTGAAGGTTTTCAAAAATTAGAAGCGTTAAATTAAATACGGTTTATGCAATGATATTCTGAAATTCTTATGAACTTATTCATGAAGTTTTTTGGATAAAAAGTAAATTTCTTCAGGGGAGCTTTGCCCCCCTGAACCTCCCGTAATCTTGTTACATTTATATTCGTGATTTCCTATTGATTGTATGAATGATTATAGTATATATTGGATTTCGTTTTATACTGTGGTTTTATTAGGATAAGCCACAGTTTGGAAAATAATTTCATGTTATCCTAATACCCAAACAGCAATATTTACTTACCTTCCAACCACGAAACACTTGCATCTGATGGATAAGTTGAATAATATCTCTTGTACAAAATCAACTTATGGAAATGCAAACTGAATCTACTATATTTCACTTATATCTAGTTTAGAAATCTAGTGTAATTATAATTTTTGTTTCGGAAAAACAGTTTTGATGGTCATTCTATAATATTTAGATGTAAGATCTTATCTAAGCACATCCTGATCTACTCGATGGCAATAGCATACTAAAATCCCCAGCCGCCTCCCCCCCAAAAAAAGAAAATATTATTAGTCATATTTGGAAACTTTTAAACCTATTGTGTAATCATTCATAATCGTGTCTACTGCCAATTCACTAAATAGCAAACGTGATTTGGCGCTATGAATTGTTTTTTTGTGATAGCTTTTTATGATCTCAGTTTCCAGTAATTGTGCTATTTCAGGATGTATGGATGCGTTTTACTAAGCTAATTTCTTTAGATTAACCATCTCGTTGAACGAGAGATTTTATCCTATTTTTAAAATAATACTAATTTTCAACCACGAAAAAATCCACATCTCTTCCAGAAAATGAATAATATCTCATGTAAAAATGTTTCGGAAAACATTCTACAGTAGTTAAAAGGTAACTTGTATCAAAATAAATTCTCATTTATTTCAATAAAATACAAAAATCAACCGAAAATATTTTATTTTGCGAATACAATATTGCAGCAAAATAGTCTGAGTTATTTGAATTTTATTATTTAGATATTCTTTGAAATATATATGTTAGGTTATGGTTAAATTAAAGAGGAAAAAGAAATAAATGCATTTTAAAATTTGCAAAAAAAATGATAAAATAAAATGTATTATATTATTAAAACAGATGTATAAAATTGCACCAAAAATTATACACCTAATTTGAAAAATCTGACAAATGTATTAATAAAATTTCAAATTAATTAAAAAAATTTAAGACCTGACTTGATAAATTTTAGCCTTCATAACTTACCGTTTAAATACATTAATCAAATGCGCCATTTTTTTTTTCAACGAATGGGAAATTTCATAATCGTCTGAATTCCTACAGGAAAACATTATGACCTAAAAAGAAATGTTCTATATTTTCCGAACGAATGAACCAAATGTAACTAAAAACTATACAGCAAATTCTGGGTACCTCACCAACATACCTACCAAAAATCAACCTAATCGGATAATTTTTGCGGAGTTATCGCGGAACAGACAGACAGACAGACAGACGGACAGACAGACAGAAACCAAAAACTTTTCGGGTCTTCACAGTGAGCCTCAATTGACGTTTCGGCAATTATTCGAGCAAATATGGGGATTTTTTGACAAAACAATGGTTGCTACCGTATAAATATAAAATATGATTTAATTTTTAATTTTTATTATCATTATTTCACATAGTTTGTTTTACCAGAAAATTATACAAAAATTACCTGTTGTCCGTCTTTAACACTAGAACGGCAGAGAATCTTATCTACTGGAACGGCAGATAGGGGTCATTTTGTCCCCTAGATGAAACTACTGAAATAACAACCATAAAACAATTTTAAATGTCATACATCGGAAAAATATGTAATTTACGTGTATTTCATCATTTATATTAAATTTATATTTAATTTGAAGACGGCTAGACAAATCGAAGTCGTAAATGTTTGTTAAAGCGTTCAAAAAGATGTTATTTTAACACCTCAGCTTTCTAAAAGATAATGCGGACGCCAATTAATAACTTAAAGCATACAGAAAGAAGTCAATTAACCTCTTAAGCTTTCAAAATACTCATAATTTATTCAACGTTAAAAATTTCTACCTTAATTCCATAAAATATTTTAAACAGTAGTAAACAATTTTCTAATTCACGTTACATATTACAAAAAATGCATCACGAGAAAAAAAGATGAGAGGATACAAAAAAGGAAATAAATAAAACATGGACAATAGGTTTAACATCCTCCCACCTTTTGATTATGTCGTATAATCAAAACTTCACATTAAATAAATACATTTACATGAACATTATAAATCAAGTCTCTCTGGCATTTTTATCATTCTACCAGATCTAGTCTTTTTAACTTGAGATTCGTTCTTTGAAGGCTCAACCTGAGTTTCATTCAAAGTTGGTTTAGGAAAATTAATTTTTGTACAGTCACTCGATGTCGATGACACTTATAGAAGATAAATTCTTTGAACAGGCCGAAGTATCTGCGAATGAGATGTTTGTAACTTTACAAGGCGAACTTTTCCATCTTTGCCAGGAATGAGCTCTGTAACAAGTCCTAATGGCCAGTTAATTCTTTTCTTGTTATCTGCTCCCACCAAGACTATATCTCCTACAGCCACTGAACGTTGGAATCGTCTCCCGATCGGCCGTTGGATAAGTAGACCTAAATATTCTGATCTAAATCGATTTCTTAGATCCTTTTGCAGTTCTTGCCTATATTTAAGTCTTCTAGTGAGAGAGTTTTCCTCGATTGCATCAACGTCTGGTAAATCATACTCATGAATGTCTTTCAAAAACATGTCTGGAGATATGGGTTTGATAGATTCTTTTTCTGACATGTAAGTTAGTGGTCGAGAATTTATAATACTTTCACAATCAACCAATACAGTTATCATCTCTTCATAGTTCAAACAGGCTTGTCCTAAGACTCTTTTTAATAGATCTTTCATCACTCTGATCAGTCTCTTCCACCATCCGCCCCACCATGCAGCAGTCGGTGGGTTGAATTTCCATTCAATTGAATTGGTTGCGCCATACTTCACTATGCGACTCCAATTCAATCTTTTCAAAAAATTAGCTGCACCAATAAAATTCGGACCATTGTCGCAATATATAATAGAACATCTTCCTCTTCGTGATACAAATCTTCTTAAAGCCATCAAAAAAGCCTCTGTAGATGCTGAAGTAACAAGTTCAAAATGTACAGCTCTGTAGATAGCGCATGTAAATATGATAACCCAACTCTTTTGATTATTTTTAAGAAATAGAGGGCCAGCCATATCAAGACCGATAATTTGAAATACTGCTGCATCTTTTACTCGATTTTCTGGTAGAGAAACAGGAGAAGATTCTAAATTCTTAGAATTAAATCTTTTACAAATGGTGCATTTGGATAAAACAGAAGTCGCAGTTCTTCTTCCATTCAGAATCCAGTATTTTTCTCTGAGCAAATTTAAAAGAATCTGAGGACCTGGCATGACAATTTTTGAGGTGAAAATGTAAAATTAATCGCTTGGTAACTTCATGATTTGAAGAAAGAACCATAGGTGTGAGGAAATCCATATTGTCTTGTCTATACATAATTTTAGTCTTTACACGTATTATTTCTTGTTGATCTTTAAACGTCTCAAGATTTTTCAATCTCTCATCACTTTCATGGGAAAAACATTCCTGTTGTATCATACAAATTATCTTCGTTTCTGCTTTCTTAAATTCATGACTTGTCAATTCTCCTCTAATTTGTTCTTTTGGATTAGAAGAATTATGTCTGAAACGTATTATCCAACCAACAAGACGCATGATTTTTTCATAACTGGAAAAATACCGGTAGTAACAGGTTTTCTCTGTACTTTCATCAACATTAACCAGTAATTTTGTAGACTTCAATTTCTCTTTTTCCATTTCTTCTTCATTTATGTTTTGACATGTGAAATTCATATATTTATAATATTCTTCAGGATTTCGAAGCCAAGATGGACCCTCCCACCATTTGAGAGATACCAGCTTCTTTGCTTTACAGCCTCTAGATGGCAGATCTGCTGGATTCATTTCACCAGGTATATGTTTCCATAAAACAGGATCACTCAAATTTTTGATTTCTTGAACTCTGTTTCTAACAAACACAGACCAGTTCTCTTTTCTGGATATCCATGCAAGAACCGTCGTGGAATCGCTCCAAAAATATTTTCCCATATCTTCCCAGCCCAATGCGTCAATTACTGATTTAGCCAATCTGGCACCAATCAAAGCAGCTAAAAGTTTCATTCTAGGTATGGTTGCGCATTTTAAAGGACCTATGCGGGATTTCGAAGCAAGAAGTTATAATTCAACATGGTCTTTACTTGCTATCCTCAAAAATATAACAGCAGCATACGCATATTGACTTGCATCACAAAATGTGCGAAGAGTACAATCTTTTACATTATCTGGGGTGAACTGAATGTATCTTGGAATATGAATTTCTTGTAAAATGTTCAATTCACGAAACCATTCAATAAATTCATATTTTAGCTCACTTGGAATTTCTTCATCCCAGGCAATACCTTCTTTCCATGTTTTCTGTAACATCATCTTGGGACAAATCATAACAGGAGACGTAAAACCAATAGAATCAAAAACTTTATGTGCAACTGATAGCATGATTCGTTTAGTTATTTTTTCTAAATTTATATCTTTCGTCCAGCTTACATTAACCTTCAAAACGTCTATAAATCTGTTCCATTGTAATCCTAGTACAGCAGTTTCTTCGCAATTTCCGCTATTTTTTCTTTCTTCTGTATGTTCCCATCCTCTCAAATCAAATCCACCTTTAGCCATAAGACACTTAGAATCAGCAATAAACTTTTCTAATTCCTTTTGCGTATGGACACTAGCAACGACATTGTCAACATAAAAGCTTCTCAGCAATTGCTCTTTAAGATGCGGATCGTATTCTTCATCGTTTTTTATGTGATATTCTATGACGGAAGCAAGAAGAAACGGTGAACTTTTGACTCCAAACACGACTCTAGCATGCCGAAACATTTTAATATTTCTCTCTTCTGGATCGTTCCACCACAAGAAACGCAAAAAGTCCCGATCTTCTTTCCGTACAGCGATTTGTAAAAATGCTTTCCTGATATCAGCTACAACGCCAAATTTCTTTTCTCTAAAACGTAAGAGAATGTCAGGAATAAATTCAATGAGATTTGGTCCAGAATGTAAACACTGATTCAGAGATGGATGGTTCTGTATTCTAGCTGATGCGTCGAACACTGGACGAATGGGAGTTGTACTGCTTTCTTTTATTACTGGTCGATGAGGCAAATAGTTTCCGTAAAGATTCATTTCTGACTCGGGAATTTCCTCAATAAATTTATCATCAAGCCAGCCTAAAAGCACTTGTTCATATTTTTGATAAAGGTTATTGGTAAGCAACTTGTTTGTAACATTAATTAATCTTTTCTTGGCTAAACTGAAATTATCGGGTAAAGGTGGTGTATCTTCCACCCATGGCAAAGAAATTTCGTAACGATTATCTTCATTCATATTTACTGTCTGTAAAAAATGCTCCTTTACCTGACGATCAATCTCCATTTTAGATTGTTTTTCAATTGGATCATTTATTCCAAGTAAATCTAGTTTCCATAAATCGCTAATTTCTGCTTCATTCACGAACATAGATGTAACTGTTAAAGCTAAGTTTTCTTTAGATACGTTATCTTGAGGCACTTTTCCCATTAAGGTCCATCCTAAATGTGTTTCCAGTGCTACTAGTCCAGACGACAACATTTCTCTACGACCTGCCAGTAATTTTCCAATTACATCGGCTCCAATCAATACTTGAATAGATTCAGGAGTCTCACCAATATCCGTCAGAGTGATGCCTTTTTCCGATAATTCTTTATACCAGGATCCTTTCCCTACAGGCATAATATTTTCGCAGATAATGTTTTGGTCCAAAACCTCAAAATTGCATTTAAAATTTTCTTTCAAATCGCTTAATCTTATCTTGTAGTAGTTATGATTATATTCCTTTGTTATGACTCCGCCAAAAAGGGAATGTGCGATTTTTTCTTCTCGAAGAGGTAAATACTTCATTTCTTCGGCTAAATGTTTTAAAATATACGATCTCTGTGAACCTGAGTCTAAAATCAGTCGAACAACTTTCTTTTTGTTATCTGAAGTGATTTTTGCTTTGAGTGTCTGAAGAAAGACCTTGGGATTTCTACTGACATTGGCCATATTTACTTCATTTCCTCTACTGACATTAGCCGTATTTACTTCATTTCTAGACGATTTTTCTTCCCCTTTCCTTTCATTTAATTTGTTTTTATCGAGCATTTGACACATCACAGATGCATGTTTTTTATCACAAAAGAAACACTTCAGGATAGCTTTACATTGTTTCGTTGTGTGGCCTGACGCCAAACATAAAAAACACCTTTTGTCTTTCAATATATTCTGCTTCTCACTAAAACTCATCTTCCGTGCTGAGAAACATTCTGAACTCAGATGTCTTCCGTTACAAAAAACGCAAATTTTCCTTAAGTCTTGCTTTGAAGAAGTTGTTAATAAAGTAGTAGCAGTTGTTAAATGTTTAGAAACATCGGTGTAACCTTTCCTTTTTCTAAAGTGTCTATCATCATCTTTTTTCGCGAAGCCAAAACCTGCTACTGCCAAATTTATTCTTTCATCGCCTTCAACTTCACTTTTGATAAACTTCATTAAATTATCAAGGCGTTCTTTCGGATCGAAAATAGCAGAAGACGTATAGGTTCTGTTCCACGCTTTTAAAAATTCCGCAGTAAAACAAGATTCTACCATTGGATATAATATTGATGCGCATTTATCTGCTGTGACTCCTAATGTCTCAAGAGCTCTTAAATACGATTCAAGTTTATCATATAAGGATGTAAGAGAAAACTTTTCTTTTGACTGTACTGATATTATTAATTTCAATAATTCTCTAACATATACTTCAACTAAAAGATCTTCCCGACCAAAACGAGCCTGAAGACTCTCTATAGCTTTGGCATAGTTAGCGCCAGTTGGCGGAAAACTATCTACAACTTCTCTCGCTCTAGATCCAGCTACTGTTGCTTGAATCAAATACTGGAATTTATTTTCGGGCACAATATTCTCATCCGTATGAATCTGTTCAAATTGACTCCAGAATGGTAGCCACTCTTTTAAATCTCCATCAAATTGACGAAATTCTAACCTAGGTAACGTAAATTTTCGTTTAGAATCATTAGTTTCATTAACAGTTGAAATGTACTCACCTTGAATTTGACCTTGTGACTGGATTTTTGTTAATTCCAATTGATGGTCTAATTCCAATTTTTTCAACTGTATTTCTTGATCCAACTTATCTTTCTCCTTTTCTAATTGTAGCTTCTTTTCAATCTCTAACTTCTTCTCAGCATCTTTTTCTTTTCGTTCAGCAATGGCTGTTGATAAAATTTCTTGTAAAAATCAGGATCCTGTTTATATTCCTTACTATTCAAAATTATTTCTTTTAGGGTTCCAATCGTATAATCTTGCGGAATTGTTTCACCAAGTTCTTCTACTACAAACTTTAAATCGGCTTTTTTAAAACCTTTTACGGCTTGAAACATCTTGCTTCAATAAATCTTAGTCCTGTCGCGGACACGCCAAAATGTTAGTTAAAGCGTTCAAAAAGATGTTATTTTAACACCTCAGCTTTCTAAAAGATAATGCGGACGCCAATTAATAACTTAAAGCATACAGAAAGAAGTCAATTAACCACTTAAGCTTTCAAAATACTCATAATTTATTCAGCAGTAGAAATTTCTACCTTAATTCCATAAAATATTTTAAACAGTAGTAAACAATTTTCTAATTCACGTTACATATTACAAAAAATGCATCACGAGAAAAAAAGATGAGAGGATACAAAAAAGGAAATAAATAAAACATGGACAATAGGTTTAACAGTAAACACTTTTCAACTATGTTGGAAAGTGTTAAAAAAGGGGGCATTCTGATAATTATGATTTAGAAATGTAGAAACTGAGTTGAAATCAGACTAAGTAAATCTTAAATTAGTCTCCGCATAGATTAACTCTTTGTGACTCAAGAACACCCATTTGAAAAATATTTACTCAAATGGTAGAATAAACCATTTTAATCAAATAATAATAATAAAAAATAGAACATAAAATTAAAAAATTAAACACTAAAAGGTACTTTTTTTCACATCTGCAATGAACAGAAAATTACATACTTCTCATAAATATTATGAATTTTCTAATACAAAATTGCAAAGTATACTAACTTAACTTTTTAACAAATCAACTTTTGGACGTCTCCAGCATTTTTAATTTGACAAAATTTACAAAAATCATTTTTGCAATAACGCTGTAAAACTGCTCAAAAGATTAATAAAACTTTATCAAGAAAAATTATCTCAGTATCGCCGTGAGAATTCTATGATGAAAAATTTATATTAACTGCTGTGCTAGAACGATAGCATCAATATATAAAACTGTCTTTTAAAACCTACATTATAAGTAACATTGACTTTTGATTATTTTGCAGATAGGCAATGCGGTGATACAAAGCGTTAAAGTAGCTTCTGAAATTAGAACTGTTTAGTCTTTCAAAATATTTTAGTTTAGTAAAAATATAATTATTATCAACGAAAAGTTGTTTTGTTTACATGTAATTTAAAACCTTTTGGGATACTCTTATTTGCGTAATTATAATATCCAAATAAATAAAAATAAACGATTTATGTAAGCAATTTTTTTTTATTACGAGACGTTTCATGAATAATTAATATTAATTTTAATTTCATGAAACTATTCACATAAAGCAGAAAAAAAGGACGGAAAATCTCAACAGATTTCATTTTTGTTCTCTTACGTCAGGGATCAAAACATATGCAAGTTACATTAATCTATGTTAAATCATATGTATTCAGTCCAAAATTAATAGAGATCAGGGACTGCTAAAATTTCAATCCTTCAAAAATAGGAAGTTATTTTAAAATCACAAATTCTAGTTAATTTATAATTGTTTTTTCTCAGCTCAAGAGCAGATTTTTTGTGAGTACTTATAAATATTTAAGTTATTTATTAACCCACTTTAATAGCGGCGTAATTTAACAACATTTAATTTTTTATACCAGTTATTACATATACCATGTATTGCCTTATTTAATAAAAGATTTCTACGATTAAACAACGAGTCAAAGATTACGACTAAAATTATCTCTAAATGACACTGCAAAGGATGTGAAACTTTTCACTTTTCTAAACAGAGTACAACTAAAAGAGTGGTAAATGTGTCCATTCGGGATAGAACCCGAATACCTTGGTTTAACGCACTAAGTGCTTTACCATTTAAGCAAAGAGAAAAGAAATTTTTATATCATTTGTAGTGTCATTTTAAGATTTATGGCATATTTTCAATCCTGCTGAAAATTTAATTGAAAATTAAAAATATTCTTGTACTAAAAATAGAAAAACGTACACACCATATATGGAACGTATAATTGACACCCGCCCAGAAGGGGTTAAGCAATATATGTTATGGTGATAAAGCTCTGATATTTGAAGAAATTGGTAAAATTCGTGTGTCGGTGTGGTTTGTTCGAATCGCCGCACGGTCCAAATTCCATTTTGTTTTAAAAGGGATTCAGAAAAACAGGCGCATAAGTACTATTATGAGAATATTCTAATGCAATGTATAATTTAACCAACCACTTGAAGGGCGGTAGTATATTTTTGTACCACTTAATTTTAATTCCCAAATGTCACAACGGTACCAGAATTATGGGAAAAATGTTTTACTATACAGGTGCAGAAACTTTTACAGAGGTGCCAACCTCTCATTAATATTCCGTAATATGTGGATTAATTTGACCCAGGTTCAACACGTTTCGCACCAGAAAGTCTTTTAAGAAATTAAATCTAATGAATTAAACGTAGAAATCTAAAATTAAAAAAATAAAGATTCTTCCAATAATTTTTCTGGTTTTAACCCTTTAACGGATAAAGCACTTCAATTGCTAAAATGCTGAAATAAATTATTGGCACCGGAAATTATGAACAAATTTATTTGTATATAATAAAAAAAAAGCGATATTTCACTTACGTAATAAATGGAAAACATTTCTATTAAAATTCTGCTGTTATTGTTGAATTTCATAATTAAAATTTTGTGGTTTCGTAGGGAAACCAATGTCAGTTAAAGAGTTAAGCGTTATTAAACTGGGTCAGATTAAACCGCATATTACGGAATATTAATGAGAGGTTGGCACCTCTGCTTTTACTTAATTTCCAATATATTTGTTCGTAAATTCCGGTGCCAGTCAATAATTTCGACATTTTAGGAAGTAATATTAGGTCTCCGCTGCAAGCGTTAACACTTCTATTACAATTGTGATCTTTGTAGGTGCGTTCGTAATTAGAGAAATACATAGAACCTGCAGTCGTCGTCTGGTCTGTCCATCTGTCCGCATATAACAACGCAAAAACTACCCAACAGAATGGTTTGAAATTTAATATATATAATCGAATCAGAATTTTGTCGAGTCATTTCAAATTTTATGAAAATCGAATCAAAACTTAAAAAGATATTAATAAAAGTTTTCTTTATTTTATTAAATCCTATCATATCTAATTCATTCATTGACATTCCATGATAGGTAATGATTCTAGGTTGCCATTGTGATTACGTCCTATTTAAGATGGAGTCCTATTATTTCCGTATTACTTAATTTAAAAATCGAATTTGTACACTAAAATTGTTAATTACAGCAATAATATAATCTACCGACAGTTTTATGGATAGATTTTTCCGTAGAATTAGATATTAAATGAAAAAAAGAGTCTAAATATGGATATCAAGTTCTGAAATTTTCAAAGCTAAGCTTAAGTTTCCCATTGGATAAAAGATAAAATGTTGCCAACTTAAACTGTACTTATTTTATTACTGAAATTAATCATATCATAATAACAGATGATATAATTCATTTTTTCAGTGAAATAATAACGATGATTTTTTTTACATTGTCTTGTATTGGATATTTGCGCTTAGTATAAATTTAATATAACATAATTATAATTAATTGTTTGAAAAAGTGTATTGAAACTTAATTTCATAAAATAAAATTAATGTCTTTAATATGAAAATCTGCACATATTTTTTTTTTTTTTTGTATTCATAAGAGAGCAACAGCTGTTGCACCAAGATCTGAATATTTATAAAACTAGTTATTGTACGAACGCACCTCTTTTGTCACATTTCACGTCCACTTTCCAACTTTCAAGGATAACCCATAAACATCTCTTACTTCGGGAGGATGCGCCCATGTGTCCACATTGTCATTTTGATTGCCTGACCATTTTTCATATTTTAACTGACTGCCCGGGCCTTCGGCACTTGTATAGAATTTATTTTAATTCATCTTCACCAATCTTGACAAACCTCATTGGGGAAACACCTCATGGGGCACTCTTTCATTTTTTAAAACATTCTGGTTTTTATTTTGAAATATAGTTTTTATATATTTTATGTTTTAGCTATACCAATGTTAATGTATACTTGTTTAACTTGACATCTGGATGGGGTACCCCATCCAGATATATTTCTCCAGATAGTATTTCTTAGTATATTACTTTTTTAAGAACTAATAATATTTGTTTTAAACATTGACTATATCTGGATGGGTGACCCCATCCGGATGTTTTGCTCATTATCCTTTGTTCTTTTTTGGTTTTGTTGTGAATCTCTTAAATTATTAGTTTTTTCTTAACTTTTACTTTGGCGCAGCTTGTCCCCAATGGGACCTTGCGCCATTAAAAATTATACAACCAACCAACCACTTTCCAACTTTTTTTTTTACCTTTATTCAGTTTTCAATTTGTCACATTTCACGTCCACTTTCCAACTTTTTTTTTACCTTTATTCAGTTTTTAATTCTTTTTTCGAACCAAAAAACAAATAAATTAAATGTAATAGAATCCTCAAACACAGATTATAAAGCATATCAATTACATTTCTGGAAAAAATCCTTAAGTATCCAATAACGTTTGATAATTTTTCCGGTCATCGTACTAGGAATGTTAACATGGTATTCATTTTGCATTAAACACAATATGAAAGTATTTCTTTTCTTTGACAGATTTCAGTTTAGAGTTAATTTTTGGTATTTTATGATTCATATGATTTTAGAGTTGATTTCCCATAGTCATGTCTCATAGTCAAATGGTCTATTTAAGCAAGTGTAATTTGGAATAATATATTTATTGTCTTTAATGGTATTAAGATTCCATTTAAAGGTCATTGGAGGTCATTAAAGGTCATGGCGGTCGCTTGGTAGTGGGCCCCTTTACAGAAGATTAAACGAATATTAAACAAAAGCAAAAATATATTTTTTTCGTTAATTTGGTCTAGCCCAGAGTGGTCAATGACATGTCAAATTAAGCAACTCTATCACTTTCTCCTGAATTACTGTACATTATTGTAACAAAAAAAATGTCTGTGATATAGTTATTTTAAAAAATCTTGCTTGAAAACTATATAAAAAGGTCTTGAAAATCATTTAAATGATCTACAGGTTTCAAGCTACATTCATTTAAATATACATTTTTCCCTTAACGATGATGGCAAAATTTATATTATGTACTGATTAGAAGTGATAAAAGCGAAAGCATAAGTACATGTCTCTGTGACTAGCTTTTTGAAATCAGTGTGACGTGATACTTTTAAAATACGTGTATAATATTAAGTGAGCAACTTCAATGACGTTTTAAAGTCCGTATTGAACTAAATGGGTCTTTCACGCTAAAAGAAAGTGTGAAACATGAACAACATTGCTATAAATCATTATATGTTAACTAGATAAATTTCAGCAGTATATTAATTTTTACAATGTATTTTTTGTATTTTTTTAGATAAAAGTCATGATTTTTTTTTTGCCAAAATTGATAATATGTCCAATATAATAGATGGCAAGACTTATTTTATATATAGTTAATTCTGTTTGGAACCAATGCACGAGTTAAAAATAAATGACCAACGTAAAATAGCAAAAATAAAAATATATAAAATGGCAAACAGCTATTTCGGAGCCCCTAAAGCTCCATCATCAGTGCCAAATTTAAAAGATTAAAAACCGATACAAAAGTTTAAGCCATGTAAATATGCTTGGGTCTCCCGCACGCGACTAAGATTGAATTGCGGCGAGTTTTTCAAAAACAACAACGGAGTAAGGAAACACATATGACGCAAGAAACCAATAGAAGCGCCCGGCAAGACTGGACGGGTTTAAGTACGGAGGAGAAAAAGGAGGGGGGACGAAGAGAATGAATTAAATGAAAGGTAGCCAGACATTTGAAAAATTTGGTGTACTGGACATATCATTAACTAAGTTGCCCGAATTCTTCCATACATGATAAGCTTACCAAAAATCAAGGTTGTAAATAGATGAGCATTTCTGAATTATTGAACTCTCTGAAAAATTAAAACTGTGATTGTCAGACCAACAATGTTTAGCAATCGCAAATTATTTAGCGTCACAATTTTTAACGTAGTTTTTATGTTCCCCCAAGCGGACCTTAAGGGGTCGCTTAGTTGACCTATGTACATTGTATCAAACTCGCAAGATATCTTATAAATTCCCCAATGTAAAAATCTGTCAATTGGATGTTTGGGATCTGTAAATTTGATTTTGTTAAATGGTGCATAAATTATTTTAAAATCGATTTTTTTCAAAATTCTAGGTATTCCATGGTTTATTTTCGCAAAATATGGAAGTATAATTGAATTTTCATTGCGAACATTGTTAACGTTGGAATGTATACGTTTAATTATTAATTTATTATGAATTGAATCAACGATTACAACAGGTTAACCCGGTCAATGGCTATTGATTTAATGTTGTCTAACTCTGATTTGAGTAAACTCCCAAATTAACAAACTGGTTCTCCGAGACTGACCGGGCGCTTCTATTGGTCTCCTGCATCAAAAGGGTTTCCTGACTCCGCTGTTGTTTTTGAAAAACTCACCGCCATTCAACTTGTTCGCGTGCGGATGACGCAAGCATATTTACATGGCTTAAACTTTTGAATCGGTTTTTACTGCTTTAAATTTGGCACTGATGATGGAGCTTTAGGGGCTCCGGAACAGCTGTTTGCCATTTTATACATTTTTATTTGTGCTATTTTACGCTGTTCATTTATTTTTAATATAACGGCACAAAGTTAAATCCACCTATTTTAAATAATGCGCTAGTGTTTATTTGTTTTAAAATATTAATAATATTTACATTGTGGTTTGTTGAAGTGAAAATACGATATGATTTACTGACTTCTTTGGGCTAATATACTGCTGTAAAAGAAATGTAGGACTGTAATATACGAATATTTTCTTATTGAAGATGTCAATATACGTAACTGACCTTCACAAAAGGGCTATGAAAGCATCTCTACGCTTTAACCCTTTCAGGCATAGTGATCCCACTCCGGGCACACATAATTTTAATTCCGAATTTGCAAATGGCACCAAGAATATTTTAATAAAATTTTGTTTCTATAATGAAAGATTAAAATAAGGAGTTTATGTTTTCTAAAAATGTCGTTTGTATATTCCGGTGTCAGTCAGCAGTTTCTCATTTTACGAACAGACTTTGTCTGTGCCGGAAAGGGTTCCTGTCAAAAGGTTAATTATCGTTTCTTAATTACATGTCGGATTAACTTCTAAAGTTAAGAAAAGCACAGTGTCTTTCTAGGGTCCTCTTTCACCCTGGAAAAGCTTTCTTTATTCGACGTACATGGAAAGCCATCAATGCTGCAAATATTCCCGTTGTATAGCTTAGCCGAATTTATTTACATTTCACTAAGCAGTGTTTAATTTCTTCCCTGTACATACTATAGATAAAGTACATTTGTTGTATATATAGATTTTGAATCTTCACTTACCCGAGTGATTTCTTACCACACAGAAGAAAACCATATGAATGGTTAAAAGGTTATTGACCATATTCAGATTTCCGGGTTACATAAATTGCCTGCAGTAGAGTGGATTTTTACTTTCATTAAATAAAATTTTCCCTCCAAAACATTCTAAAAAGGAATGCAATAAAATTAAAATGTGAATTACAGTATCTATTCTAGAATAATTTTGGGACACATTTTAAGATTTTAGGAGAAGCCTTCACGTTCATTTTAGGTAATCAGTATCATGTAAATGTTCAAATAATTTCTTAGTTGTATCCGCAACTTATTACAACTTATTATTGACCCCTTTTTAGGTAATCAGTATCATGTAATTGTTCAAATATCACTTAGTTTTATCCGCCAACAATTACCCTTATAACTTACCACTAAAACATATCACTAAATTGAAGATAAATTTTCCCTTTTTGCCTTTTTAAATCGCAGATTTCGGCAATTAAATAAAACAGAATTTTCTAATAATTTAAATGATTAAAAAAGGGGGTAAATGGTGGCCGCTGCGCATAGTAATTCATTTGACTAAAATCTAAAATATCCTGTAATATCTGCTTCTATTAGGAATGAAACTGAAGATAATAATAACACAGCCATGCAATAATTTTTCATATTTCAGCTGTATTTCACTTATTTCTATTTTTCTCTCAGTTAAACAAATGCCGATCATTTTCCTCTATCACGTAAGGTGTTTTTACAAATTGAGTCTGAATAACCAAAATAATAACATAAAAGATTTTAGAGTAAAAAAAATAGCGGAAAGACGTTTAACCCCTTAATTCTCGCTCCCGTCAATATCACGGGCTAAGGTGTTGTTCGTTATTTCTCGTGCCCGTCATATTTCCGGGTTCAAGATTTAACTGCTGGAAAAAACTAGTGAAACCAGAAAAATTTAACCCCTTAATTCTCGCGCCCGTGATTTTCACGGGCAGTGTAGACTACTTTTTTTTAAATTTTGATTGTTTGACTCCCACCAGTTTTTTTTAATAGTGCAATTGGCTTTATTTTCGCATCATTTTATCTGCCATAAACTACGGTGAATATTTCTACATCAAAAAAGGGGTGAGAATCAAATAATCTGAATTATAAAAAAAAGTAGCTTACACTTATCGGGTGGGGGGGGGGGGGGTGCTTAAGGTTTTAAGACACAGAATTCTCGCATGATGGCTTTTCTACAAATGTGAATTTTTTCTATAACATATTGTTCTTTTGCCTTTAAAAAAAACTAATTGCATATTTTATATAGACATCTTATAATTATTCAATTTCTGTAAAAAAAAGGTACTTTTTTGATGTTTTTTTCAAATATTAAACGACCCTTAAGGGGTTAAAAAACTGTATCTTATATTTTACTAATTCGTTACGTTTATCATAGTTGCCTTATACGATTTAGAAAATCTATGCTGGTACATTAAAATATTCACGATCGCGAACGTGATTTTTTTAAAACTAAATATCATTGACTAAGGGTCCATATTTAGACCTTATTTAAAACTTCTGTTGTAAATAAGGCGAAAATTACTATTTGGAGATACTGGTTAAAGTTTCCACTGTGGTAATCAAACTCTATGAATGAGGACCATTTTAAATATACGTTATACGTTTTACGTAAGTTAACAGAAAACAACGCTTTTACTATACCATCTCTAAAATCAAGCTACATTCTTCTAGCATGCCGAGTCTGTAAAGTTGCCGTTTTCGCCATTTTGTGTTTCATAAATTCACAATTCATACCAAAAAATGTGCCCTGAGATACTATACTACGTTCTAGTTAAGTGGTGACTCTGATGGGGCCACTCCCAGTGTTTTTTTCTCAAGCAAGCATGGTACTAAATTTATATTGACCACAAACGGATGAAATGTTCAGTGAATACAAATGTATATATGAAAAAAAACATATACATAGGTGCCAACCTCTCATTAATATTCCGTAATATGCGGGTTAATTTGACCCAGGTTTAACACGTTTCGCACCAGACATTTTTTTAAGAAATGAAATTAAATAAATTCCACTTGGAAACCTGAAATTGAATAAATAAAGATTCATCCAATAATTTTTCTGGTTTGAAGCGTTGTTAGAATGGGTCAAATTAACCCACATATTACGGAATATTAATGAGAGGTTGGCACCTATGCATATACTGTTGGAATGTCACATTCACCTTGAAAATATATCCAAATAAAATGAGAGAAAATTTGCTAAAAAGGTGTATTTAATGCCACAGACATAAAAAAGATGTCACAAATATAAAAGATGTTGTTACATGTTACATAATAAATCAGTTTTTAAAAACTTAAAAACTTCCGAAATTTCGCGCCAAGCGCTTTCGATCAGACCTTGATCGTCATCAAGGTAGCTTTGATTGCGTACTGAAAATTCCTAATCGTACTCTGTCTTCAACTGGGCAACCAGTTGAAACTACTTTACGGTGGAGAGGTGAAAGGAGAGGGGAGGCAGTGTTCAGTGAACTCTGTACAGCCAAATCTGGACCTGTAACGTGGTAGTGCGATGCACTGATACTAAGCTACTGGGATTATTTTTTCTTCAGATAAATCTCTTGAAAATTTTGTAGAAACTGAATTAGAGTTGTCAGTTTGGTCTCAATTTTTATTCAGAAATACCGAATTCATACCACGAATTTCGAATTGTAATTTTCTCTTTTTATTAATGACGGACATTTCTTTAATACTTAATTAAAAATTCTTCTTTTAGAATTTTCCATATAGTATGGAATTTGTGTATACAATAGAGGTCTAAAGTGTAACCCTACCCGGAATATAGTTTTTGTTGTAAATGTTGTAGAAACCTTGCGTGAGAATGTTTCATCAAAGTTATTCAAAATATATATAATATATTGAAATATTGAAAAAATATTGTAAAAAAGGATATTCAAAAAAAGGAACCAGTGAAAAACCATCTGCTGATATGGCAAATATACGACCGTAACTTCTCTCACAGCTTTGCTCACATATTACCAATGATCTAGAAATGAACTAAAATTAATTGTTTGAGAAATAACCCTTAATAAAATATTATTTTAAGTTATGACTGAATGAACTTACGAAAGGTATAGACGTACACAGGTGAAAATATTTAAAATATTATATATATTTTTTAATTACTGAAATTAATGTAATTAAATTAAAATAACTTTTTAATTAAAGCAATGATTTCATTAACATATATTAACCCTCCAGTTGCCACATAAATTTCTACCGGAGGATTATTTCATTTTCAATTGTGTTTTTGCTATTTAGATTAAAAAATAAGCAAATATAAGCTATTTTTATGTGTTGATTTGTTTGTTAGAACAATCCCCACTGCAGTGAACAATGTTCAGTGGAGCGCTAAATCCTTTACAATTTTCATACACAAAGCATGTACAAATATTATACTAACGAAAAAAATGCGAAAAAAGTATGTCAGCACTCATGTTTTACTAATTATGGTAAACACAAAACTAAGTGTATGTAGAACTGTCGCAGCGTCTAACTGTCAAAACGGCACGTAGTTGTTTGAAAATTTATGAAAATCCTCTTTTGTTATAGAAATGAAATCCAATAAATTAAAAACAGAAACATGGAGTTAGCTGAGTAATGATAAATCAAATATATTTTGTGGTTTGACTTTTTTTTAAACTGGGTCAAAATAATCCACATTTCACGGAATAATATTTGGAGATTGGAAAGTATGAATACGGTGCAAAGCTACCGTACCAACGCCCCCTAGATAAGAAAGCCGTGACACGCGTCACGAAAACGTCATACCAAGCAGGCAAAACAAAGAAAAAAATTCGAACAACTTGCATGTTTCGATTTCATTGGCTCGTGGAATTAATAATTATTGTTTACGATTAATAGTTAATAATTCCACGAGTCATCGAAATCGAGACATGCAAGTTGTTCGAATTTTTTCTTTGTTTTGCCTGCTTGGTATGACGTTTTCGTCACGCGTGTCACGGCTTTCTTATCTAGGGGGCGTTGACCGTACCCGCCATTAAGGATTAATAAAAACACAGAAAAGAATATATCTTCTACCAGATAAAATATAGAGGTACGTTTAAAAAGTTTTTTTATATTTTAAGAATAACTGCGGATCTTTTAAAGAAAGCACAGTGAGTTCAAGGAAGGAGGCGATCATCAAGCATCGCTTTAAGTAATTTTTTTGTAGCGCTGTGTGACACGACCAATGCATATTCTCTGATGTCATATTATATTGTCGCGAGGCTAACGAAAAAGACACGCTACCGCGGTGCATTCCACTTATCTTTTTTATTTACAGACCGCTAGAGTGACGTGATGTTCTTTTCGTACATCTCCATTGGTGCATTCGAACATCACGTGACTCCCGCGGTCTGTAAAAAAGAATATGCGTAAAGCACCACGGTAGCCTTTCTTTTTCGTTAGCCTCGATACTGTCGTTTGTGTGAGTTTAAACATTTCTGGCACAGACAAATTCTGTTCGTAAAATGAGAAATTACTGACTGACACCGAAATTTACAAACGACTTATTTTAAAAATAGGAACTCCTTATTTTAAGCTTTCATTATAGAAACAAAATTTTACTAAAATATTCTTGGTGTCGTATGCAAGTTTGAAATTAAAATTAGGTGTGCCCGGAGTGGGACCACTGTGCCGGAAAGGGTTAAGGTGGTCATTACCAGAGTTTTGTAATTTTACTACTCATTGTCGGTCAGATTTCTGAACTGCTACTATTATTTCGAAATTGTATTTCTCCCCGTATTTAATCCGTCAAAAATATGTCATTAAAAATGGCAAAAATAATTATTTAAAACAAGTGGTTGCAATTTGGCTATATGAATATAAAAATTGTAACCCATGAAGAGACAGCCTGAGGGATACTTGAAAGACTTTTATGGACGTTCAGTTAGATAAACACAAGTATGCTCATGATTGGTCAATAATGCGTTAATAAAAAAAATTTTTGTGCCTTTTTAGGGCTAAGCAAATCAAAAAGGTTGAGAGCTACTGATATAAAGCAAAAAAAACAAATCTTAGGAATTTCTGTTATGCATTCGGTATTTCTGAATACACAATGTGGCCTAACATGCGATCCTTGTAGGGACATTTCGCAGGCCCCAATTAAGGAGATTTAAGAATATCCTTAGTTAGTAATGTTTAGCTTGATAAACATGAGTATAGTCTTGGCAGGCCAACATTGTATTAAGAAGAAGTTCTGAGTTCGTGTCAGTATTTCAAATGAATATACAGCACATTCCAGTTAATGGGACACATAGGTTCTGTATGACTTATCCATATAAAGCGGCTGATCCAATTATCAGTAATAAAATTTCATTATACTTTTCTGTTTTATTCTGGAAATTTATTTCGAATTAAACGGCTGTCCTAATTAAACAATGCCTTTAATAACCGGAATCTACTATCTATAATAATGATACATTTTTTATCAAAGTATTTATATTTATAGTAAGCTATTCGGATAAATAATAATATTGTGTATAATTTTGAGAATTAATGCAACATATATGTGCAAAAGTACAGCCCGTAGGGGCTGTACACATAAAAAATAAGCGAATTCTGGTATACGTCACAAATGTGTTAGTATTTATATGTTCATATAAAGGTTCTAACAGTGTGATAAATCTATTAAAAGTATTGCATGAGTTTCTGATGATATGAAACAAGTTTTTTCGAACAGAAGTTGCGTACAGCTCTACGTCAATTTTATAAGTTATGTTTTCTGATTTTTTTTAAACGTGATAAATTGTTGCTAATTTAATGGGGTGACTACGAATTCTGCGGTTGTAATATTTAATAGATATTTATTTAACCGACAATAATGATAATACACTCCTTGGAAATTTCAGAGCGTGTACAAACCTAGAGAATAACATGTAGTTTTCCTTAACTAAGTAGTAAATCTCCAGATTATGAGCCTGAACGCCAGTTTTGCAAGTCATTGTCTTTTAACAAACTTTTCTTAAAATGTAACCTCCTATAAACCGCCATTTAAATATTTATAATTAAATACTTAGCATGTAAAACAGGGGTGAAAAATCTAGGCGCCAATGGCCCGATTCACACCACTAAAATTTTAGTATTCTTCTCCTAATAAGAATACTGATAAAATCTAGCTGAAGTATATAAAAAATCTTACAAAAAAATACAAAAAAATTTATAAAATACAAAAATATATATTGTTGTCGTAATGCTATCCTTAACCTTCCTATGTTTTTTATGTGTTTATTTTCTATGAGCTCCAATTTATTTAGCTGTTAGTGTTTTGTTTTTATGCTGCTGTCCCCCCACCTCGGTGCTACCAGTAATTTAATCACCACCATTTTATTTGCCTGATGTATGCTCTGGGGATGTGTGGCATTTGACCACAGGCTCCTCGGCTCAAAGTTGTTCGAAGTCGTAGTCGAAGTATACTAATAAAATTTGACGAAGATTACTAGTAAAATTTAGTGGTGGGAATCAGACCATTGGCAACTAGATTTTTGCACCCCTGATGTAAAATATTTCAAAGGTTTCACAAACTGGAAGAATTTCAGCACGGTATTATGCAATGATATTCTGATGAACTAATTATTCTTGTAATTTTTTTTTTATAAAAAATCTTCAGAGGCCATATGCCTGCCTGAACCCGCGTAGTCTCATTAAATTTACCTTCGTAATATCCTATTATATTTGCCCTTATTTAAATGTAAAACCTCTGTCGTAAGAAAGGAGAAAATTACTAATTGGAAATACTTGATAAAGTATCCACTGCGGTAACACTACTCTATGAATGAATACAATATTAATCATAGACTATAACTTTTTTGTACGTTAATTGTAAGCAACTCAATTCTCCCTTTTTCGTATTACCGTAAAAGCTAGATTATATTCTTCCAGCCTATCCTGTCTGTAGAATTGCCAGTTTCGCATGTTTTTATTTCAGAAATTCCCAATTCACACCGACAAATTCGAAAGAATAATATTTCTTTAATGTATTCGCGAAATATCTGTCTTTTAAAAAAACGAACAATACTAATTCAATTCTTATATTCTTGCATGAATTCGGAATTCCCGAATTTAAACAAAGGTCAAACTGGCGATGCCGCATCGCTATCGCATTCGTCAACTGTTTTTCCGCAGTCAAAATGGACAAGAGAACCATTGCAAGCGGAAACGTTTTAAGACTTGATATTTATACAAACATTTATTAGCTCGTATTTCATCAGCCAATAATCTTCTAAATCAGTATTTTTAATTAAGCGCCCGTGGGTATCAAGGTTCAAATAGGTCAGATAAATTTTAGTGCCACACTTACCGATAACTGTAATATACAGGTTAGCTGTGTGAAAAATTACTATTCGAAAATAGTGATAATAAAATTCATGGATAGATGTGAATACTGCTGTCATCGGACTGCTAGTTAGAAACCCATATTCTAAATGATACGTTTGATTTTGAAGGAACAAGGTTGTCCTCACCCCTTCCCGTCGAGCGTCTTTTATAGAATTTTTAATCTTTTACCACCGGTTTTTCAAAACAGAAATTTTCACCTAATTGAATCGCAGAAATGCTAAGATTTAATAAGGCAAAGCTTACAATAAAAAATAACTGGTGGTAAAATTCGAGGATTCCGAGCATCTTATATGTGTCACGTATACGTGTCGCTCGTCCCCAAGGGGTTAAAAGCAAAGCCGTTAAATAATAAGTCCAGTCAGATAGTGTTAAATTTGTTAGCGACACACTACCGCCAAACCTCTGCTTCGAAAGGAGGACAAAACAGAAGTGGGTCGCAGAGAAACGATACGATTTACTTATATCGATATTTTATACGATTTTTATCGATGTTTTGTTTTTGCACTTCCTTTAAAAGCTTGCTAATTAATGGGATCTTTTACATTAAAGCTAAAACTATAATGAAAAAAAATGTGGAAATTTACTGGATTAATATTTCTATATAAATATATTGGTGGCGAAGAAGTTGATTTATTTATTAAAAGTTAAATAAAAAGTAATGGAAATTTACATCACAGGGCTGCCACTGGCGACTATTTTTATATTCTATTCGCACCACTATTTAACAAAACGAAATTTTTTAATATATTTCTCTTGTAAATGTTGTCAAAGTGTATGTGGAAAAATTTAGTTTTGAGAATGTGGTGCGAGATAGAATTAAAAAATAGTCGCCAGTGGCAGCCCTGACATCACTATGCAATTAACCTTTTCCGGCACACACAAATTCTGTTCGTAAAATGTGAAATTACTGACTGACACCGGAATTTACAAACGACTTTCTTAGAAAATATGAACTCCTTATTTTAAGCTTTAATTTTAGAAGCAAAATTTTATTAAAATATTCTTGGTGCCGAATGCAGCACTCCCAACCGCTAGATGGCGCTATTTTCAACTTCGAAAAGTTTCCCATTTATCTGACTGGACTTATTATTTAATGGCTTTGGTTAAAAGGGAAACTTGGAGAGCAACAACCAGTAGCAATGTGTGGCTTGTAGCACTGCAGTTGCAGAATTCCACTTGACCTGTTTATTGAACACCAATATTTTCAAGTAAATTAATAAAACTGAACCTGCGGCGCTATAATCTGTTAAGGATCATTGTGATACAATCACATATTTTATTTCCTTTTTCATTTTAAAATGTTTAAAAATAAAAAAAAATTCCCCATTTAAACTGTATTTACAAAAATAAATGAAAAAATGATTTATTTTTTATTTTTTTATTGAGTGCGCCTTCCTAAATTTGTAATAAATAAAACCTAATTATAAGACATAATTAATATGCTACTTTAAAATATCATTTCTTTTCTCTTTTTCTTTTTTTCCGTTACAGTTTGCTAAAGTGTTAAAAACAATTAAATTTTATAATTCCCCTTTGATATTCATTTTTATTTCGGTTGTCTGTTTTTATTTAAATAAAAACGATATTTTGAATAATAGCACAGATGTGTCGGTAGACAAGGCGGCTCCTCATAGGGTTGTCGTATTTGGCATGTTCTTTTCGCCAAGGGCGATGTTTGTTTTTACTTTCTGCGCACTCAATTTAATTTTTCCCTTTATTTTCTATCTAACGTCTTTTACCCGTACGTTTTGTTGGGAATCTATTTTTTTTTGCCAGTATTTGTGTTGGCGATATTGTTTAGATAAAAAATTAGTCAGTTATGTAAGTGTGATGGTAGCAAGAAGGCTTGTGCTCCTGTTAACGTAGATTGAAAGAAATATACTTATGTCTGTTTATAATAATTTTTGGGTGCTAATGCTATGCCTCTTGACTTATCAGTGTCTTTGATACTTCAATATTGACATGTAAATGAAACAATTGGTCGTGTACGAAATTGAATTATTTAATCTTTTGAAAGACAACTTTTCTTCCAGTAAAAAAAATGTTTTCGAACCTGTTATTCTATACTCCACTATACCAAAATGGCACACGTGATGGTCGAATGCTATCACAATCATGGTCCACAGTTCTCAGCCCGTTGTCCTGGCCATAGGTCCTGAGGTTAATTGGAGCCATAATGAAGGAAAACCATTGTTTGTTCCCTAGCAAGCTTGGTACTAATTTTATCGACCATTAACAAGTGACAGGTTGACTGACCCTTGTACTGTACAGTTAGGAGTCCGAAATCTAACTGTGGACTTGTAGCATGGTAGTGCGATGCGCTGACCACTAAGCTACTGGGCTTCTTTTTCAAGAGAGTTTCTTGAAAATTTTGTAAAAACCAAATCAGGGCTGTCACTTTTGCCTCCTTTTTTTCATAAAAAATTTCCAATAGCAATTTTTACTTGTTTTAATGACAGACATCTCGTGAATACATGAAGTAAAATTTCTTCATTTGAAATTTCCAGTATAGTTAGGAATATCTGAATAAAAAAAGAGTGCAAACTGAAACCCTGTCAGGAATGTAATTTTTTTTTGTGAATGTTGTAGATAGCGTGCATGAAAATATTTCGTCAAAATTACTGGTGTTCAGAAAATGTACCAGTTGGTATACTGCAGCTGATACGGGAAATTTACGACCGTATCTTCTCTCTTTAAAATACAGTTTTGCGATATATTAGTAATGATCTAGAAATTGTTTGACAAATTATCCTTCATAAAGTATTATTTTAAGTTATGACTGAATAACTTCACTAAATGATATACTCGTATATAAATGAATACTATACACAAAAATACTTTAATTAATCAAATTAATGTTATTAAATTAAATTAAAACTCTTTTACTGTTTATGGTAAACACAAAACTAATAGTATCTAGAACTATCTATATACAAAAGGGTATGTAGTACTTTAAAAGTTATAAAAAGCATTTTTGTTAAAGAAATGATATCAAATAAGTTACAAGTAGAAACATTAAAATAAATGAGTAAGGAAAAAACAAATAAATTGTGTTGTTTGAAATGTGCCTAACCTGGGTCAAATTAACCCACATTTCACTAAAGAATATTTGGAAGTTGGATAACGCGATTACGGTGCAAAACAGAGCCGCATCCTTGATGATAAATAGAAATATACAAATTAATATAGTTTCTACCAGAAAAATATAGAGTTAAGTTCAAACGTTATTTTACATATTTAATAATACAGTGCCATTGATAATGATGTTAAACTTTACTCAAGAAAAGAAGTAATCCTCCCGGGTTCTTTTGAGTATATTTTTATCATATATTCTAATACGAGCAAATCTTGTGGGTGGTTATATACATATATATACATATATATATATATATATATATATATATATATATGCAAAAATTATCTTAAAAACGGCTCTAACGATTTTGACGAAATTTCGTATCCTACCGTTTTGGGGCAACAGAAAACCATTGGGCTAGGTCACATGCTCGAGAAAATTCGATTGGTGGGTCATTTTGGGTCATGGTCTAGCTAATTGTATCTAAAAAACGGTTCAAACGATTTTGACGAAATTTTGTATCCGACCATTTTCGGGCATGAGTAGTCAATTGGGCTGGGTCACATGTTCGAGAACATTCGATTGGTGGGTCATTTTTGGGTCAACGCGGGTCAAATTAATTTTATCTAAAAAACGGCTCTAACGATTTTGATTAAATTTTGTGTCCTACGAGTTTCGAGCACGATAAAAGCATTGGGCTAGGTCGCATGTCCGAGAAAATTCGATTAGTGGGTCATTTCTGGGTCATTGAGGGTCAAGATCTAAAAAGCGGCTCAATTTACACTAAATTTTGCATCCAATGGTTTCCGGGCACGAGAAGACTGTTGGGCTAGGTCACATGTTCGAAAAAATTCAATTAGTGGGTCATTTTGGGTCATGGTCAAGCTAATTGTATCTAAAAAACGGTCCAAACGATTTTGACGAAATTTTGTATCCGACTATTTTCGGGCACGAGAAGACTATTGAGCTGGGTTACATATTCGAGAACTTTCGATTAGGGGGTCATTTTTGGGTCAAAGCGGGTCAAATTAGTTTTATCTAAAAAACGGCTCTAACGATTTTGATTAAATTTTGTATTTTACGAGTTTCGGGCACGCGAAAATCATTAGACTAGGTCACATGTTCGAGAAAATTAGATTAGTGGGTTATTTCTGGGTCAATATCTAAAAAGCGGCTCAATTTACACTAAATTTTGCATCCTATGGTTTTCCGGCACGAGAAGACTGTTGGGCTAAGTCACATGTTCGAGAAAATTCAATTAGTGGGTCATTTTGGTCATGAGTCATGATATTTGAACTCAAATTTAATTTTGACCGAGCATAGCTCGGTCTTCCCTGCTCGTAATGTTATATGACGCGATGAAAGAAATCCGTTTCTCGACACGTGATGTTGTCGTTTGTTGATTTGAATGGTCTTTCCAATCGGCATTTAAAAAAAAAAAATCAGATTGCTTGATTACTACCCTTTTTTTAAAGCCTACACTAGTCCGCGATGATAGTCGCAAGCTAAATTGAAACTAGTAGCAGCATTCTTTACAAATTCCTCATTTTTCACTTTAATATTTTTAAATTTTTGTTATAGCATAAGATAGCTCAGGTTGATCTCTAACCGGGACTTTTTCACATTTTCGATTTCGGTAGCTTTTTTATGGGGTTAATTACGCTTTCTGAACCGATTACAAAAAATAGAAAGTGACATCATAAAAACATCTATATCTAAAACCGGAAAGTAAAAAAGATCCCGGTTACAGATCGACCTCAGCTATCCTGTTTAAAATAATTATTTATAAATATTTAAATGCAAACGGGAAATTTAAAAGGTCGCCTCCATTGATTTAACAAAGCTTGCGAGATGAATTAATATTATTTAACATTAGTTTTCGCGTACTACACAAGAAACTCGCAAGGGGTGAGCCAAAATTATGGGACTATTCACTAAACCTATGGTAGTGTTCTTTTCATATTTATCGCTTGCATTTTAATATTTGTAAATCGATAATGTATATAGGATAACTGAAGTCGATCTCTCAACTTTTTAATTTGCACTTTCTCGAATTTAGTTGCTGTGGTTTCTTAATGAGGCTACTTCGGAATTAGTTCCGAAAGTGACAATAACTTTTAAAAATACATATGCAGCCAAAATTAAAAAAGTTAAAACTAATAACGTTAGAGATTTACCTCAGTTATTCTATGCAAAAAGGCATAAAAAAATGCAAGCTAGAAATTTTAAAAGAAATATCCCGTAAATTTAGAACTACCTTGCGATTTTTTCCGCGTGACTAGTGTGATATGTGTTAAGTGTCTGCAGTGCCTTATTACCAACGGTTCAAACATCCACCTGTATAATAGTACCGTAATTTCCGGCGTATAATCCGCAGCTCAAAGAGTCGTTTTTCGACCCAGAAATTTTATTCAATAATTGTAGTTAAATATTTACAGCGATCTTTTAAGTTACATTTTATAAAATAATATTTCTGGGTCGAAAAACGACTCTTTGAGCTGCGGATTATACGCCGGAAATTACGGTATAGAGTTTTTTGCTTCATTCATTGCTGTAAATATGCATTAATTAGGCATATTCACTGCATATTCACTATTAAAATTTACTAGTGAAAATTTGAGGCGGTGGTAATCAGACCCTGTGCTTCTGAAATTATGATACTACTTCTCTAAGCTTTAAATAAATTCTAATAAGTTCTAAAGGTTTTTTTCGAAGTCACCAATTTTATTTTCATGGTGTGACGGAGTTGCTAACTGAATTACCCTTATATTAGAACTCACTTCAATTAGCGTGAATAGTGTTATTGCCTAATGTGCAGTATTTTGAATTAGATCGTTGCCATAAACTTGTTATTTTTACTAAATAATGTTCAGGTAAATTATGCATTTTATATATGAGAAAATCAAACCAGGGCAGTGTTGACAGTAGGCTACTTTTTAAGAATTAAGATATCTTGATTGGCACCAATAATTTTAAGTAGAAATATTTGCCTTATTTAATTGCAGATTAAATAATGCGAAAATAAGGCCAATTACACTATTTTTGAAAAGTGGTGTGAGTCAAACAATCTTAATTTTTAAAAAGTAGCCTACTGGTAACACTGGCTGCTTCTCGGGTTACATGGGCGTACTGCCGAGTCTACGTAAAGTAGGTAAAAGTCCTTTTTAGTAGAATACTCTAACAGATTTTTCAAATTTAAAAAATATGTATGGTAGTTGGCACTCACAATCCCAAAAAGAATTTTTTATATGAAATATATCAAGTATGATCTAAAATATGAAACCATTAAAATGGATCACAATTTGTGTAATTACTAAAATAGGTGTAAAAAATAAAAAGGTTCAAAAACATTAAAACCATTTCAAGAGGTTAAAAACATACATCGGAGTCCCGATCGCTATCAACCAGAAACCTGGCCATCATCAAAAGGTGGAAATGAGAAAAAAATATGTAACCGCCGGAATGTAAGCTGTTTAAACAGTAGAAGGCGAAACCACATATGGAGAAGGGGGGGGATGGACTAGTCTACTGAGCGAGGTGGGTTATCCCAACCCAAATGTACCATCAACAACAAGTAGATTATACCAGATTTTTGGCACATTGTATGATAACATATCATTACAGGATTTCCCACCACTTGTCACTTGTACACTGACTGATTTCCACTGACTCTCTTACTATACATGTATTATAGTCGTTCATATGCGCGATAATCTTTACTTTACTAAAATAGATATCAATTTCTGTTTTTTAATTTAACCGAGAAAGTGTAGTAGATGGTTTTCCCTTTTCTATGTCTGACTTATGCTCCCTTATGCGGTCTTGTAATTTCCTAGTTGTCATACTTATGTATGTAAGTACTTCATTTTTATTTTTACATTTAAATGGTATGATATAAATTCCTGCTTTTTCATGCATATTTACGGGGTCATTTTTTCTGTGTACTAGATTTTGTAGTTTTGTTGGAGGTTTGGCGATTAATGTTATGTCATATTTCTTTAAAGCATACCGGACTCTTTAATAAAGTTGGGGGATATAATCTACACTACAAAACTTTGAAACTTGTGTTTTATTCCTGGCCATTATTTTACCGTTATTAAATTCATAAATTACTTTGTTAATAAATTTCACTGAGTACACATTCTGGGTTGCAATTTCCTTAATTGTGGTTAGTTCTGCGTTTATATAATTTTGTGAACATACGATAAATGCCCTTCTGACATAAAAGTTATATGCTGTTTTCTTATAATTAAATGGTACTATACTGCTATTAGATATTTGATTGTTGGATCGGCATGGTTTCCTGTAAATATTTCTGTCTAAGCAATGTGTTATGTTATTCTTAATTAGTTCAACATCCAGAAAAGGTCTCTATTTCCATTGTAAACTGTATTCTGTTGTCTAAACTATTGGCATGTTTTAAGAAATTTTCCAGATTTGAGATTCCGTGCTGCCAGATTATGAGTATGTCGTCGACATATCTGATCCATAAATCGGGTTTTAACCCTCTAAGCATGTGGAACGTAATATTCCGTTCACTAAGCTCCAGGTTTCACTGCAATATATGCAATGTTTAAGATAATATAATTCTATAGATTTAATGAATTTTCAAAACAGTGAAGAATGATTAACACTCTCAAGGGTTATATTCATATTTGTAAATAAGTTTTATTTATAATGCTGAAAGAAACATATTTTTTTAGCATTTAAAACAAAATTAAGAGAAAACAACATTACAATTTTACCCTTTTTCGAAACGCTCAGAGCGTTAAATCGGAGGTGGAGATAATCTGTTCTTCTAAGGGTCTCAGTTTTAGTTAATCTAATAATCCGGAGATGAAGGAGTCCATAGGGACTCCTTCTGTTTGCTTATAATAATTCCCGTTATAAATGAAAACATTGTTAATAGTAATTAAATTTAAACTGGATATAAGTATGTATTGAAATAAAATTTTGAAATTTATTAAAAACAGTCATTTTTTATTATCATCTTTCCACGTGTTAAAACTCAATGTATTCGAAAAACATTTAATTATTTATAGCAAAATTTCTATTCTGAGTATTTTAAAACTTAAGCACATAGTACGATTACATATCAGTGTAAGTTGCGTTTTCATTATATTTCTTTCTTTATTTATTTATTGAATAAATTTTAATTTACTGATGTTTTAATTTCGTTATGACATATTAGCTGGAAACAAATGCAGAACTGTTTATAGTGTTTATTATGCCTATGTGTTAATACTCCGTAATCGAGATGAACACGAAAGAGATAATAACAAATCATGGTAAAATTTATTTTCAAAACCATAAAATATCAGTAAAAGGAAATGCAGTTTTAAAACAAATTACATTTGAAAGTGCTATATTTTCCATATTTGAATATGTAGATAATGAAATTGCGCGATGCTTAAATGTTAATAAATCCTTTTTGATTCGTTAGGTCTTTACCACTGGTGAAGTGAGCTCAGTGTTACTCACGGGAATGTTTTTGCTTTAAAATATAAATTAAATGTTTTCGAAAGAAGCAGTAAAATTCTTATGAAATATTTATTTAATTATAAGAATATTTATTGAGAGAAATTATTACGTTTCTTTTATGTTAATAGAACTAAATAACTATTTAACAGTCTTTCGATGGTCGAATTAACTATAATTTTTATATTATATTAAAGATAACAAAATGTTTAAACAATACCCAGGTAGCACACAAATATCGGCCAATATTCACGGCAATATTGGCCAATATTTTGAAAGTCGCTGAATGTCGTACGTCAAATTTACAGCATCTGTCGATATTCACAGACAAAAATTAGTTTTTAAAAGACAGCATTCAAGAAAGCTTTTTGCATTACTTATGACATCATAATACAGAACTAGTATTCTAAACAATAAAATTTAATAATTTTGCCATTTTTAAAAAACTTGACTTTTTAATGCCTTATTTTTAATATTTGGTTACATTGGCCAATGTTGTAAAAATGATATTACAATACAACATTCAGGGATATCTATCAACATTCGTAAAAAACAATATAATTTTTCGGACATTCCAAAATATCTGTCGACATTGAGCATATCTGACGAAGTTTGTAATCCTGACCGAAGTGAACGGGAAGTTCTAAAAGACCGCCCATTTGTGTAGTGTAGTTTCCGTCAATGAGCATTTGATGGAGCTGTTGGGCGTGAAATTTGCACAGAAATAAAAGCCTATATAAAAAATTTCTGTAAGAATCTATATCTTTATATATAAAAAAAGCATGTGAAAATTTGTGTTTTATAAAAAACTAAAGATGTTTTTATACTAACTTTCTACTATGTATTTTATACTAATTTTTAAAATGTTTTTACAAGAAAAAAAATCTATTTATAAAATTTTTAAATGGATGCTTGTTTATCTTTTTAAAAGGCTTTCGGATTTCTGATTTTTATAAGAATTTTATTTTTTATTACTGAAAGAATGCAAGTTCAGTTTCAAAATTTGGTCACTGAATTTTTCATTAAGCACTATTAATAATATATATTTTATACAGTTCATCTAGGTAGTTATTATTATTATATAATAATAAGCTTTTGGGGCTAATTTTGTGTGTGTTAACTTTTGCGTAGTGCATCAATTTTTGAAAAAAAAATACGCATATTTCTGACTTAAAATTAATAAAAAAATTAATTTCTCACTAAGCAAAATTCAAAGTAATGGGGTTGTTAAAACTTTCTTTATAGTTTTGTGAAAGGGGAACACATGACTGTTAACACAACAAAATTTAAAATTTCTTATTTCCTTTAAATTTCTAAGTTTTAAATTTCTTACTTATTTTAAAATAATTTTTTACAGATTTTCCAACAAACTCAGTAATAAAAAAGGATATTTAAATAAATATTTGCTAAAAGAACGTAATAAAAATATGTCAATTGTGATTGATAAATAAGAGATAATTATATGATAGTTTTGACATTTGTCAGACATTTTTTACCCCAGTAACAGAAAAATCTACTCCCATCAGCTTTTATTAACAGCTTTTTATAACATGTTTTCTCCTTGGTTTCTACTGATCGTTCCTAAAACCTCTTCTTAATAGTAAAACATTGGCTATCCATAACAAGCTCCTCCTTTATAATTTCTGTATTTTACGAATTATCACCTTACGTCTGCCCGGTCTGGGGCTATATCTGATAATCCTCCATGAAAAACCTCAGCCAACTTCATAATAAAAATCTGCGTACTGTCAGAAATACATCTCGCTATCTCCGTAATAGCACTATTCGCAGAGACCTCAAAACTACCACATTAAAGAAAAGAATTAACCACCTTGCCAAAAAATTTTATGAAAAATTATATGACCTCCCTAATGATATAATCGCAGAATTGCCGGATTATGAAGCATTCGAACCACATCACGGCAAGCGTTCAAAATATTCTTGCATTATTGACTATGAGCATTAGTGCTCACCATTCTGCAAATTTCTCTCTCTTACTTTTATATAAATTTGTAATTTCCTAATTAAACTTATTCATATGCTATACAAAAAAAAAAAAAAAAAAAAAAAAAAAAAAATGTATGGCCTAAGTTTTTAATTAAAATTATTCCTAAACTATACCAAAAATAAATAAATAAATGTTTGCCCTTTTTAAGTGCCTTTTTTGTTAAAGCTAAGCATTGCTTGACTTTTCCACCTGGCATTTATGTGCTGTTTTTGAACATGTTCCGAACCCTATTTTACACTTTTTAAACTTTTTTCAGTAGTTAATTTTAACTACAGCTATACCATTTTACTTTTTTCCATTTATTAGATTATATCCTTAATCTCTTTTGATTTACTTTTTTACTCCCATTGTTTAATTTTTCTACTATTTTTAATTGTCCTTTCTTATGTAGTTAATACTACGTTTAACTTTTCCCAACGGCTCAATATTTACAAAACACTTTACTCACAAATAGACTGTGTGTAAAGTTGATCGCAACTCGGAAGCCCCTTAACCGACATCAACTGTTCGGCAACTGTTCGACTGATCGTACTTTATAATATTCGGGTTTGCCTTTGTCTAGTTACATAACGTGTCTAGACTTTCCTGGAGCAGAGATGTCTCGTTTTACAATGAGGGATTTCTGTCCTCCACATTTGAGGTTCGAAAAAGAGATTGTTCGATATCTAAAGATATTATTCAGTAATCAAAAAATAAGTCATTCAGGAATCTTATTCAGGAATGTTAGAAAAATATATCGCTTAGTATCAAATGATAATATTCATCAGTGACAGAAAAATATATCACTTAATGGCAAAAAATGATATTTAGAAATGTTGGAAAATATCGGCCAACATTCATACATGTCAAAAACTAATATTCAAAAATATTATTTTAGGGCGGGGGTCATTTCACGTTGGCTAATATCAAATTTTGATATTAGCCGATATTCCATTTTCATATTGGCCAATATCTTTGTGCTACCTGGGTACAGCTTCTATGAAGTGTAAATTATTGAAAATAAATAGTATGTCATACTACAGTTTCATTTTATTGCTAATTTCTTAAACTGTTACCTTTAACTCGGTGTACGAACTTCATTAATGGAAAACACCGTATATCATGGATACTTTTGCGATAAAAATTACAAAACTTCAAATTTACTTATCTTAGTAGTAACTGTAACTTTACTATTTCGTAAACTGTCGCTAACTGTTTCTTAAACCGTAAAGTGAGTAATTCAGATTATTTTCTGTTAAAGTCTGTTTGTCAAAAGAAAAAAAAAATGTTGAAAATAGAAATTATATAATATAAATATGAAGTATCTCAAGAAAATATTTAGCAGTTTTATTAAGTTTACTTAAATATATAATAATATATTGAATCAAACATGTAGATTTGAAGTTTTGTAATTTTTATGGCAAAAGTCTCCATGATATACGGTGTTTTCCATTAATGAAGACAGAGGCGTAGCGTCAAGGGGGGAGCAGGATCCCGTTACTACCAGTATTTTTATGTACTATATTTGGCCTTGTTTAATTCATACCGTTCAAAGATTAAATAAGGCCAAATGTAGTATATAATTATACTGGTAGTAAAATGATCGCCCCCCCCCCCGTCTGACGCTACGCCACTGTTCGTACAAAATCATTAAATATTGTTAACAAACATTGTTAATAAAAATAAATGATAATAATAAATTAAGAATAATAGCGAACAAAATGAACGATATAAAGAATGAAAGAGTATTATTAAAATAAATAAAATAAACAAAATGTCTCTCATATATACCCTATAAATTGAAATATATAAAAGGACATTTCTCTGATATTTTACTAATAAATATTTGTCACAAATTCAATTATAAGCTGCTATTAAAAATGAATTATAGAACTTAAATTATATACAAAAAAAAATTTACAAAGTACTTACAAACATGTTAGGACATATTATATAGTTATATATAATAGTATATATATTATATAATAATGCATAATAGTTATTTATATATATATATATATATATATATATATATATATATATATATATGTATGTATGTATGTATATTATAGTTACATAAATATACATGTATTTTTAATTGGTAATCAAAGCGTACAGATTTAGAAAATTATATGTAGAAGAAATTATAACAACAAAATGTTCAATTTTAAAAGATTTGAATATAGCCAAAAAACGAAAGCTAGCGAAACAGTATGTAATATTTTATGAATATTTTGATGCTCTAAACGTTGTTTTAATTACTTATGGAGAATACTCAGATGGTTATAAAGCCAACAACACGATATTGTTTTAATTGTTCTGAAAGACTATTTAGAAATTGGCATATTCTAATATTGATTATCTACACTATCGAACACGTATTACATTACGATTATGTGAATGGATGATATCGATATCATTCTCATCAATCGATAACATTGATACCATGTACCCAATGGATACCCCATACAAATCGATACCATACCATCAATCTGTGCCTATGAATCGACAATATCGATACCATTACAGAACATACGTTATAACTTGTGTAAATTTTAACAAACAAACAATTCTATTCTCTTTTTAGGGTTATGTTCATCTAACGAAACATTATTCATCTCACATCTCTCTCTGTCCGTCCGTCCGTCACAGAGTTCGTATTCAGAAACTGTACAAATTAGAGACTTGAAGTTTTGCTAACTTATAGTTAAATACCTCTTGTCACCCGACAAATCATAAAATTTTGATAAAGTTTTATATATTTAAAATAATGAAAAAGTCATTAAAAGTTTTCCGAAATTTCCCTGTTTTGAATAAAAAGAATCTGAAAAGTTAATTTCTAACTACCTTCGTACCCCTGTTAGGATAGCAAAGTTCCAATCCAAACGTCGGATTCAATGCTCTTGGGACCTTGCAGCGAGACTTAATAGTTTCACACTCGAAGTATTAAAACCAATGATAATGTCAGTAGTTGCATAGTTTAGGCTTAATAAATTTATGAAAACTATTTTATTTATCGATTTAACAACTATGCATATACTATACATAAAAATCTTCAACAATAAAAAAAATTCTAAATCTGAATTTCGAATTTCTTAAAAATCGTTTCATAATTAGCTGAGATATTAATTAAAAAATCAAAAATGAAAATGGAAAATGATTTCTGTTTATTTGATATAACTAAACCTGGAGATATTGGGTCGTATTGAATTTACTTCCGCCGCTTCAAGTGTCCGTCTATCTAATTACTTTCTATACGAAAGAAAAAAGAAAATTACAAAGGATGGATAATTCTTATTGATAAAGTTTAACGATAGATGTTAAGGATAATTATAAATTAATAATCTAGAATTTTTCGTTAAAGAATAAAGTGTATTCAAAGAAATATTAAAGGAAAACCTTTGTGGGATCTTCGATCACACTTACCCACTGATTGTTTTTCAGAAATTCTTATTTTATACCGAAAATTCCAATAGAAGATTTTTTACTATAAGTATTCTCGATATGTCTGCCATACATAAAGCAAAAAATACTACTAGGATTTTTTGTTATGAATTGGGAATTTCTGTAATTAAAATAAAAGCCTAACTGGCCATCTTCCTTGGGTATTAGTTTCTGTGATTGTTTCTTTGCAGCGAAAATGAGCAAGAAAAACCGTTGCAACCAGGAAAGTTTTGAGACTTGCTTATAGAAATATTTGTTAGCATGCTTTCCATGCATCAATAATTTTCAAAATAAGGCTTTTTCAGATTAACGTCCCATGGGCCTCTTCAAGGTTCAAATAAGTCTGTTCAATTATTATCAAAGCCATTAAATAATAAGCCCAGTCAGATAAATGGGAAACTTTTCGCAAGTTGAAAATAACGCCATCTAGTGGTTGGGAGTGCTGCATTCGGCACCAAGAATATTTTAATAAAATCTTGCTTCTAAAATTAAAGCTTAAAATAAGGAGTTCATATTTTCTAAGAAAGTCGTTTGTAAATTCCGGTGTCAGTCAGTAATTTCACATTTTACGAACATAATTTGTCTGTGCCGGAAAGGGTTAATTGCATAGTGATGTAAATTTCCATCACTTTTTATTTAACTTTTAATAAATAAATCAACTTCTTCGCCACCACTATATTTATATAGAAATATTAATCCAGTAAATTTCCACCATTTTTTTTTTCATTATAGTTTTAGCTTTAATGTAAAAGATACCAATAATTAGCAAGCTCTTAAAGGAAGTGCAAAAACAAAACATCGATAAAAATCGTATAAAATATCGATATAAATAAATCGTATCGTTTCTCTGCGACCCACTTCTGTTTTGTCCTCCTTCCGCAGCAGAGGTTTGGCGCTAGTGTGTCGCTAACAAATTTAACACTATCTGACTGGGCTTATTATTTATGGCTTTGATTATTATAGTGTTTCTGATAACGAATTTAACATCTAGCGTTTTTGTTGCTAGTTCGCTACTTTTTTTATTCGGTTTGCTTGATTGGCACCACATTTTTGTAATAGCAATATCCTCCTTATTTAATCTGTCATTCAATAAAGGTTACTATTTATATTTAAACATTCTGGTACTAATTAAACAATCGGAATTTGCAAAAAGTAGCGGACTGGCAAAACTACTCAGCGTATTTAATCGTAGGTTTGCTGTGTGAGAGATTACTATTCGAAAAAAGTGGTAATAAAATTAATAGATTCATGAGAATCATACGGTCATCGGTCCGCTAGTTAGAAACCCATGTTCTACATTATGTTTTGGAGTTTCAGGAACAAAGTTGTCTTAAAAGGGAAAAATGGGAAATTTTGTATAAAACACAGAAAAATCTTCGACAGTGTGCGGCCTGCAACGCTGGAGTAACAGGGCTCCCCTTGACCTGTTTTTGGTACACCAGTTTTTCAAATAAATCGCTTGAAACTTTTGTAGAAACCTTCAGCGAATCAGGGTTGGAAGTTTGGCTTCCCTTTTCGTTCAGATATTCCGTATTCATTAAAGAAATGCTGAATAGTAATTTTTGCTTTATTCAATGGCAGACATTTCATGATTACATATAGTGAAAAATTGTTTCGCAATTTTGGTAGTGAATTAGAATATTTATCTATAAAAAAGAGGAAAAACTAGCAACTTGTCCTTAGTGTTATTTGTGTATACGAGTAAAATGTTGTAGAAATTTTGCAGAAAAAATTTTCTTCAAAAATACTGGTATTCAAAGAAATGAACCAGTAGCCACCTAGCCCCAAATATTATTTGTGTTTAAAATATTCAGAAATCTAGCACAAAAAATTTCTAAAAAATATTAATATTAAAAACATGAACCAGTGGGTATACTGCAGAATATACGGCAAATCTACGACCGTATCATCTCTCCTAAAATATATATTTGCGACATAATACAATTGATTTAGAAATTGCGATAAAACCAGTTGTTTGGTAAATTACTAGTCACTGATTATTAATTATGTTATGAGGTTTGAATAATTTCAAAAATTTATAGTAGTACATAGATGTATATGCATGTAAATGTAAATGTGTATGTATATGCAAATAGTATGCATAAACGTATTTTAATTACTGAATTTAATATAATAAGATTAAAATAATATTTTAATCAATTAATCAATCCATTTGCTTATATTAAACCTTCAATATTTACATAAGTTTGAATTGGATCAATTTTCATTTTTTAATTGTTTTTAGTTCTTTAGACTCTAAATAACGTATATATATGCAATTTTCATGTGCTTTATTGGCTGTTAAAGCCCACCACACTGCAGTGGTCATTGGACACTGGAGTAGTAAAGCCTTGACAATTTTAATACACAAGACATCTACAATTATAACATTAATGATAAAGTGTGAAAACAATGTATCAGTACTAATTTTTAATAGTTATAATAAACACAAAACTTCCCGAAAACGTTACAAAGTGTCGCGATTAAGAAAGGCAATAGGAAGTTTGCGAAGCATCTTATTAAATAAGCAAATGTTGAATGGTTCAATATTTTCTCAAGGAACGAATAAAAAGGCTTCGACTGGGCTACAAACATAGCTGAAATTTTTGAGGCTGTCGATTTCGGGTCGATTGAGCCATACCTCGTCGTGATTGGGCCCACAGAACCCGAGATATGAAAGCACCTATATCCTGTCGATGTCGAGTCGAATGAATGGTTTGCTGTGTGATAGATTACTATTCGAAAATAGTGATAATAAATTTCCTGGATTCATGGGAATCATACGGTCATCGGTCCACAAGATAGAAACCCGTGTTCTACATTATGTTTTGGAGTTTCAGGCACAAAGTTGTCTTAAAAGGGAAAAATGGGAAATCTTGTATAAAACACAGAAAAATCTTCAGCAGACTGCGCGGCGTGCAACACTGGAGTAACAGACTCCTCTTGAACTGTTTTTGGTACATCAATTTTTCATATAAATCGCTTGAAACTTTTGTAGAAACCTTCATCGAATCAGGGTTGGAAGTTTGGCTTCCTTTTTCGTTCAGATATTCCGTATTCATAAAAGAAATTCCGAAAAGTAATTTTTGCTTTATTTAATGGCAGACATTTCATGATTACATATAGTAAAAAATTGTTTTTCAATTTTGGTAGTGAATTAGAATATTTATATACAGGGTGTTTCTAAACTCATGGTACAAACTTTAAGGGTAGGTAGAGCACACAGTAACAATCATTTATTGCATAGGAATGTATGGGACCAAGTGACGCATTAAGGTAAAAATAGCAGGGGGCAATTAGCCCCCTTTTTTAATTTTCAAAATTTCTCATTCATACCAGAAAAATTTATGCTATCCTTTTCTTGACATTTCATAATTCCATATCTTAAAATCCAATTCCCCTCAAAAATAAATTCGGAAATCTTAATTCCGAAGCTAATCTTGATAACTATGATCTTATGGATCAAGAATCTACTCAAGAGGGTGCTGCAAGCACCGATGTTGAATGTTCAAAAAACGACAAGCACCCCTTCTTTATTGAATTCAAAGATATGGATTGGCGCAAAGTCGCCCAAGAGATAAAAGCCCTTGATTCTGATAATCCCCCTCAAGTCAGCCTTTCCGGGGAACTTCTAAAAGTTCTACCCAAATCTGTGAGCCAATTTAGAGAAATCCAAAGATACCTAACTGACAAACATATGAATTTCAACACCCTTAATTCAAAAGAACTCCAACCAAAAAAAATCTGTATTAGGGGAATCCCCCCCCAACACTGACCCCCAACTTATTATCGAAGACCTTGGTAACCATGGATTTAAGGCCACACGAGCCGCCATGCTCAAGAGTCGCAAAACCGGCAGAGGTATGCCAATTTACATGGTCAACGTCCTCCCTTGCACTAACTTTGAGAAAATCTATAAAATTGAGGAACTTTGTGATATAAGTGTTCGTATGGAATACTTCAGAAACAACAATAACCCAAAACAATGTTACCGCTGCCAACGGTTCGGACACGCCTCCGAGACGTGCAGCCTAACACCAAAATGTCTTAAATGCTCAGAAGAGCACCTCACTGATAACTGCCCCAAGACAGGTAAAATAATTCCAAAATGTTCCAATTGTAACGGTGCCCATCCGGCCTCATACAGAGGTTGCCCAAAAAATCCAAACAACATTAAGAAAAAAAATACTCCAACACTCAACACCAAAAAAACCCCGCAAAACCAAAAACCAAATCTAATTGCTGATATCGCAGACATTTTCAAACCCTACAATTACACCATTCATGATAAACCAAACGATATTAACAACAGTGAGACCACTACTGACGTTAATAACGATATCCAGGAAGCCCCAGTTGAGGACACTTCCAGTTACACCAAACAAAATAAAACACCACCTGTTATACAAAATAATTATACAAACACATTCAAAGATATGTTTGACACCTTCAAAGACATGAAGGAACTTCTCCAAATTACCAAACTCCTAAAACACTTAAAAAACATCGCCATCAAATCAAAAAATTGCAACAACCCATTCGACAAAATGTATATCATAATAGAAGAATTAGACGCCATTTCTACGGAGCCAATTATGAATAATTACAATAACAAAAATTTCTCTTCTCTTCTTATTTTCTCTTGAAATTGCCAATCATTGCAACCCAAGATTAATGAACTCCGCTCCTTTATTTCCATTAATCCACAAATCGATATACTCTTAATCCAAGAAACACTTAATCCTTCCTGCAGTATCACCATCCCAGGTTACAAACTCCATCATACACCCCGTGCCAACTCTCACTGGGGCGGCACAGCCATCTACATCAAAAATTATATCCCACATCACACAACTCAAAATATTCCACTCCCAGGCACTGACTACACCAGTATTGTCGTCAACCTGCCCCATGCCAAAATCAACTTCACATCTTTTTACGCACGACACGGGCGACGATACCCCATAAACGACCTGACACACATCATTACACAGCACCAACACGCATTTATCGCTGGTGACTTCAATGCACATAGCAGGCAGTGGAACTGTCATTCCACCACTACCAGAGCTAGATCTCTTCACAACTTGGTTAGCCATTTCAATCTCAGTCTCCACGCACCTACTACACCGACACACATTCCAGTTGCTCGCAACCAGCATCCCTCTATTATTGACTTCGCCATCACCAAAAATCTTACCTTCCCTATCACCACTTCTGTTATTAATGACTTAAGCTCTGACCACCTTCTTATCTTCTTCAAAATTGATCTTATCAACCCTATCTCTCCTCCTCCTTCAGTAGCAATTAACTGGAATAAATTCCAAAATTACGTCAACAACACCGACCTTACCTACCCCACAATCAACAACACTACTGACATTGACAACGAAGTTAATAAACTCAACAACATCATTTACAAAGCTCAAAAAGATGCCGCTTACACAAAATTCAAAAATAATAACTCTTACATCTTACCCACTTACATACATAATATCTGTAAACAACGCAATACACTCCGTCGACTCTACCAAAATACCAGAGATCCCACCCTCAAAACAGCTGTCAACAGGCTCAACAATAAAATTAAAACCCTTATTCAAAAAGATAAGCAAAAAAACTGGTTTAATTTCTCGAAAGTCTTACTTGCGAGGATAACTCTCTTTGGCAAATCAAAAAGAAACTCAACAATAATTACACCCCTATCCCTCCCCTTACTGTCAATAGTCAAACTGCGTATACTGACAAGGACAAGGCAGAATGCCTTGCTGGCTCATATGAAAAGCAATTCTCTCCGAATCCCTTCCTCGCAAATCAAGCACACTTTAACAATGTCAATGATACTGTTAATGACTTCCTCTCAACCTCTCCTACGCCCCCTCCCCGAAATTCAACCCATCATGATCAACAATATCATTCAAAAACTTAATAATAAAAAATCTCCTGGGTACAATAAAATTTCCAATTATACTCTTAAACAACTTCCTATCAACTGTATTCTCTACATTACGAAGCTCACTAATTCTATCCTCAAACACTGTTATTTTCATAAACCCTGGAAAACCTCTATCGTTTCTCCTGTTCCTAAACCATCCTGCAATCTTAATGATCCAACTAATTTCCGTCCCATCAGTCTTCTCTCCTCTCTAAGTAAAGTCATCGAACGCGTCATTAGATCACAGCTCAATGACTACCTTATCAACAACAACATTCTCATGCCCGAACAATTCGGCTTCAGAGCCAAGCACTCCACCCAACACCAACTTCTTTGATTTGTGGAATTCTTAACTGAAAACTTCAATGAGAAGAAGCCTACTGCTGCCATATTTCTTGATGTCGCCAAGGCCTTTGACAAAGTCTGGCACGCGGGCCTCATTTACAAATTAATTCGGCTTAAGTTCCCGTCTGGACTTATCCACTTAATACACTCTTACCTTGGTGATCGTAACTTCTACGTCCGCGTAAACAACTCACTTTCTCTACTACACATAATACTCTGTGGTATTATTCAAGGTTCAGTCATTGGCCCTATTTTATTCATAATATACTTTAATGACATTCCATGCACACTCTTCACATTACTCGCACTCTATGCGGACGACACTGTTCTCTATGGCACAGCACATCACCCATACAATCTTTACAAAAATCTACAACATCACCTCAACATCTTCATGGATTGGTGTGATCAATGGCGCATTAAAATATAAACGAATCTAAAACTACTGCTGTTTACTTCTCTAGAACATTTTCCACTCCTAATATATTAACCCTCAATAATACTACCATTCCCTGGTATGACGATGACAAGTACCTGAGGGTTACCATTGACAAACGCATTACTTTTAAAAAGCATATTCTTAATATCCGCGGTAAAGTCGCCGGGATTTCCAAAACCCTCGCCCCCCTTCTTCGCAACCACTCACTCTCCATACACAACAAACTCTTAATTTATAATGCTTGCATTCTTTCTGTTATCACATATGCATGTCCAATCTGGGGCTTCACTTGCAAAACCAGTATGAACAGCCTCTCTAGTACCCATTACAAACAGCTCCGTTACATCAGGAACGGGTCTAGATACCTCAAAAACTCCACAATCCTCAAGGATCTGAAAACGACTTCACTCAAACATCGCATTAAACACCTTGCGAAAAAATTCTACAATGGCGTTAATCACATCCCAAATGAACTCATCTATGAGCTACCTGACTACGATGCTTGCAGTCCATCCAACCGGAAAAAACCAAGGTACTCCACTATTCTTGATGAATAGTCCTTCCGAGCTATAATTCTTATTTTCTCTTTAATTAAAATATATATATATATATATATTATATGTTTATTTTATTAAATAAATTAAAATTGACTTTTCTCTTAATCCTCTCCTAACATCTTTACTTTTCCTCGTCTGGCATTATTTTTGTTTTTTTGAACTATGAACTATTTTTACTTTTATACTTTAACTAGTAAATTTTCATTATTTTATTGATATACTTAACATTATCCTATTTTTATGTAGTCAATTAGACTACGGCTAAACATTTCTTATGGCTCTCTCAGGATTTGATATACACCTACTCAAAGCCGGGGTGTGCAGTTGCTTCGCAACTTGGAAGCCCATTGAACCTATCACAAGTTCAAGTTCAATGATAAAATTCTTCTTTGAAAATTTTTGGTGTGAAATCGAAAATTTTTTAATTGAAAATAGAAATAGAAATAGAAATTTTTAAAATAGAAATGGAGTTTCTGGTTGATTCCACTGGCGGTAGAGTGCAGTAAGTGACTGGTCGCCGTTCAATACCATGCATTCAAGTAGAAGAAATCGCCATTTTTAATTGTGCTATCGTTCGCCATGGAAGTCGATGGAAGAATGCCGAAAAAGCCGACATGCATTTCATGTATGGTCGCGAAAATGGCAACGCCAGGGCTGCCCTACGAATGTATCAGGAGCAGTATCCTCGCAGAAGAATGCCTGATCATAGAATGTTTCAGCGCTTACACCGTCAGCTTTCTGAAACAGGTTCTTTCCACGTCACCAGACAGGAAACTGGGCGAGAAAGAGCTGTACGCAGTGCAAGCCTGGAAGAAATTATTTTGAATTTTGTGAGTGAAAGGCCCGAATCAAGTACAAGAGCTGTTGCACAGAATTTAGGTGTGAGTCATCCGACCGTTTGGAGAGTGTTAAATGAAAATCTATTTCATCCCTTCCGTTTTTAACGTGTAAAAAATTTTAATTCGGAAGACTATCTTCTGCGGTTGAACTTGTGCCAGTGGGTTTTGCAGCAACATGTAATGCAGCCAGACATTACTGCTCATATTCTATTTACAGATGAGGCAGTATTTACACGCGAGGGTGTATTTAATGCGCACAATTCCCATCTTTGGGCAACCAATAATCCACATGCAACGCGGCCACATACTTATCAACAACGATTTTCTGTGAATTTGTGGGCGGGTATTGTTAATAATTATTTGATTGGCTCATACCTACTACCAAAGAGGTTGGATGGTCGCTGTTACCTTATTGTTTTTGCAACAGGTTTTACCAGAACTGCTGCAAGATGTTCCGATCGCCATTCGTAACCGGATGTGGTTTCAACATGATGGAACAGTTCCTTGGCCACCGCGATCTCCCGATTTATCGAGCCTTGATTTCTTTTTATGGGGACATCTGAAGAGTCTTGTTTATGAGACTCCAGTTGACTCAGACGAAAATCTAGTATCTCGCATATCCGAAGCTGCTGCACGTGTGCGGGAAATGCCTGACATCTTTAGAAGTGTACGCCAATCTTTCTACCGACGCTGCGAAGCATATATCACAGTTGGTGGGCGCAATTTTGAACACTTATTGTAATATTATAGTATGCATTATTATTTACTTGTAAACTACATTGTAAATAAACATTTTATCTTTTTTATTCATGTATTTCGTTTGATAAGTTTGCCAGTTTTGCGCTTTTTTTTTATTAAAAAATTTCGATTTCATACCAAAAATTTTCAAAAAAGAATTTTATTGTTAAGTAATTATGAAATGTCAAGAAAAGGATAGCATAAAAATTTTCTGGTATGAATGAGAAATTTTGAAAATTATAAAAAGGGCCTAGTTGCCCCCCTGGTGTTTTTACTTTAATGCGTCACTTGGTCCCATACATTCCTATACAATAAATAATTGTTACTGTGTGCTCTACCTACCCTGAAAGTTTGTACCATGAGTTTAGAAACACCCTGTATAAAAAAGATGCAAAACTAGCAACCCTGTCCTTAGTGTTATTTGTGCATACTAGCAAAATGTTGTAGAAAATTTGCAGAAAAAATGTTCTTTAACCCTTGAAGAGCACCGGTATATTATATATACCACTTAATTTTAATCCCAAAATGCCACAATCACACCAGAATTTTGTAATCAAATTTTGAATTTATAAGGTACATAAGGAAAATCTTCTACTTATTTTAAAACAAATTCGTTTGTGAATCCTGGTGTCAATCAATCATTTCAATATGTTAGCTGAAAGAGTACTTTGCCCCTGAAGGGGTTAAAAATACTAGTATTCAGAGAAATGAACAAGTAGCCACCAAGCCCAAAATATTATTTGCGTTTAAAATTTTCAAAATCTAGCACAAAAAAATTCTAAAAAATACTGATATTAAAAAAATTAACCTGTGGGTATACTGCAGAATATACGGCAAATCTACGACCGTATCATCTCTCCTAAAATATATATATGCGACATAATACTATTGGTTTAGAAATTGCAATAAAATCTGTTGTTTGGCAAATTACTCGTCACTGATTATTAGTTATGTTATGACGACTGAATAACAATGCAAAATAATATAGTTGTATATGTATATAGATGAATAGTATACATAAAAGTATTTTAATTACTGAAATTAATATAATAAGATTAAAACAATATTTTAATGCTTGCAATCAATCAATTTGCTTATATTATACCTTCAGTTTTTACACAAGTTTCTACTGGAGCAATTTTCATTAATATATATACAGGGTGTAACTGAAATGCTTCAACAAACTTTGAGGGATGATAGTACTCATGAAGACGAACAAAAAATGCAATGGAACATGGGGTCACAAATGACGTTTAACCCCTTCAGGGGCAGTGGTATGTTTATGAAAGCGGTTAATTTTAATTCCAAAACGCCATAATGGCACCAGAATTTTGCTAAAATCTTTTCCATTTAATATGTATGTGAAATATAGCCTTTTTCTTATTTAAAAACAAATTTTTTTATAAATTCCGGTGCCAGTCATTTATTTCAACATTTTAGTACTAAAAGTAGTTTGCCCCTAAAAGGCTTAAAGGATAAAAATAGAGAAAATGCGTCTGAAAATGGACTGGCACCGGAATTTACAAAAAAAAAATTGTTTGTAAATAAGAAAAAGGCTATATTTCACATAAATATTAAATAGAAAAGATTTTAGCAAAATTCTGGTGCCATTGAGGCGTTTTGGAATTAAAATTAAGTGGTTTTTTAGACATACCACTGTCCCTGAAAGGGTTAAATGTCATTTGCGACCCCGTGTTCTATTGCATTTTTTGTTCATCTTCATGAGTACTATCATCCCTCAAAGTTTGTTGAAGCATTTCAGTTACACCCTGTATATATATATATATATATATATATAGCTCCTTAGACTCTAAATAAGCTATATATATATATATATATATATATATAAGGGTTCGCACAGTTGTACCACACATTTTTAACAGTTATTCTCGCCTGATTTAAGTGGAGAAAAGTATTACAAAATTTGTGAATAAGCGAGGTGGTTACGAATTCTGTGTTTAAAAAATTAAATTGAAATTTTCTCATCATTAATAGCAGTACCAGACTCCTTGGATATTCCAAGGGGTGTGCGAACCTTGAATATATGGAATTTTCCTGTGTTTATTTTGATTTTAAAGTCCCTCACACTGCAGTGGACATTAGACACTGGGATAGTGACGCCTTGACATTTTTAATACACATGACACCTACAATTACTATACTAACGATAAATTGTGAAATCAGTTGGTCAGTACTATTTTTTAATAGTTATAATAAACACAAAACTTTCCGAAAACTTTACAAATTGTTGCGATTCAAAAAGACAATAGGAAGTTTGCTAAGCATCTTATTATATAAGCAACTGTTGAACAGTTGTTTTCATTTTAAATATTTTCTCAAGGAACAAATAAAAAGACGCGAATCGGCTTGTAGCGATTTCTCAAGAATTGCGCATATCTGCCGACCTGTCACCAATCTTCGAAAAATTTGGTTTAATTTGTCACAGGTTAAATACGTTTGCAAGCAAAATTTTTGAAAGAAATAAAATCAGAAGTACCACTTAGAAAAATGAAAGTAAACTGGTTTTGATATTTTTTGGGTTCGAAACATGATTAACCTATAACTAAATAACCCACATTTCTTCGAAGAATAGTTAGAGGTTGGTAAGTATGATTACAGTACAAAATACAGCTACACTCTGGGAGAGGGGAAGTTAATAAAACACACACAAAAAAGTAGTTACTACCGGATAAAATATAATAATTTGTTTAACTGTAATTTTATATTTTCTAAGCTGTAATATATTGGAATTTGTTTGTGCTTCCAGTTCAAGAAATGGAGCGATCCTTATGGATTACTTTAAGTTTTTCTCTCATGGTTCCGCATGGAGTCTCGAAGTAGTTTTCACTTTAGACGTGCGTGAGGATTTTATTGTAGGGGTGTCATTCGCAGGGCCCGACTGACGTTCTATACGATTTGTCTCAAAACAGCGGTTGTTCCATTTATCAGGTATCAGTTAAATGATATTTTTCTGCTTTGTTTTTTAAATTTTGTACCAATTACACGGTGTCTCAAATAACCGGAATCTGCTCTGTATAATAATGCTAATGTTTTTTATTAAAAAAAAATAATCACAGATGATTAAAATACATAGATCGATGTGAATTTTGCGGTCATCGGTCCTCTAGTTAACTCGTCTTTGCATTGTGATGGAAATTTCCATCACTGTTTATTTAACTTTTAATAAATAAATCAACTTCTTCGCCACCACTATATTTATATAGAAATATTAATCTAGTAAATTTCCCGTGAACTATGTTGCTGAACAAAGTTAATAATCTATCTTAAAATTTCTGGTGTCTTATATTTAATATATGTATAAAAAAACAATTGTAAAAGAAAAACTCATGCGAAGAAGAGTTAAAAGCCCGTATTCTAAATGATATGTTGGAGTTTCAGGAACAAGATTGTGTTAAAAGGGCAACGTGGAAAGTAACAAAACAGTAGCAATGTGTGGCTTGCAGCACTGCAGTTCAAGTACTCACACTTGGCCTGTTTATCGAAGACAATTTTTTCAAAGAAATTAATAAAACTGAACCTGCTTCTCTACAGTCTATTAAGGATCATGGCCCACAATGCTCAGCCATGTCTTCTAGGCAATATTTACTGAGGTACAATACAACTTATGTTCTTGTTATTTGGACAACCTAGAGAAGGCGAAACAATCTTGGTACTAATTTTATCGACCAATAACGGATGAAAGGATGAGACAAGCTTGTATACCCAGGCTTCCGGAATTTAATTCCGGACTTGTAACGTGGTAGTGCAATGCGCTGAGCACGAAGCTACTGGGTTTCTTTTTCTAAAAGCAAAAACCACTTTTGTAAAAACCATTTTGTAAAAACCAAATCAGGGTTGTCAGTTTTGCATACTTTTCTATTCATACAAGAAATTTATAATAGTAGTTTTTACTTATTTTAATGACAGATATTTCGTGAATACATAAAATGGAGCTGAAATTAACACTTTGCCGTCCGGCGACACCACAGTGGTGTCGTACGTAAATTAACTTAATTTTACTCATTAAATGCTACATTGGCACCAGAATTTCGGAATGAAAAAGTCCCTTTTATCATGTTCATGAAGAGAGGATTTTACTTATTTTCGAATACATTTGTTTCTAAGTTCTGGTGTCAATCAATCATTGCAACATTTTACGAATTGAACTATTTTTACGAGACATGCGGACGGCAAAGTGTTAATTGTTTCACAAATTATCCTTCTTAAAGTATCATTTTAAGTTATGACTGAATAACCTTAAAACTGCTATAGTCGTATATAGTTGAATCCTATACAAAAACTTACTTTGATTAATGAAATTAATGTAATTAAATTAAAAGAGTAGTTTAATTAATGGAATAGTTCCATTTATTTATATTAACCCTTCAGTCGCCACATAAGTTTCTGACGGAGGATTATTCATTTTTCAATTATTTTTAGTTATTTCGAATCTAAATAAAGTAAATCTGTGCAATATTCACGCGTTTATTTGTTTGTTAGAATACCGCACACTATATTCGGCATTTGTCAATAGAGTGCTAAACCCTTGACAATTTTCACGCGCAAGTCATGTACAAATATTATACTAAAGATAAAATTGTGAAAACTATATGCTATTACTCAACATTTACTACTTATGGTAAACACAAAACTAACAGTAGATCACTGAGCCCCATAATAGTATGGAGAGCTAACGCACTGATCCACTTTATGTCGCAATCGTATCACACATTCAGTGCGCGCAAGCAATGAATCCTTCACTTTTCTTAATATTACATGCAATTTTTTAAACTTTTCCGCATACTTTTTATTACTTTTGTTTAATTCTTCAGCTTTTTCGTATTTTTATGAGCAATACGTAACACATTTTTCATTTATTTATATTGAGCTATCGTAAAATTTTATTTTTTGTAATATCCAATTAAATATTTGTGATTAATTTAAATAAAATATGTAGTTTTTTAATAAAAAATATATATCAGTGAAAATTGTACCATCTTTCTCATATTTTAAAAAGATAATCCAATTTCAAAATATCTGTCCATTACTACTCTATGGGAAGAAATCTGTGTTTTGCCAAAAATTTGCCAGGGAAATTCTTTGGCATTGCATTCATGGCCAATACATTATTCAGTTCTTCCTGAGGACGTCCTTGGGAAGATTATAAGAAGTGATATCGGAGAAATGTTAGAGACTTCAAGATCATTTAATGTACGTAAATATACATTGGTATTCATGATAATTCGACGTGATATAAAATACAGAAAGCATTATCATCATGAAAATCAAAAAGAAAAATTTTTCAATATTTGCTGTTTTAAGAATATTATCCTTTAAAAATACTTTATTTAATTCATTTTACAAATAAATATACACGTTTCAGGAAATATAATTAATGAAATAGTTAAAATTTAGATTCAAATATTAATAAAACCTAGTTAACTAATTTTAAGAACTAATTATATGAAGTAAATTAAATTCAGTTTTTAAATTCAATTTATTTACTTACATTTTAATGAAAATTTATTAATTAAAAATATGTATAATTAATGAAAAATAATTAAAATTTACAACAATAATTATACATTAAACAATAACAGGTTCGTACACTTTTACCACAACTTTTTAATAGAATTTTTCTATTTAATATTTAAATATGAGAAATTGTAGACGCGTCCTTTAGTTGCAGATTTTTTAATACTTTTCTGCACTTAAATAAGGCAAAAAATTATATTAATACTGGTAGACGGCGTACGAACTCTGAATAATCTGAGGTGCTTTTAAAATAAAATTAATCGAATAACTAGTAATGTCTGCATGGTTTTACCTATAAATAATTTTAAATTTGCGGTCCAGAAACGTGTGCTATTTATAAATTTTACTGCATCAAGTTAGAAATTTGTTAGTTAGTTAATTTAAATGAATTAAATTTATCCAGGAATTAATAAAAACAGTAATAATAATTAAAAAAATTAAAAATAATAATTTTTAAAAAATAATAAAATAATAATAAATAAATAAAATATATGTTTAAAGATAAAAAGGAATTATTGTTTTAGACCTTCCACTCAGTCTGTTTTTTGAACTTTCGTTTTTCAAACAAACCTTCTATTGGGTTTTTCACATGGCGATCCGTGGACTAAAAGGTTACAATAGTGTAATTGTCAACCTCTGATTATTCGTTCGTAAAATGTGGTTTAATTTGACGCAGGTTAAAGATATTTGAAAACGGAAATTGTATTCGATATACCTTTATTTATTTAATGCGATGTTATTTCGACCCTCGGTAGGTTTCGTCTGTCATTTTCTGCATCTAATGGAAATTTTTCATTTTTATTTCTTTTTATTTGCTATTTTTTTTATACTTCTATTTCATTCTTATATTTTTAAATATTTGTATTTAATTTTTAAATTTTAAATTTCTCACGGTTTCCTTTTTGCTTCGTAAGTCGAGAAATTAACTTTAACCTGGAAGTTCAGTTGGTACACAACTAGGTATTCTATGCTGCTAACTACATTGTTCTAAGTGGAATTGCTTTAATTTTATGTCTAAACAAATTTCTGATTCAAAAGATGTTTAACATCACTCGGATTAACCCAGATTTTACGAAATAATAATAGCTGGTTTACAGTTAATCAATTGGTCTTTTGAATTTCAGTACCACCGTTACCAAATTGTAAATTTAGTGTTATTTAATCGCAGGTTATTTAATGTCTGAAATTACTAATCCAAAAGAGTAGTAATTCATTTCATGGACCCGTGAGAACTCTTCCGCCATCGTTCTGCTACCCTGGAAACCATGTTCTAAATGATGTGTTGGAGGTTCAAGAACAAGGTTATCTCACCCTTTCAGGGGCAGGGTATTTCTATTTATAAAATGCTGAAGTAATTGACTGACACCAGATTTTACAAACAGATTTATTGGAAAATAAGCAAAAGTTTCCTTCACATACTTAATGGAAGGAAAATTTTCATTCTAAAAATCTGATACCAATATGGCATTAAGGGATTAAAATTAGGTGATCCAAAAATGAACCACCGCCCTTGAAAGTGTTAAAAAGGAAACTTGTAAGCATTATACAAAATGCAGAAGACACATTAGCAATCTGCGGACTGCCAGTTGAAATGATAAATCTATCATTTTATCGTTTTTCTATGTATATATACTTTGGTAACACATTTATAATGATCTAGAAATTGGGCTGAAATCTATTGATTGACAAAAAACCCTTTTAAAGTATTATTTGACGTTATGTCTGAATAATCTTACAAAATGATATAATCGTACATTAATACCTCTTAATAAAGGACTTCTCGGGAACGCTTAATTTGTCGATTATTCAGAAATTCAGAAGTAAAAATCTACATCCGAGAATACTAAATGTATATACTCTACTGCTATTCAGAGGTAAAAATATACAAATATGTAGGTATTAGGGATTGAATAAGTTTTCTGTAAATGGAGGTGTCATCTATTTGTAAGTCTCTTTTATGTAGGATTTACTATACATAGATAAATACTACATATGAAAAATATTTTAATTATAGAAATTAATGTAAATAAATGAAAATATTATTAGAATTAGTACACGCATTCTTTTTATTTAAATATATAATGTATATTTTATAACATATTGCTAATGATATAGAAATTGAGCTAAAATCTATTATTTGACAAATAATCCCTTATAAAGTATTATTTGACGTTATGTCTGAATAATCGTATAAAACGAGATAATTTTACATTAAATCCTCTTAATAACGGGCACCTCGGGAGGGTGTAAATCGTCCACTATTAGGAAGTATCCGCCATTGAGAGATAAAAAGGTACATTTATATATAGGTATTATGTGTTGAGTAAGTTTTCTGCAAATAGAGGTGTCATCTATTCGGAAAGGTCCGTTATGTAGGATTTACTGTATATGTATAAATATTACACATTAAAAATATTTTGATTATGCAAAGTAATGCAAATAAATGAAATTATTATTTTAATTAGTGCACCCATATTATTATTCATTTTAACTCTTCAGTTTCCACTTAATTTTCCTAGTTTTCTTCTAGAGTAATTTTCATTTTTCAACTAGTTTCAGTTATTTACACTCTAAATAAGGCAAATAGATGGAACTTTAATCTTTTTATTTGTTTGTTAGAGCACCGCAAACTGATTTACTAGACAGATTTTACAGATTTTGATCTCTTTATTGGAATATATAAATTGATTAATATCTGTAAAATCTGTCTAGTAAATCAGTTAATTGATTAAATAGGTTATTATAGGGTTTATTGTGTGGATTTAATATTAAATGCCTTACATTGTAACAAATATACACAAATAAATAATAAAAATACATGATCTTTCTGACAAAAGTTTATTAATATTTTACTAATGAAAAATTACATTCGTGGAAGTAGGAATACTGAATACGTCCGAGACTGAATACCGCAGGGGCGGGGGGGGGGCAATCAAAAAAGCAATCATCGTGTTATTTAAACGCAAAAATTTTGCCATAAATGCAAAAATTAATGTTTGGAAATACTGCTTAAAGATACCATTGCGGTAATATGACTTTATGAATGGAGACCATTTTGAACGTACGTTATAACTTGTGCATAAATTAACAGAAAATAACTAATTTTTTTATATCATCGCCAAAGGCAAACTACGTCTGTACCCAGGTCGTAGGTGTTACCAGTTCGCTTTTTTCTTGTTTCAGAATTTCATAATTCATACCGAAAGATCCGAAACAACCTGTTTAACATTATGCATTCCCGAAATGTACAGGGTGATTTTTTTTAAAGTTGTGAAAGTAAAACTCTATAACGAAAGAACCACTGATCCAAATGACCAGAAATTTCACCAGTATGCTCCCGAAGCAATGGGGATTTTTTTTGGCATTGTTAAAAAAAAACTTATAATCTCACCGACAGATGGTGCTGAATATGCAGTCAAATCGGGAGAGGAGCTTGTGCAAGACACACGCACAGCGGATACTCTTCACTCTGTTGTGGAACATGCGGTTTCACGTTTCCAACTCGTAGCTGAAAACATTGGACAGCACACTGAAAATCGTATGCGTTAGTTGCGCAGTTCTGTACGAATGTTTTACTCCAAAATTTTACTTCGTTCTGTTTCTGCAGGTGTTTGCAGTTCCTTTTCCCAATTACTGCATTCTGAATGTTTTGGATATACAGAATGCAGTAAATGGAAAAAGGAACTGCAAACACCTGCAGAAACAGAACGAAATTAAAAGATACAGGTAAACATTCTTTTTTAACCATGGATTTTTTTTTAACCATGCCAAAAAAATTCCCATTGCTTTGGGAGCATACTAGTGAAATTTCCGGTCATTTGGATCAGTGGTTCTTTCGTTATAGGGTTTTACTTTCACAACTATAAAAAAATCACCCTGTATATTAATTTTACCAATTTTTGGTATGAATCCGAAAATTTCTAATTAAAAGAAAATGTCTAACTGGCAATCGTGACTGTCGGGTTGTGTTCATCAATTGTTCTTTCACTGCGAAAATGAACGATAAAAGCCGATCCAAACGAAAAATTGTCAAACATACATCTATGCTCTTCAGACTTGGTAACCAAGTCTTAGTAGACCCTCTCGCGTAGTGAAGACTTGTTATTTAGGCAAACTTTTTTAGCATGTGTGTCGAGATACTAATCTTTTACATCAGCTTACACTCCCGTGGGCTTTAAGATTCAGATAGGTCAGTTGAATTTTAGTGCCACCGTTACCGAAATGTAACATTCAGGTTTACTTTGCCAGAGATTACTAATCAAAAATAGTGGTAATAAAACTTTTACATATATGGGAAACCTGCAGCCATCGGACCAAACGTTTGACGCTCATGTACTAAATGAAGGGGTAAAAAGGCAACTTGTAAAGCCTTGTATAATAAAACAATGTCAAATTAATAGCAATCTGCGATTTACAGCTCTGAAGTTGCAGCGCTTCCACTTGGCCTATTTTCTAAATATTACTTTTTCTATCAAATATCTCGAACATTTTTATAATCCTACACCGACGCAGGGTTTCCAGTTTGATACCTTTTTTTTATTCAGAAATTCCAAAGTTACAAGATAAAAAATGAAGTAGTATATTTTGCTTCTTTTTTTAATGAAAGGCATTTCGTGAAAACTTAAAGTAAAATTCTTCTTTCAGAATTTCCCGTTTAAGTTAGGAATTTCTTAATATAAAAGCATGTCCAACTGCAAGTCTGACCGGTCTGGCTTTTTATTGCAAATCGTGTAAAAACTTGCACGAGAATCCTTCATCAAATTAATTAACACTGGGAACCTTGCAGCTGATACGACAAATCTACGACGGTATCGTCTTTCGTAAAAATACAGCTTTGCGAGATATTACTACTGACTTACAAATTGAGCTAAAATCAATGGACACACAAATTTTCCTTTATAAAGTATTATTTTAAGTTATGACTGAATAAATTACAAAATGATATAATCGTATTTATAAGTATTAATATAATACATAAAAATATTTAATTAATCAAATTAAAGCAATTAAATTAAAAGAATATTTTAATTAATGGAATCATTTTATTTACTTCTATGAACGATGCCGTTGTTAGATGTTTCTAATAGGACAATTATTATTTTTAAAAAATTTTCATTTATTTTGATTCTACTTAAGACAAATAGATCCAGTTTTGATGTTTTTAATTGTTGGTTAAAGCTCCAAACGCTGAAATGGACGTTCTTTAATTAAGCGTTAACTCATTGACAATTTTAAAACACAAGACATCTACAACTATTACGAACAATAAATTGTTAAAACAATATGTAATTAGCCATCTTGTAGGAGTTAAAATTATACATTAAGCTTAGACTACGTACTAGTATTACTATTTAAATGTACACGAGAAATTTTGGAACGTCATAACAGCAACTGTTGATTAGTTGTTTTGCTTTTTTCTGCTTTCACAAGATTTAATAAATATGACTGACATTTTCTGTGTCTTTTTTTAACCCATTCGTTGCCAAAACTATATGGGCGGTGTCTTCGATATTTTTACTGAAATTCGTTTTGAAATATTTTGAAATATAATATTTGGTAACTTTAATAGCAAAGTTTTTGTCATTAAATAAAGTATTTTTAAACATAGTAAAATAGTTGTCGCTAGGCAGTTTTTTTTTATCATACACTTTTGTTTTGAATGTTCACAACCACGTGGTTGGCAGTGAATGGGTTAAAGAATGAAGAATGTCTGCTACCTTCCACTAATCTTTCTCCAAATGTGGGTTAATTTGACCCAGGTTAAGTAAGTTTCGATGCTGAATTTTCATACAGAAATAAAATGAAATACGTTCCATGTAGAAATATGAAATTAAATTAGTAGTGACAAATAACAGTAGTTTCTGGTTCGAAATGTGTTTAACTCGTTGCAAAGTAACCACATTTGTTGGAAGACTCGTTGGAGGTTAGCAAGTATGATTACAGTTAAATACAGAATCGCACATTAGACGGTTAATAAAAACACACAAATAATTAGTAACTACCAGATAAAATATAGAAGTATGTTTGAATGTAATTTTATATTTTCTGAAGTGCGTTGTCTAGGTATGGTGATTATCCAACAAGCTCGAGAAATGGTAGTGGTCCTCAAGGAACGCTCTAAATACTTTTAACACGTTGACGGACGCTTGCGTCTTTAACCGCCAAAGCGAAGTTCACAATGTGGCATGACGGCTATAGCCGCCCAAAACGAAACGGTCGTTTTCAGACACTACGGCTATACCAGCAGGGTTGCCAGTGGCCTACTTTTTTTAAAAAAATTCCGTTCTCTTGATTGACACCAGTGTTTTGAGAAAGTAAAATTCGTCTTATTTAATGACAGACTAAATAAAGCGAATTATACCGTTTTAAAAAACTGGTGCCAATCAAGTAATCTGAATTTAAAAAAGTAGCCCACTGGCAACACTGTATAGCAGCACAAATGTACATTTACCCCCGTACGAGTAGAAGCCCAGTGTCATGTTTTGCAAACAATTTTTTAGGTTGCAGCTTTAGTATGCACGTGCAGATTGGCTAGTGGTCAGGGAAAAATACAGTAAAAAAATTATAATTACCAGCATAATCTTATAGAAAAGTTCAAATTGATTATTTGATCGAATAATCAAGATAATTTTTTTTATAAGAATATACTGGTTTTAATCACTTTTTTTTACTGTATTTTTCCCTGATCATTAGCCACCCTGACGTGGTTGTGAAGGGAGTAGCGCAACCTAATTAAAGGTGCTGAATTAATCAAAATTAAGTTTATTTAGGCAGTAAGAGTAAAACTATACTTCTAATATTCTAAAAATTACAAAAACATATAGTGTCAATTTTCGAACTTCACTTGTTCCTACTGTCCGTCAATGTGTTAATCTATTGTATGTCTGAATTTCAGTTACGTGTGTTTTAGAAATTTTTTTTTTCGTTGCGATGTTATTCTCAGTACCCTGCTTAAGGTTCGGCACAATTTGTCCCTACTATACTTTGTAAATTTAATTATATTTTATTCTAGAAATTTTGTCCCAATTAAATGATGTCATAATAAATTATGATCCAAAATAATTGGAATTTGCTATTAATAGTTTAACCGAAAAGCTCCTGTACTTAATAAAAAAAAATAAGATAATAGCAAATAAATTGAATAAATGCGTGTAAAATGTATGTTTAGAGAAGTAATCTTGAACATACGAAATCAGCTTTGGGAAAAAAATCGGCTTCGAAAAATTATTGAAATAGCTGTATAGAACTTTTCTATTATGTCATCTATTTCTTCATTCATATTACAATATGAAACTTTCAATGGCGGATCCTGCTACGCAATACGCATTCGCTTTCCTACCAGTTTTTTCTTATAATTTTTATCACCTTAATTAATTGTGAAACATTTCTAAAAAATTGTTATGAAAAATTACAAGAGATTACCGCATGATCAGTTTGAATAGGAGAATATGTCCCTGGAAACTTCCTTGGTTACAGTTTCGGTTATGTTTCTGTAGGTGGCGCTTCCTTAGCATGGATCTACGGCGGCTACCATATTTGTTAGTAGTCACTCCATTAATTGAAATGAAATATGTAATGAAAAATAATGTACAAAAGTCCACAATTATTTTTTTCTATTCTACTGAAACCTATAAATGACTAACGAATTTGATTTTATTCAATTTTTAAAATTCCGTCTTTTGCATGTTTTGAAAGAAATAAAGTTATGAAAACGCAATAAAATGTTTTAATTGCATTAACAATTTCACGTGATGCTGTTCATTTAGAAGAATCAAATTTTGTCTATGAAAATGGCGATTTAGATATTTAGGATAATTCATTGCTTGTTATGTATATTATCTTATTTTCGCTGTTTCGATTTTTACATATAATTCATTGGAGAGTTTGGTTACAAAGAGAAAAGATGCCTTTCTTCTACATTTTATATCTAGACGGATTGTATATAAAAAATCTATGTTTCTTTTAATTCACTGAAACAAATTATTAATGTTTAGAGACAATGCCACCTAGATAAGGGAGAAAGCCCAGACACGCAATTTTGACGTCATCAAAAGCAAGAAGAAAATCAGATCGGAGAATTAAAATAGTTATGCATTTTTCCATTCTAAAAGAGTACCTCTTTTTATAAGAGTAAAATATTGTACATTATTTATAAAATTAATTCAATATTGTAAGTTTAAATTAAACTCTTCATTTTTTTAAAAACATTTATGTTAAACCTATCAAAGAATTTAAAATAGCGTTTTCTAAATCTTATTCAAACAGATGTATTAGTTAAAATTAACAGTTTGGTTAAAATTATTATATGTAAAACTAAGTACTTTTATAAGAGAACGCATAGATGAAAATATACACAAACATATTAAAATGATGAAAAAAATAAATATATAATTGGTGATGTCAGGTTTTGGTTGACAGCTGCTGTTTACAATTATTGTTATGTGATACAATCCTTGTGTGTGCTTATCTACTGTGTACTGTAAGCTTTAAACTAACATTCGTTTCCTATCTGGAATCTTAATCCGAGCAGGTGAGTGACATGATATGGGATGAAAGAATGTTTAGTAAAGTGGGAGAAGTTTTTCTATTGTCATTCAAAGTTCATAGATAAAACAGACTTCACCCATTCTCTAAGATGAAAGATACGCCATAAAGGGATTACGTTCTTTCAAGCGGACAAACCTGTGCGGAAAGGGGAACCAACCCCTTTGACGAATGGTGCTCTTGTGGTGACCGGAGGGAGAGATTACTTTTAACGTGGGAGTGGAACGTGTAGGTTGTTCAAAGGGAAGCTTTGGTACACGAGGGTTAAGTTAGATCTCTTGGAGTGATGAGATAATGCGTTAGTGAGATTAATAGTAATCTCTGTTAACTCTGAGTTAATTAACGTAGCATGGGAGAGGTATCGAGTAGCGTAACAGTACACAGAACGTATTTTCTGTATTTTATTTAATGTTGAACCAGATCAGCTATATCCGCGTTTTTAATTGTAAATAGTGCCTTGTTATTTGTAAAGATTGTGTAAATAAATTGTCCGTTTAAGTTTAATTGAAAGAGTTCGTCTTTTTCTCAATATACCTCTCGTAACGTGACCGATATCACGTAGTCATATCGATGGTGGCAGCATACTAAATGTACAGGATTACTCTTCAATGTTGTGTGGACTTAGAGGGAATCCGACAGGTGAAAAGTATGAAATATGAGGAAAAAATACGAAAAATTTTAACTAATGCTACACTTTATTTGCATCTCCTCGAAAATGATTTATATTTTAAAATATTTACTTTTATAAATCCAAACAGCTTTATAGAATGCATATAACTACGTATTTTAAAGCAATGAAAAATATAAACGTTTGTTTTGCTATTTTAAACAATATGTGTATTGTTTCACAATAAGAAAATACAGTAAAACCTGTAAAAATGGAATCATTTGTAAAATGAAAACTTTTTATGTTCCTTGTGAAAAATATATTATACAATTACACCTATTAAAACGGAATTTTTAACCATTGTAAATAATGTTAATTCGATTATATTTACACAAACTTGCTCTACCTCCTTCTGTCTGATAAAAATAGGATTCAATAAATTGAATATTTGTAAGACATTATTATAAAAATATGACATAAATAAACAAAACAATAAATACTCATTTCTGGGAAATAAGAACTAGAAATTAGACTATAATACAATTTTTATTTTCAAATAACAAACATTATGAACAACAAATAGACATGTAAAGATATATTACCAAAATAATACAAACCAAAGTTAAGTTTAGTGCAAAATTTAAATACCACATTTTAATGAAATTCTGGTGCTATTTGTGAATAATGTATCTATGTTAATTTCCTAATATGATATTTAACAATGAAAAATAAAAATATACACTGCTCAAAACAATTAGGGGAGCACATGGTTTTGACGAAATTACACAAATACTACACCAATAAATATCTTAAATTAAAACATAGCAGAAAACAGAAAAAACAAAACATCATATGCAGTTCAAAGTTCACGACGTAAAAAGCTGAAAAAGGAGATAGGCCCAAAAATTGGGATTTCGCAGAAATGTCTGTTTCACTGTCTCTGTTGTGAAATTCAGTTGCTCAGCTTTTGTTTCGAGAAAAGGTGATTTAAAAATGTCACAGCAACGTGATTTACTGGAATCCATTGCTTGGTGTATTAACGAGAGACTTGAATCCGGGCAAACACAACGACGTGTAGGGGACGCTGTTGGAGTTGCAAGAAATGGCCTTGCAAGGCTATGGAATCGATTCCAAGAAACAGTAAATGTTAGACATCGAACAGGGCAAGGTCAACCACGTGCTAGCACAGCAATTGATGACCGATATATCCTGTTAATAGGTCGTCGAGACAGAAAAGGGAATGCTATTTAGCTGGCAGGACAATAGCTCTTGGCGACATTACGAATAGTGTCCAGCCAAACAGTGCAAAATATGTTTTATCAGGGTGGTCTCTATGCACGTCGGCCAATGGTCTGTATTTCGTTGACCTCAAGGCACTGTGCGACAAGAAGAAAGTGGGCTGCTGAACATCAAGATTGAAGGCAACAGAGTGGAGTCAAATTCTATTTACAGACGAGTCACTATTCAATCTAGAGTGTGACATTTGACATATTTTGTTATGGAAGGAAAGCGGCACTCAAAATAACCTCACATTCGTTCGTGAAAGAGCACTTTACAGACAAGGTGGGTTGATGGTATAGGCTGGAATAAGCATCGGTGGACGTAAGGTCCTGCATATAATTTGGAATGGAACTTTTACGGCCTAAAAGTATGCAGACGAGATACTGAGACCTCATGTCGTACCCTCCTCTTCACCCATGGTGATTCCTTTGTTTTCATGCATGATAATGCCAAACCGCTTACAGCTCGTCTGGTGGAGAACATGGTTGAAGCTGAAACAATACGGCGTATGAAATGGTCAGCATGCTTTCCTGACCTGAACCCAATCGAGCATGTTTTAGACACACTCGGACGACGCATTGCAGCAAGACCAAGGCTTTTTTTTATTGTGTGGAGCTTGGAGGTTCCAAGGCGTGGAGCAGTATACCTCAAAGTCTTATCGAAAACCTCATCACATCCATGGAAAACAGGTGTACAGCAGGTTTAACTGTTCGAGGGGACCACACGCCATATTAAGCATCTTACATCATCACTAAACATCACATTTTTTTGTCGTTTACATGTAGCCAAATTGTTGCCATAAATCATCTTTTCATGTTCTTCGCATCGTTTTAAAGAATTAAAGATCCCTTACAATTTGTTTGCGTCTTTTTTTCTGTATTGCGCATTGATACACGTGTACTGTCCAGTTTATACCCATGCATGGCTGTCCCGCACGGTTCTCTTCTCTTCTTTGCTTGCTCGCCTAATTTTTTTGAGCAGTGTATCCATCGAATCCTGCATTTTAAAAGTGTTTTACAATTCAAAATAAGCATTTTTAAACATTGTTTAGTCCACCAAATAATTTTAAACTTAACGATAACAGCTATAACTGTGCTTGATGATTATTTTACCTTTCTAAAGTTATCTAAAACTTGACATAATACAATTATTATTGAAGCACAACGTGGTCAGCTTTATTCATTAATAAATTAAAAATGAACAAAATGATGTTTATAAACATTTTATATTCATTTATATGATTTTAAAAATATATATTTACTCAACGGTATAAATGTCGTTAAAATATTTTGCATTTTCCGTTATAAATACATAAAAATACTAATGGCATCTTAGCTTGTTTAATTTTATGACTTTTCAATTTTTTCAATAAAAAAACAATTTGAAATTCGTAAGTTTTAAAATAAATTTTCTCGATTCATTATTTTTATTTAACAATTTACAAAAATACTAATTTATATTATACAATTATAAACACATCAGTTTTAAGTTAAAAAAAATACTTTTATGATATGTCTAGAATATATTCTTTTCACCATGCTACAAACACATCACTTAAAACATCTATATATTTAAAACGCTAAGCGTTTTCTTTTGATAATCCGTGAGAACAAACTACTGCATCAAATTGCATCATTCTTTTTTTGAATGAGAGATATTTGGACAGAGATTTGTTATCGTACATTCGTTTGTTCGAAAATTTAATTAATTAGCCGTAATTTTAAACGAAACTTTTACTTCTGCGTATGACGTCATAAAGTCGGCAATCTGATAACGCCCACTGTTGCGAGGCACAGAATAACGAGAAACTCTATGGTTGCGTAGATAGAAGAGAAATAATAAATATTAAAAACACGTGGCTTTTAGGCCGAATTTTTTAATTTGCAAGTTAAATTTCGGTAAAAATATTTATCTGCGTGTTATATGAGCGAATAAAAATTCATATTTATTGTGACGTCACGGGAATATTGTCCATTGGGTTTATTTTATCATTATGCATTATAACTTTGTTGATGACATTTTTTCATTACAATTGAATACAAAAATATATTTTTATTTGTATATATAGTGTTTAAGCATAAAAGTAACGTATAGACAGTAAGTGTGAAAAGTTTGCGCCGGTGAAAATGACGTTACGCTTAGCTTGAAATGTATTTTAACATTGATAAAACTAAATAGAAAAATTTATATGATTGTGTCGACACGACGTAATTTTTCAATTTTTAATTTTAAAGATTAGAACTGGAGCCTTTATTGGTTGTTTCGTCTTGATTACATACCTTGATTACATGTTACCAATTACTTTTTTGAAATTACAGGTTAGAAAATTTCCTTTAAAAAAAATCACGAAATTAAAGGATTTCAGGAAAATTAAAATGATTAAAAATAGTGTTATAATAATAAATAAAAAAAAAAAACTTGAAATAATGATTGTATTTTTAGCTAGAACAAACAATGTAAGGGTGATATTTTATAGGAATTATTTTGGTAGGTTTGTTATAAGTTCATTTAACAGTTCCTTATTAGCGGCAAAGTCCTATTTGTTTCAATGTGAATTTCTCTTTCGATGTCAATGCCAGCCAAAACACAGTGGCAATTTTTAGAAATGTATAACGGTTGTAACAACAAACGGCGCTATCGCTTTAGCTTTCATCGCGCTTACATCACTTCTAAATACTACAAATTTAAATTTTATACTACAGTTTACAAGTTTAATTCTTACATCAGCAATTAGAAAAAAAAAATAGTTTTCGATTGAAATTTATTTGAAAACTGCCGCTTAATTTAAAGACTTTTTAAATAATTTTCAAGCATGAAATATTACTTTTAAAATAAAATATTTGACTTGGAGCACTTTTAAAATAAAATATTTGAAAGACTATTTCATACGCACCCCTTCTTATGTAATAAAAAAGCTTATTTTACTGATATTGTTATAGAAATTTTTTTCCGTCAAGTTTTGACTGGTTTCATCTAGTTTATATTAAAATACATGAGTCGTTCATACATTTTTGCAAGAAAGATCTGTATATTGTTTCGAAATCAGTTTTAGCAATGGCAATTTGATAAATTTTAAAGTTACATATCTATACACATTCCACTTTTTTTTCTCAGTCTCAAATTATAAAAGCAAAATAATTCGTTACACGGTGAAGTTGAAAAACTATAATATGAATTAAAGTGTAATTACTGCTTAAAGTGATAAAACTTATCCCTTTAAGCAGTAATTACACTTTACTTTAAAGTTAACAAGTGATTTTATTATATTATTTGTAACTATAATATGATTATTTCATTTTAAAATAAGTTTTAAATTAATTCTTAAGCATTTTGTTCAAATACTTTAACCCTTTCCGGCACAGACAAAGTCTGTTCGTAAAATGAGAAATTGCTGACTGACACCGGAATTTACAAATGACTTTTTTTGAAATTATGAACTCCTTATTTTAAGGTTTCATTATACAGGGTGTCTCAAAAGGTCGTTTACAAACTTAACATGGTGGTCTGTCATATCATGATAAACAAGGTTTACATAGGAACATGTGTTCGAAAATGCAAACTGCGACCGCTAGAGGGCGATGAGCGCAGACGTACGGGAGAGTGGAAAGCGCAATCATTTCAGGCGAAGACGTTGCAGAAGGGTGAATCGGTTTAGTAACGCAGAATTGTCGGATATGCATTACGTATGTGGCGCGACGGATGGAAATGCCCGAGCCGCGGTACGGATGTACCTTCAGCGCTTCCCAAGCAGACGTCAGCCAAGTCATGTTTTGTTTGGACAATTGCACCGCAAATTGCGTGAAGCAGGAGCTTTCCAAGTACGTAGCTACATCGGTCAAGAACACACTACACGCACGCCAGGAAACCGTGCTACGGGAATTTGACAGGAACCCGCAAACAAGTCTCCGAGCAAGCGAACGCGTCTTGGGCACGCGTCGTTCCAGCATTATGCGCATACTGCATGAGGACACGAACCACCCCTACCACTTACAAAGAGTACAGGCATTGTGCGTTGACGATTATCCCCAACGCGTTGCTTTCGCACGCTGGTATTTGCAACAACGGGTCGCACAGCCGAATTTTCCAATTTTGAACGGGTCCGTGCGTTCATGCGTCGACGTTGTGAAGCATGCATTGCGGCGAATGGAATGAATTTTGAACATCTTGTGTAAATTAAACCATGTTCTTTAATAAAAGTCATATTAATACCTCTTTCGATATACTTTCTTTCTTCTCCTCCACACCTGCGATCATCGCCCTCTAGCGGTCGCAGTTTGTATTTTCGAACACAAGTTCCTATGTAAATCTTGTTCATTATGATATGACAGACCTGCATGTTAAGTTAGTAAACGACCTTTTGAGACACACTGTAGAAACAAAATGTTATTAAAATATTATTGGTACCGTATGCAAGTTTGGAATTAAAATTAGGTGTGCCCGGAGTGGGACCACTGTGCCGCAAAGGGTTAAATAAACTAATCAGTTATACATACATATGTTTACAGTTTTAAAGTAAAAATATGCTACTGATTAATAAAAATATTATAAAATGTACTATTTATTTTACATTCATAAGTTATTTTTAAATCTTTAAATACCGTAATTTCCGGCCTATACCGTTCGCGGCACAAACAATTCTGTTTCAACCCAAAAGTTTTATTTTATAAAATGTAACTTATTAGACCGCTGTAAATATTTGACTTCAATTATTGAATACAATTTTTGGGTTGAAACAGAATTGTTTTATCCGCGGATTATAGGCCGGAAATTACGGTGGGACAAAGTGATTCAAGTTTTCGTTTTTTAGTTTTAGATTTGTATAAATAACATTTAACATTGAATTTGTCTAAATCATTAATATTCTTTCAATGGTTATGTAACAAATAATTTGCCGCTGCTCTAACTAAGTATGTCATAATTAGTTTTGCTGAATGATTTGGACATGTCCCATCAAGAAATAATTAATTTAATTCAATATAATTTACAGTTAAATCACATAAAGTATTATGCTGACGTCTATTCTGAAGATTTTTTTTTAATTTTCATCTGAAATTGTTTTTTTGAAGAACAATATAAGAGCACACAATAACGTGAATCACTTCTTCCTGGAGACAGAAAAACCCACCCCTATTTAAACTTGCAATTAGATCAAAATTGTCTCCTATAGTCATTTCTTTATTAGTTAATAATATATCTGAACAGGAGAAACATTTTAATTTGTTTAGTGCAGCACCTTAACAATATAAAAGTTTCCTCGCAATATCATACGACAGCAAATATCCTAAAATCATCAAGAAAAAAAAACATGACAAAAGTTTCTATTCAAATTAAACACAATGCAGAACATACATCTTCCTGTAAACTCTACGTACGTCTGTAATTACTTTACATCATGTAAATAGCGCAAAATACGGGAATATAAATTTTCGTTAATGTTATATGCATGATAATATTAACCCCTTCGTGACGAGCGTCTATTACAGAATTTTTAATAATTTACCACCGGTTTTTCAAAACAGAAATTTTCGTCTAATTGAATCGTGGAAATGCTAAGAATAAGGCAAAGCTTACAATAAAAATAACTGGTGGGAAAAATCGAGTATTCTGAGCATCTTATGCGTCACGTATACGTGTCGCTCGTCCCCAAGGGGTTAACGAAACATGAAAACATTAACATTACAGAGGGGCCAAGCTTTCATTAATATTCCGTAATATGTGGGTTAATTTGACCCAAGTTTAACACGTTTCGCACCAGAAATTAAGAAATTAAATTCCGCGTAGAAACCTGAAATTAAATAAATAAAGATTCATCCAATAATTCTTCTGGTTTGAAGCTTTGTTAAACCGGGTCAGATTAAACCACTTATCACGGAAGATTAGTGGAAACTTGGCAAATCCGACATTATCATGTAGCTTGCAACACTGTTGCAAGCTACATGATTTCCGTTTCTTTGTCTGTACATCTGCATTTTATCTTTCATAAAAATGCGTAGTTATGAACGGATTGCAAATATAATACTAATTTTGGCAACAGCATATTTCCTTTTAACATATTATGTGATATTTAGCCTATTACGTTTCCGCATATTTATTCGGATACATAACCATTATCAGACGATCAGTGTTTTAATGAGTCTGTCTTAACATGAATTTATATAATTTGTCGAACTCAATAAAATTTGAAATAAATATTCATTTGAAGGGCCATTACAGGGATTACTCCATATATTTTATATTGTGTAAATTTGTTTGTCCGTCAATAAGTTCATTACTTTCCATAAAATGGAAAACTGCAGCAACTGTGTGGTTGGCCAACTGATGTAAAAACGTTTATTTTCTTGATCGTATCTGAGTCGATAGGGACAACTCTTGATTCCATTGAGGTGCCAATTCTGTCTATAGTTTTTGTTTTTCATTCATTGCGACACCTAAATTTTTAAAGGTAAATTTAATACCGTAATTTCGGGTGTATAAACCACGGGTAAATTAAGTGTGTTTCAAACCAGAATTACTTTTATAGAAATAAATGCAAATAAGTGCCAAGATGCAACACCTTATATTTCATTAAAAACAATTTCCGGTCGGAAACCGATTTATATGAGCCGCGGCTTATACACCCGAAATTACGGTAGTCTGTTAACGAAAGCGTGTTTGAATAATTAATCCTTCAGTTAATCACGTTTGTCTTTATATTTATACTTTCTCTGGAAATGGAAATGGAATTTTATATTTATGCCATTATAACCTTATTTTTTCAAGTAAAACTAGTCAACTAGAAAATATGTATTTCAGTAATTAATTATATAAAATTTGATGTTACTTGTTTTATGTTTTCTTCGTTCAAGAAAATATAGTATTTTGTGCTTAACCCTCCATGTGCAGTTCGATTTTGACCCTTTCATGTTCTGAAATATGGTATAATTTAATTTAATTTAATTTTAATTAAATTTTTTTTTGTGTTTTCTTTACTCATAGTTGCGTATGTTCCCAGGAATATGGCGCCAGTATTTCGGATTGGAAACTTTCGATTTCATATTTAAACCTCAGAATTTGTATTAAAAATTAATAAAAATTAATATTATAACTTGTATTAAAAGAAAATTCAGAATTTGTATTAAAAATTATTAAGATGAAAACATTATTATTCTGAAATTTTCGTAGAACTGTACTCACTCTGCATATTTTACATTTCGCATCTTTATTAACAATTCTACCATAATATAAAAATTTAAATAGTTTCTGTATCTGCATAATAGTTTATATGATACAGCACATGCATTTTTAAATGGTAGGGATCAACAGTGGCACTTTGGCTTCATATTTTATTCAGAAATTACGAAAGAATTTTTTTACATTATTTAATCATGAAATATCTGCCATTTAGTAAAACAAAAAATATATATATTCGGTATTTCTTGTGTGAATTCAAGAATTTTTAATAAACAACGAAGGCCAAAGTTATTTCTCTGAATATAGTTATTATAGTCTCCTGTGCGATTACTTTTTATTACTTTGTCTTCCGCTACTTCCAAAAAATTATCTAGTAGAAATCTACCACTTAAAGTTTTAAAATAGTTGTTGGCTACACCAATAAATTGTTGCTTGTACCAACCATTCGCTTATGATGTTGCGGGCGTTATAACATGTTTTCTGTTAGTATCTGTTTTGAAACGATTATAAATTAATGTAAAGTTAGGAGTTCCAAACTTTAAGACTTCATAATTCCGAAACTACTTAACCAAGTGACTTTCTTTATTTAACAAAAAAGCCAAATAAGGTGTCGACATGAGATGTCCGTATCGATCAATTTAGATATTGTTACAATTTAACCTTGAAGACATTCTCATAATATTATTTTGTAACATAAATGTAAAAATGGCACAATTTCCGTTACCATGGCTACTTCCGGGGTTTTTTTAAACTCAATTTGGTGTTTAAAATATACGGGATGTAATTTCTATTTCTCTTTGTTTAGTTGCTGACTGTACCATAAAACATTCGCTGCAGCTTGTTTTTGTCTTTATGCAAAATGAAAGCACATATATTTAATAATTACTACACTCTTTATTTTTCATGTTTATTTTATGTTTAAATTTATAGCGTATAAAAATATTTAATTTTGAAGCTTTACAGTCATATGGCATGTTTTGCCAAGCCTGTTTTGGCGTATAATAAAAACCATTGTTGGTCGAATTTTCAAACAATTGTAACCATTAATGATGTTTTGCGATTTATCACCAGCGCCCGACTAACGGAAAGTTGCCTTAAATTTAATTTATTAATTTATACTTATGTTCTAAAAATATTATAATGTTGTATTTTCATCGGCAACACACCAGTCTCCATAATTTTTAACAGTGTAAAAACCCACCTATGGCCATTGATCTTACACGTTGCATTATTGAATGCGTTGTTGAGCTGCAGTTTAGTTGCTTATTTAAAGTTGAGGCAAAAAGAGCCCCGCCTATGTCTGAAAATTGTTGGCACAGTGATTGACTAGATACATTTTTTTTAATTTATGTCTTATTAAATGGAATTAAATGGATTTTTAAACGGATAATTCTATGGATTTAATGTAAAATGCTTTGCAATTTAACCCTTTCCGGCATAGTGAGTTAAATTCTGTCCCACATAATATTAATCCGCCAATGTCACAATGGCACCAGAATTTTTCGGAAAAACAATTCTTCGATTAAGAAGTGGAATAAAAGCTTTTATTTATTTTCAAATAAACTTGTTCTTAAATTCTGGTGTCACTCAATAATTTCAGTATTTTAGCAACATACAGACTTTGTGTCTGAAAGGGTTAACAAATATGTCCAAACAAATCATAAAACTACATATTCTTTCTGAAAAAAGCTTACCAGTATTTTACGAATGAAAAATTACATTGCGTTTAGTAAATATTCAGCATACGCACGAGTCTTATTACCGCAGAGGCAAACTTCCCCCACAATTTTTCAATATTAATCGTCGTCTTATTTCAATGTGAAACATCTGTCATAAATCAGGCAAGAATTACTGTTTGGAAATATTGGTTTAATTTTCCAGTGTGAAAATCAGACTCTATTAATGAGGACCATTTTGAAGATACGTTTTAACTTGTACGTAAGTTAATGGAAAACAACTCAAATATCTTTTTTGACTCGTCGCGAAAGGCAAGCTACATTCTTCTAGCCCACGCTGGTTGCTTGTGTGCCAGTTTCGCCTTTCTTTAAATTCATATTTACATTCATACCGAAAATTCCGAAAGAAGAATTTTTGCTTTATGTATTCACGAAACGTCTCTTTATATAAAAAAACGAAAATTACAATCAGGAATTTCTGTTCAAAGTTCAGTTTGCAATTTCCGGAATATAAGCCAATGTGGTATATAAGCCAATTCGGTAACGAAATCACTGGGTGTTCTCGGTGGTTCATCAGGTGTCTGTGTGAAGGTTTCCTCTAAGATGTGGGATCCTCCACCGTATCGTAGCGACCTGTGTCGTCGACACTTGGTAAAAAGGCTTGGGGTCCGCAATGGGGAGCGGCACTAGGCCGGTCGCAGCGCCGTAGCGAGCCAAAGCTATTGGTGCGCTATAAGTCTATTAGAGATTTGGACGCGACGGCCGGGACGCGCCGGACGCCCCGTTAAGTCCCCTGGCTGCGCAGTTTACTTTTATATCAGGAAATTAATCTTTTCTATTCTTCTAGCAGAGATTCATCCATTGGTATGCTAAAAAGGTATCGTTTCTAGTTTGCTGTTTTGTATCGAATACTGCAACCAGGCACGAAAGAATGCGTATCACGTTTTTTGACCATGATCAATATTATTCATATTTTCATAGCTTATGAAAATCACTATCAAGTCAAGGGAAATCGCGTATAATTTAATTATTTCAAATATTTACCACCAGCTGAAACATTTTCTCAGTTCGATTCTTATACAATGTTTGCGTTGAAAAGAGATAGCAGACAGTGGCGTAAGCAGAGAGAGGTGGGGGGTCCAAATACCCTGGAAACCAGTAATGTTATAAAGTTTTCTTTGCCTTCAATATCGCAGAAAATTCTGCGATTAGATACGGCAAAAATATTTTTATAAAATTTGTGGTATCAAACCATCTGGACCTCTACCCTGTCTACGCCACTGCTAGAAAATGTCGCTGCGATCGACCCGTTATCTTTCAGCATCGTTCTACATTTATCGTTTAAATTTTTTAGTACTATTTTGTAGCCGTTTTCCACACTATGTATTCTATGCGCTGTACTTCAGCCAAACATTTACACGCAATTTTGCATTTATGATGAACGTTATTAAGATGCATAAAGTGATTCCTGAAAACCACTTTATTTCTTGAAATTCTGTTTCATGGATTATCGACCCAATGCAAAGTCATTAAATAATAAGCCCAGTCAGATAGTGTTAAATTTGTTAGCGACACACTAGCGCCAAACCTCTGCTGCGGAAGGAGGACAAAACAGAAGTGGATCGCAGAGAAACGATACGATTTATTTATATCGATATTTTATACGATTTTTATCGATGTTTTGTATTTGCACTTCCTTTAAAATGTTGCTAATTATTGGGATCTTTTACATTAAAGCTAAAACTATAATGGAAAAAAAAATGGTGGAAATTTACTGGATTAATATTTCTATACAAATATAGTGGTGGCAAAGAAGTTGATTTATTTATTAAAAGTTAAATAAAAAGTGATGGAAATTTACATCACTATGCAATTAACCCTTTCCGGCACAGACAAATTATGTTCGTAAAATGTGAAATTGCTGACTGACACCGGAATTTACAAACGACTTTCTTAGAAAATATGAACTCCTTATTTTAAGCTTTAATTTTAGAAGCAAAATTTTATTAAAATATTCTTGGTGCCGAATGCGGCACTCCCAACCGCTAGATGGCGCTATTTTCAACTTGCGAAAAGTTTCCCATTTATCTGACTGGGCTTATTATTTAATGGTTTTGACCCGATGTGACTTCAAATGTATAAAATTACCTTTAAACTTATCTCTGTATTTTATCCGGTAACAAATATTTACTTGTGAGTTTTTATTAAAAATTGTGGGCGTAATCATACTTGCTAAATTCCAACTAGTCCAGGGTTCGCACGCTCTTAAGCCACGCCTCATTTTGTAAGGAATCTGCCACCAGTATAATTGAAAGGTCATTTTCTTTCTACTGGTATTCAAGAGTCATTAGGTAGAAGATAGTTTTATGCGATTACTGGTGGAAGAGTCCTTACAAAATGGGGCGCGGCATAAAAGCGTGCGAACCCTGCTAGTCTTTCCTAAGATACGGTTAATTTGATCCAGGTTAAGCATGTTTCGTACCAGAAAATTTATTTGATTTATCATTACTTATTTATTTTCATGTTTCTATGCGGAACATATTTATTTCCGTCTATTTCTTTAACCCTTTATATCCTGAATTAATTTTCCAGCTTCTTTTTAATTGTATTTTTGCATCATTGGATAAATTTTGGCGCAGAATAAACATAGGAAAGAGGAAAATAATTTTTATAGTGTTTTAGTGGTTAATTATGCAACTGTAACCACCATAATTTTTTTATCCTATGATATAAAATAAAATAGTAAATTTCAAATAGTAAACTTCAAATAAAATATAGGAAATGTTCACTTGTAGAGTATAGAAAACAATAGAAAATAATAGTACTAAATAACCGGTAATAAACCACTAAAATTACTCAAATGAAGAACAACATGCATGTCAATTCTATTACAAAATGGATTTCGAATGTAGCGTGGCAAATGTAAAATCCCTACAATGCAAAGAAAGAGGATATGTGCTTGAATTTGCCATCTCCTGCCTGCTGTCAGAAATACACTCTTTGTGCCATTGTGAATACCGTTAAGAAAAACGGTCATATTACGAATATATAGGTGTTTTATTTACCCCTTGGGGACGAGCGACACGAATACGTGACGCATAAGATGCTCAGAATCCTCGATAATTCCAACCAGTTATTTTTTTGTAAAGTTTTCCTTGTCTAATCATAGCATTTTTACGATTCAATTAAGCGAAAATTTCTCATTTGAAAAACCGGTGGTAACAGATTAAAAATTCTGTAAAAGACGCTCGTCGCGAAGGGGTTAAAGTGGTACTTATAAGTACCGTCGGGATAAAAAGGGTTAACACATTCGCTGCCGGGTTAAAATTACCGAATTGTATTTTATTTAGAAAATTCAATTTTTTCCAGAAAATACTAACAGTAACATTTACTTTATTTAATTACAGGCATTTTTAGATTACATTAAATAAAAATTCTTCCTTCGTAATTTCTGGTACGAATTTATAATTTTAGATTTAGAGATTCGCTGCCAATCACGAGCCTCGCGTGATTGGCAGCGAATGGGTTAAAAAGAAAAAATACTTCGGATTGTGCTTAACCTGGTTCTAATTAATTCACCTTTTGCGGAAGATTAGTGGGAAGTTGGCAGCTATGCTAAGTTCTTGTAAAATCGGCACATGGAAGTTCAGGCCAATTTATTGTTTTCTTGAGAAAACAGTGCAAATAAAAACAATTAATTAACACTTGCTGTTTTTACAAGACGATTTTGGAACATTCCAAACTTGATCGTGTCCTTTTAAATAGCGTACTTCGTTAAAATAATACGATTTTTCGTTACTATAATTGTGGTAGATGTCTTGTGTAGTAAAAGTGTCAAGTAGTTACCGCTTCATTTACCAAGAAACACAGCAGTGTGTGCGGTGCTTCAAAAACCAAATAAACACAACAAAATTTCATATAGTTGCCTTATTTAGAGCATAAATAACTAAACTTTCAAATAGTTGCAGTGGACATTTATTGAAATCCTGAAGGTTAATATAAGTAAATGGTGTGATTTCATTAATTAAAATATTATTTTAATGTTATTACATTAATGTCATTAATTAAAATATTATTTATGTATAATAATCATCTATCCACGACAATATCATTTTGTAAGTCCTAACCTAATAAATAGTTTTGGAAGAGTAATTTGAAAAATGAGTAATTTTAACTCAATTTCTAGATTATTAGAAATATATCGAAAAGTTGTATTTTTAAGACAGAAGAAACGGACGTATGTTTGCCATATAAGATTCAGGTTTCCCACTGGCGCCTTTTTGAATACCAGTATTTTTGAAAAAACATTTTTGTGCCGTGTATCTGCCACATTTGAAACAAAAATAACATTCCAGGCAGGGTTGCCAGTTGGACCAACTTCTTTATACATAAATTCCTAACTCATACAGGACTTCTCGGAAGAAGAATTTTTATTTCACGTAATCGCTAAACTCGATGCAAAAATTACTTTTTTGAGTATCTGAATTTCTGTATATGAAAAAAGACCAAGCTGGAAAACCTTATTCGGTGTAGTTTTCTACAAAATTTGCAAGCGATTTTTTTGGAAAAGTGTTGTTAACAAAACAGGTCAAGTGAAAGCTCTGCAACTGCAGTGTGGAAGGCCGCACATTACTACTGTTTTGCCTACGTTTTATGTTAGACTTCCGAAGTTACACTTTTAAGGCAACGTTGCTATTAAAACTCCGCCACATCATTTATAACATGGGCTTCTAACAGGGCTACACTAGATACCGAGCATGCTAATTCACTATCATAACATCACAAATAGTGGCTGGCGGCGACGAAAGACATACAGTGATTGGCCCAAAACGATGGGCGCTACAGCGATTGACACAAAACGTTGGACGCTACAGCGATGAACACAAAACGATGGGCGCTACAGCGATTGGCACAAAACGATGGGCGCGTCGCTTTGTACCGATCGCTGGTCGCCGCCAGCCACTATTTGTGACGTCATGAGAATGAATAAGCAAGCCCGGTATCTAGTGTTGCCCTGGATTCCAACAAGAGGTAGAAAATCCATGGATCCAGGAATTTTATTACCTCTATTTTCATTTACTAATCTCTGACACAGAAAACCAGTGATTAAATATGCTTAGTGTTACAGTTCTGTAACAGCGGTAGTAAAATAAAACATATCTACTTACTTGAACCTTTACGTTACGAACAGAGATGTCGAAAAACATGATTTAGAAGATTATTGGCCCCTAGGTAACGTGCTAACAAATGTTTATCTATATAGGAAGTGGCACAAAGTTTCCGGATCTAGCGATCTTTCTTCTTCATTTTCTCTGCGAAGAAACAAATGATGAACCAGTCAGCCAGGCAAAGGATTGCCACATTGGCTTGGAAACACATTTGGCTTGGATTGCCACATTGGCTCCGGAAGCTTTGGACACCCAAATGTTCCTTTATCTTGGGATTATCACTTGTTCCCCAAGATAAAGGAACATTTGGGTGTCCAACGCTTCCGGAGCGACGATGACGTCAAAGAAGAGGTGAAACGCTTCGTCAGCGGGTTGGAGGCGGAGTTCTACGACATTGGATACAGAAATTGGAGCACCGTCTACAAAAATGCGTAGAAAAAGATGGAGATTTTGTAGAAAAATGGAGAAAACTTTCTTCTTTCCAACGATGTAAATTTTTATAAGAATAAACAATGTTGTATATTTGTAAATTGGATGGGAACCTTATTTCTGGATCGACCCTCGTATTTTTTTTATTTTTTGTATATCTTGAAAATGGCGCCGTATGAGCGCTGAAACACATGTCGATCATTAAAAGCTTTTTATAAGACTTTTGTGTTTCTCTTTGTATCATTTAAGCATTTTATCTATATTTTAATTATAATTAATGATCGTATTATGTGATTATGTAAGAAATATATCAGTTAATCTTTCACTTAAATTATGACTATGCATCACAATGAATTATTTTATTTACTACACCAAACTGATATTAACAACCCTCTTTTATGTTACTTGTTTGAATAGTGTAACATTCCACTTATAATATCAGAGTATCAAAAAAATCCTAAAATCACCAGGCAAAAATGCACAACAAAATTTCTAGAAAAATTAATTAAGGCTACCTCTCATCCGGCATAGCAGAACATTCATACACAAGTCGTCTCTAAGTACGTATGTAATGCTTCAGATAAATAACTCAAAATATAGGAATGTAACTTTTATTAATGTTTTGCATGATTTATTATAAAATGACGTAAACGACCAATTTTCTTTTTAGAGGTTTTCCAACATAGTTGCTATTTTTATGATTTCCGTTTCGCTGTCTGTACATCAGAGTTTTATCTTTCATAAAAATGCGCAGTTATTAACTCATTCGGGACCATGGGTGCACATATGCACCTTGAAAAAGAGCAAACAGAATTTGTTTTAGGCACCAGTAAAAAATAAAAGTAATATTTGCTTTCTCTAATTAGAGCATTTTTGTGATAGTTTAAGTAAAGGTAGCTTTTCTAAAAAAAGTGGTGCCAATGAATAAAATATGCGTAGAAGCTACCGGTCCCGAAGGGGTTAACAAAATGTAAATATTAGGTTGTTCAGAAAGTTCCTTCCGTTTGGGAAAACCAATTCGATCCGGATAATTCTGCCACCCAATTATTACACATTAGCTATCGGAATTAACTCGTCAGCACAGCTCATAACTATTACTTAAAAATGTGAGAAAATCGTTCGTGATTATTCAGAGCTTTATAGAACCTTTCAAGCTGAATGATATATCAAGATGTGGCCAAAAAGAATTTACCTCCGGTTGTGAGATTTTCCATTCTTTCGTTATAAAAATATCACGTGGGTGGATATTTACCCCACGCGTGTTATAACGTTACCCATAATGATAGGAAAATGTTAATGCAAATGTTTATGTAAAAAATATAGTGTGCAAATAATAATATAATTTTTATTTTAAACGTTAACAACTCTTGCACATACAGTTTCTATATATCAGTTTTATACTTTTTGTATTTTTATAGCTGAATTTGGATTATAAAAGCTTTATATGTAATGATATGCAAAAAAAAATCTTAGTGCAATTTTTTTTGCTTTAAATATAAAAGAACCTCTTATTTTAAGTTAAATTATGTTCTTTATTGATTTACAGTTTATTTCAAAATATAAATTTTTGTTTATAATCATGCCCATTGGGGTAAAATTTATCCCGCGCGTGTAGTAACGTAAAGGAAAGAGGCGCGTGTGCTGACGGGTTGATCTCTAATAATTAAATGATACAATTTTCCGGAGCGACCAACTTTCCCAAACTGAAGGAACTTTCCGAACAAACCAATATATTACCGGAAATATGTAATCGGAATTTTGTTTATAATTAAATGACACAATTTTCCGTTACAAACCAACTTTCCTAAACGGAAAGAACTTGCCTAAAAACCTAATATATTGATTTTGAAAACTGTATATTCCCTATTCAAAATAATATGTGATACCTGTAAATCTGTTACACTTCTACACAATATTATTCAGATACATAATCGTTATCTGATTATCACTCTTAATGAGTTTTGCCTTAATATGATTTCATATAATTTGTCAAACTCAATAAAATATGTAAAAATTCAATCATTTCAAGTGACTTAAGTTTAATATTGTGAAAGTTTGTTTTCCTATAGATATGTTCATTGCTACACATAAAATATAACAATGTAGAAATTGTGTTTTTGAAAACTGATGCAAAAAAACGTTATTTATTGTTTTGGGCGATCGCCTCTGAATTGAAAGAGATGTTTGATAATTCCTCGAAGTGCCTATCCTGCCTATAATTTTTACGTTTACCCTTTCTGGCACAGTGGTCCCACTCCCGGAACACCTAATTTTAATTCCAAACTTGCATTCGACACCAAGAATATTTTAATAAAATTTTGTTTCTACAATGAAAGCTTAAAATAAGGAGTTCTTATTTTCTAAAAAAGTCGTTTGTATATTCCGGTGTCAGTCAGTAATTACGAACAGAATTTGTTTGTGCCGGAGAGGGTTAACCCATTGCGACACTTAATTGTTTCAAGTTAAATTCAATAGTTAATTAACGAAGGCGTGTTTAATTAATCATTCGAATGATCGCGTTAGCGATCTTGACATTCTTTGAACAAGGGAAGAGAGTTTTATTTTAATGCCATTACAACCTTTAAATCTTTTCAAAATAAATTTACTAGTCAATTCAAAAATGCGTATTTAAATTAATAATTCTCCAAAAGATCGTGTTACGCGTTTTATTTGTGTTGTCTTAGCTTAACCCCTTAATCGTCGTGCCCAAGACATTCACGGGCAGCGTAGGTTACGCCTGTTTTATTCAGATTGTTTGATTCCTACCAGTTTCTTAAAATAGTGTTATTGGCTTTATTCTTGCATTATTTTATCTGTCTATTAAATAAGACGAACATTTCTACTTAAAAAAACTGGTGGTAATCAAGCAATATCAATTTTTAAAAAGTAGCCTACACTTAAAGGGCGCGACGATTAAGGGGTTAAAGAAATATGGTGTTTTGCGTTTAATCTTTCTCGTACAGCTCGATTTTGACCATTTTCTGTCCTGAAATACAGTAAGATATTTTTTTTAATATTTCCTTTTTCTACATATACAAGGTGCTTACACTTCATAGAATTTCGAAATAATTTATGGAATCACTATTTCGGATTAAAAACTGTCGATTTTATATTTTAATCGCATAGTTTATAATCGCCTTATTTATAATGTTATAATTTGTACTATTTCTTGCTATTAAATAAGACGGAAATTTTATTCTCATATTGTGGTGGGGCACTACGCACCCTGCAAACATTTTCACATCTTCGTTAACAGTTTTAACATAATATCAGATTTTGAAAAGTTTCATCTCTATAAACTGATTCACATAAGTCTGTTTACGAGTTTTTAGTGGGTACTGTCAGTGTGGTCAGTTTGTCATAATATTTGTATTAAGAAATTCCGATTTAATATCGAAAATTCCGAAAGAAAAACCTTTACTTCATTTAATTACGAAATGTCTGTCATTGAATAAATCAAATGAAAGTATTCGGAATTCCGCGTATGAATTTGGAATTTTCAAATAAAAGTCAGAGGCCAAGCTTACATCCCTGGAGTGGTTATGATAGTCTAATGTGTGTGACTAATTTTTATCACTTTGTCTAGTGCTATTTCCAAACAATGATCTAATACAGAGTTGCAAAGTCTCCCTATTTTTGAACACCAGTAATTTTTTGGAGAAAATGTTGTTCCTTTAAGTCGCAAAATGCTCCGATTAAGTAAAACAACATTTTCTGCACTAAATTATTGGTATCTAAAAAAGCCAGAGACTTGGCAGGTATACTAATAGAAATATACCACGTGTTTTATAGTTTGGTAATACCGGTATATTAAAAAATACTAAAGCAAGTTTGTCTGTAGCAACCTTTCCCTTACGATTTTCATCTGTTAGCTGTTTTGCAACGTTTATGAATGAATTAAACATTGAGATTTCCAAATACTAAACCTTTATAACTTCTAGACCGAGTTAGTTTCTGTTTGGTACGCCAAAGATAAAATTTACAAAGTAAACAAACAACCAACCAAATCAAAAAAAAATGATGTTCGTATTGAAAATATTATATCTTTTTACTACATCACTATGAAGACGACTTCGTAATATTATTTTATTATTTTTTAACACAAATTTAACAAAGGCACAATTTCCATTCGCAGTCTGTTTTTACTGCGACGATTTATTGTTTGGAATGTATGGAACTGCATATATATCTCTCTAAATGTATATATATTTATGTTACGGTCAATATGATTAATCTGGTCATTATTAATAATGACCGGACATAATGGTCGGTTATTATTGAATAACCGGTTATTATTAACAATTACCGGATTAATCCTTTCCGGTGCGGAATAAATCTGTTTGTAAAATAATGAAATAATGGAGTGACGCCAGATTTTACAAACGATTTTCTTAGAAAAGAAAAACTTGCTGAATTTCCCGTACTTTATAAAAGGAAAATTTTAATTAAATATTCTTGGTGCCGTTTGTCCGTTTTGGAATTAAAATTAAGTGCCTTTTTTGTGACCACCGCCTGCTAAAGGGTTAATCATATTGACCGTGACATACACACATATATATATATATATATATATATATATATATATATATATATATATATATTTTGCATAAATATTTTGGCTGACTGTACTTAAACACATTCGTGACGGCTAGTTTTCTTCTTTTAATCCTACTGAAAGCGTATCTGTTAAATAATTATTACGCTCTTTGTTTTTATTTTTATTTTTCGTTTTTTCCTTTTATTGTTTAAAATACAGTGACCTCTCACTTACACGCGATGTTCAGTAATTACTTTTTCGTACCACTATTATTAAACAGTAAAATTTATTTTTTTAAATTTTGCGATTATTCAAGGAAAAAATTACTTTAAAAAGAAACTGGAGCCGAAAAATAATTACCGTGTATCTCGTATAAGTGAGAAGACACTGTATTTCATTGGTGAAGATTCACAATCAGTTAGCATCATTTAATGAGCTTGTTTTGTCGCATAATTAACGTCATTCATTGATGATGTAAATCGTAAAAAGTGGTAATGATAAAGAATATGTGGTGATATATCACCAACGTCCCACTAACGGAAAAATTCTTTTAAAAAAAATTACAAATTTATAATTAAGTTCTAAAAATATTAAAATGTTGTATTGCCATCGTAAACACACATGTGAATAATTATTTTAATTCTAGCATATCAGGAAGTGGGAGAAAATTCGATTACAAAATTCCATCTTTACGTACATAAACCCAGTTAAGTTAAATAGTGAAATATAAAATCACACCTATGGGCGTTACTCTTACATGCTGTATCATTTAACGCATTGCTGATCAGCTGTTTGATTGCTAATTTTTAGTTGAAACAAAATAATCAAGTGTATTTCTGAAACATTTTTGTACAATGATTGACTAGGTAGATTTTTAAATTTATATTGTCAAAAAGGCCCCTATGTGCGTAATTTGTTCACATCTAGCATTTCAAATACTGAGTAATTACAAAATTCCTTATAAAATGCGATTACAAACATCCTTATTTACATAAATGAAACAAGTTAAGTTACTTAACAACTTGTAAAATCTCACCTATAGTTGCTCCTCTTACATGTTAGATATTCAACACAATTTTGACCAGCAGTGTAGTTGAAAATTTGATGTTGATACAAAATAACCTTCACCTATTTCTGAACATTTTTGGCACAGGGATTGGATAGATAGGTTTTTCAAATTTCTGTATCATTAAATATTCCATGAAATTAATGGCTTATTGTATGCGTTTTACATACAATGCCTTACATTGTAACAAATATTCCCGAATAAATGATAAAAATACATATTCTTTCTGAAAAAAACTTTCCAATATTTTACGAATGCAAAATTACACTGTCGGCATTACGAAATCAGAATACGCCTGAGTCTGACTTGCTCAGGAGCAAAATTTCCCCTGTATTTTTAAATATTAATCATCGCCTTATTTAAACGCAAAACTTTTGTCCTAAATAAGGTGAAAATTATTATTTCAAATTGCTGGTAATGTTTCCATTACAATAATCAAAATCTATAAATGAAGACCATTTTGAACATACATGATAACTTTTGCATAAGCTAATAGAAAACAATCCAATTATCTTCATGTTATATCATCGCTAAAGACTCTGGCTGTAGGATTGCACGCAGGGTTTCACCAGGGTAAACACGTTTCGAAACAAAAATGTGTTAAAGAAATGAAATTAAATAAGCTCCATGTACAAACACGAAAATAAATAAGTATATTAACAAATCATATAAAATTTGTGGTTCAACAAGTGCTTAACTGGCTCAAATTAACCCAAATTTGTCGGAAGAATTGCTGGAGGTTGGCAAGTATGATTACGGTGCAAAACAGCGGTGCACCCAGGCAGATTATTAAAAACACACACATATATATATAATTACTACCGGATAAAATATAGAGGTAAGTTTAAACGTATTTTTTTATTTTAAGAACCGTGGTGCCTCTTTTATTGATTTATTCTTGAGTTTAAGAAAAGAGCGTTTCTGACGAATCGCTTTAGCTACGCTTTTTTAGTTATCGTCCGCTGAGTACTAAACCTACGCTCTGGCAGAGTGTTGTCAGTACGCTACTTTTTTTTAATTCAGATTTTTTGATTCCCACAACTTTTTTAAAATAGTGTAACTGGCTTTATTCTCGCATTATGGAATCTGTCATTAAATAAAGCGAATATCTCTACTTAAAAAAAAGTGGTGTCAATCAAGCAATCTGAATTTTAAAGAAGTAGCCTACTGGCAACACTGCTTTGGCACAAAAATTTCGGCGTTTGTACGATACCTCGAATTTGAGCATGAATAATTTTTAAAAGATTTTTTCGCCTTATTTTCTAAGATGAAATAAGTCAAAGAAAAGTCTTAGAAATTAATGGTGTGTAAATTCAGGGAACAACCGCTTAAAAAAATCCGCCTACATCATTTTTGTGTCAGCGCGAAGGCCTAATATTCAGGAGACGGTGCTTGTAATGCTGTATGACGTGATCTCAGAATGATCACGTCATGCGTGACGAATTGTTGTTTGTAGGTTTGAATTTGTCATTGTCAGAACCCGACTAAGGATATCTAGAAACTCTCTTAGTTACTGACGTTAAGTTAGATAAATACAAATAAGCACATGATCGGTCGACAATGTGTTTACAAAACGGTTTTCTGTGTTCGTGTTTCTATTTCAAATGACTATACAGTAGATTCCGGTCAATTGCGAACATTGGTTGTTTACGATTTGTCCCATTAAAGCGGCTGCCAAAATTATCAGAAGTAAAGTTAATGATATTGTTTCTATTTTGCTCTTGAAATTTCATCCCAATAAAACGGCTTTCCCAATAGACGATATCCCAAATAACCAGAATCTACTGTATATAATAATGATACTGTGTTTAATTAAACAATTTATAATTATACTATATTAATTTAATAAATACAAATATTGTGTATTAGGGTGGGCCGAAAGAAACTTTTTTTTGTTTTTTCATTCGCTATACCGCGGAAAACTTGCCTCTAGGGTAGACTAGTAAAACGCAAAAACAAAATAAATAAATTCTTAAGTCTGGCGGTAGCGCATCGGCCCTAAAGTTTGAGAAAATGTACAATTTTTATCCTTTTTCAGTGAGGGGTTGAAAAATTGTTATTTGGTTTTTTTATTCACTATACCACGAACAACTTTACTCTAACATAGCTTAGTAAAATGCAAAAACAAAATAAACAAATTATTACGTCTGGCGGTAGCGCATTGACCCTAAATTTTGAGAAAAGATACGATTTTTCCCGTTTTTCAAATAAATGGAAATAAATAAAATAACTTCTGTAACAAGTAAACATAGACATATTTTAGTAGAACAAAATATTAGAACGGAAAATAAATGATTTAAAAAACATGTTTCTATTTATTAGTTGCGTATTACGTTTAAAAGAAACTTTTTTTTTTAATTGACAAATTTACATTGAAACCAAAAATCATTTTTCTGATTGTGTAAAATTTCAGCTTGTGATGAAATATAGTCCTTTATTTGTTTTCACTTTTGTTTGGTATTTTGAAATAAGATTTGCTTGAAAAACTAGGAATTGACGATCTTGAGATAAGTGTACTTCGTATAAAACCAACTCCGGAATTGGAGCCGACGACTTTTTGTTACGCCTCGGTTACGAGCTCCACGCAACGTTCTACTGCTTGAGTGTGACATGGGAATTGGTCAAAGTTCCACTCAGCCACTGTTCTACATGATTGGACCTTAGATGAAATCTCTTGATCGGTGATTCGTCCAAGCAACTGTGGTGTTGAAAGTGTAGTATTGTTCCAGTGAATCATTTCGATGTATTCTGTATCTAGGAAATTGATTTTGGATGGTTGAAAACTCCTGATTGACTTTCTTTTAGAAGCTAAGTTTCTAGCCTTTATAATTGTCCTGAAACCTAACTCTGTTGTATAATCCCTTTTATCTGCTATCATACTCAGATGGGCAAAAAATTCGTTTCTCTTAATTACTGTGTCAATGACTTTCAGCAAGTTTTCGAACAGGAATCCGGAAGATTTTATAATTTCAAATACACGTTCTTGTCCATTTGTGATGTATTTACTTATTTTATATGAAACCATACAGGTATATATGATTTTAGGAGAAAAGAAACTAAGATCTTGTGTTCGCAATTTGAGTTTTCAATACTTAAATACAATCAGAGAACTTTATTCGCCGTTATTAACCACCTTTAGCGGGAAAGCGTGCCAGGCTGACGAACAGATAAATTTTCGAAACGGCTACCTGATTTTATAGCAGAATTTATGTCCAGCATGTACTGCTGATCTGTGTATATTGGTCATGTTTCAACCTCTTCTGGGTCTGCTCAAACCATTGCCAGTAGCATACTTATTATACTGTTATTGTAAATTATACTCTTATTTCAAAGATTAATGTCACTCGAAATGTTAAGCAATCGACAATAAACCTGTATGCAAAATTTGAAGGAAATCGGATAATTTTGCACGAAAAACCCATTTATCTAAACTTGGGGATATTAGACGCCCGTTCCCCCCCCCCATTATACTTAGCCAAAGATCACTCAAACTAATGAGGAAAGCGTCTAATCTGAATGAACCTATATACAAAATTTGAAGCAAATCGGATAAGTAAAAACTAATAACGTTAGAGATCGACCTCAGCTATCGTATGCAAAAAAAATCATTTAAAAATATTAAAATGCGAGCGAGAAATCGCACAAGAACCTTCCCATAGACTTAACATTTGCTTGAGCGTTTCTTCGCGTGACTAGCTTAGGGTTTTAAACAAGCCGATCGTGCCAATTCCTAATATTATAAAGTGAAAGCGCGTTGTATATAGTAGACATTTTTTTCATATATATGTAGAAAATAACCGAGAATAGGAAGGTTAGGCTTTGTAACTCGGTCCATAGTCAATTTGATTTTTTTAGATGGCGAAATTTGGCGCAAAAGTAAATACATTTTTCTAACCAGGTTTGTTTTTTTGCATGGTAAACACTTTTTGGTTTTCCAGGTGATCATTTCCTCACTCACCTTTGACTCCTTTTAGCTCACAGACTATGAAAGCCTGTGAGCTAATGTTCCCGCATGTTCGGTATGTATGTATGAACACATGTATATACGTAACCCGATAACTCTTGTTAGAAAAGTATCCTATTGGCTTCAAATTCTGTATATAAGTACATTCTGATAAAGCACTTCCCTGATTAGTTTTGGGGTTTCATTGTTTCATTAGTTGTAGTTTCATTTTTGCAATTGCTTTTATATTATTTAGCACAAAATTTTAACTTTTCATGATCGATATAGTCAAGGTCCCTATAACAAATAAATACCGTATTGTCTCCTATAAAATGTGATAAAACGTTGGTTAATTACATATGTTTTTAATTATCAGGAGTGAAATGTTTTCCTTAATTAATGCATTTATTTTTCTTTTAATGTTACGTGAATAATGTCACGGGTAACAGCTAGTATTTTTATAATGCGGTATGACGTGATCATGGAGTATTTAACTTTACGCGTGGTATAGTAATAGTTTGTATGTTTGAAGTTGTCATTCGTAGGGCCCAAGCTAACAAGGGAACAACTTTTGGTGCAGCTCGTACCTAGCGTCGAGAACCTATGTGCAGTCTATAGCCCTATATTTAAAAGTTAAAGAACCTTTTAGAAACTGTAAATGTTACATAATGTAACGAAAGGGAGGGGGAGCGTTGAAGATTAAAATGGAAAACAAAAATGTCACAAAATATGTACCGTACATGAAAGATTACTTTTTTTAATGATAACGTACAGGAGTAAGTACACTAAATAATCTTGGTCGCAAAAACAAACCACCTTTTCTTCCTGAGTATGGGAATTATTAATTTTACTGAAAAAAAAATACATAGAAAAAATACTTCATGTAAGGCGAAAATTAGAAATAATAAAAAGGATTCAAATTATACTCTTGATTATTTTATTAAATAGATCATATTACGAAAGCGTTAATTAAAAAAAAAACAGATTGAAAAATATTAAAATAACCAGAAGGATCCGCGCGAAGCTTTCGCACTGCAATCTTTGAGATTATTTCCTGGTACGTTTTAGCACTACTTTTTAATTAACTGATTTTTTTTAAATCAGACAATGCGTTTTAACGAAATATGGGTGTACTATCTCCGAAATTTGTTCAAACACTTTTCGAATAATACATCATCCATCGTTGTATGTTTTGTATGTGTAGAAAAAAGAATGTTTACAACAGAAATAATATATATGATGATTGCTTCTGTATAAGAAAATAGGAATAGATTGCCAGAAAATTTTCTTCTCTCGCCAAGGTATTTCTCTAGGTTGCCAAGACCCCTACACTGAAGAAAAAAACGAATTATTAAAAAATTGAAACGACATTTTAGTCAGACGTTTAGGGAATTCATATGAAAGCATTTCCTAAGATTTTGCAAAACTGTTCCAAAAATGTCTTAAATACATAAATCAATATTTGGTACACCACTTTTTTGCAAGCCTACGGGAACTTAACCATGAGATGTTCAAACTTTGTGGTCTAGCAGTCATTTAAGTGACGTCAGATTTCGCTGGCGTATTAACAGCTTAATGAAATATTAAAAAATAAATACTTACAATTTTTGTGAATATATCCTAATGAACTGTATATCTAAATGGAAGATAATCCTTAAATTACGTAATTTACTGGTGCTCCGATACAGTACAGTGTTTTATAATAAAGTGAAATGTGTATGCATGTGTGTAAAATACACATCCATGATTAAACAAATAAACAATAGGTGACGCACGCGTAAAAATTACACACAAACCCGATTAAAAGCTCGATATTTTTTCAAAAAGTACGCGAAAGAAATAAATTAACAATCGTATTTTAATTGTATTATAGAATAACGTCATCTGATAATGCAGTATTTTATTTTTGTGGCAACACTGATTTGAGGAAAACCTTTCATTTATCAAAACAATGTCGATTTAATTTTTAATTAACTACAATTTTTAATCAAAAACATGTTTTAACGAAATGTTAAGTGGGCTATGTCAGAAGCCTGTTTGAAATCCTTTCATATGCTATCTCATTCGCCGTTCTGCGTTTCGTATTTTCTTAGAAAAAGGGATGTTGACAGGAGAAATAATGCCCGTTCCCGTAATAATGGCTTTAAATAAATGTCAAATTAGTACGAGTTTATATCTTTAATCCGATTTTGTGTGAATTTATATTTTTAAATAAATCATTCGCGAAAACATATTTATAGTTAGTAGTAAAATTGCTTGTAAGGTGACATTTTCTTGTCTTTTTTTCGTATAGGGTCGTTTTATAGTTTTATCTCTGTTCGAACTCTTTGAATTTTTTTAACGACTGTAACTATAACGGTTTTACAGTCCATATAAAAATTTCCTGAAAAAATCTTGATATCTACACTGTTAAAACTACAGGTGACACTTGGCACCTCCTAGGGGTGAAAGTCTTGTCCGGTGACACCCCTGGGGGAGCCAGAATGGCACCCTTATCTAGAGTGAAAGGATGGCACCCCTAATCCAGCGTGCTCCAGGGGGTGAAATAATGATACCCTAGGAGAAGCAATGGCACCCCTACTCCAAGGTGCCCAGCGGCACCCCACAAGGGAAAGCATTCCCAATCCATTGTGCACAGCCCCCCCCCCTTGTCTAACAATTGTATTTATTGTTATACAATTGTATTTATTGTATATGATGATTATAAAATTGTATGCAGAAGGGTATAGCCATATTTTCCAGGAAAACACGCATTAGTGTAATAATAAAAAAAATCTAAGTAAGCAGCAATCGAAAGAGCATAGTGAAACGTGTTTTTTGACGCATAAATCATTTTCTCTCGTCTCCCCGTTATCGACGAGGCTAACGAAAAAGAAAGGCTACCGCGGTGCTTTACGCGTATAATTTTTTACAGACCGCGGGAGTCACGTGATGCTCGAATGCACCAATGCAGGTGTACGAAAAGAGCAACACGTCACTCTAGCGGTCTGTAAAAAAAGATAAGTGGAATGTACCGCGGTAGCCTGCCTTTTTCGTTAGCCTCGGTTATCGAGATATGAAGTCTAAATATTTGTTAATTTATTTATTTAATAGGATGGAAGGCGGAGTTAATATTTTGTTGTTCGGTAACTTCTTTCAGTTTGGGAAAGTTGTTTCGTACCGGAAAATTCTATCATTTAATTATTAGACATTAATTCCGATATTTAATGTGTAATAATTGACGGGCTGAATTTTCAAGCGCGTGAATTTTCAATAATCTATAACTTCGATCCATACAGAGTTATGTTTTAAACATCTGTATTTTTACTTGCTTGTTAATTAACGCTCTATTAGAGGGTGAAGAATTTTTAAATCTGTATGAATGAAGAAAGTTTAACGTACGAGTCGAATTTTAATAATTACTTTTGTACGTGTATCTGTGAATTATGCAATAATCAAGGAGACGACGGCAGCGATCTCCAGTTCTAGTATATGGTTATAAGCAGGGGTGCAAAAATCTAGGCGCCAACGAGCTGATTCCCAGCACTAAATTTTATTAGTATTCTTCGTCAAATTTTATTGGTGTAGTTCGCCTAATTTTGATCATTATTCTTATTAGGCGAAAAATATTAAAAATTTAGTGATGGGAATCGTCCCTCTGGCACCTAGAATTTTGTACTCCTGGTTATAAGGTGTGGCCTTTATCAGTGGCCTAACCAGGAAGGGTGTCCAAATATCCTGGATACCAGTAATAATGTAAAGTTTTCTTCGCTTTGATTATCGCAGAAAATTTCCTGATTAGATAAGTCAAAGAAAACTTTACAAAATTAGTGATATCCCGAGCACCTAGATAAATGCCATTATTCTTTACTTTTACTTGGATGTTTATTTCCAAATTTTTAAACATGGAGTAACTCGAGCCACAATTTTGGCAAGTTAAATGATGCTGCATCATGAAATTAATTTTTTAAATCAAAAGAATAATTCAGTTAATGCAGTCATTCCATTTACTTATATTACCCCTTCATTTTTAACATGAGTTTCTGTTAAGTCATTTTCCTTTTTTAATAAATTTTATTTTTTTAGACTCAAAATGAGGCAAACATATATAATTTTATGTGTTCAATTTGATCTTTGAGCACCGCACAATGCAGTGACCATCGGTAAATAGAACGGCAACTCCTTGACAATTTTCCTACGAATGATATCTACAACTGTTATACTAACGGTAAAATTTGGAACGATATGTCAGTACAAATATTTACTACTAATGGTGAACACAATACTTCGGTTAAGTAGAAGTGTTTGCGATGCGAAATGCACTGTAAAGATTCTAAAGATTTAAAAAGGCCACTTGATATAATAGAAAGTGTTGATAAGTTGTTTTTATTTTTACTGTTTTCACAAGAAGATAATAAATGTTCCAGAACTGGCCTGTAATGATTTTTTAAAAAATTCATATGTCATAGGATACCCACCTTTTACTAATATTACCTCCTACAATTGTGGTTAGTTTTACCCAGGTTAAGCATGTTTCGAAACATTTTTTTTTTAAAGAAATGAAATTAAATAAGTTCCATGTAGAAACATAAAATTAAATAAGTATTGGGAAATCATATAATTTGTGATTCAACAAGTGCTTGACTGGCTCAAATTAACACAAATTTGTCGGAAGAATTGCTGGAGGTTGTCAAGTATGATTACGGTGCAAAATAAAGGCACACATAAGCAGGTTATTAAAAAAACACAAATATATAGTTACTACCGGATAAATTATAGAGGAAAGATTAAACGTATTTTTTTATTTTAATACCTGCGTTACTTATTCAGGTCTTTAAGCTTTTCTTCAAGAAATAAAGCGGTTCTCACGAATCGCTTTAATTACAGTTTTGTAATTACTGCCATCTAAGCACTATGCCTGTGCGATGCTGGGTTCGTTTCAGCGTTTGTACGGTCTCTCGAATTTGAATATCAAAACTGTCTAAAAGTTTTATTCGCTTTAATTTTCTACGATCGATTAAGTCAAAGTTAACTCTTACAAATTACTGGTGTGTAAATTCAGGGGATTGTACAAACGCTAAAAAAGAAATCCGCCTACAACAGCCAAAATTTTTGAGTCAGTTATATCCTACAATTGATTTCACGAAATAAGGCGGCTCTCGCGAATTGCTATAAGTAAATTTTTGTGCACTGGCACAAAAATGACCGCCGTCGTAGGGGGATATGTTTCACCGTTTGTAAGGTCTTTCGAATTGAACATCAAATATTTCTAAAAGTTTTCTTCGCCATAAGAAAAGATCAAATAAGTTAAAGAAAAGTCTTAGAAATTACTGGTGTGTAAATTCAGGTGGCTGTACAAACGCTTAAAAAACCGCATACGACAGCCATGATTTTTGTATCTTTGCGTTGGCCTGGTGTTCAGAGGGCAGTGTTTGTATTGCTGTATGACGTCATATCAGAATGTTCAAATCACCGCCTCTGAATACTAGACCTGCACGCTCACAGAAAAATGGCGGCTGCCGCAGGCAGATTTTTTTAAGCGTTTATTCGGTCTTTCGAATTTGAACACCAATATTTTCTAAAAGTTTTGTTTGCCTTGTTTTTACGACATCAGTTAAGTCAAATAAAACTTTTAGAAATTACTGCTGTGTAAATTCAGGGGGCTGTACAGGCGTTTAAAAAAATCCACCTGCGACAGCCGCCCTATTTGTTTCAGCGATCAGGCCTAGTATTCAGGGGGCGGTGTTCAAGTCATGGGTGACGCAATAGTTGTTTGTAGGTTTGAAGTTGTCATTGGCTAAGGATTTCCGGAAATTCTCTTAAGAGCCTACGCTTAAAAGATAATTCGTAACTTTCTTAATTCATACAAGACAATAAAAGTAAATAAAAGGGTTTGATCTCACCTAATTACTCTGGTTCTTTTCTATTTAGCTTCTTTAAATGCAGAAACATCTTTTACTAATGAAGATTATTTTATTGGACAGGTAGACACTTAATGACGATACAATCACAATACGAATGAATACACGACAAGCTATGTACAAACGTAAAAGTAAACAAAACAGTCAGTCAGTCTAAAAAGTTCTACGCGCTTAGCGCCATCTGGTGGTTCCTTTTCATTTTGCAACATCTTCCGCCGTGCGAAGTTCGTTTGGAGACGAAAGTTTTGAAAGTTCAAGAGGGCAAAGAAGCTGCACCGGTCTTCTGATGATGGCTCCGTTTGGCAACCTCACTGTGCACGCTCTTGTCCGACCATCACGTCCAGGATGAGTCTGGATTATAACACCCATTTTCCATATGAGGCGTGGGGTGTTTTCCTTTATAAGAACGACGGTGTTTTCTTTAAGTTCACTTGGTCGGTCAACCTGTTGGTGCTGGTGAGCAGATTTCAATTCTAGCAGATAATTGGATTTCCATCGTTTCCAAACTTGAGTCAAAATATTTTCTTGATATTTTCTCATTTTTATTATTTGTTATTCATTGGATTGGGGAACTGTTATCTTTGATTGAGGTAGAGTTAGCAATCTTCTGCCAATTAAGAAATGGCCAGGTGTGAGGGGTTCAGGCTCACGGGATTCGCTGAATATATAGGTGAGAGGTCTAGAATTGAGAATCGCTTCTACTTCAATCACGATTACTTCCAATTCTTGAAAGGAAACTGAAGTTTTTCCAAGAATTCTTTTTAAAGACACTTTAACTGATCTTACAAGACGCTTCCAGAAACCTCCCCACCAAGCTGCTCTTTCAACTATGAAATTCCATTTGATGGACAAACCACTAAACATATTTTTCACTTCTTCATTTTTCATAATCTTCCATAGTAAATTTAATTCTCGTTTTGCCTTATGGAACGTTTTCGCGTTATCACTGTAGATAGTGCTACATATTCCTTTTCTTCCTACAAATTTTCGGAACGCTTGAATGAATGTTTTTGTGGTCAATTCCGGAGTTAATTCTAGGTGTACTGCTCTTGTTACAGCACATGTGAAGAGCAATATGTAGGTTTTCTTAGTCTCATTGTTATCTTTAATGTACAACGGACCTAAGTAATCAGGCATGTGACTTGGAATGGATAGGCTTCATTTATTCTTTCGGCAGGTAGAGGTGCAGGAATCTGGGTGGCAGGTTTAACACGAAGTTTTTCACATAAATTGCATCTAAATATCAAACTCTTGATTCTTTGTCTTGCTTTCAATATCCAAGTTTTTTCTCTGAGTTGTGTTAAAGTTTCCGATACACCACCATGCGTTGTTTTTTCATGACAATCTTTGATGATAAGATTTGCTAAATGAGACGTACTAGGTAGTAAAACTGGATGAGCTTCGGGGTATGAGATATTAGCTTGTTGTAATCGTCCACCAATCAAGATTATTTTTCTTTCATTTAAAATTCGATTGAACGGTCGAATAACTGAGTTTGCTGGTATCTACGAATACGTGAAATTGACAGTCTGTAAGTTCTTCCTATCCTTTCATTGAGAATAGATGTTTTGGCACAGAGATCTTTTTCAAATAATACAATTCTTCACACCAATCTTGAAATATTTTTGCTAAGTCGGTTGGTAAAGCATCATCCCAATCAAGATTTTTCTTCCATATGTCTTGCAGTAGTATTTTGGCTCGAACTGCAAATGGTGATATTAAGCCCAACGGGTCGTAGATTTTTCTCATAGTTTTTATTACGCTTCTCTTCGTAAATTTCAATTCTGTCATATCCTTATAAAAGCTTATCACTATCAACGCTTAAGACATCATTTGCTGAATTCCAGCAATAGCCAAGGACCTTGCATAACGTGGATTCATCGTTCTTCATTAAATCGATCTTGCAATGAGCGTACATTTGTTTTCCATTTTCTCATATTAAAGCCCGCTTCTCCCAAAATGAGCCTTATTTGTCCGTGGACGGTGTACGCTAAATCTGTGTCTTCTTAACTGTGTATAAGGTCGTCTACATACAATCTACTGTTCAAAACACTGAAGGCAGTTGGATAAATATCCTTATACTTCTTGATGTGATGTTTAATTGTCGTGTTCAGTAAAAATGAGCTCGATCTTGCTCCAAAAATTACACGCGTCATCATCAAAACTTCGGGTTCAGCGTCTAAATCTTCCGTAACCCATAGAAATCTAACTGCGTCTCTTTCTTCTGGCGCCAAGGCAATTTGCAAAAATGCACCTTCTATATCTGCCGTTATGGCAACCCTTTTCAGACGGCACTGCAAAAGAAGTATTAGGATATCGGGCGTTAAATTTGGACCTGGACTCAAGCAGTCATTAAGGGACGGAAAATTGTGTTCACTCGAGGAGGCATCGAAAACTATTCTCATCTTCGTCGTTGTTTTATCTTCGCGTATTACTGCGTGATGTGGCATGTAATAGATCTTAGAATTATCCCCACATTCATTTTCATTGACCCTTTCAGCTATTCCTTGAATTAGGTGCTTTGAAATAATGTTCTTGTACTGACAATGGAAATTTCGATTTTTCTTAAATCTTTTAACAAGTGTTCGCAAACGGTTGTTAGCATTACTATAGTTATCTTGTAGTGACACGGAATGTTCGTTCAATGGTAGTTTAACTTGGTAGCGACCTTCGATTAGTTTCGTAGAATTTTCAAATTCTTTCATAACTTCGTCATCTTCGGATTTTAGATTGTCACTACGCGATATTCCCAAACCTTCTAAATCGAACAATCTTTTCAAAATGTCTGATTCTTCTAAATTTTGATTACGCAGTATAACATTTATTACGCTAATATTCTTTAAATCGTTGCGTTTTGCTTCAGAACCATTAAATACATAACCTAGTTTCGTTTCCATTCCTACTAAAGTACCGGAAACTCTTTTGACCTTCCCTGTAGCGATATTCCAGAAATAGTCTGATCCAATTAAAAGAGAGACCCTTAAATTTTCAGACCCTTCAATATCAGCTATCTGTATTTTGGCTTCATTACAAAATTTGTGAATTTCTTTACTAGGACCTTGTATATCCGCTTCCGAAATAGAAGATATTTCAATTGCTTCAATCGAAATAATTTTCTTTGGATCATAAATGCTTCTTAAATTCACCTTTACCCTATTTCTTACAATAGATTTCTTTGGTTTTGACCCAAAAGCATAAATTGCTAATTTTTCTTTTCCTATAACTTCTAAATTCAATTTACAAGATAACGTTTTATCGATGAACGTATTTTGCGACCCCGAATCCATGATAATTTTTCTTTTTCTTTCCTGAGAATTATTACTTAAAAAGGCGACGGCTGTTTGTAAAAATACATTTTCGTTTACTGCAGTTGTTGTGCAATTCAGAGCATTGGAATTATTTTTTCTTTCGGGAGACTTTGAGACGCTTTCCTTTTTGTTATTTTGCTTTTCAGTTTCGTCACAAATTAAAACATTATGTCTTCGACTACAAATGTTGCAACGCATTTTTTCGCGGCAAAATTTTAATACGTGTGATTTGCGAAGGCAAAGAAAGCAATAACCCTTTCGTAAAAGACTCGATTTTCGTTCATTAATGGTTAAGGGACAGTTAAAATTTTCGTGTTCCCCTGCGCAAAATATACAGTCTTTCTTGATAAGAGCATTTAATATAGCTGCGGTGGTATATTTCTATGAGTTTCATGTTTTTGATAAGGTAATTCTTTAATTGTATTCTTTTCAAATACTTCATCATTTCGAAACATATACGTTTTTTCTCGCGTTTCGATTTCATGTTTTAGAAATTCTAATAATTTGGCACAGTTCCAAGAATCTGCGTCTGTAGTAGAACGATTGAATCCGAGCACAATTTCTTCGGGGAATAATTTAACTAAAATAGCGAATAAGATTCTTCATAATTATTTAATTCTACCCCGGCTGTTTCGAGACTTCTGATTTGAATAATACAGGTATCATGCAATTGTCTAAGCTCTCTTAAATTTGCACCAGATTTTACAGGATTTAGGCTTAATAGCTTGTTTACATGCGATCGTATTATTAATTCATTTTTTCAGAATCTTTCTTTTAACAATCCGATCGCGACATCGTAATTATTTTGTGTTAAAGCTAAACCTTGAATACATTTTAAAGCTGCTCCTGTTAAGAAATTCTTTAAGTAATTTAACTTCTCTATGTTAGTTAACTTTACATTTTCATGTATAGCTACTTCATATTGCCCCCAGAATTCCTGCCAATTTTCATATTTCCAATCGAAAGGTTGTATTGTAAGCTTCGGTAATCTTACGTGAGAATAATTCTTTAATTCATCAGGTTCTGTGGACAATAGAATAGAAGATTTTATTTTACTTTCGTTAGGAACATTACGCTTTAAATATCGATCGATTTTAGCCTTCGTTTTTGTAATTTTTCTGCGATATTCTTGACTGGATGATACATCTTTTTCTAGCGTTTCTAAGTTATCTACAAGTTTCTGAATTTCTGAATTTAATTTGTAAACTTGTTCTGCATTCTCGATTAACTGAATTTTGAGATCTTCAACTTCGTCGTTCTCTATTTCGTCTCCTGCCAAATATTCAGTCATTTTGTTATTAATCTTCGTTAAAGATGTTCTAAGAGACTTACGCATACATTTTGATTTATCTAATTCGCTAGGTTGCGCCATTTTCTAATTTCAGTTCTTGGGAATTTCGGCACCATAAAAGATAATTCGTAACTTTCTTAAATCATACAAGACAATAAAAGTAAATAAAAGGGTTTGATCAACACCTAATTACTCTGGTTCTTTTCTATTTAGCTTCTTTAAATGCAGAAACATCTTTTACTAATGAAGATTATTTTATTGAACGGTAGACACTTAATGACGATACAATCACAATACGAACGAATACACGACAAGCTATGTACAAACGTAAAAGTAAACAAAACAGTCAGTCAGTCTAAAAAGTTCTACGCGATTAGCGCCATCTGGTGATTCCTTTTCATTTTGCAACAACGCTAGTCACGCGAAAAAACGCTCAATCTAATGTTAAGTCTATGGGAAGGTTCTTGCGCGATTTCTCGCTCGCATTTTAATATTTTTAAATGATTTTTTTGCATAGGATAGCTGAGGTCGATCACTAACGTTGTTAGTTTTTATATTTTGATTTTGGTTACAGTTTTTTTTATAAGTGGACATTTTCAATTTTGGAACCGGTTGGAACCGGTTCTGAAAGTGAAAGTACCCTTATATAAAAAACTGGAACCAAAACCGAAAAAGTAAAAACTAACAAGTTAGAGATCGACGTCAGCTATTCTATGCAATAAACATCATTTAAAAATATTAAAATGCGAGCGAGAAATCGCGCAAGAACCTTCCCATAGACTTAACATTAGCTTGTGCGTCTTACTCATGACTGATGTAGGCTCTTAAGAGCCTACGCTAGTCACGCGAAGAAACGCTCAAGCTAATGTTAAGTCTCTGGGAAGGTTCTTGCGCGATTTCTCGCTCGCATTTTAATATTTTTAAATGATTTTTTTGCATAAGATAGCTTAGGTCAATCTCCACCGTTGTTAGTTTTTACTTTTTCGATTTTTGTCGCAGTTTTCCTATAAGCGGGTATTTTCAATTTTGGAACTGGTTAGAACCGGTTCTGAAAGTGAAAGTACCGTTATATAAAATAACTGGAACCAAAATCGAAAAACTAAAAACTAACAACGTTGGAGATTGACCTCAGCTATCCTATGCAAAAAACAGCATTTACAAATATTAAAATGCGAGCGAGAAATCGCGCTAGAACCTTCCCATAGACTTAACATTAGCTTTAGTGTTTTTTCACGTGACTGATGTAGGCTCATAAGTTACTAACGTTTAGTTACAAAAATACGAGTATACACATGGTCGGTCAACAATGTGTTTACAAAACGGTTTTCTGTGTTCATTTTTATATTTCAAATGAATATACAGTAGCTTTAGTTCAATTTCACACATTGGTTGTATACGATTTGTCCTATTAACCGGTTGCCAAAGTTATCAGAAATAAAGTTAATGATATTTTTCTATTTTGTTCTTGAAATTTTATCCCAATAAAACGGCTTTCCCGATAGACGGTATCCCAAATCTACTGTATATAATAATGATACTGTGTTTAATTAATCAATTTATAATCATACTGTATTAATTTAATAAATACGAATATTGTTTATATTTTGAGAAATGATGTAAACATTATTGCACAAAAATACCGCCCGTGGGTGGAGTTACGAACATCTAAAAGACGCGAATTCGGGCTGTCGTCACGAATGTGTTAATATTTCTATGGTCGTATACAGTTCCTTTAGTGTGATAAAGCTAATAAAAAACATCGCATAAGCTTCTGCTGTATAAGAAACCAGTCATTCGAGCAGTAAATTAAGGTAAACGAATGCAACGTACATACATTCTGATGTACATTTAAATGTATTTCTCGTATTATTTAATCACATATTATAATTATATCAAACATTTTACATATCCTACGGCTAAATGTAGTGATTACAAATTCTGCGATTGGATTATTTTAAATACAAATTTTCTAAAGTGATGGCAGAATCCTTGGAATATGATCTATAGATTTTATATGCATCTATTAATTTGGAAAAAAATAGTTACATTTAAAAACGCGTACCACAACTGAAAATGAGCTAACAACAATTATTGTTCATAAATAGTACTGTAATCAAATTCTTTTGAGTATTCCTGCAAATGTACGATGCATTCTATGATTACTATATTGTACAGTAAGCAACTTGCAGTGCACCTGAGTGATATGTAAAAATTTGAATATGTTGAAATTGTGTAACAACATTAAAATAAGCTATAAACTCTACACACTTCATTTTTAATACCAAACATGTCCTAGTAAACCCCAATAACATATATCAATTTTATTGCAAAATGAATATATTTACGTGGATTAGAGCACGGTCACACGTCAGTGAGACCAACAAACTGAATTTATAAACATTTTTCAGCATGTCTCATGTAAAAATAACAGCAAAAAATCTTTAATATTTATAAGATTTTGCAGATGTTTTTAAAGTTTTTAAAGGTATTTTAAAGGAAAAGGAAAACTAAAGGTCTCCATAAGAGAATATACAGTTTTTTTAAAGGTTTTATACAGATTTATTTCAGCAAGCTATTGCCTCCAAATTACCTTCAATGAATTAGCAGATTTTCTTGAAATCACTATAGGTATTTTGTAGGAAAATGAAAATTACATGGTATGCAGGTAATATGAAGATTTTACTTGAAGTTTTTATAGATATTTATTACACCACACTCTGGTATCTAAGTTAGATTCAAATAACTTTCTTGCAGGCAAAGTCGCAAAAAAGATGCGGCGAAGGGGCAATAGGGTGCAATTTGATTTTACCCTCAATTTCCTTAGGAACCCATCCTGATTATTTTCAGAATGAGCGTAAGCATGGCGTAAAAATACATTTAAAAATAATTTAAAGTAGAATATAATTTTAATATGTTTTAAGTCAAATATTGAGTTTGACCTGGCAAACAATTTTCTTGGCATTTTACGTAAGATTTTAAAAATATAGCTTTTTTTTAGAGTGGGGTAGTCGGAGGGTTAGATACTTACTGCTAAGTACTTTGAGAAAACTTAAATCTAAAATTACGAATCGATGGTACATAATTTTTACCCTGGAAGGAAGCATTTGCATAAGAATTAGAACATTTTAACTTTTATAATTATTTTGCTTTGTAGCAAAACATTTGCTGACACATTTTCCTAAAATGTTTTAAATATTTTCACAAAATGAAAAATAAAACCTAATACTTAAGGTAAAAAAACTTAAATCATAAAATGTGGAAAAAACAGCTGTTTGTAAATTACACAATATTCTTTTCACTCTTTAAAGATTATTTGTTTTATAAGAGGTTGTAAAATGATCGAAATTCTGGGAAATGCTCATAAAATAGATCAAATTTGGTATTTTCCCGTTATACCAAAATCATAATGCCGTATGCTAAGCGTCATTTATTTTAACTCTGACCATACAAAAGATTTGTATTGCAAACTGTGCCAAATATTGTCACTCGCTGTATATAGAACGAGAATATTTCTTATTAAAATGAAATCTTTACTGCAATACTAAGAGACATTTACAAATTTCATGTCTACAGTTTAAATAGAGTTTTATTTTAATGTTTTATTGTATAATATTTATTTGTTCATTTATTTTAAGCATATATTTGTATTGATTTAATAAAATAATAATGTTAAGGCCTGTAAATTTGAAATGTTATATTTTTTAAATGATCACTTTCGCACCAACACTGTTAAATTTCACCAAATATTTCATTTAGCGACAATAATGGTGTTGGTATAACGGAAAAATACCTCTTTTTTCTTTCTTTCTTTCTTTCTTTTGTTTTCTTTTTCTTTTTTTTCTTTTTTTCTTTTTGCATTGTATTTGAATTTTGGAAAAAACATGCAGTGATAATACAAGTTTTTTATGTCAAAGAAAGATACAGTTTTTTTACCTAAAGGTAAGTTGTAGATATTTCGGACAAAAAAGGAAAGGTAAAATACAGGTTTTTTGCCTAAAGGGAAAACACAGGTATTTCGAACAAAAAAGTGAAGAGAAAACATAGATTTTTTGGCTAAAAAAAATTAAGGTATTTCTGACAAAAAGTGAAAGGGAAATGCAGGTTTTTGGCTAAGAGAAGATGCAGTTTTTTTTTTTTTAGCCCGAACTACTTCAGTTTTCCTTAAGTTATTTTGCTGACTTTTTCACCTGGGGGGATTGTAAAGTGTTAAAAGAACTTTTGTGTAAGAAAAATTTTCAGTTGAGTGTTGAAATTATATATGACAGTAACGTTAGTTTTATACTAACATCAACAACGTTAGTTTTGTTGCAAATGTTGTACAATGTTGCAAAGACTTGCATGCAACATTTTCATCAAAAATACTGGTATTCCAAAAATGGCACTGCAGCTGATATGGAAAATCTACGACCCTTTATCCTGTCTTTAGAATACAGATTAGCGACCTATTACAATTGATCTAGAGATTGAACTAAAATCAATTGCTTGACAAATGATCCTTCATAAAGTATTATTTTTAGTTATGACTGAATAATCATACAAAATAATATAGTAGTATGTAGATGAATGCTATACATACAAAATATTTTAATAAATGTAATTAATGTAATTAAATTAAAAGAATAGATTAATTAATGCAATTATTCATTTTAATATATTAACACGTTGACGGACACTTGCGTCTATAGCCGTCAAAGCGAAGTTCACTATGTGGCATGACGGCAATAGCCGTCCAAAACGAAACGTTCGTTTTTATACACTACGGCTTGCCTAGTAGTACGCCTAGTAGCCTAGTAGTACCTAGTAGTACGCCACAAATGTGCATTTACCGGCGTACAAGTAGAAGCCCAGTGTCATGTTTTGGAAACAAATTTTTAGGTTGAAGTTCGTTTTCCACCTGTTATACGAGTTGCAGCTTCAGTATGCACGTGCAGGGTGGCTAGTGGTCAGGGAAAAATACAGTAAAAAAAATGATAGTTACCAGTATATTCTTATAGAAAAATTAAAATTGATTTTTGATCGAATAATCAACATAAATTTTTCTATAAGAATGTACTGTTGTTTATCATTTTTTTTAACTTTTTTTCCCGACCCAGCCACCCTGACGTCGTTGTGAACGGAGTAGTGCAACCTAATTAAAGGTGCTGAATTAATCAAAATTAAGTTTACTTAAGCAGAAAGAGTAAAACTATACTTCTAATATTCTAAAAACTACAAAAACATATAGTGTCAATTTTCGAACTTCACTTGTTCCTACTGTCCGTCAATATGTTAACGCTTCAGTCGCCACATAACATTCTACCGGCGGAATATTCATTTTCCAATTGTCTTTTGTTTCATATTTAGACTTAGTGCGCTAAATCCTAGTGCGCTAAATCCGTAACAATTTTTTTACACAAGACATGTACAAATATTACACTAACAAATAAATATTGAAAACAATATTTCTGTACTCACATTTTACTACTTATGGCAAACACAAAACAAGGGGTAGTTAGAACTCTCACGATTCAAAAGAGCATGTAGAAATCTGAAAAGCTATAAAAAGCATCTTTTGTTGTAGATATGAAATGATATAAGTTCCAAGTAGAAACATGAAATTAAATGAGTAACGGTAAAACAAATACATTTTGTGGTTCGAAAATTGCTTAATCTTGGTCAAATTAACCCATATTTCAGGGAATAATGTTTTGAGGTTGGAAAGTATGAATACGGTGCAAAACAGAGCAACACCCTAGTGAGGATTAATAAAAACACACAAAAGACAGTAGTTACTACCGGGAAATTTTCAGATGTAAGTTTGAACGTAATTTTATATTTGTATGTATGCAATATTTCCTTGCTCGAGAAATGTACTTAGTTCATGAAATGCAGTGATCCTAGTTGATCACTGTAAGTACTTTTTACTAATTCTGTGTGACGCTTCAGGCCTAATTATGTTGTTATTTGTGGGTTTGAACACCACCGCCTGAATGTCAGTCCTGGGCCCTGTGCGCCAAAGCCATTAAATAATAAGCCCAGTCAGATAAATGGGAAACTTTTCGCAAGTTGAAAATAGCGCCATCTAGCGGTTGGGAGTGCTGCATTCGGCACCAAGAATATTTTAATAAAATTTTGCTTCTAAAATTAAAGCTTAAAATAAGGAGTTCATATTTTATAAGAAAGTCGTTTGTAAATTCCGGTGTCAGTCAGTAATTTCACATTTTACGAACATAATTTGTCTGTGCCGGAAAGGGTAAATTTCCATCACTTTTTATTTAACTTTTAATAAATAAATCAACTTCTTCGCCACCACTATATTTATATAGAAATATTAATCCAGTAAATTTCCACATTTTTTTTTCTTTATAGTTTTAGCTTTAATGTAAAAGATCCCAATAATTAGCAATCTTTTAAAGGAAGTGCAAAAACAAAACATCGATAAAAATCGTATAAAATATCGATATAAATAAATCGTATCGTTTCTTTGCGACCCACTTCTGTTTTGTCCTCCTTCCGCAGCAGAGGTTTGGCGCTAGTGTGTCGCTAACAAATTTAACACTATCTGACTTGGCTTATTATTTAATGGCTTTGCTGGGCGCTGACATAAAAATGGCGCTTGTTATAGGAGGAATCTTTTCAGCATTTGTACGGTCCCTGGAGTTTGAACACCAATAATTTCTAAAAGTTTTCTTCTAGCCATTTTTTCAAGATTAAATAGATCAAAGAACGTCCCACTGTGCAATAGTTCGAATTTGTCAGTTTCACTGTTCTTTCGTTTGGCTACTCTATTTATTCAGATTGCTTGATTGCTACAACTTTTTTACTTACCCATGATGCGTAGTATTAGGTGAATCTTGTAATCGTTTTGAAAAAAAAAAATGACGGCTTTACACGTTTCAGATTCTGGATATTCCGAAATACATATTTTTAGAAAACAAAAGTTGTCCGTCTATCTGTGTGTCTGTTTGTGTGAACGCTCTATCTCCGGAACAAACTGAGATAGAGACTTGAAATTTGGTATGTACTTAGTATGTAAAATTGGGAAGAAGCTTATTGAATTTCACTAACCTCGATTATCCGGAACTCATTTCTTCGGACTCTCGAAATATTCGTTCTGATAAAAGGTATATAAAATTTTTCGAAATTGTTTATTTTAAGGAGTGAATATAAAAGACAATAAAAAAAACAAAATTTTGCATAAAGAATGAAGTCGATCAGATAATTAGATGCCGAGATATTTGTAAGTCTATTTTCCACACTCTTGGATTTTTCATGACACTGCATTTCATTCAAATTTCAATTCAAATATATATTTTAATTGGAAAGATACGCTTAATCAGATGCAGTAAACCGTTAGTTAATATGATTATCATTTTTGGAGTTATAAAGATGTTTCTTTTACGCAATTCAGTAATAAGGCATTTAAAGTTTATGACGTCATCAAGCCACGATTTTATTCGAATTGCAATGCATTTTATAAATAGTTCACACATGTTTTATTTTCATATATTATATTATACATATCCATGATGGGTAAGTAATACGGTGGCCCCCAACGACTAGTTGAAATTGTATTACCCGCCTTATTTAATGTGTCAAAATCTGTATTTTTTGTTGCAGAATTTCCGTTCTGATTTTTCCAGTGTTTCAGCTATTACATATAATTATTATATATGAAATATATTATTATATTTCATCCTTTAATGAACTAAAAAGAAGTATACAATTTATTTGTAACTATACATGAGTTTAAAAAATAATGTCTTGGATATAGTATAAGTTTTACTAAGATATATATTTTCGAAAACTTACACAAATTGCTTATACGGAAAAGACCTGATACAACATGCTGCAAAAATGCATGAAAGCAAAATGTATTTGCAAAAATAGCTAGCTATTCTGATGGAAAGTTTTCTACACAAACATTTCTCTTTTTATCTTTGCATTTTTATCGAAAATGTTTTGCAGGTAAGCAGTTATAAATGTTACAAAAGTTCTCACTGGCTGTATAGTAGTGTATGTTAACCTGACTTGTTTGATCCTATTTCTATGTAGAATAGACTCTTTGTATGTGTAAACATGAGCATGAGCAGTTCAATAAAGCTAAAAGCTATTCCAACTATATGTATCCATGCGAGATAACGTTTATTATACCATTTATAGCTTAAATTATATATTATTGTGTGTAACGAGTAATTTATATATATATATATATATATATATATATATATTACTCGGGTTTCAATTTTAAAATCATCTTGAAGAAATAAAATAGTCTATTTAAAAAGTATTCGAAAAATAATAATATTATCATGAAGAAATATAATTCTGTAAATTTTAAAGTAGAAATTTAAATAGTATTCCAAAAGATTGAGTTAGGAGTTTTATTTATGTTTTCTTGTCATAAGGAAGCATGGTGTTTTGCTTTTAACCCTCTGCGTACAGCTCGATATTGACATTTTACGGCCCTGAAATAAAGGAACATTACTTTTTATATTATCTCTATCTACACTATAAATTGAAATGTCTGAAACAGATTGTTAACGAAAGAGACACTTTAAATTGGATTAATTTTTAAGATAATGTAAGTGTCTTAATTCGACACATTTAAAATGTCTGCAATATCGCCATTTTTTACCCGGGCAATCAGCTTGAAAAGAAGACTCTAGGCTTGCCATTTGTGGAAGCATCTGTATTTTCGATTATGGGAGGATAATCTAAATTTACGTTTTCCCCCACGATGGAATCGAACTCGAGACCTTCTGGTTACAAATTCAATGCTTTATCCATTTCGCCATCAGGATCACATTAGCGACTTAATTTAAATGCAGATAATGAAATGATTTGGATGTGTGTTGATATTTTTATAGGATTCACGCATTTGTTGCTGACAAAATTGGAAATTTTGGGAAGATTTGATCAATTTGAGATGGTGGTTAAGATTGTACAACTTGATTATTTATGTGGGGAACATGGGGAAAAGATATGATTTATTCCTATTTTCAATTCGATTGTCATGAATACATTACTTAAATGAACAAGCGCTCCCTGGATATTGAAATGAAACTGGCTAAATTTTCTTTTTGACCGAATTGTTAACGATTTTTCGTTGATTAGGTGGGGTGAAGGTGAGCTTACATCCGTAAGTCCACCATAAAAATTAATTTTTAAGTTCTGATTTTTTTAATGTTTATGTGTTAAAAATTAAGCTTAAGCAAGTGATACAAGGCAGCTTCAAAAACAGGTGGTAAGGGCCCGTCGGGGAGATGTCACTTCCCCTCCCAACCAAATTGTGAAATTTAAATGTGATTATTAAAAATTAATATTTAATATTCCAAGTTCAATGGCGCCAGCTATTATCAATTTTTGCATGTGTTATAATTTTTTTATTTTTGTATTATCATTTTATAATTAGTTCCATGATTTTTGTGCACAATTTCGACATTTGATCTATACGATTAGAGCCTGATTATTACAGGTGGCACGTGCCCCTAACCACAATTTTCAGAAGGCCCTAAAATGCACTTTGTGTACTCTCTGAAAATAGAAACTAATACAACATTCCATTTATAGTTCATAGAAAAAAGATTTTTTTCCCAGTCGTGCAAATTAAACTACATCATTGTGCTTCACTAACTACAATGAATTGTAATGTAAATTTTGAAATTCAGAGAAGAACTGATATTACGTTACACTTGTTTAAAGATTTATTTAGGCTTAAAGATTTATTCACTCTAAATAGCATATAGTGCAGAAGATTTTACCTTTATATAATATTTAATCCATTTTAAATGTGTCTGCAATATATTCTTTTTGAAAAGCTATAGTGTAAATTTTACATTTCAGGTAAAGCTGTATGTCATGTTTATAATATAATGCATGAATTTTCCTGTGAAAGGGAGGCCCGACATGCCCTGTGTGTTCCGGCTGGTCTACACATAGAGATGATTAGGCTATGTATACGATCAGGGAAGGTGCTACCATCGGGCAAACGGGAGGTCTGTCAAGCGCCTTGAACCAGTTGAGCCTTATTAGAGTTCCCCGAGCTTCTCAATACAATTAAAAATAACGTTACCCTGTGTAAAATAGTATAAATTTGTCTTTAAAATTTTCTTCGCCAAAAAAAGTTAAAATTTATTTTATTTCTTACAAAGTTGATAAAATTGTTGGGAATGTATAGATGTGTGGATCATGAAAGTAATCGTAAACGCTAAAAATACATATTTTAAATATTTTAAAGGATAGAAGATTTTTAGAAGTTAGAAATAGTTAGAAATTAAAAATACACATTACATGCGAAATAAATCGATTTTTTTTTTTTCGTATACTTTATTATCTATATTAAAAAATATTTTATGATATATACAAATTTTAAAGATAATTTTTATTAGTCGAATATTGCAGTCAGACATGTTGGGGACACACTAAGTTAGACACACGAAGTGATTTGCCAAGCCCCGCGCGACAATATGCCGTCACTGGGTTTAATCAAAATTTAATGGATGGCAAAGTATTTTAAACAACATTCATCTGTTCGCAAACATTATTTAATATTGCTGGCATATACAGTGGCACGAGTGTATCACAGTTACCAAGCATATGATACAATTATATTAAATACAGAAATTTAAGTGTCTGAATTTCTAAATATCTTAATTTCCGACATATCATTATTATTCAAACATTTTTCTCAGTTCTTTTATACCCTGATCATAGTACGGCACTTATGTGTCTTACATTCAGACATTTATGATGTCTGAAATTTCACATTCAGACACTTTGGCTTTTTCAGACACATATGTTTCCGAATTTAAGACACCACTATTTGCAGTGTACGTGTACAAGGTTCGTACTCTGGTGGTCAGATATGAGCCACCTCCCAATTTCTGAATAAATTAGTTTACTTTTATTATTTTAATAGGTATTTTTCATGTATATATATTGTATAACCAGGAATTTCTGTGGACTATTTATTTTATATACTTTTATTTTTTTAATATGTATTTTTTATGTATATATATTGTATAACCAGGAATTTCTGTGGAGTATTTATTTTATTAGTGTACATAGTTTCTTTTTCGTATGGGAAAATAGAAACGACCACCCAGAGTAGTTTTATTACCTTCGGAGACACTGGTCTGCGATCTAACAAGGACATCTTTTACGGAGAAAAAATTTACGAGCTGAAAAATTTATAGCTGTTTGGAAGTGCATAGCAAATTTACAATTTAGGACCCCATCTAGGTGGTCCTGAATAACATTTAGCGAAAACCAATAAGAGATGAGGGGAGAGACGTCTTTACAAAACCACTGGAGCCAATAGACGGCCCAGTGACGAGGGAAAAGAAAAAAGTGAGCCCCAAGAGAAAATCTGGAAGAGGACCAGTACCTGACGTCCTGTCCGAGGAAGTAACATCAAAAAAGAAAGAGTAGAGTGCTGATAGTGTATAAAAACGAAGATAGTTCCAAAAATGGTGTAGTGGCGACAAAAGACAAAAGAATGACCTAACAGATGATCTTTGCCTATCCCGTGGAGGTAGACTATTGCTAACAATGCAGACCAGAAGTACTCTGAACGTACAGGTATCTGTAGTTTACTATTCCCTCATATTGAATGTGTATAATAATAAATAAATACTGGTAGAGGTACTTTAGTAAATGTAGAGAAATTGTTCCTTCTCTGAAATATAATTAATGCACGTAAGTGCGGTAGTGCGAGTCGGAAAAAGACTCACTAACTCTTTTAATGAGTATTCAATTGTTTCATCTTATTTTTTATACTTAAAATTTAACATTCTGTTAGGGATGTTTGTTTTTTTTATTTTTTATGTCTTTGTAAATAGATATGTAAATAAATGTTTTTTCGTTTACTTTTAACTCTTTGTATTTAATTTATATGGGTTAACACTCATATGTCATCGAGTAGTGTTTTTCTTCTTTTTCTTTAATTTAATTGTTTATTAATTTTAGTTGGTTTATCAGGAGGACTAGTTTATAATTTATGAGAGGTTAGGGATTTATATACTTTATCTAGTCCGGCTTCATAAGACGTAGGGCGGCGTAAATAATCACAACGTAATAATCTGATCTTTTTTTTTTTACTAGAGTAGTTAATTTAATTCAATAATATGGGTAACTTTTATGGGATCATTATAAATTTTCACCGATGTCCAGAAGCCACGATCACACCTTTAACCTGATAATCCAACACCCAGCGTTTCCGGAAGAAGCATTAACCCGTGCTTCCTTTAACTAATGTAGGGAGTTTATGCAATTGGGCATTAGTAACCATCTCCAATTAGGAGGCCCAGAACTTACCAGCATTAGCCCCGGGAATGGTATATCCTGGTCACGGCACCATACCATTCCCGGGGCTAATGCTGGTAAGTTCTGGGCCTCCTAATTGGAGATGGTTACTAATGCCAATTGCATAAACTCCCTACATTAGTTAAAGGTAGCACGGGTTAATGCTTCTTCCGGAAACGCTGGGTGTTGGATTATCAGGTTAAAGGTGTGATCGTGGCTTCTGGACCTCGGTGAAAATTTATAATGATCCCATAAAAGTTACCCATATTATTGAATTAAATTAACTACTCTAGTAAAAAAAAAAGATCAGATTATTACGTTGTGATTATTTACGCCGCCCTACGTCTTATGAAGCCGGACTAGATAAAGTATATAAATCCCTAACCTCTCATAAATTATAAACTAGTCCTCCTGATAAACCAACTAAAATTAATAAACAATTAAATTAAAGAAAAAGAAGAAAAACACTACTCGATGACATATGAGTGTTAACCCATATAAATTAAATACAAAGAGTTAAAAGTAAACGAAAAAACATTTATTTACATATCTATTTACAAAGACATAAAAAATAAAAAAAACAAACATCCCTAACAGAATGTTAAATTTTAAGTATAAAAAATAAGATGAAACAATTGAATACTCATTAAAAGAGTTAGTGAGTCTTTTTCCGACTCGCACTACCGCACTTACGTGCATTAATTATATTTCAGAGAAGGAACAATTTCTCTACATTTACTAAAGTACCTCTACCAGTATTTATTTATTATTATACACATTCAATATGAGGGAATAGTAAATTACAGATACCTGTACCTTCAGAGTACTTCTGGTCTGCATTGTTAGCAATAGTCTACCTCCACGGGATAGGCAAAGATCATCTGTTAGGTCATTCTTTTGTCTTTTGTCGCCACTACACCATTTTTGGAACTATCTTCGTTTTTATACACTATCAGCACTCTACTCTTTCTTTTTTGATGTTACTTCCTCGGACAGGACGTCAGGTACTGGTCCTCTTCCAGATTTTCTCTTGGGGCTCACTTTTTTCTTTTCCCTCGTCACTGGGCCGTCTATTGGCTCCCTGGGTTTTATTTATTTTTCCTTCTGACTCCTGGTTGCTGGTCAACCGGGGCCTTTTTTTTTAAGCTTGTGGCCACAGGCGACTCGGGTGAGGCTCTGCACAGCTCAGTGTTCTTGAGGGGAGATAAGCATTTTTCTTGTTTCATCTGTCCTTAAAAATGATAAAACAAACAAAATAATAGAGGGAATTCACAATAAATGATTTATATAAATTGACATAAAACATATGAAGACACTTAAGTAAAATTGATGTACACAAGTTTTAGCTTATCGAAATTAAACCATTAAAAATAATAATAATAATAATAATAATAATAATAATTGTTTTTCTTAGGTCGATTTGTTCTTTTCTTTTTTTTTCTTTTCCTTTTTGTTTCCTACGGTTACAGCAGGTTTCTACAGCCTTTTTCATCCATTTTCTTGCGGGTCAGTATCGAGAGATAATAATATATTTTTTTTCCTTTCTCTTTCTTCTTGGCCATATTTATGGGACCTTTCCGTTTCCAATACTTTTTTTTTCCTTGTTCGCAGTAATTCTTCTCTAGGCAGGGGAAGCATACGCTTTAAATTTCGGGAAGGAGTATTTTGGGAATGGCAGCAAAATGCGTTCCGTACATTCAGACAGAAGTATTAAATTTTACAGCTGTAAATAAAATTGTACCATTAGCTATAGTTACCAACAGTCCGACCACGCCAAAATGTGATTTCTTCTTCTTCTGTAACGAGTCAAGGAGATTTCACGGTAGCCGGTGAGTCCCCTGTAACGAAAGAAAGAAATTTGGATAGCATTTCACATAAATTCTATTCGTAAAGTCGGTTATTTTTGCAGTAATTGTCTCAAAATTTAGGTACGGTTAGAGTTAAGTTTAGGGCTCTTTCTAGACAAGAGTTTGGGAAAATTTATTCAAAGGTTTTACGACTAAAGGATAATTTATAAAGGCAAAATGGTAACGTACCTTTTATTTTGCGGCGATCCGACGTCTTTCACAGGATGAGATGACAAAATTTTCAGACGGAAGCTGGCGCCAAGTGGTCATTTCCTCTTCTAGCAAGGGTTGGAGCAACTCATTATCGATGGGATAGAGGGGGTGTTGAGTCGATTAGCGATTTCACACGACCCCCGGTCAAGCGGTTGCTAGGCAAGAAGGGAGGCGCAGAGTCTCGATGTGTTTCTTCTTTTTCCTCGTTAGCGAAGATAGAGCGAGATTTTTTCTCTCTTTTTTCTCCACGGATCCTTCCTCCACTTGGGGAGAGGATGGAGAGCATGACTTCAGGTGGTCGATTTCGTTGTCATGTGTAGACTATTCCCGCTGGATTTTGAAGTCGTTACTCTTGATTGCGGTCATATAATTAAGTGAACTAGAGTTCACATGTATTTCTCTTGTGTTTTTCACTTAGGTGATAATTTAAAAAGAAAATTTTTAAGTAATATTAAAGTGGGAGAGAAGGGAACATTCTCTCGGTAGGACATGTATATATTTCATAAATGTAATTTCTATCATACAATACATTTTTTTTTCTCTAATATATGAACGAAATTTTGTTGTAATGTGTTGTACGTGTTCATATACTTAGCGTTAATGTATTAGGTGGATTTTCACTTTTCTTTTAAATGTTACAATGTATAGAAGGTTATGCAGTACAAACTCTTTCTGGGTATCACGTCCTTGTATATATATATAATTTTTAGTGTATTTGGTGTATATTAAGTCATGACTGATATGATTCCAATGTAAAAGTATGTGCCAGCCGTATATTGTTCTATGTGTTGAGGCTTTTAGACTTTAAAAGTTTAGTTCAAAATTGCGTTTGCTTTGTATGGATTTTGGCTAATTTTTAAAAGTGATTATTTCAAAATTGGTTATACACAGAGGGGAATAGGGTACGTGAATGTGTTCACCTGTCTTCGACTCCACAAGCGACTGTAAATCTGGTCGACAGACAAACCGTTCTGTGGTCCCACCTACAGATTCAAAAAAAAAAAAAAAAAACTTTTCTGTATGCTCGTCTCTGCTCAGTTTATAGAGACAACTCTTGAAAAACTTTCCTGTGTGCTCGTCTCTGCCCAGTTTATAGAGACAACTCTTGAAAAACTTTCCTGTGTGCTCGTCTCTGCCCAGGTTTATAAGAGACAACTCAAAAAAACTTTTTTGTGTTCTCGTCTTTGCTCAGTTTTATAGAGACAATTCTGGAAAAAAAAACTTTTCTGTGTGCTCGTCTCTGCCCAGTGTTACAGAGACATTTCTTACAAACTTTTTAGGATCTCTTCCGGTCTTTCGGAGGATGGAGATTGTCCTATGGATCTACACAATGGACTGAATTTCATAGTGTGTTCCTGACAGCTGACGTGAGCCGTTCAGCTCTCTGTTTGGGGGGGAGGATGGTGGTCAGATATGAGCCACCTCCCAATTTCTGACTAAATTAGTTTACTTTTATTATTTTAATAGGTATTTTTCATGTATATATATTGTATAACCAGGAATTTCTGTGGACTATTTATTTTATATACTTTTATTTTTTTAATATGTATTTTTTATGTATATATATTGTATAACCAGGAATTTCTGTGGAGTATTTATTTTATTAGTGTACATAGTTTCTTTTTCGTATGGGAAAATAGAAACGACCACCCAGAGTAGTTTTATTACCTTCGGAGACACTGGTCTGCGATCTAACAAGGACATCTTTTACGGAGAAAAAATTTACGAGCTGAAAAATTTATAGCTGTTTGGAAGTGCATAGCAAATTTACAATTTAGGACCCCATCTAGGTGGTCCTGAATAACATTTAGCGAAAACCAATAAGAGATGAGGGGGGAGACGTCTTTACAAAACCACTGGAGCCAATAGACGGCCCAGTGACGAGGGAAAAGAAAAAAGTGAGCCCCAAGAGAAAATCTGGAAGAGGACCAGTACCTGACGTCCTGTCCGAGGAAGTAACATCAAAAAAGAAAGAGTAGAGTGCTGATAGTGTATAAAAACAAAGATAGTTCCAAAAATGGTGTAGTGGCGACAAAAGACAAAAGAATGACCTAACAGATGATCTTTGCCTATCCCGTGGAGGTAGACTATTGCTAACAATGCAGACCAGAAGTACTCTGAAGGTACAGGTATCTGTAATTTACTATTCCCTCATATTGAATGTGTATAATAATAAATAAATACTGGTAGAGGTACTTTAGTAAATGTAGAGAAATTGTTCCTTCTCTGAAATATAATTAATGCACGTAAGTGCGGTAGTGCGAGTCGGAAAAAGACTCACTAACTCTTTTAATGAGTATTCAATTGTTTCATCTTATTTTTTATACTTAAAATTTAACATTCTGTTAGGGATGTTTGTTTTTTTTATTTTTTATGTCTTTGTAAATAGATATGTAAATAAATGTTTTTTCGTTTACTTTTAACTCTTTGTATTTAATTTATATGGGTTAACACTCATATGTCATCGAGTAGTGTTTTTCTTCTTTTTCTTTAATTTAATTGTTTATTAATTTTAGTTGGTTTATCAGGAGGACTAGTTTATAATTTATGAGAGGTTAGGGATTTATATACTTTATCTAGTCCGGCTTCATAAGACGTAGGGCGGCGTAAATAATCACAACGTAATAATCTGATCTTTTTTTTTTACTAGAGTAGTTAATTTAATTCAATAATATGGGTAACTTTTATGGGATCATTATAAATTTTCACCGAGGTCCAGAAGCCACGATCACACCTTTAACCTGATAATCCAACACCCAGCGTTTCCGGAAGAAGCATTAACCCGTGCTTCCTTTAACTAATGTAGGGAGTTTATGCAATTGGGCATTAGTAACCATCTCCAATTAGGAGGCCCAGAACTTACCAGCATACTCCCTTTATAATTTCCGTGAAGTATAACATCACTATTCAGATTAAAATTTTTCGATCCAATATTTTAGTTGCCGAATATATTTAAACGACTTATTTCACGGAAGAATTAGTAAAATGTTTATGTGAAGAATTATGACGAACGTTTTATTCAAAAATTGTTGTAAAACTGTACGCACCCGGAATGTATTATTTTTTTTTATCAGTTTAACATAATTCAAGAATTTAAATAGTTTTTTTCCTGTATAAAATAATATATATAATACGGTACACGAATTTTTAGTGGGTATGATTATAATATTCCACTGTGCGATTATTATTTATTATTTTTTTACCGGTATTACCAAAGAATAATCTATTAAAAATCATACAGGCAGATTATAATTTGGAAATAATTGTAGCCAAAATAATAATAATAATAATAAAGATAATAAAACAGTTGTCGGCACCAATCATTTGCGTATTACATTCAAGTGCCCTGTTTTTCCGGACGAGCTTCATAACGGGAAAAAAAATGATCGGCGCCAGTCGTGGAATAAGCGGAACCGCGACGCCTTCAATTCCCGCTTTCAGACAGATCGCTTTGGAAAGCGGTAACCTGGATCACAGAAGATGTCACCGAAACTATTTAAAAGCAATTTTTGTTAAGTTAAAGTCTGGGTGCGGGAGGTCACAGGGGCTGATCCATTATGGCTCTTATCTTAAGGTAAATAAGTTAGTCAATTGGAGGAAGCGTTTTTAAATAATTAATTATAAAAAAGATCACGTTACTTATTACATTTATACTTTTTCTTGGTATATAGAAATACGGTTTTAGTGTTTAACCCATTACGACCCTTACATTTTTTTCAAGGTAATTTAATAACCAATTGAAAAAAAAAATGTGTTCAAAAATTATTTATCCCAATAATAGAAATACTCGTTAGATTTACACTTTCTCGGAATATGAAAATATGGTATTTTTTTAACTTACTACGACCTTGAAATATTTTCTAGGTCAATTTAAGGAGGTGTGTTTAAATAATTAATTATTGAAAATATTACTTTACCTATTAAATTTTAATTTTCTCGGCATATGAATATAGAATTTTTGTGTTTAACTCATTGCGACCTTTAAATTATTTTAAGCCAATTTTTCTAGTCAAGTGGAAAAAAGTGTTAACTATCCGAAAGACGTGTTATACACATTACTTTTCTAGTTTCTAGGGATATAGAATTATGTGTTTTGTGTATAACCTATTAAAACTCTTAAATTTTTAAAGGTGAATTTTCAAATCAATTGGAGAAAACTTATTTTTTTAATTAATTAACCCAAAATTCTCAGAGCATGGATAATCTACCCAGACAAACAAGAAGAGAGAATATCGATTTATCTTCTTTTTTCTTCTAACAGGAATTTTCTCAGTGCAGAGGTTTCTTTCAACTGAATATTGTGCCCACCCCACAGTTTTTGCCCCGACAAAAGCATTCACCTACATATTAAATTTAATGTCAAATTTCGTTTTTTTTTATGTTTATTAATGTAATACTTTGATATTTATTGTAAAACATTAGAATTCACAATGCATTTGTAGTAAAATTAATTTAAAGATAAAGTGAAACAATAAAAAAAATAAAAATATATATTTTTTACATAGAAATATAGGTCAAAAATAATATTTTAAGGTTTTTTTTTTAAGTCTCACTAATTAAATTTACACATTTTCACTGATTGAAATCAGCAAACAGGACACATATATCGGTATCGAATCATGTGTTTTGTGTATAACGTATTAAAACCTTTAAAGTTGTAAATGTGAATTTACAAATCAATCAGAGAAAGCTTTTTGTTTTTAATTAATTAACCCAAAATTCTCAGAGCATGGTTAATCTACCCAGACGAACAAGAAGAAAGAATATCTATTTATCTTCTTTATTCTTCCAACAGGAAGTTTCTCGGTGTGGAAGTTTCTTTAAAACGAATATTTTGCCCTCCTCCCCCCCACAGTTTTCTGTTGAATGCCCCGACAAAAGCATTCCCCTAAATATTACATTTAATGTAAAATTTTTGTTTTTTTATGTTTATTAATGTAATAATTTTATATTTATTGTAAAATATTAGCATTCACAATGCATTTGTAGTAAAATTAATTTAAAGACAAAGTGAAACAATAAAAAAAAAATATTTTTTTTTACATCAAAACATATGTCCAAAATAATATTTTAATTTTGTTTTAAGTTTCACTACCGTAATTTCGCGCGTATACGCCGCACCTCAGAAAATTCGAGTTCCTACAAGAATTTATTTTAAATAAAATGTGACTTACTTCTGCTTAGCACATATTTGACTTCTTATTTTCAATAAACTTTCCGGTTTGAAAAATACTTAACTAAGCGCGGCGTATACGCGCGAAATTACGGTAATTAAATGTACTCATTTTCACTGATTGAAAGAGCAAACAGGTCACTTATATAGGTATAGAATTATGTGTTTTGTGTATAACCTATTAAAACTCTTAAAATTTTAAAGTTGAATTTACAAATCAATTGGAAAAAGCTTTTATTATTATTATTATTATTATTATTATTATTATTATTTATTAACCCAAAATTCTCAGAGCATGGATAATCTACCCAGACGAACAAGAAGAGAGAATATCTATTTATCTTCTTTCTTCTTTTAACAGGACTTTTCTTAGTGCGGAAGGTTTTTTCAACCGAATATTTTGCAACCCCCCCCCCCCACAGTTTCCTGTTGCATGATCCCACAAAAGCATTCACCTAGATCAGAGTTGCCAAGTCTCCGGATTTTTGCACACCAGTAATTTTTTAGAAAAAATGTTGTTCTTTTAAATCGCAAAATGCTCCGATTAAATAAAACAACATTTTCTGTACTAAATTACTGGTATCCAAAAAGCTGGAGACTTGGCAGGTCTGATGATATTACATTTAATGTCAAATTTGGGTTTTTTTATATTTATTAATGTAATACTTTTATATTTATAGTAAAACATTAGCATTCACAATGCATTTGTAGTAAAATTAATTTAAAAACAAAGTGAAACAATAATTTTTTTTTTTTTTTTGCATCGAAACATCGGTTAAAAATAATATTTTAAGTTTCTTTTAAGTCTCACTAATTAAATTTACACATTTTCACTGATTGAGATTGAAATCAGCAAACTGGACACCTATATCGGTATCAAAATATGTGTTTTGTGTATAACCTATTAAAACTCTTAATGTTTTAAAAGGGAATTTACAAATCAATTGGAGAAAGCCTTCTCTTTCAATTAATTAACCCAAAATTCTCAGAGAATGGATAATCTACACCTCAGACGAACAAGAAGAGAGATTATCTATTTATCTTCTTTCTTCTTCTAACAGGATTTTTTTCAGTGCGGAGGTTTCTTTCAACCGAATACCGAATATCTCCCCCCCCCCCTCCACATTTTTCTGTTGATGCCCCGAAAAAAGCATTCACCTACATATTACATTTAATTTTATTTTTTTCCGGGGGGGGGGGGGAGGAAATATTTTGATATTCATTGTAAAGCATTAGAATTCACAGTCCATTTCTATTAAAATTAATTTAAAGATAAAGTGAAACAATAAAAAAAATGAAAAAATATTTTTTTTACATCGAAACATATGTCAAAAATAGTATTTTAAATCTCACTAATTAAATTTACACATTTTAACTTATTGAAATCAGCAAACAGCTAACTGTCCCAAGGCGCAGTAACGTATTTTGTGAGACGGAAGTTCATAGCATTTTATTTGCGTATTATAGGATTGCGTATTATAGTCCTATTATTATAGGACGTGTTATCACAATGTTAACAAAATGTTAATTTACATATATTTAATCTTCTTTAAACTTCGCTTTTCTTTAATTGTTAAACATATTTATAATATACAAATCAATACATGAAAGATTTTTAAAAAAATGAAATTAATTCGAATACTAAAAGATTTTATTTTAACACAAAATAATATGTTCTAAACCATGTTAATAATTTACTTCTTGCACCTGTACATAATTTTAGAAATGTATTGATAATTCGTTCAGTAATTGTTTGCTTAAATAACAGAGAAATAGCCTTAGGTAAAGCAGCTTATTTTTTACAACTGAAACATGTATCATTTTTATTAAATTTCTGTTATCATACATTGCATTTATCCCCATATCTTTCAAAATTCTTTGTTATTCTTTTTTAATAACAAATAATTTTGTTAAACTTTTTTTAAGCTTTATCGAAAAGGCTTCTGATTTTTTTTATGAGTGTGTTATTTTTTTAAGCGTCTGTCAGATGATAAAGACTAAACGTAATATCTTGGTAGAATAAAATTTAATGTTTTAGTCCTTATTTTAAAAAAAAATAAAGTAATAGGATGTAATGATAAAGTGCTAAAAATTAAATTAAGGTGAAATTTACCTTAATTTATTTATGGATTGAATTAAATTATATGTTTTACTTTCTGCCTTAATTGAACTATACCTCAAGACAATTCAAGAGGGAATTAATGTGATGTCACTCAATGGGAACAACGGCATATAATATATGTTGTATGTTTTAAGTATGTGAATTTTTTTTTGTTATCATAAAAGATATTTTTATAGTAAAAATATATAAAAAACTAAATAACATTTTATATAACCAGAAACATATTGGCTTATATTTAAAGAGTCTGTGAAATAAATAATAACCAAAGAAAAAACTTTGGATTTATTTAATGAAATATTATCTCTTTTTTATAGGGTGATAGGCTGATTTGTAATCTAGAAGCATTAAAAAATTAAAGATGAAAGTTCCCTTTTTTCTATACTGGAATAATTGCTGTTATAAAAATGTTATTATATATTGGAATTCAATGTTTCAGTTTCAGAAAAAATCTGTACAGTTTAATAAGGTGAAAGACGACGCGACGCGACGTCTGAATAAGTAAAGTGTAACAAAGGACGACAGACCCGGCAACCCAACTTTCGCAACCCAGGGCGAATATGTCTGAATAAACAATTTGGAAACATGTACATGCTCAAGTACACTGTAAAAAAAATCTTGAGTTTACTAGAATTTTTTTAGTATATTTGTACAGTAGACTCTTTCAAATCCACACAGCTTCGGACCAGAGGCTGTGCGGATTTTAGAATTTTGCGGATTTCTGGTCACTGCATTGGTTACATTTTTTTAAACAGTAATTTGAATGTAATAATGCACTCAAAATTATCATGAATGCTTACCATAAAGTAAAATATTAAAATAATTATGGGAAATAATGTAAATGTTACATAAATAATTAATAATACTTGACTATATAGCATAATAATGTTGATATATTTTTTTCTTGAATGAAACTCGCCTCATAAAGGTACATTGGAATTTACATCAAAACCATAAAATTACAAAAATTTATTTGATGTTTGGCCAGATTTAATAAACAAAAAAGCTTGATTGATACATAAATGTATTTGATAAAAAGATCAATCACCACTAATATCAGTGTTACCTTGAAAATTTTCGGAAATAAATTTATACTTCATTTATGAGAAAGCAAGAGTTCAATGATATTAACCAGAATTACGTAATAAAAGGAGTACGGAATAATATAAAAATTAAAAAGCTTGAATTTCCCTCCTATATCTTAATTGTAAGTTTCACTGTTTACATCTAAAACAATGTGCAGATTTTAGAAAATTGCGGATTTTAGGGTTTCGGATTTGAGAGAGTCTACTGTATTCCACAGAATTTTTAGTAACCGGTATTATAAACCGGAATCGTTGCTAGCTGTTTTTTAGTAATTCTTACATTTTTTCTTGTAACTGAGTAAGAATACAATTTTTTTTTAGTAATTGCAAAGATCAATGAGAAAAAATAAATTTTTTTAGCAAATAGACCTTTTTTTTTTTTTTTTTTTTTTTTTTTTTACAGTGTACTGAAACTGAAGAATAAACGTCTTATACGTAGGATAATTCTAATATTGAGCTTTTATCTTGGCATGATCTTTTAAAATTTAAATATTATTTAATGTTTATGCTTTCAAAAGTAGCTTTATAGGGTCAATTTTAGCGTTATATATAAGTGAACCACATAAATATAACAAAAAGCCATCTTTATTACAAAATATTTTGTTAGTATTATAAAAATAAATTCGGCTTTAATGTTATTAATCAAAGGAATAAGATATAATCGAAATTAAAATGCATAAACAACCACAAAACTTTTGAATTACTGTTTTGTACAATACAAAAAATTTCTTACACTCATGTTACTGTCAAAGTACAGATGAAAATACCAGATGTCCCAAAAATGACTGATGCATTTTAAAATTCAATAACTTTCAAACGATGACAGAAATTTAAAAAAATCTTGCAGGAGGGGTATGTATGACGTCAGGAGTTTTCTTACTGTGATTCTTGAATTTATTTCGATTTTCAAGCAATAGATGGCGCTGACAAACTTTGGCGTTTAGTCGAGGCCGAAACGAACGCTACTCAGCATTGATGCACCGCCCTCTGAATACTAGGACTGCGCGAAGACAAAAATTGTAACTGTAGCAGGCGGATTTTTTTTTTCAGCGTTTGAACGGTCCGTCGAACTTCAACACCAATAATTTCTAAAAGTTTTCTTCGCCTAGTTTTTCTGCGATCAAGTAAGTCTAAGAAAACTTTTAGATATTATTGGTGTTGAAGTTCGAAGGACCGTACAAACGCCGAAAAAAAAATCCGCCTGCAACGGTCGGCATTTTTATCAGTGCGCATACCTTATTTTCAGGGGGCGGTGCATCAATGCTGAGGGGCGCCAATCGCTCTCAGCGCCATCATTGTTTGAAATTTGAACTAAAATCAAGAATCACAACAAGAAAACTCCAGACATCATACATAACCCTCCTGTAAGAATTATTTTAATATCTGTCACCGTTTGCAAGTTATCGAATTTTAAAATCCATCAGTCATTTTTAGGACACCCTGTAACTGCTGTTTTAAAAATAGTCAAATATATACGAAATTTTGTTCTATTAAAGGAATTTTTTATGTTTAATAATGTGATTCTTAACTATATATCTGTAAAACATTGAATTTTACAAGACCTTTTGCGATAAAATAAATATAAAATGAAATTTAAAAAAAAAATAAAGTGGAAGAAAAACATTTCTAAAATATATTTTTTAAATTATGATGAAATGCATGTCGAAAATCAGATTTACAAAATTTTTTAAGCCTCACAACGAAAATTTTCACCAAAAATATTTAGACTTTACAAAAGGATCTAAATGTCCACTGGCAAAAAAGTGTATTTTAAAAATGGAAGCGCATAGCAGTTTTATTTGTTCGGGTTATTACAGATTGCATTTATCTCCAAAGCATTCGAAATGTTTCTTTACGAATGCTCTTTAATCCTTCTTTGCATGAGTTTTTCTTTTACAATTGTGTTTTTTTATACATATATTAAATAATAGACACCACAAAATTTTAAGATAGATTTTTAACTTTATTCAGCAACATAGTTCACGGGAAATTTACTGGATTAATATTTCTATATAATTATAGTGGTGGCGAAGAAGTTGATTTATTTATTCAAAGTTAAATAAACAGTGATGGAAATTTACATCACTATGCAATTAAGGGTTAAACTTCCTTTCCATTTTTCATAAACGAATTGTTAAATAGATAAATCAATAGATTAACAAAATAAATGAAATTAGTTCGAAATGAAAATTGTCATATTAGCATGAAATATATATTGTAAATCACCATAGTAATTTACTTTTCATCTCACTAAAGCGATTTATAATTTTAACGTTTTTTTTTGCGTAATTAATTTCTAACAAATCCTTAAAATAACCCCAGGTAAAGCTACATAGTATATAAAACTGAAATATGTATCATTTTTTATTTATTTCTGTTATCGTATATTTCAATTCCCACATATTTCGAAATTCTTCGTTAATCATTTTTGAACTTTTTTCAGTTATATCGAATAAATATACAAAAGTTTGTTCATGCCCTGGAGCATAGTGTGTTATTTTTTTAAGCTTCTGTGAGAAAAAAAAGAAGACCAAAGAAAATATATTGACAGTATTAAAAGATATTTTCTCTCTTTTTTATAAGGAGCAATTACAAAACGGAAAAATATTAAATTAAGGAAAATTTTACTGTATTTTGTTCTTTTAATAAATTATTTTTTAAAGTTTTATTTTATTATAGTTTCCATGTAAAAAGGAAAATCAAGGAGAAAAATTTATAATGTCAGTATTATAATGTCACTGAAGAAAAACATTGTTATATAATTTCAAAAAATATATATGTATGATACTTTACTGTATATCACTATCTGTAAATCATTGAATATCACAATACATTTTACAAAAAAGGAAAAAAAAAAAAAAAAAAAAAAAAAAAAACGATTTTGAACGTATAATTTTTAGTTTATAATAAAACGTATATCTAAGATCATATTTAAAGTTTAATTTAAGACTCACTAAGTACGTCTTTACTTTTGTATTTACACTTTATAAAGGATCTAAATGTTCTAAATAAAAGAAATGTACTTTTAAAAATAGAAGCGCATATCAGTTTTATTTATACGCATTATTAAAGAATGCCAAAGTACATAACCAAACTTTCAAAATGCTTCTTTACACATATTTAATGTTCTAATTCGCTTTTCTAATATTCTTAAACAAAATCGTAAATAGATTAATCAATACATTAAAAAATAAACGAAATTAAATTGAAATGTAAAATTTTCCTATTAACACGAGATATACGTATATTGTAAATTATTATCATAACTTACTTTTAATGGAACCAATTAAATTTATAAATATACTAATATTTTTTTCAATGATTCTTTGCTAAAAAAAAAAAAAAAAAAAAAAAAAAAAAATCTTAAGTAAAGCAAGATATTCTGTAAAACTGAAACATGCATCTCTTTCTTCTTTTTTTTCTGTTACCATATATTGCATTGGGATCCTTTATATGAGATATTTACTATAGTTCTGTAAAACATTGAATATCACAATACATTTTACAAAAAAAAAAAAAAAAAAAAAAAAGAACTTATAACTTTTAGATTATACTAAAACTGTATATCTAAAATCATATTTAAAGTTTAATTTAAGCCTCACTAAGTACATTTTCACTTTTGTATTTACAATTTAAAGATCATCTAAATGTTCTAAGGCAACGAAATGTACTTTTGAAAATAGAAGCGCATATCAGTTTTATTTATGCGCATTATCATTGAATCACATAGTACATAACCAAGCTTTCAAAATGCTTTTATAGACATTTTTAATGTTCTACTTCGCTTTTCTTATATTCTTAAACAATATCGTAAAAAGATTAAACAATAGATTAAAAACTAAACGAAATTAAATTCAAATGTAAAATATTCCTATTACCACGAAATATATACGTATATTGTAAATTATTATAATAATCTACTTTTTATGGATCCAATTAAATTTATAATTATACTAATATAGTTTTTAATAATTCTTTGCTAAAAATCCCTTTAAAAAAATTCAGGTACAGCAAGATATTTTGTAAAACTGAAACATGCATCGTTTCCTTCTTTTTTTTCTGTTATCGTATATTGCATTGGGATCATTTGCTGCATTGGGATCCGTATATTGCATTGGGATCTTTTATATGAGATCCTTTACTATACATAGTTTTGTAAAACATTAAACATCACAACCCTTTTTTTCAATGAAATAAGTATAAAATGAAATAAAAACAATTTCGGAAGTATAATTTTAAAATTGCAATAAAACGTATAGCTAAAAGCATATTTTAAGTTTATTTTAAGCTTCACTAAGCAGGGATCTGTTTAGGAAAAAATTGGGTCCTTTAAAGGACTCTTCACAAATTTTTTTCATTTCAAAACAGGGCCCTTCACAAAATTATTTTCCCTAAAACAGGACCCTTCATAAAATTCTGTGTCTTAAAAATAGGTTTTTAACAAAATTTTTCCATCTGTAAGCCGAACATTTGACAAATTAATCATTTAAAAGTAAAATCTGACCTGTCACTTTTACATATATAAAGAAAATATATGTATTTTGCATCCATATATCTTTTTAAAAATGTATAAACAAGAACCTGGATATAACGATCATTTCAAATTCACAAAATTATGATTAGATTTTTCACAAATATAAAAATTGCTGTTCACAATTTCACAAAAACAGAACCCAGGGGATAAAGTCTGGACAGACCCCTGCTAAGTAAGTTTTCACTTTTGTATTTACACTTTATAAAGGATATGAATGTTCCAAGGCAGTTAAATGTACTTTTAAAAATGGAAGCGCATTATCAGTTTTGCTTATGCGCATTATTATTGAATGCATTTATCACCAAATCTTCCAAAACGTTTCATTATAAATATTTATTGTTCTTAAATTTCGCTTTTCTTATATTCTTAAACAAAATCGTGACTATGGATTAATCATTAAATAAAAAAAAATATATATTAATTTCAAATGTAAAATTTCCTTAACACTAAAACAAATGGAATTTTTACTCAACTTTTGTAAAACTATTTCACAACAGAAATTTTATTTAAAACTACTTAACTTATTCATTTAACGTATTTCTGTGAGTTTTATATTTAATTTATTTTAAAAAAAATTTCTGGTTCGAATCGGAATATATTCATTTGGTTACCGTCAAAATGACGGCTCATGGTAGTTCTAGTGTTAAATAGCACTGCAAAGGATATGAATTTTCTTTTCACTTTGCTTAACAGCGTTGTTAAACGTGTTAAAGCGTTGTTGTTGCTTAACAGCGCACCCTGTTGACTGCGCTGTTAAGCCAAGTGAAAAAATTCACATCCTTTGGAGATTTAAGGCGTAGTTTCACTCCTACTGAAATTTTAATTGGAAATCTAAAAGTAAAATTTCCTGTTAAAACGAAATATGTATTGTAAATCATCATAATAATTTATTTTTTAAGTAAGCAATTACATTTCTAAATATACTAATAATTTTTTCAATAATTATTTGCTAATAAAACCCCATTAAAATAACCTCAGGTAAAGCAACAAATTCTACAAAACTGTAACATGAAACATTTTCATTTTTTCCGTTATCGTATACAGCATTTATCCCCATAGTAGTCAAAATTCTTTGTTAATAATTTTTAACCTTTTTTTCAATTTTATTGAATAAACACCCGGAACTTTTTTCATACCCGCGAGCATAGTGTCTTAGTTTTTTTTACGCATCTGTAAGATAAATAAAAACCAAAGAAAATATCTTAGTATCTTTAAAAGAAATTGTCTCTCTTTTTTTTTTATAGTGTGATAGTCTGTAATTAAAAAACGCTAAAATATTAAATTAATATATATTCCACAGTATTTTTTTTAATAGAATAAATTATTTTTGAAAGTTATTTTTATTAGATTTTCCATGCTAATTGAGTTAAGTGAGATAATTGTGTTGAGTACTTTCTTATAAGGAAATTCAAGGAAAAATAAATTTTATTTTCGCTTAATAAAAATATTACTGTATATCATGTTATATATGTTTTGAGTGAAATTATTTTATTATAATAAGACGCAGTTTTCGATAAAGAAAGACCTTAAACACTTATTTCCATTTCTTATTACTGGGTTATTTTTAATTGGCTGTTAGATATATAATAGCAAAATAAAATATTTTGGTATTATTAAATGAAATATTTTCTCTTTTTTATAGGGTGATGGATTGGGCTGTAATCATGCAGTGACAACATTTTAAAATGGGAAAAAATTATATTAATTTATTAGCGAAAATAATAATTTTGCAACAAGTCTACTATAGCTTCGAAATTAGTTTAATAACTTTTACGGAATATCAAGAACAATTTCACTTAATAGAAATGTAGGATAAGTCAAAATGAATATAGCGATTACAAACGGCTATAACGATTTAATGGAAAATAATTTATCGATAAGATTAACACAGAATGTAGACGGAACTTCAAAATTTTGTATACATACGTCATAGATGTTCAATGTGACTTCCCTTCGTCACACGGACAATATCGCGGCGGTAGTCTATTTCACGCCATACATTCTGAAGCATTTGTTCAGTCACTGACGGAAGCGCAATACAAATGCGTACTTTGAGTTCTTATGTTTTGGGCAAGACTCCCTTATCATAGATCAGACTTGACAATCCGGAGAAAGTCTATGGGAGAAAATGTCCGCGGTAATTGCCAACTTGTTAATTGACTTTCTCCGGAAAATATCGCCGCCTGGTGGATATTACCACACAGTTGCCAAGTTTCGGGCTTTTTGAACACCAGTATATTTTTAGAGAAAATGTTGTTCTTTTAAATCCCAGAATTCTCCGATCAAACAAAACAAAACTGTCTCTACTAAAAAACTGGTATCCAAAAACATAATAGAAAAATCTAGCTGGTCTGCTACCGCATAACTGCCAACTCTTACGCTTTTTTCTTACCACTAAAATTTAATAGAATTTTTTTGGTCATGTAATCACACGATCTTGTCAATTTAATAAGATAAAATTTACTATAAAATTTTAGTGGTAGGAAAACTACTAGTTCATAAGCAAATGCATAGAACAAATGGAGCTGTGAAAAAATTTCGTGTGATTTCGTGTCGTAAATACTATTACTGACGATTGATGGCGCTAGTAGCAGGACAAGTATAGCGGTCAAAGGCAACTTGCTGATTGAGAGGTCTGATACTATGATAAGGAGGTCTTGGTTTTGGGCATGGAAGACGCACGTAACCCCCTAGATAGAATTCAAAGTACGCATTTGTAATGCGCTTGCGTCGGTGACTGAACAAATGCTTCAAAATGTATGGCGTGAAATGGACTACCGCCTAGATATTGTCCGTGTGACAAAGGGAAGTCACATAGAACATCTATGACGCATGTATACAAAATTTTGAAGTTGCGTCTACATTCTGTGTTAATCTTATCGATAAATTATTTTCCATGAAATAGTTATAGCCGTTTGTAATCGCTATATTCATTTTGACTTACCCTGTATTATTACAAATGAAGTAGATTTTTATTGGTGATAATTTACTTTATACCGCAATTAATATAATAAATTTTTATTATCAAAAAAAAGAAAAATAAATTATTATGAAAATAATTATTTATTAAAAAAAAGGTAATAATAATTTTTCTTTATATAATTACTAGCAAGCTACGCCCGCTACGCTGGTCAATTTCTTTTAACAAACCTTTAATCAAACAAAATATTAACATTTCATAAATAACTTTTATATTTTAACAGAATAATAAGGCTACTATAATTTGTGACTCGTGCTATAGCCAATATACACGTCAGGACACGTCGCCCTTATCATTATCTTTTTACGCATGAAGGTTTCGCTATGGTACTCCATTGGAAAATTTGGTAATTTTTGAAATTCAATATTTAAAAAACGGCATAATCATTAGATTTGAAATTTATATCAAGAAAAATACAATTTTTTACCTTTCAAACGCAGTTTGTCTAACAATTTTCTGACAAATACTTTTTGAGCTATGATTTTTTTCAGTAACTTCAAATGTTTCATTTTCCGAGATTAATCTGGTGCAACAATTAGCGAAAAACCCAGTCGTCAGCAACGCATAGTTTTTTATTAAAGAGGCTGTTGGAGCAGGGATTGTCACCACCAATTTGCCACCATCACTTTTGAAATCGGTTCCGTGGTTCCAGAGATTCCATAGAAATTGTAATTTAGAATGGCTTCAGAACGCTTTTCGCTCATTTCACCCATTTAAATTTCGATTTTTTTAAAATTTATTCTTAGAGATCATTTACATCTTATAAGTAACTACAATTCTAAATTTCAAATTTCTTGCCCCTTCAGTATAAAAAAGTCGCAATTTTCGAAATTTTGTCGATCCTGCACCCCATTGATGTTAGTGGCACCGACATAAAATATAGCCTATGTTGGAGTAGGGATTGTCCCCATCAATTTGCCACCATTACTTTTGAAATCGGTTCTGTAGTTCCAGAGATTTCATAGAAATTGTAATTTAGACTGTTTTTTGAACGCTTTTCGCTCATTTCACCCTTTTAAATTTCAATTTCTTTTTTATTTTGTTCTTAGAGAGCATTTACATCTTATAAGTAACTACAATGACAAATTTCAAATTTCTAGCTCCTTCAGTATAAAAAATAAAAATAAAACTGCCCAGTTAAACTGAGGGCATTGAGTTCACAGGGTATTCACACTAATTGTATATTATACTCTTATTTCAAAGAATTTGAAATAAGCCCATCGAAAAATAAAGAAATAAACAATATATTAAGGGGGGGGTGTCATCCCCCCGTTACCCCCCCTGGTTAACTAATGAACCCCTTAAACTAATCAGGTAAATCTCTAATTACAATGAATATATATACAAAATTTGAAGAAAATCGGATAATTCTGCATGAAAAACCCATTTATATAAATTAAGGCGGGATTAGCCCCATCGTTCCCCCCCTTTATACTTAACCAATCAATCCCGAAAACTAATCAGATAAGCGTCTTAAACCAATGAACCTATAAACAAATTTTGAAGCAAATAGAATAATTCTGCATGAAAAACCCATTTATATAAATTAAGGGGGGATTATCCCCCCGTTCCCCCCCTTTATACTTAATTAAAAAATCCCGAAAAACTAATCAGGGAGGCGTCTTAACACAGTGAACCTATAAACAAAATTGGAAGGAAAACGGAATAATTCTGCATGAAAAACCCATTTATATAAAATAAGGGGGTATTAGCCCTCCGTTCCCCCCTTTATACTTAACCAATCAATCCCGAAAACTAATCAGGGATGCGCCATAACACGGGTGAACCTATAAATAAAATTTGAAGGAAATGGGATAATTCTGCATGAAAAACCCATTTATATAAATTAAACGGGGTATTAGCCTCCCGTTCCCCCCCCTTTATACTTAATCAATCAATCCCGAAAACTAATCAGGGAAGCGTCTTAACCCAATGAACCTATAAACAAATTTTGAAGCAAATAGAATAATTCTGCATGAAAAACCCATTTATTTAAATTAAGGGGGGGAATATTTCCCCGTTCTCCCCCTTTATACTTAACCAATCAATCCCGAAAACTAATCAGGTAAGCGCCTTAACGCAGTGAACCTATAAACAAAATTTGAAGGAAAATGGAATAACTCTGCATGAAAAACTTATTTATATAAAATAAGGGGGGATCATCCCCCCGTTCCCCCCTTTATACTTAAACAATCAATCCCGAAAACTAATTAGGGAAGCGTCTTAACACAGTGAACCTTTAACCAAAATTTGAAGGAAATGGGATAATTCTGCATGAAAAACCCATTTATATAAATTAAGGTGGGGATTAGCCCCCCCGTTCCCCCCTTTATACTTAACCAATCAATCCCGAAAACTAATTAGGGAAGCGTCTTAACATAGTGAACCTTTAACCAAAATTTGAAGGAAATGGGATAATTCTGCATGAAAAACCCATTTATATAAAATAAGGGGGAGGGGATTATCCCCCCCGTTCCCCCCCCTTTATACTTAACCAATCAATCCCGAAAACTAATTAGGGAAGCGTCTTAACATAGTGAACCTTTAACCAAAATTTGAAGGAAATGGGATAATTCTGCACGAAAAACCTATTTATATAAATTAAGGGGGGGATTAGCCCCCCCCCGTTCCCCCCTTTATACTTAACCAATCAATCCCGAAAAACTAATCAGGGAAGCGCCTTAACACAGTGAACCTATAACAAAATTTGAAGGAAAACGGAATAATTCTGCTTGAAAAACCCATTTATATAAATTAAGGAGGGTTTAGCCCCCCGTTCCCCCCTTTATACTTAACCAATCAATCCCGAAAAGTAATCAGGGAAGCGTCTTAACCCAATGAACCTACAAACAAAATTTGAAGGAAAACGGAATCATTCTGCATGAAAAACCCATTTATATAAATTAAGGGGGGGATTAGCCCCCGATCCCCCCCCCCTTTATACTTAACTAATCAATCCCGAAAACTAATCAGGGAAGCGCCTTAACTCAGTGAACCCATAAACAAAATTTGAAGGAAAACGGAATAATTCTGCATGAGAAACCCATTTATATAAATTAAGGGGGGCGAATTAGCTCCCCGTTCACCTCCTTTATACTTAACCAATCAATCCCGAAAACTAATCAGGGAAGCGCCTTAACACAGTGAACCTATAAAAAAATTTGAAGGAAAACGGATATTTCTATGAAGAGTTATCGCATTACGTACGTACATACATACATACAGAACCGGCTGGCAAGCTCTCAGGGCTTGATAGCCAGTTTGATAGCTAAAAAATCGCAATTTTAGAACGTTTTTTGCTCCTGCACCCCCTGGGGTTAGTGGCACCGACATAAAATATAGCCTATGTTGGAGCCATCAATTTGCCACCATCACTTTTGAAATCGGTTCGGTAGTTCCAGAGATTACCCCCTACAAACAAACAAACAATCTTTACTCCTTTATAATATTAGTATAGATTTTAAATATTCTTATTACAGGAATCTCCAATTAGCGTAGATTGTTGACACATCGTTAGCAGTTTACGAAAAACGTTGACAGGTGGTTGGGAAATAGACACGGTGGCCATCTAATTTGGATATTATGTGAGCCGGACTACTAATTCTTGGATATATAAAAACCCACTGTTGGGCGACTGTTGGGAAATTGTTCATTGGCCAACGATACGGGAAGATAGACATTTTATAATATGGGCCAACGTTAGCAAAAATAAAAAATAATAATAACAATAACTCCTCAACATTTGCCCAAACATTTTGTGCGACTTGATTAACAAACGTAAAATATTTTTCGTGTGCTTTTTTTTCTTTTTCGATATCCTAAAAGGAATTTTTTGTAAAGATCTAAAACACACAAATAATAGAATTAGAAAAATACCGATGAATACTTTTACGAAAAAAAAAATGAAAACTATCCAGAATTTGAATTATTAATATTATTAGAATTTGAATATCGGAAATGTTTGAAATATTTGTTTATTTTTTCCCCAATTTTCAGTAAGTTTTCCCTTTTTATGGTAAATGTTTCTTAGTACTTTTAATTTATTCATGATTATTTAGAAATACAAGATACGCAAACGCCTTAAAATCTTTATGGCACCACTATTTCAGATTAGAAAAATCCTATTTAATATTACAATTGCAGAATTTGTGTTCACCTCGTTTAATCGTAGAATTTGTAGCATTTTTCTTCCATTAAACAATACGAATATTTTTGCTGTAAAGCTGCACGCACCTTGGGAATGTCATTTGCTTAGCAGACTATGATGATAACATGTAATCAGAGGTGCCAAGCTCTCATTAATCTTCCGTAATATGTGGGTTAATTTGACCCAGGTTTAACACACTTCGCAACATTTTTTTTTTTTTTTTTTTTTTTTTTTTTTTAAGAAATGAAATTAGATAAATTTCACGTACATACCTGAAATTAAATAAATAAAAAATCACCCAATAATTTTTCTGGTTTGAAGTGTTGTTAAACTGGGTCATATCAAACCACATGTTACAGAAGATTAGTGAGAACTTGGCACCTATGCGTGTGCATGTAATTAATCTACTTTTAAATAACATAAATTCGGAACATTGCATAATTTATTACTAAAAATGTATTTCTTATTTTCTTTATTATTTGCTGAATGATTTCTCTCATTTAGTTTAAAATTGAAGTTTTTTAAATATCTCAGTTTGTTTTAAAACCAGATATTTATAATTTTATAACTTCTTTCAGGATATCACCGTTCCTTCTTTTAAATTGTATGAAAAGAAATATTCGCCTTATAAAATGTCAGAAATTCTGCTATTAAATTAGGAGAAGCTATTCGAAAATAGAGGTAGTGCTATTCGAAAATGGATGCACTCAAATTTAGGAACCACGTGAATCCTGTTGCTTTGTCTACTATTAACGAAATTATCTTTAAAAATTTTTGAAGACATATTTCAATTTTTACAAGACATTTTCTACACATTCATCTGCAATATTATTTTTCATAAATAAATTTTAAACATGAATGCTTACAATTAAATCTTAACAATAAATGAATTAAAGTCTAATAATGCTTAAAGTGATGAAAACATAACACGACATATTTAAAAATACCCTTTTAATGTAGATTCCATATGTTTCGTTCGCTCTATCGTTGACATATTCCGATCTAAATGATAAATACAATATTCTCGCATATTTTTGAAAATGGTAAACATAAACCACGAGATCGCATGTCCAAGGCAAGCAGGTACTTAAATTGGTCAAACTGGGAAACCTGAAAATTATTATTTATTTTTATTTTTATTGCTTTTTCAATCTGTAGATCATCGCGTGCCAAATTTTAGCTAATTCAAAAGAAATAGGAATATAGAAATAAATATGTTTACCATTTTAAAAAATATGCGAGAATATTGAATTTGTCATTTAGATCCGAAGATGTCACCGATAGAGCGAACGAAACATATGTAATCTACATTAAAAAAGTATTTTTAAATATGTCATGTTATGTTTTCATCACTTTAAGCATTATTAGACTTTAATTTAAAGTTAACAAGTGATTGTATTATATTATTTGTAATAAATAAATGTATTACATTTTTTGAAGTAACAGTTAAATTATAAACTCAGCAAGACCAAATTATGTTTATACATGCTGTTAAAGATACTTAATCAGAAATATGTTAGAGCAAACTTTCTATTCTGGGATTCTATTCCTTTCTTTTATGCAGAATTTTGAATTATATATTTCACTACACAGCTAGACAGTCGAATAATCACTGTCGTTGAAATACGCCATTAAAATGAAGAATTAGTTGATTTTGGTGGATTTGCAAATAAACATAACATTTTATCAATATAATATTAATAACATCAGACACTAAAATATGGGATAATATAGTCACTAAAGATAGAAAAATATAAAAATCCTACTGAAATTTAATTGTTATTTCAAATATCGTAAAATAATTACTTTTTATTTAATTTCCAATAAGATACTTATTGTATATCTACTTTTATACATTATTATTTATCAGTATAATATTAAAATTCTAGTATATAATCTACTCTTTATTGATGCTATGATATAAATAATGACATTGTATTTTTTTTTTTATATATATTCACGAAGCATTGACGCCGTTTTGAAATATATCATTATACCATGTTTTCCCTTTTTGGCTACAACTACTTCCAATAATAATAATAATAATCTCCGTAGTACTTTTTACAACATTTACAAATAAAAATATCGCGACAATTACCGTTTGAAAAGAGTGGTAAGGAAAGAGGTAACAGCTGTTAGCCCTTACACAGGCGGTGAAAATATATTTTCCACTTAATTTTAATTCAGAACTGCCGGATTTCTGGCAAAATTAAAAATATAAATATATATTTTCTTTCCACAATCCACGTGAAAAATAAATATTTTTATATTAATTTGTTTCTAGATTCTGGTGGCACTCAATCATGTCAACATTTCAGCAACAGAATTGTTTTGCCCGTGTAAGGGTTGACTAATTATGTTTATAATAGTACAATCAAAAAAAGGATTTTTAGAACGTTTAAAAATTTTCATGGCATTCTTATTCAAAAAAATTATACTCAGCCTATTGCCATTTACTGTTATTTTATTATATTGTTATGAATTTTGTAAATATTTCATTCTTTTTAATTTATTTTATTTTATTATTGTGAAAATTGCAGTATTATTAATGTATTTCCTATTGAGCATCATGTAACTCAATACTAAAGGCCTCAGGTGCTTTGCAAGAAAAACAACCTTACAGCATCGGTTTTATAATGGAGTTCTATTGGAAAATCGCCAAGGAATGGGTTTATCGCGAAGTTGGCGATGGTTTTGGCGACTTATTTTTGTCGCCAAATGTCGCCAAGTTGGCGACGGATTTGGCGACTTTTTGTGCAACCCCCCCTTATACCTTTACATTGGGATCCTTTCTCGTTTGAGGTACTCTATCGAGAGTTAAAGCACTTTCTGGTAATTTCTAGCATCCGAAAGCTCTGGAAAATTCTACAGTTATCTTTAAAGCCTATATAAGGGGCCTCCACCAGTTCAGTTCAGTGAGTTCTCTGTCAAATGCGATTGAATACGCACGAGAGGCTTTGCATTGAGAACTGTGTTGTCTATGAGCGATTTAGTATTGAACAATACGCTATATTGTTCTCTGTGAAATTTTGCTGTGCTGTTATTAGATTTGAAGATTACTGAATATTTGTGTCTTTGAAAAGATATTGGTGTATTTATCGAACTGTTTGGAGTAAATAAAACCTGTTGATTGTTCTTATATATTGGCATCAGTCCTTTCGAACCCCGAGCTCACAACAATATCATGAGAGAGCTTTTCTTATACGCACACACACACACACACTCACACACGCACACATATATGTACCTTTACAAATTCCTTAAAGAGAAACAAATAATGAAAAAAAAAGTGGTTTTTAGGAATGTGATTAGAAAGAGATCGTATTTGTTTTAATAACAAAAAAATCTTTCTTCGAAAATTACCGATAGATGAAGCCGGATGCATAGTATGAAGCAGATTTATGCAAATCAGACTGTCAATAGAATTCCTCAATGCACACAGATTCTTCATTCGATGCCAGCAGTAAGTTATCTTTACTAGGTCAAGCGCTATTGGTTAAACTGTTTTACAAGAACGATGAATCGGCAACTGCCACATTGCAAAAATTCTGCACGGCAAAATGACTTCATGTGCTGGGATACTGTTACTTCTTAGACGCTTCACTGAAATGAGTTTTTTTACTATAACCCTAATTTCATATATCTGATTCATATAATGCATGCCAGCGCCATCTATCGGTAGTTTTTTTAAACACAATTTTCTTGTTATTAAAAAAATCGGATTTCTCTCTAATCTCATACTTGCAAAGCACAATTTTTTTGCATCTTTTATTTCTTTTTAATGATTTTTTAAAGTTTTAACGGACTTTGTGTGCACCTGATATATATATTAAAACTTTTGCTAATAATAACTATTAAATTTCATTAAAATCGACAATATATATGAACTGATAATTATAACACAATACAAAAATATATATTCAAGAATGCAAAATTAAAAATTTCAAATAAAAATATGTATATATATATATATATACATTTGTTGATCATGTATGATCATGTAATGTTTTCGTATCTTCTTAATAAAAATTCGACAAAATAGGAAAATTCGTATGAAAAATTGTCGCCAAAAGCAAGTAATTGCTAAACATATTAATATTTTGAAATTTAATATAAATCTATATCACACATATTTTCCTACTCTGAACACGAACATCAGGCGAGTATAGTCATTGAAATTTGCAATGAGTCTGCCACTAATGTTTACAGGGGTGATTGTGTTCCGGTATTTTGTACACCACTAAATTTATATGAGAATTTTTTTCTTTTATAATCGATGAATTTTGCGATGACATACTAAGAATATTGCTATATAGAGTTAGTGGTGTACAAAATACTGGAACACAATCACCCATGTGTTTAACATTGGAAAATTTCTATTTAAATTTCTATTTGAATATCAGAATTCAAATTTCGTTCGTTTAATAGCAGAATTTGTAACTTTTTTTTTTTTCGATTAAAAAAGTTGAAAACTTCTCTTAAAACATATGCAACCGAGAAATATACTGAACGTTTATCAAAGTTTTATGCAAAGTTAAGTGAATGATAAAAAATAGAGCATTTTTACAAATGTGTTATTCTTACGCTACATTTGCTTTTTTGTATTCAAAGGTTCCATTATCTCCTATAATTTTTGCGGCAAATTAAAAAAATGTATTAATTAACCATACCACATTTATTCACTTTCGCTGCAGGATAATTCAATTCTCTTTAGAAATATTTTGTCTCTAATCCGTATGAAAAGTCGTCGTCAAAAGCAAATAAATGCTAAACATATTAATATTTTGAAATTTAATATATCTATATCACACATACGTTCCTACTCTGAACACGAACACCAGGCGAGTACAGTCATTGAGCAGAGTTTGCCCCTAATGTTTAAACAAGGGTGATTGTGTTCCGGTATTTAGTACACCACTAAATTTATTTAAGATTTTTTTTCTTTTATAATCGATGAATTTTGCGATGACATACTAAGAATATTGCTATATAGAGTTAGTGGTGTACAAAATACTGGAACACAATCACCCCTGTGTTTAACATTGGAAAATCTCTATTTAAATTTCTATTTGAATATCAGAATTCAAATATCCCTCGTTTAATAGCTGAATTTGTAACGTTTTACTTCAAATAAAGAAGTTAAAAACTTCTCTTAAAATATATCACCCGGGAAATATATTGAATGTTTATCGAAGTTTTATGCAAAGTTAAGTGAATGATTAAAAAATAAAACATTTGCACAAATTTGTTATTTTTACGGTTCATATGCTTTTATGCATTCAAATCTTCCATTATCTCCTTTAATTTTTGCGGCAAATTTTTAAAAATGTATTAATTAACCATACCTTACTTATTAGCTTTCGCTGCAGGAAAATGAATTTCTTTTTAGCAATATTTTGTCTCATATATGCGCATTTTTTCATTGCTGAAGACAATTAAATTTTATTAACCAATTACAGCCTAAAGTGATGTAGGCTTATCAGAAAAATTAAATAATTCTTTGGTAAATTATTAATAAAGATGGAACTTGTAGTATGATCAAGAAGTACTCAAAAGTATTTCATAAATGAAAGATAATTTAATTTGTTCCTTAAATTAAACTGAGGGAAAAAAACATCTTTCATTAGCAATCAAGTTAAAATGACATTAACTACTCTCTTTTCTCTAAAATAGCATATGAAGAGACTGCGGTAAACCGAAAAATTTGTTCTTCTTGAAAAATTTTATCTAGTTAAATTAAAATAACAAAATCACTGTAGAATAAAAGACGGAAGATATAAAATAAACGAAACTTTCGAGGAAATATATGTAAAGTATTTCATACAAATTCCATTGATATTTGTGATTTATCTAAAACCTTATTTATTTAAGTAGACATAAATCCCTAAATTTAAAATGTAAGATATGTATTGAAAAAAAATCCCTGACGGTTCGGCCTACAGGAACAGGTAGATTTTGAGGACGCAGACCGTGGGGCGCCTGTTTATTGGGAAATGCAGAAGAAAAACATATTTGCCATGATGCGGCAGTTGGGACCGCCCACTTCGAAATATACCTGTTCCTGTTGGCGGAGCCAGCAGATATATATATTTTTTATTTTTTGTTTGCTGTAATAGTTGGTCCTATAAAAATATTGTCAATATAAAAGTTGTAGATAATATTAAAACGATTCATAATAAATTTAAGCGGATTCGATATCTTGTGAATAGACGAAGTTATGGTTTTTTTCTTCTTAAACCCCTATCCCCCCCCCCTTTGGGGATATTTTTAATGAAATCAAAAATATGTCATACATAAATTTTTGGCCCCTTTCCTAGAAATAGTAATAACTTTAAACGAATTCGATATGTATCACAATTAAGAAGTTATGTTTTTTTCTGTTTTCACAAAAAGCCCCTACATTTCCTCCCTCCTTGGTTCAATTTTATCCATTAACGAACTTGACCGAGATTTTTTTCTCCTTGATTTTTTGTATCAGTTTGGAAGAGATTTGTGCAGCATTATGGAAGTTATCTTGTCCATAAAAAAATTACACACACACACACACACACACACACACATATATATATATATATATATATATATATATATATATATATATATATAAAGTTTTGAACTGAGGGTGGTTTTGGGTTCTAGGAGTCATGATCGGTGTAGATCTCCAAAAATGTTTCAGAAATTCCAACTTAGGGGAGAATGTAATAGGTAGTATTTCTAACGAAATCTACCTAATAATATAGGACTCAGCAAAAGACTGTTTCCTCGCAATTAGGGTGCAGCAATTGCAGCATACTAACATCAGATATACTTTCCGATAACGTCACAGTGTGGTTTAGTCACTACTCCCTGAATACTACTAATAAGCTTATGCACTGACGCAAAAATGGCGGCTGTCTAGGGCGTATTTTTTTCAGTGTTTGTGTGATCTCCGGAATTTTAATACCAGTAATTTCTAATAGTGTTCGACTTACTTAATCTTAGACAAAGAAGTCGAAGAATACGCTTAGAAAATACTGGTATTAAAATTGCAAAAGATCGTTCAAACGCTGAAAGAAATCCTCCTACGTCAAGCAACAATTTTGTGCAGCGCGTAGGCCTAATAAGCGGCGTTGTTGCAAGTACGAATTTTCCATTTTTAACGTAATGTAACGTAAGGGATTCGATTACAAATGACAATAAATTTATTGTGAACAATTACGAGGATGCGTATATTTTTACCACAAATTTTAAATAGAATTTTTCGTCCTATTTCATTGCAGAAAAATATTACAAATTATGCGACCAGAAGTGCCGATTTCCAAGTCTACGATATAAATATTAAATAGAAATTTTATTTTCCGAAATAGTGGTGGACAAACACATTGGATTTTTGAATGTGTTTACACACCTTGACCATAACTCGAAGTGGAGCTTTTTATTCGAACAAAAATTTTCCGTAAAATCAACCACACCAGATATTGTGAAGCTAGTTGTCATAGACACTGACAAGGAACATCTCCATAAGCGCATACTCAGAAAATTTTGAAAAAATACAGTATGTTCTTCTCACGAGGATATATTCATCTATGAAAAAAATTTCTGCGGAACCTCGGTATAACGTCGGTAAAAAATATATGAAAATTTCGTTTATTTGGCGATTTATCACCGGTTGGCGACGGAATAAAATTTAAAAAAAATACGGTTTTATGACAAATACACTTTAAGGAAAAACTTTTTCATGCTGAACTTGTTTATGTAAGTTTAACTTACATAATAAATAGATATTTATAACTACAATTTTGTGTACACATTTATATGTACATAAGTTGAAATTTAAAGATCGTAATTTACGATTTAAAACAAAACTTAAATTGATTGAAATTGTTTGAAGCTCAAAAATAAGCCCGATTATGAACATTGTCAATTCAAGTAAAAAGTATTGTTGCTATGGAAACAACTTCATCTATATAGAAATGTATAACGAATGCATTTGTCATCGGGCTTTGTTTTAAAAATAAATTTAAAATTACTTATATAAACAGTGAAGCCGTTTAAATTAGAAAATATCGTAGAATGGGGATAAATAGAAGCAAAATTTCATTCAATCGGTAATAAATAGAGAAAAAACGTGAATGATTTATTTAATCTGATTTAAATTAATATTACAGCAAACGTAACAGAGATGAAATGAAAATGTTGAACACAAAATGCAAACGATTCTGAACAAGGGTATGGTATCATGAGCCCTATAATCAACCCATTAGTATATTCTTTTAAACTAATGACTTTTTTAAGTTTTCGAATGTTACAAAAAACTCACAGACATATTTGGAAATTTGAAAAAAACATTGTTGAAAATACAAAAATGATTAAAAAAAATAATAAACGTTCATCGTTTAAATTTAAATTCAATAATTATTGCGCCCTGGAATAATCATTTTACAAGCAATTTAAAAATGCATTAATACCTAGAACTACAATTAGCCATCATTTTGACGGTTACCAAATGAATATATTCCGATTCGAACCACAAATTTCTTTTTAAAATAAATTAAATATAAAACTCAAAGAAATGCGTTAAATGAATAAGTTAAGAAGTTTTAAATAAAATTCTGGTGTGAAATAGTTAAAAAAAAATTTGAGTAAAATTTCCGGTAGTTCTAGTGTTAAAGTCGTTTGCATTTGGCGAGGAAAATACGTTGCTAGCCAAATCGCGTCTTTTTGCTCCAAATACTCGAAAGTATTTTATTTTTTCGCAGATTTTCTACTGTGATTCCGCAGCTAAATTTCACTGTTCCTTCATTACATACATGAGTAGCTTCATTAGGATTTTTTTTCAAAATTTTCTGAGTATGCGCTTTAAGAAGACCTTCCTTGTGAGACACTGAGTCAGTGCTTTCTCTATGCGTACTTTCATTTCGTACAGTGACAGTGGCGTAGCCAGGGTGGGGGTGCAGATGCTCTTTATACCACAAATTTTGTAAAGTTTTCTTTGCCGTATGTAATCTGAAAATTTTCTGCGATACTCAAACGGAAAAAAACTTTAGAATTTTACTGGTATCCAGAGCGTTTGGACCCCCTCCCTGGCTACGCCACTGTACAGTGATGTAGGCAAAGAAGGGATAATTTCGTAAAAAACCGCCATTGTACTTATAAGATCTACGTACTTATAAGATATGGCATGAACTATCACTTGCAGGTTTTGTTTCTGACTTTAAGCAGCAGCTTACAAGGAAGGTATCCACTGGCGCATACTCAGAAAAATTCGAAAAAATAACAAAATACTCTTGTCGTAAGTGTATATTTGTCTATACATAAATTTCTTGCGGAACCATGATGTTGTGGCCGTGAAGAATAACAATAAATAAAATTTTTTCAGGCGATTTATCGTCGGTTGGCGACTCAATGGAATAAAAAAGAAATACGCTTTTATGAGAAATACTTTTATCTTTATGGCCATCTTTCTCAATTCTTCATACTGAATAATACATCATAATTTAAGTAAGTTTAACTTAAAGAAATGCACTCTTATATCGACAGTTTCGTCATATAAGATCATTTATCAGCAATAATATGGCGTAGTCTCTGAATGAAATTACCAGAAACCTTTGTAAACCTGTGACTTCTTTCTGATAGGACACTTGAAAGGCCAGGTGTACCGCCACTATCCAGAAACAATTCAACAACTGAAGCAGTACATCTCTTCTGCAAGTGAAGCCATCCCGCCTGACACGTTTACAAAGCTTTCTGGTAATTTCGATCAGAGACTACGCCATATTAATTCTACGCATGGTGGATATGTGGAAAATATCGTGGTTTAGATTTTTCCAGACTGCAGCGACATCTGTTGTTAAAAGATGTAACTAATTTCGAAAGTTTGTTTTGCCTGAAAATTTACTATTGTCCCAAGCATATTGCAACAAACGGTGTATTTTTATCCCTGCCCATTTAGTTTTTATTGATTTTTCAAATACACCGGTCATTTTTGAAACACCTTGTATATATATATATATATATATATATATATATATATATATAGTATATATACAGGGTGTTCCGTTAAAGGGGTCCAATATTAATAGGGGTAATAGAGGCGATCACACGGAGCATAAATCAGTATATAATGCCTGGCAGGATCTCAATAATTTTCAAGTTACAGCAAATAGAATGAAAAATCGGAAATTTGTAAAAAAACCCTCATTGCTAAACTATCGATAATGCTACATAAAAACGAAGCACATATTTAGAAAGAGCAGAAAAAATCCTACGAAATGACATAAGTTGTTTTAGAATATTGAGAATTAATGGCGAGTTACAAGCTCTGAAACAGTGAAAAAATACAAAATCTAATATTTAGCAAAATAGTTAATCGTTAATTCCAAAAATGCAACTCTACCTACATCAAGGAAAATGTTATAAAATTTGGTCCATTCCGAAAGCTTTCGAAGAAGCTGACAATAAACCATATCAGTTTAATTGTATGGGAGAAATCAAGCAGTTCCCTAGTTACAACTCTGTACTGTTGCACGCTCGGAAAGAGCGAAACTCCACCCATGACGATTGTAAACACCCCGTTTTAATATCTTTCAATTATACATTTCTGATCAACCTCTATCAATACCCTTTCATTATTCAGTCTGGTCAAGTGAATGACATATTGTGCAGCTCTCGCCTTGTCTTAAAGCAAACTCCGTGACTGCTGCGTTTCCTCCATGAACTTTCAGGATGATGAAGAAGAAGTACTTTTTATGCAAATTTTCTATGTGTATAGGAAGAAAAGTGTAATAAAACAGCAGTCATCAGTGGGCGTTATGTTAAAGGGAGGCTGTTGTAAGTGGGATTGTAGTAAGTTGATGTATAATAATTATGCCGGAATACTCTAACGAAGAATATGCGGACATGCATCTCATGTACGGGCAAGCTCATGGAAATGCATGTCTAGCACAGCGCATGTACCGTGAGCAATTTCCAAGGAGACGTTGCCCAAGTTCGAAACTCTTCATAAAAATCGATAGACGATTACGGGAGACTGGATTGTTTAATACAGCAAGCATTGATGCAGGGAAACCTCGACATGTACGAACACCTGCAATGGAAGAAGATGTACTGAATATTTTTAAAGATAACCCCTCCACGAGTACACGAGCTGCTGCGTCTGAAGTCGGTGTTTCTCACCAAAGTGTGTGGCGTGTTCTGCGTGCAGAAAACATGCACCCCTTTCATGTGCAGCGGGTACAACTGTTATCAGTAACAGATTGTGCTCAGCGGACAGAATTCGTACGCTGGTTGCTTAATGTAACAGAAAATAATCCACAATTTCTGGAAAATATTTTATTTACTGATGAAGCAACATTTACGAGAGAGGGCGTGGTAAACACGCACAATATGCACACATGGTCATATACAAATCCGCACACTGTTTTCCCGTCGAACGCACAACAAAAGTTCAGTGTGAACATATGGGCAGGTGTCCTCGGCGATTATCTCATAGGACCATATTTACTCCCAGATGTACTCAATGGCAGTACGTACTTGGTTTTCCTACGGGATATCTTACCGCAGTTACTGCAAAATGTGCCAGCAACATTGCGCCACAATATGTGGTTTATGCACGATGGCGCACCGGCACATTTTTTCATAGGTGTTCGCAATCACCTCAATTCAACATATCCTGGGAAATGGATTGGACGCAGTGGACCTGTTGCTTGGCCTGCACGCTCTCCAGACCTCAATCCGTTAGACTTTTTTGTTTGGGGACACCTTAAATCGCTGGTGTATGAAACGCCTGTGGATACACCGGAGGATTTACTAGCGCGAATCGTTGTCGCTGCAGGAGACATTCCCAACTCCGTCGGAGTTTTTCGGCGTGTTCGCCAATCTTTACGACGTCGCTGTCGGCTGTGCGATTCTGTTAATGGGCGCAACTTCGAACACCTATTATAATAATGTCCGTTCGTCTGCCTTCCGACATTGAACTGTGCAGCGCAGGCCAGAAGACTATGCTTCACATATGTCATAAAGTACGTGGAATGTAATTCTTTATTTGTCATTTTTCTTTTATTTTCAACACTTTTTGGCACAGTATTTTGTAAGTCACAGACTGTGGTGTACTCAAATTGCAAATTACAAAGTTTGTATGAATTAATTTAAAATTTAGTGTCTTTTTTAAATTTATAATTAATAAAATTATTATGCTATTTGTTATTATTATTTCCTATCATAAATTATGATGCACATATACATACAATAATGTAAAACATGTACTGAAACTTCTTGCATAGTTACAAATCGCAATATTTTTAATTATTTCCGAATTTTCACCACCAGTTTAATTTTAAGGAATTTAACTTAAGCTTTATATCAATAAAAGACCACTTTAAAATGTAGACTATTATTGTAAAGTTATTTTGGTTCATTCAACTCTTGAATAATTAAAAATGTTGCATCTCAGAAGAAGCATGATCGAAAATGTATAGTTGAGAGTAATTAAAAAGGCGGTGTTTCCAATCGTGATGGGCGTAGTTTAACCTTTGCTAGTGTCAAAGAAAGCAGAGTTGTAACTAAGAAACTGATTAATTTCTCTCACACAATTAAACCGATATGGTTCATTGTAAGCTTTTTCGAAAGTTTTCGGAATGGACCAAATTTTACTACATTTTCCTTGTTGTAGCTAGAGTTGCATTTTTGGAATTAACGATTAACTATTTTGCTAAATATTTGATTTTGTATTTTTTCACTGTTTCAGGGCTTGTAACTCGTCAATAAATATTGCTATTTTAATACAATTGATGTCATTTTGTAGGTTTTTTTCTGCTCTTTCTAAATATGTGCTTCGTTTTTATGTAGCATTATCGATAGTTTAGCAATGAGGGTTCTTTTACAATTTTCCGAATTTTCATTCTATTTGCTGTAACTTGAAAACTATTGAGATCCGACCAGGCTTTATATACTGATTTATGCTCCATGTGATCTCCTCTATTACCCCTATTAATATTGGACCCCTTTAACGGAACACCCTGTATATACAGGGTGTAACTGAAATGCTTCAACAAACTTTGAGGGATGATAGTACTCATGAAGATGAACAAAAAATGCAATAGAACACAGGGTCGCAAATGACATTTAACCCTTTCAGGGACAGTGGTATGTCTAAAAAACCACTTAATTTTAATTCCAAAACGCCACAATGGCACCAGAATTTTGCTAAAATCTTTTCCATTTAATATCTATGTGAAATATAGCTTTTTTCTTATTTATAAACAATTGTTTTTGTAAATTCCGGTGCCAGTCCATTTTCAGACGCACTCTATTTTTAGCCTTTTAGCCTTTTAGGGGCAAACTACTTTTAGTACTAAAATGTTGAAATAAATGACTGGCACCGGAATTCATAAAAAAATTTGTTTGTAAATAAGAAAAAGGCTATATTTCACATACATATTAAATGGAAAAGATTTTAGCAAAATTCTGGTGCCATTATGGCGTTTTGGAATTAAAATTAAGCGCTTCCCTCAAAGTTTGTTGAAGCATTTCAGTTACACCCTGTATATAATATTTATGTTAAACTTTAATTTTGATCAATATATTTTATAAATTTAGCGCTACTTTTACTCTAATATGTCAATATAAAAATATTCAGCTTTGTAATAATCTTTCTTTTCTTTTTTTCAAGATTTTTAAGATATTTGTTATCTGAACTTTTGGCAGTTGTAAAATTGAAATATTGTTCAGTAATGGAAATCCTTTGAAGGAAAGTCGGCTAGAAAATATCTTAAAACCCTTCTTTGAAAATACTAGTTTCATTGAAAGACTTCGAACTAAAAAATGTGAGATAAAATTATTCAACTGAAAAGTTACTTTTAATATTAAGAATTTAAAACAGATTATAACCTAATCGAAATTCCAGAAATTCACTTAAAATAATTTTTTTCACTTTCGTTTCTGAATTATAAAACAATTTCAACGACAGAAAAATAAATAACGTGAATGTTTATTTTTTTTTATTATATTCTAAGATTCCTTTTCCCTGCATTAAAAACTTATCATTTCCATTTTTATTTATTTCCCCCAAATTTTATAAAATACCGGTTAAATACAGGTTTATATGCAGTAGTGTCAATAGTATTGGTAATAACTTCAATAAGAAATTCGAAGATCTGCTTAAAAAAGTTTTAAACATGTTAAAATACAAATACAAAGATACTAACTGCTTTTGGATAATTTTGGAAATTGCAAAGAAAATAAAAAGTGATAATATACATTCCATTCAAACTTATGATTTCGAAAATTTATTTACAAATATCCCTATTAATAGCTTAAAGGAAGCACTTTTAAAGACAGCTGAATTGGTTTTAGATGTCATGGATTTCAACTCTACTTTATTTTTCAAATTATGTCATTTCTGTCTTTATAACAATTATGTTTATACAGGTTCCAAAATATACTCGCAAATCAATGGTATTGGGATGGGTACGAGTTATTCATCTACGGCCGCTAATTTATTTTTATTTTATTATGAGTTTCAATATATCAATACAGAAGATGTTCGATTTATTGCATACAGATACATAGATCATTTAATTGTTTTGAATTTCGATGAAGAATTTGGGGTGATTTCTCAAGTAATTTACCCTGACTCTTTAGTATTAAAGAAAACTAATGATGATAACAAGTTCGCTAATTATCTTGTTCTAAAAATTTTGATTAAAAATGGATTACAAATTTAAGTTTTTGATAAGCGTACCAGTTTTCCGTTTAATGTGTATCAATTAATTCATTGGTCTTCAAATATTCACAAACGTATATATATAAATATTATAATTGGTCAAATTTACCATTTTTACAGAATTTGTTCATATAAAAACCTGTTTAATAAGGAACTATTTTATTTTATCAGTCATTTATATTATAAAAACAATATCCCTCAAAAATTTAGCAAAAAATATTCAGATTTTGCAGACTGCCTCCATTATTGTTAGATTGCTTACATTCAACAATAAATGACTCGTAATTCCTAAAGCCTGAAATGGACGGTTTTATGATAATGGCTGTGTTTGTTGGCATCCGACATGGAACGAATCTGGATTGTGTACTGAATGACAGATTTGGTTTGTTTATCGTGTTTTACTTTTTTAGTTGTGGCAACGTGGCTGAATTGGTTGTGTGTATTTTCGAAGAGACATTTGTTGAGACAAATATGGTGTTTCAGTATTGTGATATTGGTACAGCATTAGCTTAATATTGTGGCGTAGGGTACGGTGGGGGGAGTGTCTGTTAAGTAGTATTCAAATATGTTTTTGTACATTTTGAATTTTTGCTACGCAGCGCTCTGGCCGAAACCCACTGCAACTAATTGTTAATTTTTTGTTCGGATGCTTGGCTGCCTTTGAATTTACCCACTGCTGATGAGGCCGCAGCTTGTTTCTGTTTCTGTTTATTTTTACATATATTTCTACTGTGTTTTCTTGTGTTGTCTTGTTTCTGGTGAGGGGGGTGGTGCTAGTTCAGGCCAAAATCATGTTTTTGCTGGATTGTCTTGAATTTGTGTGTTTTAATATGCAGCTTCTGGCGCTGTTCACACGAATGCACAGCTGTTTTGTTTATGATGTGATGGTTACTGCTTATATATATATGTCGTATTTCGAAGTTCGAATTCGGTGTGAAGGGCAGTCGAAAGCTCGTTGATAAACAGGTTTAGCTCTGTGCCAGGTTTCCCTTATAGATCGCATCAGGAGGCCGTGTGGTGTCATCAACAACAAAAAACTTCAGTCCGTTTTTCAGTAGAAGAAACAGTTTATTTCCAGTTAAAGACATCACTTCAGGAGGAATGCTCGTTAGACAACGCTAAACGTAAAAAAAAAATCTCCACTGTCAAGTTCTTTTCGATGACAATGTTTCATTATTTTATAGAATCCGTCCCGTTTCTTTTAGGAAACACCCTCGTCAAAAAATTCTTTCCGAATCAGGATGTACGTGTTTTTAAACTAGCTCGCGTAAGAAAACAGAATACGTCACGTGACCAACTTTTATCAAATCAAAAGGTCCCTTTAGGAACTCTATTAGTATTTCCGGTGGATTTATCTTGTCGCAAAATGGTTTCCTTACCCGCGAAAAATGTTCTACGCTTTTCCAGAATTTTCGGATAATTGCGTACCTGATGCCTGCCATATCAACAAACGAATTTATCTGTTTTGAGGCTGTAGTTAAACTTCGAAATTAATACGTAATAAAAAATAATAAGAAGAAAAAGAAAATGAATCTTTATAGAAGGGGAAAAAAAAGAAAGAATTAAAGTTTTTCGGAAATATTTAAATAGACATTTAATATTTAATAATAGGATAACTCTACAGAAATAAGGTTTTCTGAGCGGAATAATTTAAGAGATACGATATTTTAGCATTTAAATAAAGAAGTTATAGCAATTTGACTACACGGGAATAATACTAATGAATTTTGATAATGGATTAAAACAAAGATGTTCTATTTAAAGAATAAATTAAAAAAGCTATCGCCATTTTTAGACTAACTACTTTCGAATAAATATTATTAAGTGGATTAGGATAAATTGGCTTTACATATGGCTCGTAAAAGGCTATTTTAAGAATAAGAATTATTTTAATAAGCTGGGTTATATACGGAATATTATTGAATGGAAAAATTTTATAGAATAATTGAGGAAAAAAATTAAATTTTTGTAATATATATATATATATATATATATATATATATATTTTGGGAATGATATTTATGAAATATTTTTGTGGACTCCTGCGAGGGTTTCTCACAGCAGTTTAATATTTTTTTTTTGACGGAAGATACAAATTTTAAAGTCAAGTTATGGATAAAAAGATCTGCAATCAAAATTAGTCAAGCCAGGATATCATCTCATTTATTCTAACAAAGTTAAAGTCAAAGGGTCAAAGATAGCAAAAGTAACACACGAGAAACAAAAATTACAATAATATTTTAACTACATTAGATGTCTGATGTCATCAACATCGGGAAAAACACGGGACAAAAAAAAAAAGAAGTACATTTATAGGTTTTGTACGCTTTTACAACAATTTTTTAATGGAATTTTGCTATGTAATATTTAAATAGCAGAAATTGTAGACGCATTAATTGTAGGTTTCATAACACTTTTCTTCATTTAAATAAGGCGAAAAATTCTATTAAAATATAGTGGTATCAGCGTACGAACCCAGATTTAAATACTATTTAATCTAATTTAATAAAGTATATACATTTTACCCTCCACATGAGATCCCACTGCTTCAATCGAACGGTAATATATTTTTCTTTTATACGTTTCAATTTAAAGTTTGTTATATAAAATAAACCCTTTGCGGGTAAATTACAATTTATCGATTTTGTACTATTTATCATATTTTTTCTAATTATTGTTGAGTATCATATAATACAGTATTTTATTTTTGTGTCAATATTGATTTAAGAAAAATGTTTTATTTAATTTATGTAAACAATGTTCACACATTTTTCATTAATTTTTAATTATCTGCAGTATTTAATCAAACAACATATTTTAACGAAATATAACTGTACTATGTCAGAAACGGATAAATTATGCGATATGTCTATAGGGTATTTTTTAATCATATTCTAAACATTTGATATTTTATGCCACTTAAATAATTTTATCTATGTAGTTTTAGAGTTATTTTGTAACCCAAAATACCTTACGTCTACCGCAAAATTCTGTTCGTTAATTATTAAATGGTAATTCCCGTAGACCTAGACTTATCCGTTAGACCTAAATTAATAAACTGAACTGACAGAGAATTCTGGTGTGTACACAATTTATCCAAATGGTTAGAATTTTCCGGAAGACGTAATATCTTATTTCATTTTATTACTGTAATATCCGGCGTATAGGCCGAGGCTACATAACTCTGTTTCCAACCACATTTTTGTTTTGTTTTGTTTTTACATAAAATGTAAATTTTACCTACTTGGAAATTATTTAATTACATTTATTAATTAAAATTTCTGGTTTGAAACAAATTTATTTTAGTGACAGTTACAAGGTTTGTGCGGACTCCTGGAAGTTTCAAGGAAATAACCAGTATTTTCTTATAGAAATAAAGTTATATAATCGCGCGATTACATAAGGTAAATTTTTTCTATAAGAACATACACTGGTACTTCCCTGAAAATTCCAGCAGTCTGTACGAACCCTGGGTTAATCCCTTGAAGGACGCCGGTATATTATATATACCGCTTAATTTTAATCCGAAAATATCACAATGACGCCAGAATTTTAGAATCAAATTTTGAATGTATAACGTACATAAAGGAAAGCTTTTACTTATTTAAAAATAAATTTGCACGTGAATCCTGGTGCCAATCAATCATCTCTATATTTTAGCTCCAAGATTACTTTGCCCCTGAAGGGGTTAATACACCATAAATTATGGTACTTTATTGGAAGACTTTTTTTTATATCACATTATCTCTTGGTAACCTCGTTCACATTTTCCGCACAAGATGGCCATTTAACACTAGAACTATCTAGGCGGGTCATCTATGACCGAAGACGTGATTTTTCGCTCGTATCGCTGTGGTTTTTTACAATAATAATTTGAAATTGCTTGACTTTTTCTAAATATACAGTATAATGTCTTAACACGAATTTAATTGAAATCCAACGAATACATTTTTATCTACAGGTATGTATACCAAGAATTACCGTGCGTAAAATGTCAGTAAAAAACCAGTAATCTATATATATATATATTTAATTTTTATTCAGTTTTAATACCTTAGTAATCTGCAGGAACGAAATTTAAATTCATAGTTAAATATATATTATTTGATATATTTTCTTATTTTACATTCCATACGAGTTGTCAAAATCTCAAAGTATCTATTCTGAAATTAGAAATTTAAATTCTCTTTAGTGGTAACTGATTATTATATGTCGTTTTATGTAATATTCTAGAAGCTGAATTTTGTTAATCATTAATTAAAAATCACAGTATTAAACATCTAACCTTATTGAGTGGTTGTATCTCCCATACAAAAAATAATACCATCACTAAAGTCATAGATGCCAACATCTGTTAATTATTTCGGAGTCTGATCCAAGGCGAACATGATTGTACTGGATATTTTATTTAATGGAAAATTTTAAAATGAAATCTAATAAGTACCTTATAGAAAGAAGACACATTTCCTTATGTACATTTTCCGGTTTCAAACATTTTTGCCTTTGAGCAGATTCTGGAATAACTAAGAGATGTTGGCATCTATGCTAAAATCTATGGGTCAGCTCATAGGTTAACATACAAGATAGGAAACTATCATAGAGCTTAACCCCTGGAGGGCAAGCACGTGGTCTAAAAATGCTACATTTTGCGATGTTTTGACACCAGTAAATTTAAATAATGAATTTTTACCTTCTCAATCTGCAAACAACAATAATAAATATTTTTATTTAATAATACTGGTGGCAAAGTTATCTATTAAAAAGTGGTATATATTATACACCGGTGCCCCTCCAGGGGTTAAGAGCCTACGCTAGTCACGCGAAGAAACGTTCAAGCTAATGTTAAGTCTATGGGAAGGTTCTTGCGCGATTTCTCGCTCGCATTTTAATATTTTTAAATGATTTTTTTTTTTTTTTTTGCATAGGATAGCTGAGGTCGATCGCTCAAGTTGTTAGTTTTTACTTTTTTGATTTGGGTTCCAGTTTTTTTTATATAAGGGTACTTTCACTTTCAGAACCGGTTCAAACCGGTTCTAAAATTGAAAATGTCCGCTTATAAAAAAACCGTAGCCCATATCAGAAAAGTAAAAACTAACAACGTTAGAGATCGACCTCAGCTATCCTATGCAAAAAAAAAATAAATAAATAAATAAAAAAAAAAAAAATATATATATATATATATATATATATATATATATATATTAACATGCGAGCAAGAAATCGCCCAAGAACCTTCCCATAGACTTAACATTAGCTTGAACGTTTCTTCGTGTGACTAGCGTAGGCTCTTAGTGGTAACCCGGCGACGATCGCAGCGCCTGTGGTGACAAGGGGAAAGAAACTTCTCATACGCGGAATATTTCTGATTTTGAATGTCTATCTTATTATGATCTTTCTTTTTTCTAATGTTTAAGTTTTCAACGAAGGAAAAGCGATAAATAAAAGTTGTGATTTCATGCAGACAAGACTCTGAGCGAGATATTTTAACATGTTTAGACATGCTAAAGAAAGTTCTGAAAAGAACTGCTGTTTCTATAATAATTAAAAAAAAATAAAAATGAAGTTCTTTTAAAAAAAACTTAACGCACCAATGGTCAATTTGAAGATAATCGTCTGTCTTGAAGAGAAAAGAACAGATATTAAAAACACAGAGCATAAACAGATTTCATATACATAGGTAAATTTCGGAAGCTTGTTAGTTTTTCCCCCTTGTCACTATAGTGACGCTAGTATTGCTGCCATTACAGATTTTGCTGTAACTGTCCTATCCTGTGTGTTAATCTATGGGGTCAGCGATGATCCATCCCGGTAGTTATATGTATACAAGAAACACTGTATTTCTACACTAGATTAATTTTGACACAATTATTCAAATTGGTAAATATATCATATGAATATATCTTCCCAACTGGACAAAAAAGTCCGGTTCATGATTATTACGATTATCTGGGTGAATTAGTTCAGCCATATTCGTCCGGGATTGCTCAGTTCGTAGAGCATTGGCAGCTTCAGGAAAGGTATCCCAGGTTCGAATCCTTGCCCGAACTTTTTCGACCAGTTGGGAGGATTACATCTCATACGGTAGTTTTAAGTAAGTTTACATTTTTTTCAAAAAACAAAAGCAGATTTTATTATTATTAATCTAGAATACCAAATATTTTATAATTTGCAGCGAAATTACCATATTTTCTTTTCATAATGATCACATTTCTTTATACTGATTACAAATGAAAATATAGTTAGTTTTATAAAAAGCAGTTGCACTGTCCCCCTACCTTTTCCCTGGTATGAATTAGTCTTAAAGTTGTAATCCATGTTTGGATATTTCTTTTCCACTGTACATGACTTGGTCTATGAGAAAAATGTCATCTGTCGAAACATTTCAGCACAAAAAATAAAAATAAACTTTAAAAATTATTTTTGTGTATGAAACTTCCGCAACACTTTTAGTTGTGAACTTTTGTAAGTTTTAGTAAAATAAGAGAAATAATGCTTTGGGGAAAATACAACAAATGCATTTTCTTAAAAAGCTTTTACGCCTCCTAACACAATTTTCAGATTATCTGGCTCTTTAAAAATTTTATTTCAGGTGAAACCATATTTCGGTTAACGCCTTTAAAAGAGATTAAAAGAATAGAAATAAATAGAAAAGAATATAAATCAAATTTTCCCGAAATAGGAACTTTTCTGTAAAGTAAATTCCCAGTGCACACGCTTAATGTAAGCTGGAAAAAATTGTTGTAGCGAAAATGTGTTACAGAATAACTTTAGAAAAGTAAAGAAATATATATATACATGATGTCCCAAAAAGTTTAGCTTTTATTTCTGAAATAGTCAGAAACATATATTATAAATTACAAAGTTACTTCAAAAATATACAGAATTTTCTGAAATTGAATAAAAATTTTTGGGGATTAAATTTGAGGAAATACAAATTTAAATTTTTATCCGGGCCTTGTACAAAAAAATTCCCAGTGAGTAAAATCTACCCCATACACTAATAAAATCATGTAAAAAATTTCAGCATTTTATCATGAGGCAAAGATATGAAAATACATAAATAATGACTTAAACCACTTTTCGATGCAAAGATGCTAAGGAGAAAAATCATGTCGGATAATCGCGATACAGGGGTCGTACACAAATTAAGAAAGAAAACAATGATTGCATAAATAAATAATAATTGTATTGATGTAGTTATGAACCAAATTTGTTTAAATACATCTCTGAGACTTTTTATGATAAGATGCTGAAATTTTGTACATGACCTTATTAGTGTAGTGGGGCACATTTTACTCGGTGGGAACTTTTTTGTACGGGGGCCGAATAAAAATTTAAATTTTGTATTTCTTCAAATTTAATCCCTTGAAAATTTTAATCGATTCCATAAAATATTGTACTTTTTTTACGTAACTTTGTAATTTAAAATATATGTCTATGTTCCATATTTAAGGAATAAAAGCATAGGTCAATGTTTTTAGGAGACCCTTGTATTTTTGTTTCCATAAACACATAACCCGGAAGTTTTTTTTTTATATCATCTCCCAAAGTCTCATAAAAAATTATATACTTGAAAAGCACGTTACAAAATAATTGATTTAAACAAGGGTATCAGAATCAATTAAAACGAGAAGTAACAAGAAAGAAAAAACATGCACCAAGCATACATTATGAAACGCTTTCTAACAGAATACTTTAACAAACCATCGCTGTTTGATAAGGTAAATAAGGTATCTAAGTAAATATTTCACAAAAACGCAAAACACATTTAAAAACCAGATTTCAGCAATTACCGTCCACAGCCAGAAAAGTACTCCAATTCTTTTCTGTAGCCCTGTATAAAATGTATTTACTATTTGTATATACTCTATAGTATGCTACAATTTAGTTTAGTAATAAAGCACATAATAAAGTTGGAAAATCATTTTCAGCATACCAATAGACGGAAACATATTTGAATTATTTTGTACAGCCCTGTATATTACCTTAAGCTTTTTATACACGCCACATATTAAGCTGTATTTTAATTCAGGCAAATACACAGGCAAATACACTTCCAGAAATTAACATACGTAGGCAGCCATGTATTCAGTTCTTTGCGTGGCCCTGTATATGATTTTATTTATATTATACAAACCTTTCTTGGTATACTAAATATATTTCACGCTCAAAAGGCATAACTCGATTAAAAACCCATTTTAATCAATTTATGCTGATGCACAATAATGCTTACGAATTTTTTTTGTGTAGTCCTGTATATTATCTGTAGCATTTATACATACCTCATAGCATTCAAAAGTTTAGTTAAACACATACCTTACTAAAATCCCACTTGTAATTATGGCTTATAAACAATACTTCGGACACAGTACTCTTCCTGAAATATTTTGTGTGTCCCTGTAAAAGAACAATAAATGCTATGCACATAACAAGTATCTTTTAGTAAACCTGAATAATGTATATCAATTTCAGTACATTTGAAATGGCGTAACATAATTAAAATATGCTGCAAACAGTTTTCCCCGCAGACCCTTATATGTAAAAGAATACTTTTGTGTGGCACTGTATATGAAAGAAAAAAGCTTTACACTCCATATTCTACAGAAAGCATATCTTAGTGCATCTCAGAAATTGATATCAATTTCATTATGTTTGTAATAGTGTAACATGATTAAAATCCGCCGCAAACAATTTGCCACATTAAACCATAATGTAATGGAATTCCTTTCAGTTTCTCTGTAAACTAGTTATAAGTTGTAGACGTACCATGTTCGATACTAAGCATGTTGCAGTGTATTTCAGTGATGTATACCAATTTCCATATATTTGAAATAGTGTCACATCATTAAAATGCACTGAAAATCATTTTTCCCGTAGACCATAATGTAACGGCAGTAACCCTGGTTCAACTAAATGCTCGTTGCTCAATTTTAAATCAGGCTGTCATTTTATCAGATTCACAAGCTGCGATTCTGGCGGTTGACAACTGCTCTCAAGCCCCTTGCTCTATGTCTGTGGTGCAGTGCATATCTTTAATAAGAGAGATGCGTGGAAAACATCAGACAATTGTCTTACAATGGAAAACCTCATACTGTGGTATTCCCGGTAACGAAAAGGCGGATGAATTGGTCAAAAAGTTTGTTCTTTTAATCAAGCTTCATGTAACTTAATTAACTATAAGTCTGCCTCTTCAATGGTTAATCAAATAATTAAGAGATCACATATATCACTACTCAAGGAACGAACAAAAGAAAAATCGTGGAGAAATACCATCTCTAGCCTCCCCGATTGTTGAAGAAGCAGTGCCGTAGCTGCCTTTCGTCTCGCGACAAAGCATCTATATATTTAAAACGTTAAGCGTTTTGTTTCGACAATCTGTGAGAACAAACTACTACATCAAATTACATCATTCTTTTTTTAAATGAAAGATATTTGGACACAGATTTGTTATCGTACATTCGTTTGTTCGAAAATTTAATTAATTAGCCGTAATCTTAAAATAAAATTTCACTTCTGCTTATGACGTCATAAAGTCGGCAATCGGATTAACGCCCACTGTTGCGACGTACAGAGTTTATTTTCTGAACTCAATGATTGCGAGCATAAAAAATAAATATTAAATATTAAAAGCACGTGACTTTTAGGCCGAATTTTTTAATTTGTAAGTTAAAATATAGTTAAAATGTTTAAGTATTTCGGTAAAAATATTTATCCGTGTATTTTATAAGCAAATAAAAATTCATATTTACTGTGACGTCACGGAAATATTGTCCATTGGGTTCATTTTACGGAGAAAGAACCATTTTATCATTAAGCATTATAACTTTGTTGATGCCATTTTTTTCATTACAATTAAATGCAAAATATATTTTTATTTGTATGCATGGTGCTTAAGCATAAATGTACGTGTAAAAAGTTTGTACCGGTGAAAATGACGTTATGCTAGCTTGAAATGCATTTTAACATTGATAAAACTAAAAAGAAAAATTTATATGATTGGGTCAACATGGCGTAATATTAACTGATATTTCAATTTTTAATTTTAAAGATTAGAACTGGAGCCTTTATTGGTTGCTTCATCTTGATTGCATACCCTGATTACATGTTACCAATTACTTTTTTTTAATTATAGGATTAAGTTATAGGAATTATAGTATTTAAATTATTAAGATTTCCTTTTTTAATAAAAAAATTCACAAAAGTAAAGAATTTCAGAAAAAAAAAAACTTGAAATAATGATTGTATTTTTAGTTAGAATAAACAATTTAAGGCTAATATTTTATAGGAATTATTTTGGTAGGTTTGTTATAAGTTCATTTAACAGTTCCTTATTAGCGGCAAAGTCTTATTTCTTTCACTGTGAATTTTTCTTTCGATGTCAAAAAGTAGTAGTCTTTTGGACGCCAACCAAAACACAGTGGCAATATTTAGAACTGTATAACGGTTGTGACAACAAACGGCACTATCGCTTTAGCTTTCATCGCGCTTACATCACTTCTAAATACTAAAAATTTAATTTTTTTACTACATTTTACAATTTTAATTCTTACATCCTCAATTAGAAAAAAAAATTAGCTTTCGATTGAAATTTATTTGAAATCTGCCGCTTAATTTAACGACTTTTTAAATAATTTTCAAGCATGAAATATTTTTCAATTCTATCTCAACAATGACCATCCGTTTGTTTTAATAATGTAAAATAGCCCCTTGGAAAGTTGCAACAACTGAAAATAGGTATCCCTAATCTTCATGAAAAGTGAAAAAAAAATAATAACAAGCGGGAAAAATTCTACCTTACGACAAAATATAGATTGGCCACCCACGGCTTTTATCGTTGAGATTTTTTCAGCCAAGTCTAACTCGTCAAAAAAAAAAAATTGTTAGCATAAGCCAGCTTTTCCACTTTAGAATTTAGTTAGCGCTCTAAGATTTTTTGTGAGGCTGGTGGAACATATTAGGCACGAACACAACAAGTTTTAAAAAGATTCGGTGACTAGAAGTATTTTTAATAAATATAATAGTAAAAAGATGTGGCTCCAATGGGCTGAGACGTGGCGAGGTAGTTGTTGTTTACAAATGTGCTGGCTTAATGACACCCTTTAAACTGTTTTTAATGGTTCAAGGCATTTTAGCACTTAATAGATAACCTAATAAAGGTAATGAAAAGTTCTATGATAGCAGCTTTTATGATGGATTAAGAGAAGTTGTTTAACAAATGATTTAGCGGTGGGGGGGGGAGGGGGAGCTATACAAAACACAAGTGCTCTACGAGACCCGATTTAAAATGAATCCTCACTTGCAATTGAGAGATGGGACTTTAAAAGGGATCCCCCTTTTCGTCCCTCTGACGGGCCCCCCAAGAGAGATACGTAAAAACCGAGGGCGCCAAAAGAAACGGGGGGGGGGATAACCTTTAGGCGGTTTACAGCTAATTTTGGTGAAATTTTGGAGCTGTCCGGCCCATAGGAACAGAGAAAAATGGAAAAAACTAAAATAAATATGAGAAATTCAAAAAGAGAAATAAGAAAAGTGCTCCTGACAGGAGACGAGAGAGAAGGAGGGGGAGAGTAGAACCAGACAAAAGTGCTTGATGAGATCAAACTTTTGATATGGTACATGACGGGGTTTGAACACATTGAATGTCTCCACCGTGAGGGGTAACTCCGGTCCTATGGGAGATAGGGCATCGGGACCCTCTTAGAAATGTCGGCCTCGATGATTTTAACTTCGTTGGATCCTTTAGAAGAGGCCTACGTCGTCTGTGGGGCTTAAAGGGGCTGAGAAAGATGGGAAAAACTAAAATTTAAAAAGAGTTGAAACAGAAAGCTATGTTTCTTAAGGGAGGGGGGAGTGAGAGGCGGAGAGTAGGACCAGACCATAGTGCTTGACGAGACCTATCGATTGATATGTTACATGAAGGGGTTTACATGGGGTTTACATTTGGGGGGAGCACCAAAAAGGTCTTACTGAAACTTTCTCATGATTATGCCAAGGTTGGAGTTATGATTTCGTCAAGATCATCGCAAAGCTTATATTGCCATCCTATATACGCATATATATATTCCAAACACTCCTATATGTGCCATATACGTCATTATACACATATTATTTATGTTTTATATGTTGTATATAATCATATACACATGCCATATATATATACATAATATATGCATCATATATGGCTATAATTTGGCCACATACGTACAGAAATGTTATATATATATATATATCATATATTATTATAATGACATACATGCTTTATAATTTGGCGATAAATCTTGGCCGCTTGGCAGTTCATCCTTGGAAGCCGCTATAACATGAAAGTACCAAATTTACAATATATTAATGAAAACAGAAACAAAAATATTTCATGCTTGGTGGCTGCTATAACACGAAAGTACCAAATTTCTTTTTTATTTTTCATATCTGATAATTTGCATCTATCCTTTTTTGTAATTTTAACATTTTTGTAACGATTTTATGCATTTCTATTGCTTATTCAAAGAAAAACTCTTCTAAAGTTACAGAATTTCGTTAAAAACGGTTAAAATAGTAAAATGCGAACATCGTTTGGTCTAGTCTCGACCGAAAGCAACTACCGTTATCGTTATCTTTTTTACGCGTGAAGGTTTCGTTATGGTACTTGATTGTGAAGTTTGGTAATTTTTTAAATTCATTATTTGAAAAACGGCATAATCATTCGATTTGAAAGGTATATATAAAAAAAAAACAATTTTTTCCCTTTCTAACGCAGTTTGTCTAACAATTTTGTGACAAATACTTTTTGAGCTATTAATTTTTTCAGTAACTTAACTTTCAGAGATTAACCTGTGGCAACGATGGATTGCTGTGACTTTTCATAAACATGAAAAATGATAGAGATTGAAAGAATAAGCCTCCCTGTGGGTGGCTAATAATAAAAACCTGATAAATCATAAGATCAGATTATCCATAAGATAGAGTATTTTGGCGCTAATATAAAATCTGTCAAAAGAAAGAAAAACTATTTTTAGTTTATGATTAACATAAAATTGATATGTTAAATTCTTTGATGTATATGTTGAATCAGAATATGCTAGGAACTGTTATTTATTATTTTTTTAAAGATCCATTGGATATTTAACTGTATAAGAGACCGACTGTGATGGAAAAGGAATAATCATCCAGATTATGTAAAGGGATAGAAGAAACCATACAAATAAATTACAATTGAAAACATTAAAATTCTCCCTCATCTGCATATTAATTTATGATTTTTAACAAAAATTCTTCATTTTTACATAAAAATTGATTAGCTTACAACAATGGATGCGTTTTAGAAGATATGGATTTGAAACGAACAACGATTAAAGAGGACATTTTAAAACTTTTAATTTAAACATTTTAAAACTTTTTTTAACGTAGAATTTTAACGGTGCCTTTGGGCAGATGCAATACATTTGCGCATAGGAGCTCATTCGATTGCATTATCACAGGGGGGGGGGGGGTTATACTATGTACTTTTATTTACTGAATATGAGATGAAAGTAGGAAATTTGTATGATACTTTATGATAGGACTATTTGTATGATACTTTAAAGGTCCATGACCTTTTTTTTTGTCGTGGGGAATATGGTGGTAATGTCAAACTGATTTGCATTACACATTTGTTTACGGAGTGTTCATTTGGAGTTTGCATCGGAAATAGCATTTCACTGGGGGGGGGGGGGTATTTTTTAAAATATTTGAAAGACTGTTTCATACGAAGCCCTACTCAAATAATAAAGAAGCTTATTTTACTGATATTGTTATAGTATTTTTTTCCGTCACGTTTTGACGGGTTCCATCTAGTCTATATATTTAAAACGCTAAGCGTTTTGTTTCGACAATCCGTGAGAAAAAACTACTACATCAAATTACATCATTCATTTTTTAAATGAAAGATATATGGTCACAGATTTGTTATCGTACATTCGTTTGTTCGAAAATTTAATTAATTAGCCGTAATCTTAAATTGAAATTTTACTTCTGCTTATGACGTCATAAAGTCGGCAATCGGATTAACACCCACTGTTGCGACGTACAGAGTTTATTTTCTGAACTCAATGATTGCGAGCATAGAATATAAATATTAAATATTAAAAGCACGTGACTTTTAGGCCGAATTTCTTAATTTGTAAGTTAAAATATAGTTAAAATGTTTAAGTATTTCGGTAAAAATATTTATCCGTGTGTTTTATAAGCAAATAAAAATTCATATTTACTGTGACGTCACGGAAATATTGTCCATTGGGTTCATTTTATCATTAAGCATTATAAGTTTGTTGATGCCATTTTTTTTCATTAAAATTAAATGCAAAATATATTTTTATTTGTATGCATGGTGCTTAAGCATAAATGTACGTGTGAAAAGTTTGTACCGGTGAAAATGACGTTATGCTTAGCTTGAAATGCATTTTAACATTGATAAAACTAAAAAGAAAAATTTATATGATTGTGTCAACATGGCGTAATATTAACTGATATTTCAATTTTTAATTTTAAAGATTAGAACTGGAGCCTTTATTGGTTGCTTCATCTTGGTTGCATACCTTCAATACATGTTACCAATTACTTTTTTTTAATTATACGATTAAGTTATAGGAATTATAGGATTTAAATTATTAAGATTTCCATTTTTAATAAAAAAAATTCACAAAAGTAAAGAATTTCAGGAAAACAAAACCCCTTGAAATAATGATTGTATTTTTAGCTAGAATAAACAATGTAAGGCTATTATTTTATAGGAATTATTTTGGTAGGTTTGTTATAAGCTCATTTAACAGTTCCTTATTAGCGGCAAAGTCTTATGTCTTTCACTGTGAATTTTTCTATCGATGTCAAAAAATGGTAGTCTACTTTTGGACGCCAACCCAACCAAAACACAGTGGCAATATTTAGAAATGTATAACGGTTGTGACAACAAACGGCACTATCGCTTTAGCTTTCATCGCGCTTACATCACTTCTAAATACTAAAAATTTATTTTTTTTACTACATTTTACAATTTCAATTCTTGCATCCTCAATTAGAAAAACAAATTAGCTTTCGATTGAAATTTATTTGAAATCTGCCGCTTAATTTAACGACTTTTTAAATAATTTTTAAGCATGAAATATTTTTCAATTCTATCTCAACAATGACCATCCGTTTGTTTTAATAATGTAAAATAGCCCCTTGGAAAGTTGCAACAATTGAAAATAGGTATCCCAAACTTTCATGAAAAGTGAAAAAAAAAATTATAATAAAAACCTGATAAATCGTAAGACAGAGTATTTTGGTGCTAATATAAAATCTGCCAAAAGAAAAAAAAACTATTTTTAGTTTATGATTAACATAAAATTGATATGTTGAATTCGTTGATGTATATGTTGAATCAGAATATGCTAGGAACTGTTACTTATTATTTTTTTATAGATCCATTGGATATTTAACTGTATAAGGGACCGACTCTGATGGAAAAGGAATAATCATCCTGATTATGTAAAGGGATAGAAGAAACCATACAAATAAATTACAATTGAAAACATTAAAATTCTCCCTCATCTGCTTATTAATTTATTATTTTTAACAAAATTTCTTCATTTTTACATAAAAATTGATTAGCTTAAAACAATGGATGCGTTTTAGAAGATAAGGATTTGAAACGAACAATAATTAAAGAGGACATTTTAAAACTTTTAATTTAAACATTTTAAAACTTTTTTTTAACGTGGAATTTCAACGGTGCCTTTGGGCAGATGCAATATATATGCGCATAGGAGCTCATTCGATTGCATTATCACAGGGGGGGGGGGGGGTTATACTATGTACTTTTATTTACTGAATATGAGATGAAAGTAGGAAATTTGTATGATACTTTATGATAGGACTATTTGTATGATACTTTATAAGTCCATAAACCTTTTTTTTTGTCGTGGGGATTATGGTGGTAATGTCAAACTGATTTGCATTACACATTTGTTTACGGACATTTGTTTACGGAGTGTTCATTTGGAGTTTGCATCGGAAATAGCATTTCACTGGGGAAGGGGGGGTTAAAATAAAATATTTGAAAGACTGTTTCATACGAAGCCCTACTTAAATAATAAAGAAGCTTATTTAACTGATATTGTTATAGTATTTTTTTCCGTCACGTTTTGACGGGTTCCATCTAGTGATTGTTTAAATGCTCATCTTTTCCGTCTCCAGATAGCTGATAGTCCTGCCTGCCCCCCCCCCCCTGCGGCAGTGGTGCGGCGAGGACTACTGACCACCTCTCCGACTTTTCAGCTCTCACGAAGAAGAACTGTATTTACTCCCGTTACTTTGAGGTCAGAGACTTTTTACACATTTTAACTTCTTGATTTTATGTGGTTCTCATGTTAATTACCCTTTACTTTGTTCCTGTGTTTGGTGTTATCTTTTTACTTATATTTCTGTTTTTTTTCATGATCTCTGTTCGGCGCGCGTAAGGATAATGTCTGTTCGCCTGCTGCATTGAGAAAAAAATAATGTAACGGCATTATTTTGAGTGCCCCTGTTAAAAAGTATAAGTGCTAGATGTACCATGTTTGATAGTTAGCATTTTTTAGTGTATTTCAGTGATATATATATCAGTTTGAATATATTTGAAACAGTGTCACAGCATTAAAATGCACTGCAAAGGATTTTTCCTCGAAGACCATAATGTAACGGTATTCTTTTGAGTGCCCCTGTAAAAAAAAAGTATGAGCGCTAGACACTAAATTTTCAATACTGAACATGCTATAGTCAACCTCATTAACATATATCAATTGCATGACTTTCCTGATATATTTACGCGAGTTAGAGCACGGACAGACAGACAGACAGACAAACCGAATTCATAAACACTTTTAAAATATGTTGGGAAGTGTTAACAATATTTAAAAGGACTGCATTCCAGTGGTGATACCACTGGAAGAGGGAGGTCGTGGATACCACTCATTTCTAAGTGAAATGTTCGCCTAAATTAAATCGCAGAATTCTCTGTATAAAATAGGTGAAGATGTCTGTGATAAATTAGTGGTACCCATGATACCCTATGCCACTTCTTCTCTGGATCCGGAAATGGTGTATTCATTCCTTTCTGATATTTGTGAACATTAGTATGATTTTTAGAGAGGAAAGGATGTGTAAATTTATAAAGAAACAAGTTTTCCTTTACCCATTAACCGCCAAAACGATGTGGGCGGAGCCTTCAATATTTTTACTGAAATTTGTTTCCCACCAAAAATTCTGAAAGATAATATTCGGTATCTTCAATAGCAAAGTTTTTGTCATTAAATAAAGTATTTTTTAACATATTAAAATAGTGGTTGCGTTGCAGGGTTTTTGTTATACACTTTTATTTTGAATGTTGCGTTACATTGATTAACCTAATGTAGGTAATAGGTTAACCAATTACCTACACCAGTGGGTAATTGGTTAAAATGAAATGCCAGATTTATATATCTTAATGAACAAGAAGAATGAAAAAGATAAATTAATATAAGGTGTTAATTTATACACTGATGTTTTAGACGATTCCCATTCCTTTTATGTTAAATATAATGCATATTTTTAAATATCCATTTACTAATAGTTTTTACAGTTTTAAATGTGTTTTTGAATCAAAAGTATGCCTGGAATTATTTCGCTTTTGTTAATTCCATATTTGTAAAATAGAAAATTCAATTAGATGACTTTTTGGGAAAGTGTAAATTAAAGATTGTCACATAGAATTCACATCAGGATCTCCAAATTTTGGTTTCTACTGAGTCTACAAAAGTTTATGTATTATTATATAAAGTATTCCTTTTTCCGGAATACGTTGTTCCAAGGCAGACAGATATGGTGTCAAAAGTAGGTGTTACTATTTGAGAATTAAAATTTGGTAAAATATGTATTATTTAGACCACCGGTATTTTAAAACATGTATTCATATTTGGTAAGTAAGCACAATTCTCTGTCAAACGGTATCTTTGCTAACTCTATGCGATATTTTAATGATAAAATATCATATGATACTCATCTTTTGTTTTTTCAGGACGGGTACTTTCATTAACTTTTATTTCATAAAGAAATCCGTCAGCAATGTGTTAAGAAATAGGGAAGCAAGAGTCGTCTGAATATTCAGCATACGCGCTGACAGAAAAATGGCGACTGTCGTAGGCGGATTTTTTTTCAACGTTTGTATTGTTTCTTGAGTTTTTATACCAGTATTTTTAAAGCTTTCATAGCCTTATTTAAACGCAGGAAAATAATGTAAAAGCACTTAGAAGTTTCTGGTACTGAAGTTTAACTCTAGAACTACCAGAAATTTTACTTATCATTTATAAAATAAAAACATTTCACACCGTGTTTAAAACTAATTAACTTATTTATTTACAATGTTCAATGTGGTTTACATTTAACTTATTTTATGAAATAAATTCTGATTCGAATAGTCATTTTGAATGTACCTGTCGGGTTCATTGGATCCTTCTGGTAGGCGGATGGGTAAGGGACCGTATGAACGCCAAAAAACGCCTACCACAGCCGCCATTTTTGTGTAAGGGCGTAGACATAATATTCAGAAGGCTATCGTTATGAAGTTATTAATTGGTGTTAGAGTAAAGAAACAGACCTTTAGTATCTTACTCACAAGCAAAAGCATTATTCCTAAAATATACTTTATTTATTTTGAGACATTTTTACTTAAAATGAAAAAACTTTTCACTTTAAAGATTGAATCTAAAAACCACACACACAATCAAACCAATATGCATTTTAGGTTTAATAAGAAAATGAAATATTTATGGTAAAAAAATAAAAGAGATTTATTCTCTGGTGACGATTGCAAAAATTTAATGGTTTGTAAAAAATGGAGTGTAATTTATTTTTATCACAAAGGTTTCTCAATTTAATGATTTGGAAAATTGCGGCTAATAAATTTCATAGAGTTATGGGTAGTACTTTAACACAGAGATAAAGAAATATAAAGGGTAAAACGGCTTTCAAAAAGACAAAAAAATATATAAGTAAAAAGTAAATACTTGTAATATTTCCAGTTTTCGAAATTTCTTTATATTTGCTAAATAAGTTACATTTATCACTTCAATTAGAAATTCTAAGATAAGATTGAGCTCAGAATTAGACCATTTAACAGAAAAAATTGCTTTTAAAAAATTTATTACAAAAAATATGATTATTTTTTGTTTCTACAAGAAAGTGTTTCATGCTTCAAGCTCACTTAACCATTAATGTTTACGAAAATGTTTAAAAATAAAATAATATTTAAAAAATAATCCTAGCCTCTAATTGCAGATCGTTTGAATAAAATAACAACATAGGTGTAAGTAGACACTGAATAATATTTTATTTCCGAATTTGACTGTAATGTCTGAAATTGCGGTCGTCCACATATTACAAACTGTAGCAACTTCCATTTTTTTAAATGGTAACACATTTTGAAAGTTTTTTCGATTAAATCAGCCCGAAAAATAATGTTGTTTATGAATCTTTTCCTATAACTCCTTATACAGATATAAAAAAAAATGTATCGTGAATATTTAACTTATTTTAATAAAATAAAGTTCAGATCTTACAGGGGATAATACCGTAAACATTCAATTTAGCAACCTGAAAAATTGCAGAGAAATTTTAATATTAGCTTAAAGAAAGGTAAAACGTTGGCAAATTTATGCTTGTTTTCATAGTGTAAAAATTTTTATTCGGCAAAAGACTTTAAAATTTCTGAAACATGGTTCATAGTTTGGCCTCTTTTTTTTTAACAGAAATTTTGAATTCATTCCAGAGGTTTCAAAAGAAGTGTTTTTACTTTATTTAATCGAAATTTTAATGTTTAAGAGTATTAAGCCATCTTTAGAAAATGCAGACAAATTATAAGTTGCATGTTACTAAATGAATTTTTTTGTTAACATTATGTTTATTTTATGTGTATTGAAATCACCCGTGTCAAAACAACCAAGGGTTTTTGTACATATAACCTAATAAAATCTATTCAGTTGCTCTGTCAGTAATGTGACTGTTTAGATTATGTAACCCATCCAAATGCTTTACGTTACACTAATGTTACAAAAAAATGATTTACCGGTAAAACATAAAAAGAAGACACGTGAGAGATAACAAAAAACACAAACTCCTTACTAAAAGCACATTTTTCAAGATGCAAACTAGCAAAAATCAGTTTGTGATACTGTCGTGCGCGACATGTCTTGTGGAGTACAAGCAGTACCAATAAACATCTTTAACTATGATGAAAAATGCACTCTTTCTGCTTGGCTACAAAATTAAGTTTTATGAGAAGATCGCCGACGAAAGTGTAGACCACACATATCATAGAAATTAACTGGAGACCAAGTAATATTTTTATAATATAAATATTCTAATAAAAATACATAGTATAGGTAAATAGCAGATAATTGACCTCAAAACTGATTAATTAAAATCGAGATTAACGTATAATAATATGCAAAAATTGGATTTTCAGGCTTTGTTGCAATCACAGGTGTGAAACTTTTCCACTTTCAGTGCAATTTTGATCCTACAATTGAGTGATTGTCAAATATTTAACAACAAAAAATCTAAGTTATTCTGCAAAACATTTTTAAAAAGTTCGTAACTTTGGTCAAGTTTGGTCTAACAACAAGTTGCAGAGTCTGAATTCCTTTGCGAACTAAGTTAGTGAAGAGTAGTTTTAGATTTTGAGATATTCCCAGTTTTCTTCAAAAAACTTTTCTTGGGGAAATATAATTATAAATTATGTATTCAGCCAAAAGGAAGATACACTGGCAACGACGGTCCTGATATAGAATATACAATAAAACTTTCAAATTTGCTTGAAATAAATGCAGGGTTCGCAGTGTCCTGCAGTTTTCAAATATTTGTTACCACCTAAAGTAAGATACAAAAACACTCTAAATTAAAATTATCATGGCAGAGATTTACTATCCTCGTTAAAGAAATCCACTACAAATATTAATGTTTGGAAGTAGTAGTTGCAAAAGCATCAACAATATAAAAGATGGATCCCTTCAAATGTTCGACTTTGTAAAAATTAGTTGAAATATTCTTTTGAATTTATCTTTCAGAAATAGTAAAGTCTACAACATAAAGCACTTTTTTTTAACCGAACATATAAAAATATAACGGACAAATTAAATCTTAAAAAACTTAACGTGCATAGGGAAGTGATACCAGTTAAATCTAACTCAAAATTTAGAAAGAGAATATTTTTAGATATTTACGATCAATTGAGTTTTATTATTTCTTGAAACGGTTTTTGATAATCAAGTAGAACGTACAGCGAAACGTGACTGTGAAACAACACAGTAGTGGAAGTATCAAAGTGATCTAGATGTATAAATAAACAAAGAATAAAATTGAACCAAGTATTATTTATATTTCATTTTCTGTTACTATCTTTACGATAGAAATGAAGTTATAGAATTTCCGATACCTTCTGCAAATACCCGGGCTCCAAATACCATCTTTTTATAGCAATTTTATTGAAAACTTTTATAAAAACGTTAATACTGCAGAAAGTAAATTGAAGAAAGGTATAAATATTTTTCCAAAAATATCTTTAACATGCTACAAAAGAGCTTTTATTTTGAAGTCCTGGACCTTTACAGAAAATATAGTAAAGAAGTAATTTTAATATAGTACTATTTTATGGAAGAGAGGCGCCAAAACACTTTTAATTGAAAATTAAATATACTTAATATTTACTCAAATAAAAAGTGCCCCTGATAAATAAAATCCCCATGTAAATATAAAGTGTATATGATCAGATTTGTCAGTTTGGGCTCATTTTTTATTACAAATTTCCTGATTCATAAAAGAAATTTTGAAAAGTAATTTTTGTCGTATTTAAGAACAGAGATTTCGTGATTACTAAAATTTAAAAATTCTTGTTTCGAAATTTCCTATGTGATTTCGGAATTTCTGAATAAACAAGGAAGATACACTGCCAACACTGGTCCTGATATAGAATATATAATAAAACATTCAAATTTGCTTGAAACAAATGCAGGGTTCGCAGCGTCCTATATTTTTCATACATTTGCTACCACCTTTTCTAAACTAAAATTTTCATGGCATAGATTTATTATCCATGTTAAATAAATCCACTACAAAGGTTAATGTTTGGAATTAGTGGTAGTAAATGTATAAAAAATATAAAAGCTGGATCCCTTCAAATGTTCGACTTTGTAAAAATTAACTAGAATATTCTTTTGAATTGAGCTTTCAGAAAAAATAAAGTAGCATGTTTTTTTTTTTTTTTTTTTTTTTTTTAACCGAACATATAAAAATATAAAGAACGAATTAAATCTTTAAAAAATTAACTTCCAAGGTCATATTAAGATGATACTAGTTAAATCTAACTCTCAATTTAAAGATACAGAATATTTATAGATATTTACGATCAATTGATTTTTATTATTTCTTAAAACAGTTTTTGATAATCAAATAGAACATACAGCGAAACGTGACTGTAAAACAACATTGTTTATTTATACAGCAAGATCAGTTTGACACAGAGGAAGTATCAAACTGATCTTGCTGTATAAATAAACAAAGAATAAAAATGGACCAAGTATTATTTATGTTTTATTTTCCGTTACTACTTTTACGATAAAATTAAGATTATAGAATTCCCGATACCTTCTGCAAATGCCATCGGCTCCAAATACCCTATTTTTATAGCAATCATATTGAAAACTTTCTTGAAAATGTTAATACTGCAGAAAGTAAATTGAAGAGAGGTATAAATATTTTTCCAAAAATGTCTTTAAAATGCTACAAAAGAGCTTTTATTTTGATTTTCTGGGCCTTTACAGAAAATATTGTAAAGAAGTTATTTTAAAATAATATTTTATGGAAGAGCGGTGCCAAAAAATTTAATTAAAAAATAAATACACTTAGTATTAACTTTTAAAATTCTCATTAGCTTCTCATTTATTTAAATAAAGCCAAAAATGTTTTTATACATTGCATTAAGTTAGATTGTATAAATGAAATTCCTATAGGGCGTATTCAGTAATACTCTCCAGGGCTCCACTTAGACTATGTAGATCCAGGGGGCAAGCATCATTCTGGGGGTCCCCCTTTCTATCTATCAATAGAAATTGTTCTTGAATTATGCTTAAGTGAATTGTAATAAACTTCATACCCAATGTCTTTATACATAAATTTTGTACCAGGTACTATTCACATCTTTATACAGGGTTTCACAAGAAAAAATATCACAACTTTAAGAAAAATACTAATAGGAAAATTAATGGGAAACTAGTGTAAAAGTGATGGATTGTTTGCTATGAGTATTTGTTTGTAAGCTTTCCCTTTTCTTATCTACGTATGTCATAAGATGTCTAGAAGAAAAAATTCACCAATTGGTCATCATAAATGGTTTGAACTTCCATCATTAAGAGGAAAACGAATGAATCTATGAATCTATCTAATGAATTTATCTTGAAAAAATAGACTAAGTTGTTAAAATAAAGTTTTAATTATTAGTTCTCTCATGATGTAGCTTGTTTCTTTCTTCTTTTTTTTGGGGATGTTGGAAGAGGAGGACTGCACAACCTTCGTAAATCATTGAAAGTATTTTTGGTCAATTTTAGGCAATTTTAAAAATTTGGTATATTTTTATCAAACATCTTGATTACTACCATGGGGGATCCATTCAAATAAGGCCTGGGGAAACTGTACCGCATGCCCCTGCATTAGTCAGGCCCTGATCTAACTTACGTTACGTCATTCAACAATTGAAAAGACGTAAAAAGTATGCATAACGTACAGTGGCAATCTTTTACGCTTTTCTGGTATGACCATCTTTTATTAGTAGCCTTCACTTTATTTTACTGTATGAATTCCACGATTACTAAGCCGAATATTACTATTCGAAAAGAGTTCTAAGAAAGAAAGCGTAAAAGTTCAGAGCTATGGCTAATCGTTTTTCCGACAACCCAATATAATTCAATTTCACTTCGATTATTTTAATTTAACAGTATTGAAAATAGTATTGTGTTCAATAATTCATGGGAAGTTCGTAAATTTTACACTCAAGTTAAGAGAAAGAGAATTAAGCAGTTATAATAAACACAAGATAGCTTCGCCCCTTGTAACATCCGTGCGCAAACCCCCTGGACTTTAAGCAGCGATCGCACTTTGCATCTTATTGCAATGGTTTATGCATTCATTGGTTGATACAAACTGTAACTCATACATTACTTTATACAAGCTGTAATCTAACCAAATAACAAATTTAAAATTCTTGAAATTAAGAGCATTTAAAAAATAAATAAATTTTGTTTGGACGGACAGGCCGACAGATATATTTATATATGTGTTATTTTTACGTTGATCATTTATTTTAATATAACGGCACAAAATTCAATCCACCTATTTTAAATAATGAATTACTAATTTATAGTTATTTCTATTTTTGTAATTTAAAGTATTCCATTTTTATAAATTTTTATTTGCATTGAAAATTAGTTTAAACTCAAAGTAATCAACAGAAATGTCTTCATAGAGTAAAACGTAAAAAAACAATTTTATTTAAACGTAATTAGCTTATGTTCTACCAGCGTTCACTAAAAACACAAAATTAAATTGTGTTACACCAGTACTAATTATTTTTATCTTGAGTACGGCCGTCACACAGTGATAAAAAAAATTCTATTTGTCCTAAATTGGAATCTGTTAAATCTAATTTTAACTTAGAATATGGCTGATGTAAGAGAGAACATAAACATCCATTTTAAAATTATAGTTATACAATTTCCCGGGAGCTACGCTACTACCGTAAAAAACAACCTTGTAAAATTTTCATCGGAACATAAAGTTAACAGTGGAATAAGCTTATTCTGACACTTAATTTTTAAAAACTCATAATATATCATTATTATTTAAATTTAGTTATCCTATTTTCCGACAGACGAAGCTAGAAATGCAACAGAAAATTGTGTTCAATCTGTTCCACCTATGTTTAACTTGAGTATAGCTGTGAGACAATGAAACATAAAAAAAGTCAGTTTTACCTCAATTTTGTTACCTCTTTTCTCTAGAGCGCACTATAAACACAAAACATTTTGTCTCGATTCTGTGTAGGAGAATGTACCCACTTTTATCTTGAGTATGACCATTATATACACAAACATAAAAAAACATTTATTTAAATTTGGTTAATATATATTTCGCTAGGGGCGATATCGGCGAAAAATAATGTTGAGTATAAATTATCTTATTTATTTTAACTTGGCATGTGGTTGCCATAAGAAAAAATATTCAAATTAAAAAATGGTCTTTCTTAAATTGTAGTCATGCAATATCACACGAGGAGCACTGTCAGTGGAAAGTAAAAACTACAATGTGAATTTTTTTGTCAATACATAAAGTTGACAACGGCGGAAGCTCATTATGAAGAACTGAGCGAAATGCGTTCCTGGGAAATGAATGCATGTATTAAAATCCGTTCAAAAGTTAGTTGAAGACATGTTTAGTGAGTTTCCTATTAATATCAAATGTACCTATTTAATATAATAAAGTAATAAATGCAAATGCAATTATCAGAAAAGCGTAAATGCTTTTTTAACCAATTTGCATTATTAGCGCTTATATGAAGGGGTTAGAATGACAGAGGAGTAAGTCAAAATTTAGTGATTTGAAAAAGGAAGGGTTTTGTGAAACTTGTTGTATCGCCGTTGCAATGAGTGGTTGAACTTCTTTTGCTCTCTAGCGACTCCCTAAGTGAAGTATGATTTATTTGACTGACCAGAAATTAATATACATTCACATTGAACAGAAATTAATATACGTTGAGTAAAAATAAGGTTATCTCGATTTTCAAAATATTTGACTTACGCCACTGTCATTCTAACTCTCTCATATCGTCGCTACCATGTCAAACTATCGAATGTGAAAACATGCATTTTTCATTACTGTTTAAAATGGGCCGATTGCCACCACTAAATTGTATTAGAATTCTTCGACTAATAAAATGTAATAACATTTTTGTGATGAACAGGGTTGCAAATTTAGCATTCTTATTTATTTAGAAAATCTGAATTCATACCGGAAATTTTGAGAGAAAAAGTTTTACTTTAAGTATTCACAAAATGTCTGTCATTAAATGAAGCAAAAAAATCTGTTTGAAATTTCTGGTGTGAATTTGGAATTTCTGGATGAAAAAGGATGCCAGTCTGGTAACCCTGCTGAAGAATGCTATTAAAATTTAGTGGTGACAATCGGCCCATTTTTAAAAGTAATGGAAAATGCATTTTTTTCACATTCGATAGTTTGACATGGTACAAACGATATGTGCGAGTTTCTTTTTGATTCAGAAATTCGGAATTCATGCCAGAAATTCTAATAAGTAGTTTTTTTCTTTATTTATGGACAGACTTTTAGTAAATACTTAAATTAAAATTTCTTTTTTTAGTGTTTTATGTATGGATTCGGAATTAAAAAAAAATGAAATTCCGAAAATGCACGTATATATGAGGTAAGAAAGCCGATATGTTAATTATAACAAATATCTTTAAACGTTGCTTAATTGAAACAAATTTATTAAATTTAGTTGATTTATTACAAAAATGTTGGAGATTTTTAAGTATCGCCCATTTTTAGAGTGAAATTTGTTAACATTTTTACCTCCACTGATAGTGTTGACAGTGGCGTAGCGTCAGGGGGGGCACGATCATTTTATTACCAGTATAATTATATACTACCTTTAGCCTTATTTAATCTTTGTACGGTATAAATTAAATAAGGCCAAATATAGTATATAAAAATACTGGTAGTAAAGTGATCCGTGCCCCCCTTGACGCTACGCCTCTGAGTGCTGATGACGAAAAGGAGTTTTATTTCAAGTCCAGATCGTGCTGGACGTTATTGTTAAGAGAGATAAAAATGTTTTTTGCGTTAAAATAGATTGTTGGAAACTGAATCAAGATTTTATTGTTTTATAACTCAACATTGGTTATTCACTTTCTATAGAATAAGGAAAAACAAATTACCTACAAATAAATAACAAATAACATCTATTGACATTATTTTGTAATAGGACTTGTTAATATATCTGAAATTTTCAGAACTAAATATAACAAAATGCATACATATAAGGTATTCTTAATATATTATTTTCAATAATAAGGACATAAAAAAAAGATGCGCAATGTTCGTATTTATCAGAATTTTCTCGCGGACCATTCATGGTGCAAATACCATGAGTTGGCAACTATTGCATTAATCAATGCAGAGCGACGAAGGGTATAATCGAATCCTGTTAATTTCAGAATTTTAAGCTCATAATCCACCCTTTAGGACAGATTATTTTCTTGAACGTTTAGTGCTTAAAAATAAAATAAACACAAACGCAACTGAAAGTAAAAATATTTATCACATTTATTTCTTCATTTTTCCGGGAGTAATGAATTATATTGATAAAAGTAGTTTTAAAACAAAATGGGTTATTTGAAGAAAAAATGCTTATGATATTTAATTATTTATGTGTAAATTAACTATTTTCGCAGTAAGCAATTTTTTTCCTGTCCACATTAGATAAATTTTGTAAATTAATTTTCACTCTACACTACATATGAATAATTATGCTTATATGCCATTCGAAGAAGAAAATACTGTTGCCGTATTTTATGCATGCTGCTTTTTTAAATGATCACTAATATGTTTATAATTGATTTACAAAAAGTACATGAAGGGTTCGGATATGGCTGAAGCTAAGTATAATATGCATTATTCTTTATTTACATGCATAGGCGATGTAAATAAAAAGTAATCTTTATTTACTCACGTAGAAAAAAAATAGTTAAGACCAGAGGCGTAGCGTCAAGGGGGGCACGGATCACTTTACTACCAGTATTTTTATATACTATATTTGGCCTTATTTAATTTATACCGTACAAAGATTAAATAAGGCTAAAGGTAGTATATAATTATACTGGTAATAAAATGATCGTGCCCCCCCTGACGCTACGCCACTGGTTAAGACATTCAAACATTATTTTCTAAGGCAGAGGTGTTATTGTGTAAGACAGTTTATAATCAGGGATGTTGATAGAAATCACATTCTCTGTTCAGATTACGCGTATGAGCCTTATACATGACCTGCATATCAGATGTGAATTCGGGTTCTTTTTTTTTAGAGTACGCAGTAGAAAAGTATTAATAACTTTTAAAAATTGTTTCATAGTTAACGTTCGTATTTTAAAATCTTTTCTTATATAGAAATAACTGTTATATTAATCCTAAATATTCTCCCACGACACCATTTCGTGATTTTCATGTTTTGTGCATACAGAACCAATGGCATCTATCTACAAAAGTCACAATTATTATTCTTTTAAAATATCACTGTACAGGTTGTCCCTTCTTTCGAGATAGATCGAAAAGGTGGCAAAACCGATCAATGAAGACAATGTCGGAAAATTTTAACAGCTAAAATCAAAATGTTTACGACGTAGACCAGCGGATTCAAGCAGAGCGAAGTGTTTTTTACGTCACATGACGATATCGAACAATTTTATTTACAGAAAATTAGTTTTTGATTAAAAAGTAAGTTAAATTATGATGATCACTATATATTAGGAGTTCCAATCACGTTTAATGTTATGTATTTATTAAAACTGGAAGCCAAATTATTGATATTTAACATATTAAAAAGAGTATTTTATAGAAATTCTGAAAAACGACTTCAAACAGAAATAAAGAATGCACAAGGGATATTTCATAGTTTTTTATGTTACCCTTACCATGCAAAGGCTTACGAATTAGATATTTCCCTTTATATATCATCAATAACAATTCTCCTTCAAACTAATATTTAGAGTATCGTAAAGCACGTTGAGAAACTTAGACTACATTATTGTTTGTCAAATAGCATCTGGGAAGTTTTTTCTATTTTTTTTTTTTTTTAATTTTTGTTAAAAAATAAAATTTTACTTTGAGACTGAGCCTGGGCGAGCCCGAAAACAGGTATAAAAACTGAGCCATAGCCCGTTTAGCTCTAGGATCAGGGCTGAGCCCGTATCATCTCTATAGCATATGAATCGTATCAGTTCTGTTCCAGACGAGGCCCCCTTTAAGTTTAGTCCTCTTACAACTGTTCTCTTCTCGAACGTGTCTACGTCGCTTCGAAAAATAATTTGCTGCTGATGATTACCTAAAAATAATCGAAACGATTGGGGTTATTTATAAATAATTTCTTCATTGCCTTAACTCTTTCAGGATCGCTTAATATTTAAAAAAAAGCCATCAAAAAAGTACCTGTGTTTTTTATTACATAAATAGAATAATTATAAGGTTTCTAAATAAAATATGCAATTAGTTTTTTTTTAAGGCAAAGAAAAATGTTATAGAACAAATTCACATTTGTAGAGAAGCCATCATGCGAGAATTCTGTGTCTTAACACCTTAAGCGCCGCTCCTCGATAAGTGTACGCTACTTTACTTTTTTTTACAATTCAGATTATTTGATTTCCACTCCTTTTTTGATGTAGAAATATTCACCGTAATTTACGGCAGATAAAATGATGTGAAAATAAAGCCAACTACACTATTTTTAAAAACCTGACTCTGAATTAAAAAAAAAGTAGTCTACACTGCCAGTGAAAATCACGGGCGCAAGAATTAAAGAGTTAAATTTTTCTGGTTTCAGAAGTTTTTTCCAGTCGTTAAATATTGAGCCCGGAAATACGACGGGCACGAGAAATAACGAATGACACCTAATCCCGTGATATTGACGGGAGCAAGAATTAAGGGGTTAAACTACATTAGGAAAAATAAATTTAATATTATTTTTAACAGGAATTGATAACTCTATCTGCCCTTTTTCTATTTAGAAATTCATAACTGATACTAGAAATTTCGAATAGTAATTTTTCTTTATATAATTACAGACATTTTGTGATTAAATGAGGTAAAATTCTTGTTTCGGAACTTTTGGCAAAACTCCTTAATAATTTTTTAAGTAGTTACCTTTAGAAGCTACACACTTACAGCAGTGCTCATACAAGTTTTGGAAACATGGTTTAAAATTCTCTGTCTTAAACCTTCCGAGTTCGACTGTCACGTTCTTTTTGATACCCTCTATGTTCTCAAATATGTGTTCTTTCAGACTTGTATTCACCTTTGAGAACAGAAAATAGTCTGGTGGATACAAATCTGGGGAGTAGGGATGAAGATAAAGCTCCAATATTCCTTTACTGGCTAAGATTCCTTGACAAGCACTGTTGTGTGTGACCGCACATTATCATGCAGTAAAACCAACTTTCTTTTTATTGAAATTTTGGCCGTATTCAATAAATTCTCTTAGTCAGACGCTGTAAAACCTATTTCTAGTACTCCTTATTTTCTGTTTGTCCAGGCGGAATAAACCTATTATGAATAATGTCAATGAGCCTGACTTCAGTTCTTAACTTTTGTAACCGGAATTTATGCTTTTTTGTTGTTATTTTCAACCACCATTTCCCTGATCTGACGTTTTGTTTGGGGGTCAAATTGATAGCATCAGGTTTTGTCCCCTGTCGCAATTGAATCCAGAAAGTTCCGCTTCGCATCTGTGGTTGCGATTAATTCTTTGAAACATCCACTGTTTGCTTCTTGTTAAATATTAGAACAGATCTTAATGATTGAATCCATTTAAATTGTTCAAACTAATTCTAACTGATTCTAACTTGTTCTCACTAGACATAATGACACACATCGTCATAACCTGTTATGCTTGAACGCATTCAAAGTAGCGTCAGTCTTGTTTATTAATTGTCGTACATTGTATATAAAAATACAGATGCTGTGACGTTTAAAAAGAAAAATATTTTTAAGCCATTTTTTTTTTTATCGTAGTAAACATATTTCGTAACTAAATTCCACTCTAAAATTTCATAAAATATTTCGAATGTTAATGAATTACTAAATTCGAAATTTTTTAGGATGAATTATTGAATTTGAAAAATTATTGAAAAATTAATAAATTATACTGTAGCTTCGCCTTTACCAAAGATTATCACTATAATGTATAATACCATCTTAGAGAGAGTTGAAGCAAATCACATGTATTTGTATCATCTGAACATTTTTGAAATACATTTTTCAAAAGTTATATCTTTTTCAAACTCAGTGACATTTTAAAGATAATGTATGAGTAATTTACAATAGTGATGTATGAGACTGCTCCTCTTTCAATTTGGACTATATACTAATATAAATATGCTATAATGACAACCGTGTCGGTGTACATTGTTGACGTGGAATGCGGTATGTTTTCATTTAAAAATCCGGAACTGATGCTTTACACTCACGCAAACATGTAAACAAAAGTTTGGCGACTTTTTGGTTGGCGCGATTTTCAAGACTGCGCCAAACGAATAACTTAATACAATGGCTAGGTTGCCATTAAAGGAAAAAAATCGCCTATATTTGGCGACTTTTTTCCTTTTTTTAACTGATTATTTTTTTTCTGCGTGAGTGTAAAGCATCTTAGCCAAAAACTCTCATGTTGACGAGCAAACTATAGTAACAAATAATCCCTTTGATGGGATTATAACTTCGAATTGTTATTCAGTATTATTTAAAAAGTGGGTATTAAAACTTGAAAAAAAATATATGGAAGACTTTAATATGCGTACATCATAGCTGCAAACATCACACTAAACTTCCGCAGAATATAGCTTAATTTAACCAAGGTTAAATATGTTTCAAGCCATATTTTTGTTTTAGAAATGCAATCAAATAGGTTCCACGTAATAACATGAAACTATATACATTTTTTTCTTGTTTTTTCAGATTTATTTTCTGGTTAGAAACGACTTTAGCCTGGATCAAATTTACTCACATTGTACGGAAGTTTGGTTGAAAGTTGGCAGGTATGGATATTTCGTAAGCCACAAGACGGAAAAAGTAGAAATGTTAAAATGAGGTTATACTTTATTTTGTCAGAGGCAGAGGCCGGAGTGGGGGGTAAAATTATTTGCATAATCTGGCTGGAGTTTCTGGAGTACGGCTGGAGTTTCGAGTTCAGCGTAAACTGGAGAGCTTAAAAATAGAGCGTGCACATTTCGTGTTACATTTGTTAGCGAACACATGTGCGACTTTCTTCTTCCGCGACCGGTGGTAAACACAGATGAGTAAAGCCAGCTACTAACATTTCATACGTTTTTTATGTTTCGAAGAGGCGGTATTGTTTCGTGTTTCCGCTCTTAAAACCTTTCTTATAAGTGAGACTTCTGTGCTAATATTAACCCTTAATTGCATAGTGATGTAAATTTCCATCACTTCTTATTCAACTTTTAACCCTTTGAGGGGCGGTGGTATATATTATATACCACCTAATTTTAATCCGATTCAAACCCGAAACTTTTAGTTAAATTTTACTTTTTAAACTTTGACGAGAAAAAGTTGAAAAAGTGCTTATTCTTATTTTGAACAAAATTCTTTCCTAAATTCCGGTGGGAATTTAACGTTACAGGAGCACAAGTGCTTGCCCCTGAAAGGGTTAATAAATAAATCAACTTCTTCGCCAACACTATATTTATATAGAAATATTAATCCAGTAAATTTCACGTGAACTATGTTACTGAACAAAGTTAAAAATCTATCTTAAAATTTCTGGTGTCTAATATTTAATATATGTATAAAAAAAACACAATTGTAAAAGAAAAACTCATGCAAAGAAGGGTTAAGCTCTAACGAAAACATAAAGATAAATTAAGAGTTTTAAATAAGGGCTATTTTGTAGATTTTAATATTACGCTAACAAGAATTATTATTTTACTGGTTCGAATTAATATTTCATGGTGGCTGCAAGGTTGCCAATCTGCTACCTTTTTTATTATTTATAATGCTTGAGAACCAGCACTTTTTAACAAGTGGGTAAGTGTGATCGAAGATCGCGCAAAAGGTTTCGTTTAATATACCTTTCAAAACATTTTATTCTTTATTTAATAAATCCAAATAAATTTCCTATTTACTGTCCATTTTACCACCTTTTATTCTGACATTATTTTTAAAAAAAAACAAGGTAAAAAATACCTCACTAAAAACGTCCCCCTTTTAAAAAATGTAAAAACAGTTTCCAAAGAAACATCTTTACCACTCCACAAAAGCGCTGTCGCCCCAGCTAGGGCATCATCAGTTGTGATCTTCAACTCTCTGCCTCTCCGTTATATATATGGCTTTTTCAAAAAAAAAAAAAAAGTCATGTTTTTTATAAAGTAAAAAATTAACGGTCTATTTTTCTCGGTTTCGAATATCTGAACTGGTCCGCTATTATACTCTGTCATAATACTATCTGCCCTGTAGACTAAATGCGATATTTAAGGAAAAAATCAATTTCATAACTAAACATGTTGTATAAAGACATTCAAATTGTTAAAATAGGCCAATATTACCATAATCAGGGTATTATCATGATTCAATACGTTCCCCAAACTCATATATTTACTAGTCTCTATTACTCATATTGATACTCTATTTGTATTATTCTCAAACATTTGAAAAATCCCTTAAACTTCCAATATGACGTCAGATTAATTTTACTTTTAATTCTCCAATAACGTCATATGAAGCTGCTTTCTGTATTTACACAAACGCATACTCCTTGTATTATTGAGAAATGTTTGAAAATTTCCGTTTTATTACCAATATGACGTCATATTAATCTTTTTTTCAATTGGTGAAACTTTTATTTTATTTTCATTTTTCACGTGGAAATCTTTCAATAGAAAATTGATTGTAGAATATTGTAGAAGGAATTTTATTGTGGATTTTTAAGTGTTGGCAACTGCTATAATGAAAAAATGTTTAAATTTAATAGGAAAAGACAGTTAGATTTTTGGTTTTTTATCTCTATATATTAAAATAATACGATTTTTTCAAATTTTATGATTTTGAGCTTCATAGTAGCTATTCAGCTATAAGTACACAAAATTTCATGTTTATAAGTTATATAGTTTCTTCGAACCGGCTCTGTGACGGGCAGACAACGAAGCGGGAGTAATAGGATTTCGTGAGATGAACCAAACCCTAAAAATGGCATAATTTGCTTTATTTTCCCATTTTTGATTACGTCATTAAATAAGGCGAATAAGTCTACTTTAATAAAGTGGTTGCAGACAAGAAATCTGATTAAAAAAAAAATGCGAACTGGGAAATCTGAATAGCTGGGCATCAAACTCGAAGTTTTGTAGAATCGGCCCCTAGATGAAGTTACTTGCAACTTATTAAATTTGTTCCATTCATCTACGAAGGATTAATATTGCGAACTTGCGTAACACTATAATTTACAACATTCTTCATCTCATCTATGAGTTACCAGGGAAGATGGCTCAGGTTTAACAATAATAATTTCTTTTTTGAACATAATATGCTAGCATAATTTTATTACATCTGTGAAACATATATATTTTTTACTGTTAAATATTTTTGGTAGAAATGCTTTCATTATATTTTCGTTGAATTTGATAACTTCCGAATGACTCCCCAGGTAGCATAAAGATATTGGCCAATATCAAAATGTAATATCAGCCAATATCAAAATATGATATTGGCCAACGTTAAATGACCCCCCCCTAAAATAATATTTGTGAATATTAGTTTTTGACATCTGTGAATATTGGCCAATATTTTCCAACATCTCTGAATATCATTTTTTGACATTAAGTGATATTTTTTTCTGTCATTGCTGAATATCATGATTTGATATTGAGTGATATATTTTTCTAATATTCCTGAATAACATTTTTGGATATTAAATGACTTATTTTTTTATTACTGAATAACAATATTTTTTTCGCACCACAGATGTGGTGAACAGAAATCCCTCGTTGTAAAGCGGCCGATCTCTGCTTTAGGAAAGTCTAGTCTCATTATTACGTAACAAGACAGAGGCAAACCCAAGTACTAATAAATATGATCAATAAAATCACAACAAAAAACTTGTCATAAACAGCTGTTAACAAAAGCTGGTGGGAGTAGATTTTTTTGTTACTGGAATAAAAAATGTCTGACAAATAATAAAACTATCCTTTAATTATCTCGTATTTTTCAATCACAATCGACATATTTTTTTTTTACGTTCTTTTAGCAAAGATTTATTTAAATATCACTTTTTATTACTGAGTTTGTTGGAAATTTTGTAACAAAATATTTTAAAATAGGTAAGAAATTTTAAAGCTTTCTGTGTTAAAAATCATGTGTCCCCCTCCCCCCCCCCTTACACCAAACTATAAAGAAAGTTTTAACCACACCAATACTTTGAATTTTGCTTTGTGAGAAATTAAATATATATATTTTTTTATTAATTTTAAGTCAGAAATATGTGTACATTTTTTCAAAAATTGATGCACTACACAAAAGTTAACACGCCCAAAAGCTTACTATTATATAATAATAATAATTACTTAGATGAACTGTATAAAATATATATTATTAATAGTGCCTAATTAAAAGTTCAGTGACTTAATTTTGAAACTAAACTTGTATTGTTTCAATAATAAAAAATAAAATTCTTATAAAAGTCGGAAATTTGAAAGCATTTCAAAAAGATAAACACGCATCCATTTAAAAATTATATAAATTAATTTTTTTTCTTGTAAAAACATTTTTTAAATTAGTATAAAATACATAGTATAAAAATAGTATAAAATCATCTTTAGTTTTTTATAAAACACAAATTTTCACATGATTTCTTTTATATATAAAAATAACTATAGATTCCTACCGAAATTTTTATATAAGCTTTTTTTTTCTGTGCAAATTTCACGCCCAACGCCTCCATCAAATGCACACTGACGAAAACTACACCACACAAATGGGCGGTCCTTTAGAACTTTTCGATCACTTCGGTCAAGATTACAAACTTCGTCAGATATGCTGAATGTCGACAGATATCTTGAAATGTCCAAAAAATGATATTTTTTACGAATGTCGATAGATATCTCTGAATGTTGTAATAGTAATATCACTTTTACAACATTGGCCAATGTCACCAAATATTAAAAGTAAGGCATTAAAAAGTCAATTTTTTTAAAATTGGCAAAATTAATAAATTTTATTTTTTAGAATACTATTTCTGTATTATGATGTCATAAGTAATGCAAAAAGTTCGTTTGAATGCTTTCTTTTTAAAACTAATTTTAAGTTATGTCTGTGAATATCGGCAGATGTTGTAAATTTGACGTACGACATTCAGCGACTTTCAAAATATTGGCCAATATTGCCGTGGATATTGGCCGATATCTCTGTGCTACCTGGGTCCGTAAACTTACACACAAGTAAAAAGTGCATGTAGCTAAAGCAATCTTTGCGTAAGAATTACCTGATTATAGTCAAACTTCCACCACTACTTTCAAAAAAAAGAAAAAAATGACTTATTTAATCTCAAAATTCGGCGAGTGAATGAGTTTTCATATATTTTTTTTAAATTGGTTACAAAAAGCGTAAAAGCTAGCAGCTATGCTAAATCTACTAATTTTTTTAAACCGTCTATGCTTCTTTACCAATCAGAATGATTGTGCTAAAACAATGAACAGTAATTTTAAATTCAACATTTATTGGCGTTGACTTTACCTGAGATTTCTTCTGTTGCGCTGTTTCAGGCGAGATGTCATTGTCATAAGGTTGTCTGAGTTAATTGTGCCTACCGGATTTGTGAAGGATATGTTAGTTGGTAGAGCGTTGGCTGTTTATGCAAAGGTCCTGGGTTCAAATCAGCCACCTGAGCAAGTTTTTCACATTTGGAAAAATTACAGTTTGCTTGAAATCTGAATCTTTAGCATTAAGAATTATTTTTTCTGAATTCCGAAGTTCGAATCGTGACTTAATACCTTCTTCTTATACAGGAGTCGCAGCGTTCTCTGTTTTTAAAGTACTAGTCACAACTATTCGATTTTCAAAATCTAATCATAATTGTAAATCTCTATTGCACTGCAGATGTTAAAGAAATTTCTCAGGTATATAAAAATTAGAAGAATTAGCTGTTGCAAATACATGAAAAATATAGTACGCTGCAACCCTGCCTTATAAGAAAATATCAAACCACAAATCAATATTTTACTAATATAAAGACTTTTTACATAAATCCTTTTATACTGATTCTAGTGGGTATTTTTCATACATATTCTAGGGGGAGATTTGAAGGACAGTCTTATGAGCATGAATTGAATTGGTAATATAATTAGCTTGTACAAGCACGTTCTACCTGCCTTTCATGTTTTAGTATTTTTCCACGCTTTCTTCATGGTGCAGCAAATTTATACAACTGACATGCATTACATGGCTTACTCATTAATAATAGCAATAGAAGTATGAGTAAGATTACGTTTAACTACTAATGTTTCTAAATAGAAGTTATCGTCTTATTTAATAGCTAAATATGTAATAATTTTCTGCGATGCAATCAGGCCAAGATTGCTAGTGGTAATTAGCTGAACTTAAAAGTACCATTAGTAGGCCATACGCGCCTGGGACCTTGCTTTTGCTTGTTTTGCATAAAATGCACCTGCAAATACGTACCTTATATTATATATAATATATTCTCAATTGCAGAAATCTTCTCATCTATTTTATATAATCCTTATGCATTTATCTCATATTCCAAAAATTCAATTTCATTTTTGAAAAAATTGCATTTATCTTTATTTATTCTCAATCCATGTTGACGAAATCTATCAAAAAATTCCGTAATCTTGACAAATGTGTCTGAAAATCTGGTGCTGCTATCCGTGCACCATCATAAAATACTTCTACTTCTTCTAAATCATGCAATACGCTGTCTGTATGTTTCTGCCAGATAGCAGGTGCTGAGTTAATTCCAAACATTAGTCTTGTGCATTCAAAAAGTCATTTATGAGTATTAATCGTTAATAATTTTTGACTGGCAATGTGAACCTCCATTTATAAATAAGCTTGACTAAAGTCAATTTTTGAAAATATCATACCATCATTCAGTGAAGCGAAAATTTCTTCTGCTTTTAGAGACGGATGTCGTTTAATTTTTAGATTTTTGTTAAGAGTAATGGAATAATCAGCACATAATCGAATTTTCTCTTTTGCTTTAACTACTGGCACTATTGAAGTCGTCCAATCTGAAATATTAGATTTTTTGATAACTCCGTCTTTCTCATGTCGTTCTAATTCCTTTTTAACACACTTTTACATTTCAAATGGTAATAATGGCCTCGGTCTACAAAAAACTGGAACGACTTCCTGTTATAACTCAAAACTACAATCATAATTTTTTATTTCACCCACTTTTTCATCAAATAAGTCTGCGTACTCTTCTAACAGATTTGTAAGATTTCCCTGTTTTATAACTGTAAGAGCTTTTATTCTTATCCAATCTAAATTTATTTTATGCAGCCATTCTCGACCCAAGATAAACTCTAAGTCTTCTTTAACAATATATAAATTTAAGTACTGTGTTTGATTCTTATATTTTACTTTAACCGTTGAGTAACCCACCGGTTTAAAGGTCTCCCGTTATAGGTCTTAAATGTCAAGTCCGTAGGACAGATTTTCTGCCTCGAATTCTCTTTAAATTTCTTTAATATCATTACTGATACTGTTCAGCCTGTATCGACTACCATTTGAACAGATTTACCTTTATTTTCAATATTTACTAGTATGGAAGTTTTCTTAGGAAATTCTTCTTTGATACAAATGTTCTCTACTTCTAAACTATGAAGTGGAATTGAATTTTGAACTTCTGATTCATTTACACGAAACTGTTTTTGCTTCACCATTTTGTTTGGTTTAGCCTCTTTCGAAGGACAACAAGCTCGTTGATTGTGGCCAATACGCTGGCAAACTCTGGATTTACTTGCTTTAAACTTACAGTTATATTTATTTTGATTTGATCCGTTACATCTAGAACAATAGACCACGTTATTCCTTTTATGCGTGCTCTTAGGTTGTGATGCTTTATTTTTTCCATTATATACACCAACAGCCTGAATTTCTTGTGGCTTACTCATTATATCGTTAACTCTTTTAGTGGCTCGTTCCATTGCTAAAGCGATCTTAATTGTTTTATTGAGATCGATATCGTCTTTCTCAAATAGCGATCTAGGATTGCCCTATCTCGTAATTCACTAACGAAAGCATATCTCAACATAGTATTCAACATAAATTAAGTGTAGTTGCAAGGATTTGCTTTAAGAGTGAAGTTCAGCAAGATAAGAACTAATGCTTTCACCTTCATTTTGTTTCCTGTTTAAAACATGTGTCTACTAGCAGTGGCGTAGCCAGGGACGGGGTCCAAATGCTCTGGATACCAGTAATATTGTAAAGTTTTTTTGGCCTTGATTATCGCAGAAAGCTTTCAGTTAGATAAGATAAAGAAAACTTTACAAAATTAAGGGTATCTAGAGGATCTGGACCCCTACCCTGGCTACGCCACTGTGTACTAGGTATTATTAATGGTTTCGGAATCAAATAGTCCAGCGAAATTTGTTTAAGTGTTTCATATTGATGATCGCTGGGATTTTGTGGAACAAGAAGATTTTTTTAACAAGTTATATAGCTTAACTGATAAACTTGATTTTAGTGTTTTTGTGCGTTTTTCCTTAGGTACATTTTGTACATCAAAAATGCTTCAAACCTATCCATAAAAGTATAAAATTTTTCTAATGATTCATCATATTTCTCAAATTGTACACCAAAAACATTTATTAGAGCATTTTTGTGGTAGTTTAAGTAAAGGTAGCTTTTTAAAAAAATGGTGCCAACCGAATAAAATTTGTGTAAAAGCCGCCGGTCCCGAAGGGGTTAACAGAATAATAAGATATTCGTACCTTACTCCCATCTTCCTAAATCGAAGTAGTGTTCCAAAGGAGCAAGATTACAAAACTGGATGAATCAAAGTTTTTCTCGTCGTCTGTGTGACATATTTTTGTTAGTGTAAAATGTTTCATGTGTTCTATAATTACTTATTAAATATACGTTTCTTTAACGCACGTTATTTATTACAAAATTACACAGGAACAAAACACTTAACAATAAACCTAATTCTACATAAACAATTTTTAACCCAGTTCTAAAGTTTCTACCGTTGCCAAAACACAGTAGGTAAAAGTTGGATATTCACACGTTGCCATTTAAGTAAAATGGTTCATTTTAATACATGACATAAGTTCGTTTTCTAAATTTAATGTTACATTATAAATGAATACATACAATTATGTCCGTAAACGGCGTTTCGTGAAAAACATAAAACGCAAGAAGCGAAGTACAGATATAACAAAATATACTTATATGTTTACGATATATAATGTTTTAACAACTTGTGTGGAAAAATGCGCCACGTAAGTGGAGATATTTTGGTGAATTAGTTGCATAGCTCGTGCGACTAATTTCATTAGTAATCTTCGTCGTATTGAATGACAGAAATTCGGGAATTAAGTAAGAAGATTACTTTTGAAAAATAGTAGATAGAATTCATAAAAAGATCTCGACGTGCTTGACTGGTCTTTCGAGAGCAAGCGATTAACAAATATGTAACAGAATAAACGCAGAATATTTGCAGTAATAGTGTGTCAAAAATGTTATCAGATAAATTTCATTCTTTAACCCCTTCACTGTGGGAGGTATTTTGACACCATAAACTAAAAATAGACACTGTACACCACTTTTTCCGTACTAAAATATTTTCTTTGTGTAATCGAAAATGGTCTGCCGATTAATAAAGCGAAAGGTTGCGTTAAATAATTACTGGTGTGCAAAAGCTTTTAGTAACAAAACAAGCAAACTGTTCTGGCCCGAACTGAGTTCGGGCTACACAGTTAAGGGGTTAAAGAAAACAGACAGATTGATAATAGTTTCTATTCCATCAAGCACGAGAGTTGTTATTACTTACCCATCATACGTAGTATAGGGTAAGTCTTGTAATCGTTTTGAAAATCGAAAAAATTTTTTTGACGGATTTACACGTTTCAGACACTGGAGATTCCGAAAAACATATTTTTAGAAAAAAAATTTTGCCGTCCGTCTGTGTGTCTGTGTGTGTGTTTGTGTGTCTGTAAACGCTCTATCACCCGAAAAAATTGAGATAGAGACTTGCAATTTGGTATGTACTTAGTATGTAATAATGGGAAGAAACCTATTTCATTTCAATAACCTCGATTAACCGGAACTATTTTTTTCGGACTCTCGAAATATTCGTTCTGATAAAAGGTATATAAAAATTTTCGAAATTGTTTATTTTAAGAAATGAATATAAAAGACACTAAAAAAACATAAATTTTGCATAAAGCAGGAAGTCGATCGGATAATTAGTTGCCGAGATATTTGTAATCCTATTTTGCACACTCTTCGATTTTTCATGACCCTGTATTTCATCCAAATTTCATTTTAAAGATATATTTTAATTGGAAATTTGACGCTTAATCAGATGCAATAAACCGCTAGTTAATAGGATTATTATTTTTGGAGTTATAAGGAAAAACCTCTTTCAAGCAATTCAGTAATCGAGCCTTTAAAGTTTATGACGTCATCAAGCCACGATTTTATTTGAATTGCAATGCATTTTATAAGTAGTTTACACATTTTTATTTTGATATTTTACATTATGCATACCCATGATGGGTAAGTATTACGGTGGCCCCCAACGACTAGTTTTCGGGATGTCAGGGAGTTTTGATGTCGGTATTTCCGGATAGATATATTCGCCTTATATAATCGCGGTCATCTGCGATTAAATGCGGCGTAGATTACAGTTCCGGAAATGCTGATATTAACATTCCAACCGCGGAACTCTCAGTTTTCAGGCTTGTAAAATAGATAATTTAACATAGAAATTCTTAAACAGTTTTGATCTCAAGACCAGGAGTCTCTCGGCATCACTGCACCTGCGGGAACAAGATTAAAGTTTTTTAAATATACATTTTTATTTCCTAGTCCTTCTTTTTCATCCTTCAACTTATCCGTCCCTTTATCCTTCGTGTTCAAAAGTTAACAATACAGTTTTCCCCCCTCAACCATCTTCAAAAAAGATTTACAGGGTGAAACCCCAATTATTGACACCTAACCTGTTACTAACACTTGAGCAAAAATCTAACTGAAATAAGCAGTTTGTTGAAAAATTTTGAAAAATAAATGTCCTCTTGGTAAATTAGACATTTATTACTTTCTTCTATCTTTACAAGAAGAAAGTATTGGATTCATGAAAATTTTCGACTTCCGGTTTTCGACGGATTTATACGTTTTAGAAGGTCCTGAGCACGATTTGACTATTTTTAGAAAATGTCTGCCTGTGAGTCTGTCTGTCTGTATGTGACACAAATTTTGTGGGCGCTCTATCTCAAGAACTAATGCTCGGAATTTAATAAAACTTTATATTCAGTTAGTCCCTGATATAAATTGGTGCTGATTTGGGTTTGGTAAAAATCGCCCGGCAGGCGGCGCTGCTATGCAGCATTTTTCGTGATTTCCGCAATTGCTCTATCTCAAGAAATAATGCTCGGAATTTATTAAAACTTTATATTCAGTTAGTCTCTGATATAAATTGGTGCTGATTAGTTTTTGGTAAAAATCACCCAGCAGGTGGCGCTGCTATGCAGCATTTTTCGCGATTTCCGCAATAGCTCTATCTCAAGAACTAATGCTCGGAATTTAATAAAACTTTATATTCAGTTAGTCTCTGATATAAATTGGTGCTGATTAGTTTTTGGTAAAAATCGCCCAGCAGGTGGCGCTGCTATGCAGCATTTTTCGCGATTTCAGCAATAGCTCTATCTCAAGAACTAATGCTCGGAATTTAATAAAACTTTATATTCAGTTAATCTCAGATATAAATTGGTGCTGATTAGTTTTTGGTAAAAATTGCCCAGCAGGTGGCGCTGCTATGCAGCATTTTTCGCGATTTCCACAGTAGCTCTATCTCAAGAACTAATGCTCGGAATTTAATAAAACTTTATATTCAGTTAGTCTCTGATATAAATTGGTGCTGAATAGTTTTTGGTAAAAATCGCCCAGCAGGTGGCGCTGCTATGCAGCATTTATCGCGATTTCCGCAATAGCTCTATCTCAAAAACTAATGCTCGGAATTTAATAAAACTTTATATTCAGTTAGTCTCTGATATAAATTGGTGCTGATTAGTTTTTGGTAAAAATTGCCCAGCAGGTGGCGCTGCTATGCAGCATTTTTCGCGATTTTCACAATAGCTCTATCTCAAGAACTAATGCTCTGAATTTAATAAAATTTTATATTCAGTTAGTCTCTGATATAAATTGGTGCTGATTAGTTTTTGGTAAAAATCGCCCAGCAGTTGCCGTTTCTATGCAGCATTTTGCAGGATTTACACGATTTTAGCGATAGTCATATCTCAAGAAATATTGCGCGGAATTTAATAAAACTTGAGTTTCAGTGAGACCTTGATATAAATTGGTGCTGATTCTTTTTAGAGTATGTGAAACCTGTGTGAGATAGAAGAAAGTTTTGGGATTGATACATCCGACTAGTTTTTATTTTGGAGTCAATTTATTCACAACTAGAGGGCAAAAACATATTCAATGAGGAAGAAACCTTTGAGAATACAAAAAAGTGCAATTTTGAAACAACCATCTTATATCTAAATTTAACCCCTTAATCGTCGCGCCCTAGTAGGCGTACGCGTAAAAGTGTAGGCTACTTTTTAAAAATTCAGATTGCTTGATTACCACCAGTTTTTTTAAGTAGAAATATTCATGTTATTTAACAGACATTTAAAATAATGCGAGAATAAAGCTAATTTCACTATTTTTAAAAACTGGTGGGAATAAAACAATCTGAATAAAACAGGCGTAACCTACGCTGCCCGTGAATGTCTCGGGCACGACGATTAAGGGGTTAAGGAAGTGTTTTTCTAATCTACTTGTAATGCAATTATCCTAAACTTTTTTCTTAATATCTTAATATATATTTTTCTGAATAAGTTATACTAGTATAAATTAGTTTAAATATGCATATGATATATTAGTGCCATGATTTAGGGTTTAAAGTTATTTAATTTAGCTAAATGGGGGGAGCCAGTTATTTGTTCCTAGAGTTTAATTTTACCAGTCTCTGACACAGATGTTAGTTATTGGTTATATTAAAGAAAATTGAAATCTATTATTTGAACTGTTTAAAAATGCATAATAATAAATTTAATTTGTCTTGTAGCAAACACCATTAAAATTTAAGTTGTTTTACCAGTGTCTGACACCAGATGTCAGTTCATAAATGTCAGTTACTGGATATCTGCATTACTAATAATGCAGTACTAACTATTACTGCAATATACTCTTACTAAATACTCAGCATTACTAATAATGCAATACAGCTTACTAAATCCCACATTTTCGGTGCGTTCGTAATTATATAAATACGTAGCACCTATTGTCGTTGTCTGGTCCGTCCGTCCGTCCGCATATAACAACGCAAAAACTACCCAACCGAATTGTTTGAAATTTAAGATATATTATCTTTGCAGAATTTTGTCGAGACATTTCAAATTTTATGAAAATCGAATCAAAACCTTAGAAAATATTATTAAAAACATTTATTAAGAAATTTGAATTTTTTTTAAAAAATCGGTGCTTTCTTGTTATAGGAGATTCCATCAAGGGAATCGTCAAGGGACCGAGATACTTATTTTATTACAGAAATTAATGGCAGACGATATAATTCATTTAACAGAATTAAAAATCATCAAGACCTGAATATTTATATAACTAGCTATAGTACGAACGCACCTCATTTGTCACGTTTGACGTACAATTTCCAACTTGTTATAATAAATATTAATGTATTTGTTTTTATAATAAAGAACAAATTTTTTAAAGCCTTTTAATCTTTCAAAATAAAGTGTCAGTCCCTGGTTAACTTTGTGCCAGTTATTGGTGTTTCAAAATAGTAATGCTGTCAGTTACTGGAGTTTTTGACTATATTTATGAATAAAATTAATTTTTAATAATAAAATGTGCAATTTTTTAAAATTTTGTCAACAATATGTTTTTTAATATATCTCTACTATCCTTTCAAAAGCAAATGTAAGTATAAAATAGATTTAAATTTTCTTAATACTGATTTGAACAATAAAGAATCCTTAACCCTTTCCGGCACAGATAAAGTCTGTTCTTAAAATGAGAAATTACTGACTGACACCGGAATTTACAAACGACTTTTTTAGGAAATAAGAACTCCTTCTTTTAAGCTTTCATTCTAGAAACAAAATTCTATTAAATATTCTTGGTGTCGGATGCAAGTTTGGAATTAAAATTAGGTGTGCCCGAAGTGGGACCACGGTGCCGGAAAGGGTTAAAGTGTCAGTTACTGGGAGTTTCACCCTATCCGTTTGTAAAATAAGCAAATTATTGTATAACACTGTTATAAATGATTAGTTTATGCCACATGTTATAATGATATATTGGAGTTGTCATGAAACTTGCAGGATGGTATTTACCCGATAATATATAGCAATTACAGAGTAGCAGCTATCCTTGCCTATTGATATAATACTAGTAGATATGATGATGACAAATTATCATATGTCATATGTATATTCCGAAGCATGTAGTTCTGCAGAATAATTACTATTGCTTTACTATTCATAGTTCAAGCGATCTAAACTGAATCAATCAAATTAATTTCCGATCGACATACAAATTAATTATGATCGTTTCTACCGTTGTTATGTATGTAACGTATAGTATTATTAGACATTTGAAACCTACCACATTTTTTATTATTATAATATGAATTCAATTTTTTTGAAAAGTAATAATATGAACTATTCTATTTACTCTTCTGTAAAGTTTATGTTTTCAAGGATATACACTGCCCAAAACAATTAAAGGATATTGCAGTTTTAGGTGGATTTTGTATCTGGGAAACTTTTTAGCTGATTGATACATGGTCGACAGACATAGTAGGTTATATGAGAATAAATTACACATGTTTGGCAGAAAAAAATGCATTTTATTGCGCATTTGTGTACAAAAGGAAAAAAACACAATTTGTGCATATGAGAAAAAAAGAATAAGAAAAGGTGTTTTCTTCAAAGAAAATCATTTTCAGTAGGGGATATGGTTTCCACGGGCGGCCAGCAACGTTGAACACCTTTGAGGCATGGACTCAATGAGGCTATTAATGACGAGTTGGGGTATTCTGCCCCACTCTTCCAGAAGAGCTCTTTCCAGTTTTTGGAGAGTTTGTGGGGGTTGTTGGCGGCCAGAAACTCGTCTTCCTAGAGCGTCCCAAACGTGCTCGATTGGATTCATTGCTGGTCATTCCATTCGAACGATTCCTTCCTCGAAAAGGAAATCCTCCACCAGGTTTGCACGATGTGGCCTGCAGTTATCGTCCATTAAAATGAAGTTATCTCCGATTGCTGCAGCGTAAATGACTACAATAGGTCTGAGGATCTAATCCCTATATCGGCGACCAGTCAGAGCTCCATCTCGAATGATGTAGAGGTCAGTGCGCCCGTCAATGGAGATGCCACCATACACAAACACTCCTCCACCGCCAAATCTGACACTTTCGTGCACGAACGCAGGATTATTCCTACTGCCACGGTCCCTCCAGATGAAAATACGCCTATTATCCAGATGCACAGAAAAACGGGACTCGTCAGAAAACAGAATATTGTTCCATTCATTTCTCCTCCAGTTGACATGCTCGGTTGCCCACTCCCTGCGGTCGCGACGATGCCTTGATGTTAATCTAACACATACCATCGGTCGGCGAGCATACAGACCTACAGCATGGAGCCGGTTTCGGACAGTCTGAGTTGAAATCGTGGTGCCTGTAGCCAAGCGAAGGTGTTGTGGGAGATATTTTCTCATCGCGGTTCTAGTGTTATAAACACGGTAGGTTATTTAAAGAAGTTTCACAGATTGTCAGTGTATCTAAGTAGCGTTCATGTTTCGGTGTCTCCGAGCTGTTAACACTAAATACCGATCTTCATTGGGCGTTGTTGCCCGTCTACGACCTTGCCCTGGTCTTCGGCCTGCACATCCACTCTCCAAAAAACGGTTACAGATCCTGGAAATGACACTTTGTGACACTCCAATGGCTTGCGCTACTTCGGCTTGAGTTTGGCCCCCTTCTAATCTACCAACAATTCTCCAAGCTTCTGAATCTGTCAAATAACTTCGCTGAGACATCGTACTCATCGAAACAAAGCAATCACTGAATGCCGATCATCCTTGTCTTCATTCTCTTTTATCCAGTTGAAAGTCAAATTTCATTCGCTGCCGCTGAAGCGACGTTTTTGACGTCGAACTCAAAATTTGCATACTCCACAGTTTGAAAACCAGAAAAATTTGCATTTGTGATTCTCTTCTTCTATTTTCGGCAAAAAAAATTTCGTTTATATCTTTATTTTATATATAATTTCAAATATCCTTTAATTGTTTTGAGCAGTGTATATTAATAGGTTTCTTATATAGATTTAACACATAAAACATATTTTAAAGTAGATGAAAGTATTTGCACGATATAATCCAATAAAAATTGGGATGAAATAAAAAATATGTTAAAAACTCTTGCCTTGGTTCTCTGTACACACATTAATATTTATCTCATCAACACTTTCCAACATATAATAGTTGAAAAATATGATTTTTCCAAATCCTCTGTGCTGTCACTCTCTTGGTTATCACTACTTCCAAACAATAACTTCCGCTGTATATTTTTACAATATCTACAATAGAAATGTTTTCCATGGTGGGAAATCTACAATATTTAGAAGATAATTTTCAAAATGATACTATTGCTTGGAAATAGTTGTAGTCAGAAAAGTGACCTCACTGCGTCATCTGACTCCGCGTTTGATTGTTGATAATTAAAGTTCCATGATGTAGACTGTCCTGAAATTGATATACGCTATTGAGATTCCTCACAGCATGTTTACTATTGAAAAAATACATACATGATTCAGAAGTGCCAAGTTCCCACTGATCTTCCGTAATAGGTGATTTAATCTGACCCAGTTTAACAATGCTTTAAACCAGAAAAATTATTAGATGAATCGTTAATTATTTAATTTCAGGTTTCTAAGTGGAATTTATTTAATTTCATTTCCTAAAACATTTTCTGGCGCAAAACGTTTTAAACCTGGGTTAAATTAACCCACATATAACGGAATATTAATGAGAGCTTGGCACATATGCACGATTTGTTAGACGTTTACAAAAGTACCTTTTTTTGTCTATGGACAGTAAATTTTTGTTCATTCATAGGCGCAAACATAACGGGAGAATATCAGACAAACTTTCATCACTAATTTTAAAATGTTATTTTTGTCTTAATTAATCGCAGTGATTAAGTAGAACAAAAAAACTAACTTTAAAATTAGGGTAGTACTTGTACGATTTTATAACAATTTTTAAGGGAATTTTTCTATTTACGATTTAATTAGCAGAAATTGTAGACTCCTTGTTTAATAGTAGGATTTGTAATGCATTTTTGCATTTAAATAAGGCGAATAATTCTACTAAAAAATTATGGTCAAATCGTACGAACCCTGTAGTAGTATGCCTGATTGCATTTTTCGCACACGTGAAGTGACACCTATGTGTTCATTTTATTGACGTTATTCTAAAATCTCATTAATCAATTCGATATTGATTACAGCGATTCACTGACTATGTTCACTATAGAAAAAAAATTTCTTCCCTAACACTATCACATAAAGGAATTTGGATGCTTTATATTTTATAACACGAATTGTTAGAAGTACGTTTTAGTGATGTTACACTGTATCGATTGCAACGAAGCTGATATATATTGCTGAGTTTTAATATGGCATGTTCCTTGTAGAATTTGCATGATATAGAATGGTAGTCATGCGTGAAATACATTCAAATCCTTTACAGGTCCGCACTAAAGAATCTGACAAATAATCGTCTATGGGAGACAAATGTTAACGGTTTATTATCCAAGTACGTACAATTATTACTTTTAAATACTACACTATTTTTGAATAGTGATTTTAGCCGTATGTAATTGCAGAAAATCATTACAAATTCTACAAAGATGAGGCAAAACGGAAAGATTACTAAACAGAAATTGGGGTACTCCAAACTAAGAACTACATGTGCCTTGTTATCTGGTTTATTTTCCATCTTAAATTAATTTAATATTTTATCTGATGCATGTAAAATGAATTGCTCTTATACAGGTAGGCACAAAATAATTCGCTCGTATTTCCGCCCAATGGCAATAATTTCATGAGATATATTTCTAAACTGCACTAATCTTTAGTATGTTATGTGATGCGCATATCACCTGAGATGGCCCTGAAAGCAATTACACGAAATAATATATATGGGGACATTGAATAAAATTAATTCCAGTGATGTATCTCGGTTTTAATGTGTACGGATTTTATTTTGATACAAAATTCGAAAAACATTTCTCATTTCACGGAATAATGTTCTATCCACTAACAGAAATTTTACAGGCAATTATGTATAATGTGTATAATGCATTAGTCAGTATGTGTGGGACGCACTTAGTGATTTTCTAGGTGATTTGACAATATGACGAGACAATTCGATGGAAAAATGTTTAATACTAATATTGCAGAACGTAATTCTCTATTATCCATATTTATAGGTTTATTGAGAATGGTTAAGATAACGATGTGACAAGATTTTCTCATCACATTAAGGAAGTAAATGCTGACTATTAAGCGCGATTTTATTACCTGCAATACTATATACTTCAGTGACAGCTTACAATTTTCATTTTATAAATTTTTTTTGTTAACAAATTGGGTTTACACATACGAAGAAAATAACTCAAGTATTTGAAACATTTTGTGTTCTGTTTATGGTATTTCTTTCCCAAGTTTTATTTTGCGAGTTTCAATCATGATTTTTAACCCTTTCAGGGGCAAGCACTTGTGCTCCTGTAACGTTGAATTCCCACCGGAATTTAGGAAAGAATTTAAATCAAAATAAGAATAAGCAATTTTTCAACATTTTCTCGTCAAAGTTAAAAAAGTAAATCTTAATTAAAAGTTTCTGGTTTGAACCGGATTAAAATTATATGGTATATAATGTATACCACCGCCCCTCAAAGGGTTAAGTATCCTTTAGAAAAGTAACGTTTTTTGAGCAGTTACTAATTTGTTTTTGTAGGTGTTATTTCACCCTCCGAAGTTCAAACTATTATAATGCAGGCTCCCACCGGTCCATTTTTAGCACTTTCCAACCTAGTTGAAAAGTGCTTATGACTTCGGTTTGTCTGGCCGTCTGGCCGGATGGCCGTCTGGCCGTGCTCTAACTCCCGTAAATATGCTCGGATTGCTCTGCAATTTTTATATGTTATTGTCGTTATTTATGGCACGTTCCCTATTTCAACTGAAGTGTGTAGCACTTATAGTTTTCTTACAGGGACACTCAAAAGAATTCCGTTACATTGCGGTCTATGGGGAAAAATCATTTGCGGTTTATTTTAAAAATGTTTCACTATTGTAAACGCATTGAAATTTATATAGATCACTAAGATGCATTAGAAGAAGCTTAATATGGAATAGTAGGTGTATAGCACTTAGAGTTACTTTACAGGGACAGTCAAAATAATTCCGTTACATTACGTCTATGGAGAAAAATCGTCTGCGGCTTATTTAAATAATGTTCCACTATTTTAAACGCATTGAAGTTTATATATATTACTAAGGTGCATTACAAGAGGCTTACTACAGAATAGTGTGTGTATAGCAGTCATCGTTCATTTACAGGGACACACAAAAGAATTCTCTACCGTCTGTTAACAATAATTCCTGGAAGTGCGTTTTAAGTTACTAAACGCGATTTTAATCTTAACTAGCTTTTTGTCTATTACGTGGTGTGTATAAATTCTGTAGATCCTATACAGGGCAGTACAAAAGTTCGCGAACACATTTCCGTTTATTGACAGAAACTCCAGAAGGAGAATTTAAACGGTGCTACGCGTTTCCTAACTAAACTAAAATTTAGCATCCTATGTATATATACAAATCTATAGATCATATACAGGGCTACATAAAAGTATTCGGATATTTTTCCGAATATTGTATATATTGAAAATTCCTGAAATTACGTTTTTAAATATGTTATGCGTTTTCCAAATTGTTTACTTAGATGTCATCTTTCAGCTTATTAAACGGTAATGATTTGTAAAATTATTTTAGAAGCGTTGGAAAGTGCTACATAATCTATGCTTGACGCATGATTTTTCGTTCTTGTTTTAATACCAGTAGTTCTGATGAAAAAAAAATCGTTTTAAGTTTCTACAACATTTGCAACAAAAATAACCTGTTAAGTAAGTTTTTCAACATTTTAAAAATAAATCTAAAAAGAAGTATTTTCTTTGAAAAGAGTGATTTTGAAAAAAACGACCGAGTGGCACCCATGGTAATATTATTTTTTAAATGTTAGCGACGAATTCATAGAATTGTGTATGTTTCATATCTGTGAGAATCATTTCCCTTCCTCGTTTAAAAGTTGTGTCAATTTTTTAATATACCGGGTGATACAAAATTAAAAATAATAATTTGCAAACGAATAAAGTTAAAAAGATGCGGTTTGCACCGGACGGAAGCCAAAGAAACTGAAAGGAAAAAAATGAATTCTTTTAAACGTCATCATTGCGAACACTGAGCAATTCGCTGATATGTGGCTGCCACACCACACGAAAGAATGCTGGTCGCGAATGGATTAACACCATCGCGACGAGCGTCATGTATACGTGATATATTTGTTTTCATACAGTCCTTGGTTTTTCACACCAGTAATTTTGAAATAATTTTTTTGTCTTACTGAGCCTCATAATTTCTGTTAAATTAAGTAACCATTTCTTTTTTAAATTAAATTGTGTTAAAAATTTAAAAACGTGTGTACTCTCCCTCGTCGCGAAGATGTTAAAGCTTATCACAACATGTTTTACTTTGTTCGAAACAGTCTCAAATACGCCATTCATAGGGTATTTTCAAGCCAAAAATACATAGAGTAGAATATTGATTATGCATGTCCGCCTAAGACGTATTGCTGTATAATAAACAAAATTTCTTTTAGCTCGTTATTTTTTATTTGAAATTAATGTTAAGGACATCATTTACGGCGTATTACGCATCGGATAATGCATGCACTTTTTTCACAATTAACTCTTTGATTACGAGGTTGGGACTTATGTTGTCCCAGCGACTATTGCTTTATTATATTCGCACACCTTTTTGCAAAAAAAATATCTCTTCAATAAATTCATACTATGATATTTTCAAGATAAATCCACCACAAAAGAATTATTTTTGTGAATTGTAGTGTGGTACCAGCGAATATAATTGTCACCAGCCCAAGCCCGTAATCAAAAGAATAATCATGTAGAATCTATAGGGACTCATTTTTCAGATGGAGTGTGTTAGGATGGAGTGTCTAATGGAGTGTGTTAAATCAAATGGAGTGTGTTAAATCTAATGGAGTGTGTACACTCCATTAGATTTAGACTTCTTTGAAGCAGTTTATATTCATAAATTTGGTAACTCCCTGGTCAATGATTTTTCAAACCTACTTTACATCTCACCTTTCTGGGTTGACTTCGAAGCTAACGAAAAAGAAAGGCTACCGCGGTGCTTTACGCATATCTTTTTTACAGACCGCGGGAGTCACGTGATGCTCAAATGCACCAATGCAGATGTACGAAAAGAGCATCACGTCACTGTAGCGGTCTGTAAAAAAAGATAAGTGGAATGCACCGCGGTTGCCTGTCTTTTTCGTTAGCCTCGGTTGACTTACTGTGTCATAGTGAATCACTTCCGGTTTAACCCCTTCGTGACGAGCGTCCTTTACAGAATTTTTAATCTTTTACCACCGGTTTTTCAAAACAGAAATTTGCGCCTAATTGAATCGAATTAAAGCTAGCATTAAATAAGGCAATGCCTACAATAAAAATTAACTGGTGGGAATAATGAAGGATTCTGAGCATATTATGCGTCACGTATCCGTGTCGCTCGTCCTCAACGGATTAATCTCATTGGTGGCTCGTGCGTGATGAGTTTTTCGGTGTGTTGTTGTTTTCATTTGTTTTTCTCGATTCTGTTTCATGTCTTTGGTGGGATACAATATTTTATTTTATTGACACCGAGGATGTGAATTCAAGTTACTCACGAAACATACGTCTGTCCATTGTACTATAGTTTGATATTGTGTGTTAAACGTTGGTGTTTTTAGTGTACAAGAAATTATTGATATTATTATACCATTCAAATGTTTACAGCTTTTAATGCCGACTTCGGTTACAGCGGATGAAAATTGGCCTAACTTGGAAATACACATTAACGGGAACTCTATGTATTTTGAATAGACATTTTACGTAATAAATAAAATTTATGCCGAACAGTTGATGTCGGTTCAGGGGCTTCCGAGTTGCAGACAACTTAACGCCCAGGCTATTGTGAGTAGTGTGCCTTGCCCCTTAATCGTCGCGCCCGACACATTCACGGGCATTGTTGGTCACTTTTGTAAAATTCGCATTGTTTGAGTCCCACCAGTTTTTTTAATATTGTAATTGGCTTTATTTTTCAATTATTTTATCTTCCACTAGCAAGCTACACCCGCTATGCTGTTCAATTTCTCTTAACGAACCTTTAATCAAACAAAATATTGACATTTCATAATTCACTTTTATATTTTAACAGAATAATAAGGATACTATAATTTGTGACTCGTGCTATAGTCAATATACACGTCAGGACACGTCGCCCTTATCATTATCTTTTTACGTGTGAAGGTTTCGCTATGGTACTCTATTGTGAAATTTGGTAATTTTAGAAATTCAATAGTTGAAAAATCGCAGAATCATTAGATCATTTTTCTTTAGAAATTGTTCTTAGAGCGCATTTAGATCTTATAAATAACAATCATGCCGAACTTGAAGTTTCTAGCTCCTTCAGCATCGCAAAAATCGCAATTTTAGAACGTTTTTCGCTTCTGCACCCCCCTCGGGGTAGGGGCACCGACATAAAATATAGCCTATGTTGGAGCAGGGATTGTCACCATCCATTTGCCACCATCACTTTTGAAATCGCTTTAGTAGTTCCAGACATTCCACACAAATTGTAATTTAGAATGTTTTTAGAAAATTTTTTGCTTATTTCAGCCTTTTAAATTTCGAATTTTTTTAGATTTTGTTCTTATAGAGCATTTAAGTCTTGTAAGTAACGACCATACAAACTTGACTTTAAAAATGTCAAGTTCCTAACTCCTTCATTATTGAAAATATCATAATTTTGGAACGTTTTTCGCTCCTGCACCCTCTGCGGGCAGTGGCACCGACAAAAAATTTAGCATATGTTGGAGCAGGGACTGTCACCATCCATTTGCCCCCATCACTTTTGAAATCGGTTCTGTAGTTTCAGAGATTCCATAGAAATTGTAATTTAGAATGTTTTTAGAACGCTTCTTCCTCATCTCACCCTTTTAAATTGCGAATGTTTTTATAATTTGTCTTTAGAGAGCATTTACATATTATAAGTAACTGCCATACCAAATTTGATACTTCTATCTCCTTCAGTACACAAAAAATCGAAATTTTAGAACGTTTTTCGCTCCTGCACCCCCTGGGGGTGGTGGCACCGACATAAAATATAGCCTATGTTGGAGCAGGGATTGTCACCATTAATTTGCCACCATCACTTTTAAAATCGCTTCAGTGGTTCCAGAGATTACCCCCTACAAACAAACAAACAATCTTTACTACTTTATATATTAGTATAGATAAGGGGGAATTAGCCCCTTGTTCCCCCCCTTTATACTTAACCAATCAATCCCGAAAACTAATCAGAGATGCGCCTTAACACAGTGAACCTATAAATAAAATTTGAAGGAAATGGGATAATTCTGCATGAAAAACCCATTTACATAAATTAAGGGGGGTATTAGCCCCCCGTTCCCCCCTTTATCCTTAATCAATCAATCCCGAAAACTAATCAGGGAAGCGTCTTAACCCAATGAATCTATAAACAAATTTTGAAGCGAATAGAATAATTCTGCATGAAAAACCCATTTATATAAATTAACGGGGGGGTTATCCCCCCGTTCCCCCGCTTTATACTTAACCAATCAATCCCGAAAACTAATCAGGGAAGCGCCTTAACACAGTGAACCTATAAACAAAATTTGAAGGAAAACGGAATAATTCTGCATGAAAAACCCATTTATATAAAATAAGGGGGTTGATTATCCCCCCGTTCCCCCCCTTTATACTTAACCAATCAATCCCGAAAATTAATTAGGGAAGCGTCTTAACACAGTGAACCTTTAACCAAAATTTGAAGGAAAACGGAATAATTCTGCATGAAAAACCCATTTATATAAATTAAGGGGGGGATTAGCCCCCCCCCCGTTCCCCCCTTTATACTCAGCCAATCAATCCCGAAAATTATCATGCAAGCGCCTTAACACAGTGAACCTATAAACAAAATTTGAAGGAAAACGGAATAATTCTGCATGAAAAACACATTTATATAAATTAAGGGGGGTATTAGCCCCCCGTTCCCCCCTTTATACTTAACTAATCAATCCCGAAAAGTAATCAGGGAAGCGTCTTAACCCAATGAACCTATAAACAAAATTTGAAGGAAAACGGAATAATTCTGCATGAAAAACCCATTTATATAAATTAAGGGGGGGGAATTAGCCCCCCGATGCCCCCCCCCTTTATATTAACTAATCAATCCCGAAAACTAATCAGGGAAGCGCCTTAACACAGTGAACCTATAAACAAAATTTGTAGGAAAACGGAATAATTCTGCATGAAAAACCCATTTATATAAATTAAGGGGGGGGGATTAGCCCCTTGTTCCCCCCTTTATACTTAACCAATCAATCCCGAAAAGTAATCAGGGAAGCGTCTTAACCTAATGAACCTATAAACAAAATTTGAAGGAAAACGGAATAATTCTGCATGAAAAACCCATTTATATAAATTAAGGGGGGATTAGCCCCCCCGATCCCCTCCCCTTTATACTTAACTAATCAAACCCGTAAACTAATCACGGAAGCGCCTTAACTCAGTGAACCTATAAACAAACTTTGAAGGGAAACGGAATAATTCTGCATGAAAAACCCATTTATATAAATTAATGGGGGGGGGGGAATTAGACCCTTGTTCCCCCCCTTTATACTTGACCAATCAATCCCGAAAACTAATCAGGGAAGCGCCTTAACTCAGTGAACCTATAAACAAAATTTGAAGAAAAACGGATATTTCTATGAAGAGTTATCGCATTACGTACGTACATACATACATACAGAACCGGCTGCCAAGCTCTCAGGGCTTGACAGCCAGTGTGATAACTGAAAAATCGCAATTTTATAACGTTTTATGCTCCTGCACCCCCTGGGGTTAGTGGCACCGACATAAAATATAGCCTATGTTGGAGCAGGGGTTGTCACCATCAATTTGCCACCATCACTTTTGAAATCGGTTCGGTAGTTCCAGAGATTACCCACTGCAAACAAACAAACAAGATTTACTCCTTTATAATATTAGTATTGATTAAATAAAACGAATATTTTTACTTAAAACAATTGGTGGCAATCCAGCGATTTCAATTTAAAAGACGTAGAATACATTTATTGGGTTAAATAAAGCCGTTGGGTAAAGTTAAGGTGTAGTAATAAATACAAGATAAAGGAACAATTACAATGAAAAGGATAGATTTAAAATGGTATTATAAAGGTATTTATAATGTGAAAAAAATTACTAAGTAAAAATGAAAGAGAGAAATTTACAGTTATGGTGAGCATGAATTCTCACAGTCTATAATACTTGAATATTTTGGTCTTTTACGAATAGCATAAAAAATCCCACATAAAAAATAAGACACAATTTATTCAATATTGTTTCTGGTAAAAATAAATTTACTTATCTTCAAATAAAATTAAAAAATTTTCAGGTATGGATCTGCATAGCCCAACTAAAATTTTAACATGCCGGATATTTATAAATATCTAGAAACAAATGAAATTTATTATTTCAAGAAATATTTCTTTAGAATAGAATATAGAAAAATGTGACTGTAAAAATAGAACAGCGAAATTTCAAACTAAGCCAGGAGGCTGAGCACCTAAAATATAAAAATGGTTCAGCGCAGTTTAGTATGTACTTTTTGCTACCACCTTTGAGAGGAAAACAAAATTATTGAATTCGTAAGACCTTTTGAAAATGCGATAGAGGCTCAAAATATATTTCTTTTATAGCAATCCTATTGAAACGTTTTTGGGAACGCTAACAAAGCAGAAAATAAATTTAAAAAGTTATAAAAAAAACCTATCAAACGTCTCAAAATGCTACAAACAGCGATTCTATTTTGAAGTTCTGCAATTTTACAAAAATCATTTTAAAGAAGTCATTTAAAAAATACTGTTTTATGAATAAAGTGGCAACTTTTAAATTAAACATAAAATGTGTTAAATAATAATTTAAAAATGAAGCAAAATATTGCTATAAATGTAGCAAAAGATTATTAGGCAAAACTGTTGGTAATTATTTTTATAAATGAACTACCTATAATACATATGTTTAACATATTGCAGAGTGTGTACAATCCGTGAAATTCCCAACGAGTTTCGATCCACTATTTCTTAGTAGAAAAATGTTACATAAAATTAAAGTCGCGGATTTCGAAACTTCCTCTTACATTTGCTTATTTGTAATATTTCTGGGCAATTAAAAAAGGCGAAAAATTCTATTTAAATAAAGTGGTAGCACGTACCCTTATCTTTACTCGATTAAAATTAACTGCATATCTCTATTTTACTAAATATATAGAAACATTTTTTTCCAATGTTGGAACATCAAATTCACCTTCGTATATAAATTAAAAACACGAAAACATTTAAAATGAAGAAATGAATTTATTACTCATTAAAAAAATAGGTGTAAAATGAAACAAAGGTTTTAACACATTAAAACCCTTCTAAAGATGTTAAATTTTTCGTCGGTGTTCCGAGCACTTTCGATCAGAACCTGTCCATTGTCAAGAGGGCGAGTATGCTAAAAATTCTGTTCCGGAAGTTACAGGTGCACGGAAGTGCACTACAATATGTTTTCTATAGATTATAAAGCGTTTATCGTTTTATTACAGAGACGCACAAAAGAATTCGGTTACAAAGTGATCGATTATTATAGTCTATTATCAATTTCAATGTATGTAAAAATGGAATTTCTTAATAATATTCCGTTAGTGTTGGAAAGTATTTTATAGTCGACGTCAATTGCATGGTTTTTCATTCATGTTTTATCAAATTCGTAGTTGACTTAAATTTTCTTGGAACATATCCAGCAATAAATATTTTAATTTATTTCAAAGGACACTCTTCCAGGTAATAAATATTTGTTTTTAACTTTAGCACTCGTTGATGTTATTGCTTTAAAATAGTAACCATTTTTCAGTTACCACTATATCTAAGAATATTTTTGCATAGTTTTTTTGCAAATGTTGCAGATTTTAAAGAAAAATGCAAGAAATATTTTTTTTAAATACGAAAAACGAAGCTTAATTTTGTGATAATGTTAAGGACAAGCTTTGTTGGGTCTCGACAAAACTTATCCGTCAAACGAATACAAATATTTAATTTTAAAAAATGGTTTAGTTAACAGTTACCACTACTTTTAAGAATATTTTTACATAGTTTTTTTGCAAATGTTGCAGATTTTAAAGAAAAATGCAAGAAATATTTTTTTAAATACGAAAAACGAAGCTTAATTTTGTGATAATGTTAAGGACAAGCTTTGTTGGGTGTCGACAAAACTTATCCGTCAAACGAATACAAATATTTAATTTAAAAAAATGGTTTAGTTAACAGTTACCACTACTTTTAAGAATATTTTTACATAGTTTTTTTGCAAATGTTGCAGATTTTAAAGAAAAATTCAAGAAATATTTTTTTTTAAATACGAAAAACGAAGCTTAACTTTGTGATAATGTTAAGGACAAGCTTTGTTGGGTCTCGACAAAACTTATCCGTCAAACGAATACAAATATTTAATTTAAAAAATGGTTTAGTTAAATACAATTATTTTCACGAAGCATTGGCTACAGAACTGTTGTTGGCAGTAGGCTACATTTAAAAAAATTCAGATTGATTGATTGTCACCACTTTTTGAAGTAGAAATATTCGCCTTGTTTAATGATTGTTAGATTAAATAATGCGAAAACTATGCTAATTGCTTTGTTTTAAAAAAGTGGTTGAAATTAAACATTGTGAATGTTAAAAAAGTATACTACTGGCAAAACTTTGCAGAACTGAAGGTGACAAACTTTAAGAGAAATGCAAACTTTAATTTAAATATAAATGTGCGCCAAATGACCCCCTTCAAACATGAATAATGAAAAACAAAAACAAAAGCACCATTTTAATTTGTATAAAGTGTTTTATATTTTATTGTGGTTTATTTTGATATAAGGTTCATGTTAAACTTAGCATCAACTTGAAATTTTTAGGGATAACTTTCACTTTTCACAGTTTGTTTGAGTTGGTTAGATCATCGCAGTACGGAAAAGCAATGTACTTTTCCTAAACTATTCATGCAGTTAGAGTAGATTAACGTTTCAGGATGCTAATTTTTATATTTAATCCAAAAAAACTTTATTTTATATCATGTCAAAAATCCATCCCAATGAAATGTTTCTTTTAAAATGACTCAAATAACACACCCACTTTGACACATTGAATATACCCAAACCCAATCTCAGAAGCCTCTTTATTCAAAACTGTATTTTTAATTTTGATAAGTAGTCAAATATGATATTAAAATATATGAATAATGACCTGCGATAATTTTCGCTATTGCAGACCAGTGTTTCAGATAACACATTTTCAATTGTCGTACGCTCTTTTAATTCCTAAAAAAACGTTCCCAAAGTCTACCATCGTTATTCAAGATAAGAGATTTTCGATCACATTTGAATTTCAGAATCAGTAATCGACTTGTTTATCACAGAATAATATAATATGTTTCTGTGGTTAAATAACGAAAAAAAATCTGTTTAAAAAAATCTGGCGGAAGTGCACGCCGCACCGTCCGCATTTTCTATTTAATATTCAGATCGCAGAGTTTGTAATCACCTTGTTTAACAACCACTTAATTGTTTTCCCCGAACGCCGATCGGGAAAGAAGAGTTTGCTTGTTTTGTTACTAAAAGCTTTCGGATACCACTAACTTTTAACTGTAATCTTCGATTTATTAATTAGCAGATATTATTAGATTATATAAGTCAAATATTTTACTACGGAACAATTGGTGTTCATTCGGTATTTTTAGATTGATGTGTCAAAAAAAATAAACGGAACTGTTCAGTGGTTAATTTCAAAATTTGTGATAGGTTTCTGGGATGAAATAATGTGAAAATTTCCATTCAAAAATTATGGTAAAAACGTACGCAACTTCATCTTAGAATAACTGGAAAAATTCTAAAAACTCTCTTTTACATAAACTTTTTTTTTAATAATTATAATATTGATTTCTTTTCTAATTTTAATTTATAATGTTTTCTTTTACAAATAGAATGCTTTACGTACATATAAGATTTCAATTAATTTTTTCTAAATTTATGGATATGCACTACCACATTTTCTTTTTCACTGTGTTATTTAAGCAAAATGTATACGATAACTTTTCTTGGCTGCTTTGATTCAAGGAAGTCAAATACTTTTTCACAGTGGCTGTTACTGTTTGAAAACTGAAAGTAACAATTTTTCCAACATATAGACGTCCTCTTATCAAAAACTAAAATACACAAAATAACAAAGAACTTTGTACGAGTTTAAACGATATTTTAGTTTTGTTTTTGAATAGAAAATAGAATTACAGTCATAATTCTAATTTCTGTCTCTTTTTTTATTTCAACATACTGCAATATTTCTTTCTAGCCATTATTCTTTAATGTGCGGAAAACAGATTTTATGAAATACTGGAACGATAAGAAGTTCGAGAAGGGTTGTTTACAGTTCTACGTATGAGCAGCGTGACTTTTTTTTTAATTAATCTCTTTACATACAGTATATCTTATGAAATACATATATAGTGTTTCAAATAATAAATTAAGGCAGGGCATTTATAAAAAAAAATCGCTTATACCAGGGGTGCAAAAATCTAGGCGCCAATGGGCTGATTCACACCACTAAATTTTATTAGCATTTTTCATCAACTGTTATTAGTGTACTTCGTCGAAATTTTATCAGTATTCTCAATAGGCGAAAAATACTAAAAATTTAGTTATGGGAATCGGCCGATTGACGCCTAGATTTTTGCACCCCTGGCTTCAAAGCCATTAAATAATAACCCCAGTCAGATAAATAGGAAACTTTTCGCAAGTTGAAAATAGCGCCATCTAGCGGTTGGGAGTGCTGCATTCGGCACCAAGAATATTTTAATAAAATTTTGCTTCTAAAATTAAAGCTTAAAATAAGGAGTTCATATTTTCTAAGAAAATCGTTTGTAAATTCCGGTGTCAGTCAGTAATTTCACATTTTACGAACAGAATTTGTCTGTGCCGGAAAGGGTTAATTGCATAGTGATGTAAATTTCCATCACTTTTTATTTAACTTTTAATAAATAAATCAACTTCTTCGCCACCACTATATTTATACAGAAATATTAATCCTAATAAATTTCCACCATTTTTTTATCATTATAGTTTTAGCTTTAATGTAAAAGATCCCAATAATTAGCAAGCTTTTAACACTAGAACGGCGGGAATTTTACTCAAGTTTCATAAAAATATTTCACACCAGAATTTTTATTTAAGACTTTTAACTTATTTATTTAACTTATTTTTGTGTGGTATATATTTAACTTATTTTATGAAGAAATATCCGGTTAGAATCGACATTTTTTCATTTGGTAGGGGTCAAAATGACCCCTCACCGCCGTTCTAGTGTTAAAGGAAGTGCAAAAACAAAACATCGATAAAAATCGTATAAAATATCGATATAAATAAATCGTATCGTTTCTCTGCGACCCACTTCTGTTTTGTCCTCCTTCCGCAGCAGAGGTTTGGCGATAGTGTGTCGCTAACAAATTTAACACTATCTGACTGGGCTTATTATTTAACGGCTTTGCCTGGCTTATACAATGTGGCGTCTCTCCCACACTCTCTCTGTGTATATACAGGGTGGTTCAAAAGGTCATGTTAAAACGGCACATGTCTGTGGGTCAGGTCATGAGGAACAAGAATTACAAATGAACTGGGGGTCTGAAACGCGATCATGACGGTGTTACAATTATATGTTACAATTGCACCGTGACCGTAACACAAAGAAAAGATATCAAACGGTGTAAAAATACCTTTATTTTACAAAAAAAAATTAATCGAAGTACAAAATACAAATTAAATATATTACAACCCCAATCAATTTTGTACATCGATTACGTTTTTTGTAAAATAAAGGTATCTTTACACCGTTTATGATCTCATCTTTACGTCGCAGTCACGATGCAATTGCACCGTCACGATCGTTTTTTTAACCCCCCAGTTTGTATGTAATTCTTGGTCATCATGACGTGATACACCCGCACATGCCGGTTGGAGATGACCTTTTAAACCACTCTGTATATAATATGATTCGAATTTTCGTTTATAACTTTAACAATAAGGAAAATATTACACCGATACTTAAAAAAAAATTTCTATTATTTTTTTAATTCATTATAACTTGCAACTGAATTACATATTACTTTTATTATATATTAAAATGAAATAATAATTAATAAGACATTTATATTTAAGGGTGCGTATAATACTTATTTCCGTATACCACTATTTCGGAATACTAGCATTCGCTTTATTATACTGTGGATTTTGAATGTTTCCTGGGACTAAATGAGTCTTTGTAAGCTATTTGTGTAGTTGACTCAAATTTGCTTGGAACATATTCAACAATAAACGTTTTAATCTATTTCGAAGGAGACTCTTGCAGATAATAAACATTTATTTTTAACCATTGCACTCGTTGAAATTTATTGCTTGAAATTAGCGACCAGATATTTGTTACCACTATTTCTATGAAATATATTTGCACATATTTATATTGCAGATTTTTAGAAAGATGCCGGAAAACTTTTGCTTTGAAATACTGGTAGCCGAAGCTTAATATTGAAATAATGTTAACGACAAGCTTTGTCGGGTCTCGACAAAACTTATCCGGCAAACAAATGCAAATAGTAGCTGAAAAAAAATGTAAGGCTCCTGCTATTCAAAAATAGTTGCGCTTAAAAACGTTATTGATTATGTTGTTAATTTCATTTGTCTTATATTATTTTTGGATAGCTCGGAAATATACACTCCGTAGCGGTAATTAAGTCCGAAACGTATTTATGTCGTTGATCCATTGATCCATTTTTTAATGTTTTAAAGCGGTGAGTGTCAATGTTTAAAACATAATAAGAAAGACATTTCGAAGATTCTCGTAACAAAACCAGGAATTTTTATAAGCATTATTAACATCGGGAAAAATGAGTAGAAATATTTAAAAGGATATTTACTTTAATTCATTTTTTATTTCAAAATGTTTAATGTTTTATTCAAGATATGAATCTGTCGCTAGATGGATTTGAAATATTTAATTCATTGATTCGTACTTAATTTTTTCGCCATGAGTGTGTCATATAAAGTGCAGAAATCTGTTCTTTATGTTTTCGCCACGAACATCAGGTATACTTGCGATGTAAGGTTCACAAAATCCAAGATTTTAAACACTAATATTTTAATACAAATATGTTCGACTTATTATCGAAAGCATAGCATTTTGGCGATTATATATAGCAAAACTTATAATATGATATTAATGGTGCATAAAGTTTATCCTTTGACTCTCGTGAAGAGGGGTTTAGCATATGCTCAGTGGTGGAAAAGATGCACAGCAGTGCGCCGATTCTTACCACTAAATTTATATAGTATTCTTTGACTTATAAGAGCATAGCATTTTGGTATATATAGCAAAACTTATAATATCATATTAATGGTGCATAAAGTTTATCCTTTGACTCTAATGGAGAGGGGTTTAGCATATGCTCAGTGGTGGAAAAGATGCGCAGCAGTGCGCCGATTCTCACCACTAAATTTTAATAGTATTCTTTGCCTTATTAAATCTCAGAAATATTGCCATTAGGTAAGATGAAGAATACTGTTAAAATTTAGTGGTAACAATCGGTCCATTGCTGCGCATCTTTTCCAGCATTGATATGCTCCTTCAAACTTTAAAGCTGCTACTGTGAAAAGAAATATTAAAACTGAATGTAGTTAAAAATTATAAAACAACAACAACACAAAAATAGCAATAAGAAACCTGAAAAATTGATATAATTCTTGCTATAGTGCCCAAATATTAACGTGAAAAACTGTTGTTGAAACGCTAATGTTGAAACGAAATTGCATATATAGCCGAACTCGGTTAATACGACAACCTAGGGAATTATAAAAGTACTTTAATTAACTGTTACTCATAAAGAAAGATAATAAAAATTTGAAAAATGTACACATAATTAAACTAATACTACTATTAATTGCTCTAATTATAACTTAGTAGCATACAAGGTTCGTTACGCTTTTTCCACAATTTTTAAAAGAATTTTTCGCCTTAAGTAAACGCAGAAAAGTATTGCAAATTCTGCAATTAAACGAGGGGTCTATAATTTCTGCTATTTAAATATTAAGTAAAAAAAAAAATCTATTAAAAATTGTGGTAAAAGCGTACGAACCCTGACATAAACTTAATATAAAATATTCAATCTTAAATTTGTGAGTGTCATTTTCTTCGGAAGGGTGTTTTCTTTAGACAAAAGCACAGTACTGAAATCAAATAACTACTAACTCCAAAGCACATGAATGAGGTACAGTAATGCATTTGATCACATCCCTTTTACACGGAAAAATTCGGCTAACAATGCAATAGTCACTTCAATTTTTGAGGCATTGGTTTCACATTTTTTTTTTAATTTAACAGTGCAATAAGATACATGAAATGCCTGGTTAATATAGACAAGAGTCTGGATTTAAAGAAGAAAAAATCAATGAAAGGTATTCTTATATGGAACATTCTTTTCCATGTCTCAGGAGGAAACTTTACAAAGGGGCGGTATTTCTAACATCCTTATCTCTCCATTATTTTTTTATGACCTCCAGACATTCCTTTGCATTTTTTTGATTTGAAAGGTTTTCTTGAAGGTTAAAATTCTATCTGGTAAAACTAATAAAATACTGTATTTTGGTAGACAGTTGTAATATAGAAATATTATCGATGAAAGAAACAGATTTTATATTATAGAGATTCTTTACGACATCTACTCTACTTTTCGCCGAAAATTACATTGAAATGGACATTTTTTTTTTTGCTCATACTACCCGTGATCCTGATTTTGTAGCTCGTACAAAACGTGAAAATCTTAATATAGTTTCAATGATGAACCTTTAGGGTTTATACGCTTTAACCAAAAATTTTAATAGAATTTTTCGATTTAATATTTAAATAGCAAAAATTGGAGACACCTCGTTTATTTGCAGGATTAGTAATACTTTTCGCCATTTAAATTTGGCGAAAAATTCTAATAGAAAATTATGGTGAAAGCGTGCGAACTCTGTGAAACATTAAATGATGAAACAATCTTAATGTGAAAATTGATCGTTTTAATTGTGTCCTCGTTTAAAATCTGTGATCGTATTAAATGGATTTGATTGTATTTGTCTTACTTAAAGACAAAATAACCATAAACAACTGATAAAGGGAACATTGCTCTGATCCTATGTAAAAACTGAAGGGATAATTTTTCTTTATTTGCACAGATGAAGGGAGGGCGTTGTTAAAATCCTGAGCCAATTGTTTGCCTAAATATTTTTTCGATGTTATTTGTACTTTTTATAATGTTGCAGTTATGTTCATCGCATTATATTATACTATGAAATAGTTTAATTCTTGCTGAATCCATGAGTACGGGTGTAGGCGTGACTGAAATTTTACACACAAATTAGCTGGTTACTTAAATTGTTTAAAATCCAAATTGTTAAATTAAATATTTTTTTGTTTACTGAAAGTTTATCTATCGTAACGTATCACCATTGATTTTCTATATTTTCATTCTCTACCTAAAAAATATCACTTTTCTGTTTGGGTGCGACATCCATTTCACACCTCATGAAAATTCTATTTTTCAGACATGAAACGGATGTTTTAGAAAATCGATGCTGATATATTTTGATAAATAAATGTTAGGTAAACATAAAATTACTTAATGTAAAAGTATAGCAGGTTTCGTGTGCTTTGACCATAATTTTTAATAGAATGTTCCTATTTAATATTTAAATAGAAGAAATTGTAGACGCCTTTTAATTAATAGATTTGTAATACTTTTCTGCATTTAAATAAGGCAAAATAATCTATTAAAATTGTTTTAAAAGCGTGCAAACCCTGTATAGTCTATATATCCCTTAAGTACAAAAGTAATGTTTGTGTAAACCTGTGAGAAACGGCCTTATTTATTGGGCACTCTATGTCTATTTTAACGTTAATCATTTTCAATAAAATATCACCAATAAACACATAAATAGCCGTTCATATTTAAGCTTATTCAGAGAGTTTGAATGTACATAGAAAAATAAATACCCAGCGGTATAGAAGGATTGAAAAATACATAAACACGTTTGCAATATATTGAAGAGTATTACAAAGCGATATCAATAAACTTTTCTGCGCAATATTATTTATTTGATGAAATTTAGTTTATACATAGAGCTACGTATTTTTATTTTTATTTTTATTTTTTTTTTTTGTAAAGAGTTTTATTGCTTGAAATGATTTATATTTATCCTTCTATGATATACCCGATTGATGCGGGCTAGACGAGATCGTTTAAAATAAAACTAGAAATTCTAAACTGCGAGAAAATTTGAAACCAATACATTGATGATACTTTAGATGACGATATTTTATTGTAGCTTTCATAGTGATGAGAGTTTTTATGCTGCTATTTGGATTTAAGATGCAATTTGGGATAAGCTCAGTTACAAGTCTTTTAACCCTTTAACGATGGGCGACGACTGGCGGCTATTTTTATATTCAATCGTGCCACAATTTTTAAAATTTTCTTTGTTGTAGATTTTCCATGAAATTACCCTTGTAAAACTGTATGGCAGGGAATATTTTTTAAAAGGGGATACGACAGAGATGACAAGCTCCCACTAGCCTTCCGTAATATTTGGATTAATTTGACCCAGTTTAACAACGTTTTGATACAGAAAAGTTATTTGATTAATCTTTATTTAATTCATTTCAGGTTTTAAATGTACAATTTATTTTAATTTCATGTCTGAAAAAAATTCTGGTGCGAAACGTATTAAACTCGGTTTCAATTAACGTACATATTACGGACGTTTAGTGAGACCTGGGTACTTCTGGTACGAGTACTATAAAAAAAATTCACTGGGACAAACATGTGTTAGCCTGTAGTCAAATAATTAAACAGTAACATGTTTGTGTAAAAATCGTTTTAAAAACTGATTTATGATCAGATGTTTTAATAATGTGTATTCAAATGTCTATGTTTTCTCTTGGATTCTAATATAATAGCACTTGCGTTGGATATGTTTTTTCATGATTTTTAAGTCATTATGTAATAAAGGGATAATTAGAATATAGAATGCTGTTTATTGAAGAGGATTCCATGAATTTGTTATATTTCTGTTATGTATTCAAACGATAGTTTCACAAAATTCTGTATTATATAATGCAATTTAAATGTGTTCTAAAAAATCTCTATTTAAATATCTGTTAACGTATTTATCATATGTAATCCCTTCGCTTTCACTGTATCCACAAGAAAATAAACAATGTGAGACACACTTACCTCATTAGGAAGTTAGAACCTGGTTACTAAGCAAAAAAGTACAAATATAAACACATGAATAGGCAGAGATCCAAAGAACAAAACTGTTCACCCTTTTGTTCGGCAAGCAGAGATAACACCACTGACGCGCCTTTGCTCTTTCGATTCACGTTGTGCATTCGATCCAGAATACTATTTCTTGTATCTTAATTTGAATCGAATTTTTAAAAGACATTAAATGCAGAAACATAAAATAAAGTAGTTCAAGCCAAAAATATTGTATAGAAAATGGACACATGGATAATACAAATTTTTTATATGATTTTAAAAAATATATTATAGTATTTTTCAACCCAGAGTTGTTGTCGATCTATTTATTTTTGACACACACACACACACAAAAAAAATCCTACATACTTTCGAAAAATTTTCCCTTGCAATATGAGAATTTCTTTCATCTTTTGTTTATTTTCCTGAAACGCTGCGGAGCCGCTGAAAAGTATAGGCGGAGCCCCAAGGGCTCCGCGGAGCATACTTTGGGAGCCTCTGACTTAATACAATAGCTAGGTTACCACTAATGGAAAAAATTCCAAAAATTTAGTGATTTTGTTCCTTTTTATAACCGACTAAAAAAAAAAAAAACTCTGCATGAGTGTAAGACATGATATTCCTGAATTTTAGAAGTTTTGCACAATCGACCGTTTAAATGCGTATTTTCAAAACGCTAAATTTCTTCTATTCATCTGTGCATGCACAATATTAACGGGCTTTGGTTTAAATGTGCCGTGACTAAAGAAAGCTGGAGTAAATAAATTTTTGGAACGTCTCACTCGATTTATTTTACAGGAGAATTTCTTCAAAGAATTAAAAGTTTTCGAAATTATTATTAAATTCTCCTTCAAGCATTAAAAATAATTTCTTATTATAGTTATGAAGAACTTATAAAAAGAAAATTAACACATTCATGTAAAGGTAATATCTTAATGGATTTACTAAACACTTGTAATTTTTTTCATCTTCGTTTAACAAAGTCATGAATAAAATTATCTTGTAACATAAGAATTGCTTTCAAGGGAGACATAAGTGAACATTCTCCTTTTTCTAAAACTTTTTAAAACATTATCGACATTTTCGCCACTGAAAAAATAAAAAAAAGCTTCCTATTGAATGGTTACATTCCACTTCGGTTAACCAGAATCCTTTAAAAACATCGATAACATTAATTCGGTAACATGAGATTGCTCTTCAATCTAAAATTGAAACAAAAGACATCCGCTATATGAAACATTTTTGTTAAAACGTTATTTACTCAACTGAGGTAAAATTGAGGTAAAGATTTTTCTGTTGTTAATACTTTTTCAGGACAATTAAGGATAAAGGTAAATTTAATAGATGAAACAATTGAAAAAATTAAAATTATTTTTTAAAAACACGTTTTCAAGTAATGATAATATAAAATTATCGAAGTTAATGCTACGAAGAATTCAAAATTTTATGATTAATTTAAATTAATATTAAAACACTAATATACTATTAAAATACTACTTATTTTTGTTATGAAATATATGTAAAATGAAAAATTAATTCATTTACGTAAAAAAATATCTAATGGATTAACTAAATATATATAACTTTCATCTTGGTTTTGCAAATTCTTGAATAAAATTAATATGCAATATGAAATTTATCCTCACCGGAGAAATAAATTATCTTTAAACATTTTCCAACATAGTTGGAGAGTGTTTATGAATTTGGTTTGTCTGTTTTTCTGTACGCTAACTCGCGTAACTATATTTGGGTTGTCATGCATTTGATATATGTTACTGAAGTTTACTATGGCATATTCATATTGAAAATGAAGTGTGTAGCCCTTATAGTTTTTTTAATTGGACACTCAAAAGAATTCGATTACATTACGGTCTACGGGAAAAAATATTTTCGGTTTAGTTTAATGCTGTTACACAATTTCAAACATATTGAAATTGATATATATCACTGCGGTGCAATACAAGAGGCTTACATGGAGTGCATATGAAGTGCATATGGAAAAAGAATTCGGAGTGCATATCACTTATAGTGCCTTTACAGGGTTCCTCAAAATAATTCCGCTACGTTACGGTCTACAGAGAAAAATCATTTAGGTTTTTTTATTTTAGAATTAGTATTTCAATCTTCTTAAGATTGATATAGTACATCACTAAGATACATTACAAGAAACTTACTATGGAATATTTTGTGTATAGCATTCATCGTTCATTTACAGGCACACGCAAAAGAATTCAGTACTGTATGTTAACAATTATTACTGGAAGTGCATTTTCAGTTGCTGAACGCGTTTTTAAATTTAACTAATTTTTGTGTATTACTTGGTATGTATAAATTCTGTAGATAATATACAGAGCAGCTCAAAATCCCTCGAGTACATTACCAGAAATCCCATAAGGGAATCTTAAACTGTGCTTTGCTTTTCCTAACTGAACTAAAATTTAGCATTCTATGTAGTGTATATGTAAATTTATAGATCATATAAAAGGCTGCACAAAAGTTTTCGGATATTTTTCCGAATATTGTTGGTAATTCCTGAAATTGAGTTTTGAAATATGTTTTGTGCTTATCCAAGCCTAGTTTGACTTCGACTTTGTTTACTTAGATATAATCTTTCATCTTCTTAACGGTAAAAATTGGCAAAATTATTTTGAAAGTGTTGCATAATATATGCTTGACGCATGATTTTTGGTTTTAGTTTAAAACTTCTTTAGAAACGTTAACGTCAATTTATTCGGTGACAACAAATCTGAAAAAATACTCTAATTTCCTAATGATTGATTACATTTTACTTCAGTCAATCAGAATCCTTTGGGAGGTTCTACTTTTTCAGCGGAAAATTTTCGATTTTTTTTCCCTTTTTAAGTGTTTTGTTCATCTCACGAAACCCTTTTACTCCCGCTCCGTTGTCTGTCTGTCACAGAGCTATTCTCAGAAACTATGTAACTTACAGAGTTGAAACTTTGTGTATATAGCTGAATTCCAGCTATAAAGAGCTCAAAATATTAAAATTTGAAAAATTCTTATTATTTTAATAAATAGAAAAAAAAAGTTATAACAGCCTTTTCCTATTAAATTTAAACAATTTTCATTATAGCAGATGCCAAAAATTAAAAATCCACAATGAAATTCTTTCTAAAATAATTAATTTTCTATCAGACGATTTCCCCATGAAAAATGGAATTGAAATAAAAAGTTTGATCAATTGAAAAAAAGATTAATATGAAATAAAAATGATTGACGTCATACTGGTAATAAAACGGGAAATTTCAAAGATTTCTCAATAATACAAGGAGTGTGAGTATGTGTATGTACACAAAGCAGATTAATATTACGTCATTAGAGAATTAAAAAGAAAATATGACGTCCTATTAGAAGTTTAACGAATTTTTCAGATATTTGAGAATAATACAAAGCGAGTATCAATATGAGTAATATAGAATAGTAAATATATGAGTTTGAGAAGCATATTGAATAATGATAAAAATCCGATTATGGAAATATTCGCATATTTTAACATTTTGAAGGTATACAACATGTTTAATTTAAAATAATTTTTTTGTATCGTATTTAGTCCGCGTGACAGATATTATTATGACAGAATATAATAGCCGGTTTCGCCCGCTATCGGACTAGTTTGGATACTCGAAAAAACGAAAATATTGACCGGTAAATTTTTACTTTATAAAAAACAAAAAACATTTTTTTTTGGTTGCTAAATGAAAATTTTTTGGATTTATTAAAGAAAGGATAAATTGTTTTGAAAGGAATATTAAACGAAACCCTTTGAGCGATTTTCGATCACACTTACCCACTTGTTGCATTTCTGGCACCTGTCAAGTGTGTATATTGTTCCCCAAAAGTGGTTTCGTTACATTTCAATTTCTAACAGTATTTATTGCTCATTAATTGTAGCACCGCTCGTTGAACGTTTCGCTATTGTAAAATCTTAGACTTATTTTTCTCGAAATCCTGTTTTTCAAACTGGGCAATCAATTTTTTCGAGAAATAGTGGAACGATTTTCTTCATTTTTTCTTTAGAAGGAATCTAATCGTTTTTATTGGAGCTTATAACTACGAAAAGTGTAATTTTCATTGATTATATAATTTTTAGAGCTCGCAAAAGTGAAAACAAATAAATAAAAGAACATGAACGAACAAGTTGAAAATTGTACGTCAAACGTGACAAATGAGATACGTTCGTACTATAACTAGTTTTATAAATATTCCGATCTTGGTAGAATAGCTGTTGCACTCTTATGCAAAAATGCTTAAATACAAAATTAATTTTATGCGCAAATTTTCATATTATAGATATTATTTTTATATTTTTTTAATTAAATTTCAATGCACTTTTATAAGCAATTAATTACAATTCTGTATTATATTACATTAATATTATTCTATGTGCAAATATCCAATACTCGACAATGTAAAAAATCACCGTTCTTATTTCACTGAAAAAAAATGAATTATATCGTCTGTTATTATGACATGAACAATTTCTGTAATAAAATATGCACTTAAATATATAGAAAAATTATTCTAAAATTGGAACAAAATTCACCTTTGTGTATTAATTAAAATATGAAACCATTTAAAATGGATCACAATTTGTGTATTACTAAAATAGGTGTAAAATAAAAAGGTTCTAAAACATTAAAAACATTTTAAGATGTTAAAACATTTGTCGGAGTCCCGAGCGCTTTTGACCAGAACCTGGCCATCATCCAAGTGTGGAAATGAGAAAAAATTCTCATTTCCATTTCATTTCATATTTTAATTAAAATAAGTACATTTTAAGTTGGCAACATTTTATCTTTTGTTGACATTTACTGAAAATTCCAATGGGAAACTTAAGCCTAGCTTTGGAAATTCCAGAACTTGAAATCCATATTTAGACATTTTTTCCTTTTAATATTTATTTCTCCAGAAACATCTATCCAAAAAACTATCGATAAATTATATGGTTGCTATAATTAAACAACTTTAGCATACAAATGTATTTTTTAAATTCAGTAATTCGGAAATAATCTAACTCCATCTTAAATATGACGTAATCACCGTGGCAACTTAGAGTCATTAACTATCATAGGATATCATTGAATTAAGGTATACGTTTAAAAAGTGGTTTTCGACGAAAATTGTCAAAATGGTTTTGTTACATTTTATTAAAGCCCAAATTCTTACATTTCCAAAACTGTATTTGTTTTTATTGTATGACAAATAGAACCTGAGTTGCAGCGGTTTTTAAACTACTCAACAGCTGTCACTCAAACCGGAAGTACTATTTAAAGGTACTAACTGTGAGGGGGGAAGCAAAACTATAGCCTTTCAGAAATAAACAAAGGCTCAATACTTAAAAAAAGAGTATGGCTCATAAAAACAGTTAAGTTTAGATGCATATACTGTTTAAATTCTTGTAGTAAAACATAAATCTAAACTTTAAATGCATTTTTTGGAAAATGTAATTTTTCGTGAAAATTCCATACGCAAAACATGATTTGTTTTTAGAATATCACTATGAAATTTAACATGCATGTTGTTTATACTATTGTGAAGGCAATGAACTACACATATAATTTTAGAATAAGTATTTTTTGTTTTATGGATGTTTTCGCGGAAAGACGTAGATGAATTTCAAGAAAATCAGCATGTAAAAAGGTGCGATATGCTATAAATTTTGAAACATTTAAAATATCTCTTAGACTTTAGTTCATTACCTTCACCAATGTCATAAGTATAAAATGTAAAAAGGAAATTAAGATACATACAATATATTTTTCTGTAGCGAGTTTTGCGTATTGGCCAAATTTCACTAAATTTAACCAGAAAATCCCCCCATTTACCGAAATTTGATCAATGAATGAAATATTTTTTTTACATTTTTTCACAGTTTCTAGTCCTATTCTTAATAGAAATAAGTTCAAAAAATAATTAAATAGCTTATTTGGAAAAAATTTCTCCGTACGTAGTCAGGCACCATAATTACGTATGATAGAAATTAATAGAATGAAGAAAACTTTTATTAATATCTCTTCAAGTTTTGATTCGATTTTCATAAAATTTGAAATCACTCGACAAAATTCGACGATTATATGTATTACATTTAAAACCATTCGGTTGGTTAGTTTTTGCGCTATTATATGCAGATAGACGGGTAGACGGTCGGATGAACAGACGGACGAACCAGAGGACGACTATAGGTGCTACGCATTTTTATAATTAAGGTCGCACATAAAAATAATGCCTCAAGCACAAATTGTGAAACTATTTCCAACACTTCCAGAATACCTTCACAAAACTTTGCCAATTAATAAGGTAAAATATTATGTCTAAGTAAACAATTTCGAAAACTTATAACACATTTGAAAACCCTATTTTAGCAATTACCATCAATTGTCGAAAAAATATCCAAATTCTTTTGTTCAGCTCTTTATATGATCTATAGATTTGCATATATACTGCATAGTATGCTAAAATGTAGATCCGTTACGAAACGCACAGCACAGTTAAGAATTCTTATTGAGCAATTTCCGTCAATAGACCGAAATGCATTTGATATATTTTGTGCTGCCTTGCATCTGATCCATAGCATTTATACACACCAAGTAAAATGCAAAAAATTAGTTAAATTTAAAAAAAGCTTACTACAACTGAAAAAGCACTTGCAGCAATTATTGTTCATAGACAGCAGTGTAACCGAATTATTTTGTGTATCCCTGTAAATAAACGATGAGTGATATGCCAAACATATTCTATAGAAAGCCTCTTGTTTTGCAAATTAATGATATATAACAATTTCAATATGTTTGAACTAGTGTAATATCATTAAAATCAACCGCAAATGATATTTCCCCATAGACCGTAATCTAACGGAATCTTTTGAGTGCCCCTGTAAATGAACTTTAAATGCTACACACTTCGTTTTCAATACCAAACATTCAATAGTAAACCTCAATAACATGTATGAATTGCGTGGCTATCGGAATTTATTTGCGCGAGTTAGAGTACGAACAGACGGCAGACAGACGGACAGACTGACAATCCGTATTCATAAACACTTTTCAACTATGCTGGAAAGTGTTGAAAAGGCGAAATCGTGACCGTTTTTGTTCAAATTACCCTCATTTTGTCAAAAATCAACTTTTTAAACTGAACGTTTGTATATGCTTTAGGGCATTTAATGCCCTTTCATAATATCGTCGTTACCATGTCGAAATATCGCAAATGAAAAAATGCATTTTTCATTACTTTTAAAAATAGGCCGATTGTCATCAATAAATTGTACTAGAATTCTTCGCCTAGTAAAAATAGTACTAAAATTGCCATCAAATCTAAAACAGGAAGAGAAGAAATAAGCTATTTAACAACTCATACGCTGCCAACCACGAGTATACTCGTGGTTGTCAACATTCAAAATAAAAGTGTATGATAGGAAAAACCTGCCTAGCCACCACTATTTTAATATGGTAAAAAATACTTTAATTACCAAACATTATGTTTCAGAATTTTGGTGGGAAACAAATTTCAGTAAAAATATCGAAGACTCCGCCCACATAGTTTTGGCAGTTAATGGGTTAAAGCTGTTTATAGAATGTTTATGTTAAAAGGAGAACCAAGATAAAAAGAGATAAAGTTTTTGTGTTGTTAATATCTATTTTGAACAATCCAGAGTGAAGTAAGTTTAACAGTGTTGCCAGTGTGCTGGTTTATTTTATTATTATGATTGTTTGATTGTCACCACTTTTTTGAAATTCTAATATTAACCTGTTCTATTAACAACCTAAATGATGCGAAATAAGGCGAATTACACAATTTCAAAGAAGTTGTGGCAGTCAAACAATTTTTTTAAAGGAGTCGGCGGGTAAAACTGAACTCTACAAAGATGAATAATCATAGAAGTAAATATATTTTTTATAATTAGTGGAAAATGTATTTTTTTAACACTTTCCCGACCGGCCGTCGATTAATCGACGTTTGCTCCCCAGCGCTTACCGACCGGCCGTCGATTAATCGACGTTTGCTCCCCAGCGCTTACCGACCGGTCGTCGATTAATCGACTTTTGATCTTTCTGTTAGATTTGGTTAGGTTAGATTGACAAGTAGCAAGCAGCAAGCATTCTTTATTCAGATAATCGGTGCTTTTTTATAAGCTTTATCCCTTTAGAACAGGTTTCGCTTGTAAATACTGCAACGTCCCATTACACAAAGGTGACTGTTTCGAGCGCTATCATAGTTTAACAAGTTGGAAATTGTACGTCAAATGTTACAAACGAGGTGCGTTCGTACGCACGTTTTAGAATTAAATTCATGATATCCCGTGCGTAGAACGGGTTAAACAGTTAGTTAAGTATATATTTTATGACACTGTTCATACAAATATCTTAACTAGTTATATAAATATTCAGATATATATGTATCAGCTAGTTATATAAATATTCAGATCTTGATGATTTTTAATTCTGTGAAATGAATTATATCGTCTGCAGATTAATTTCTGTCCTAAAATAAGTATCTCGGTCGCTTGACGATTAAACTTCGGAAGCTCCTATAACAAAAAAGCACCGATTTAATAAAATAAATTCAAATTTCTTAATAAATATTTTTATTAATATCTCCTAAAGTTTTGATTCGATTTTAATAAAATTTGAAATGTCTCGACAAAATTCTGCAAAGATAATATACTTTAAATTGCAAACCATTTGGTTGGGTAGTTTTTGCGTTGTTATATGCGGACAGACAGACAGACGGACGGACAGACAGACGGACGGACAGACGGACGGACCAAACGACGACTATAGGTGCTACGTATTTATATAATTACGAACGCACCTAAAAAAATATTAAACAACTTCTTTTTTCGACAAATATTGTTATATGGATTGTGGTATATTTTATGTAAATAATAAACTGAAAACGATTGTAATAGATAAAATAAATATTGTTTAACACTAATATGATTAACCCCTTCACGACGAGCGTCCTTTACAGAATTTTTAACCTTTTACCACCGGTTTTTCAAAACAGAAAATTTCATCTAATTGAATCCCAGAAATGCTAAGATTTTATGAGGCAAATCTTACATTAAAAAATAACTGGTGGGAATAATCGAGGATTCTGAGCATCTTATGCGTCACGTATACGTGTCGCTCGTCCTCAAGGGGTTAAACTAAAAGATTTTATTAAATTTCGTTACCCTAGAATAACACGAAGCATACAATTTTACCAGAGTTTAAGAAAAGCGCATATATTCCCGCGCGTCAGTCTAGGCCGAAACCAAGCCGGTGTCTCGGACGATCTGCGGCTGACCGGGCGGTGAAAGGGCATAGTATGTTCGAACCACTACCGGTCGGTAAAGTGTTAACTTCTTTAGAAAATTGACTTTAGTTTCTTTGCTGAAAAGAAATCTGATAAAAAAAAATTCAACTTCCAATTGAATGAGTACATTTCATTTCGGTTACCCAGAATCTTTTGAGATAAAAACCGTAATATTAATTTTGTAACACGAGATTGTCTTCCAATATAAAACTGAAAGAAAAGAGATCAGCTATTTAAAACTATTAATAGGATATATTTTTTAAAAAGCTATTTACTCAAGCAAGACAAAAAGAGGTAAAGATTTTGATGTTGCTGATGTTTATTTCGGATAATCTAGGTTAGAAGTGAAATTAATAGACTTAATAACTGTATAAGTGAAAATATTTTTTTTAATTACTGAAAAATCTCTATTTTATTAAACTTTTTTTAGAAACTTTCTCTTCATTCCCTTGCTAAAAAGATAGTTTAAAATAAAATCTTTAATTTCTTATTGAATGATTACATTTTACTTCCTTTAACTAGAAGCCTTTAGATAACACAGCGATCTATAATTTGGCAACACGACCTCAAATCAAAAACTGAAACGAAATATACCCATTATAAAAACTATGAATAGCTTTTGTTTTCCGATTTGCTGTTCCGAGGTAAAATTGAGGTAAAGACTTCTCTGTTGTTGATTATAATTTTGGGAAATCCAGGATAAATGTAAGTTTAATAGAAGATATATTGATAAAAGTAAAGTTACGTATGTAAAACCGATTTTTAAAATGATGATATTAGAATTATCAATGCTACGCCGAGTTCAAAATTAATGTTTTATCAATGTAAATTCACGTTATATATAATAAGAAGTCGCACTTCCAAATGATAACCATCAATTAAAAGGTTTAAAATTAATTGATTGATATACAAAATTTTTGTTTCTGCACAGTTTCCTTTTAATGCATTAAACGACGCAAATAATATCAGTAGGCATAAAAATAATGTTCAACATTGACTAAATTTCCAAGTTTTCTTTTCATATTTTCTTATGGATGAATCACACAAAGTGAAATAATATATGGGTTTTCTGAAATAAAAGAAAATTTTGGCTTCGAAAAAAAAAATGATATTTTTTAATCCCTTATTTTATTTGTTCAAATATGGCTTGCATTATGAGAAAAATATCAGAAAAAATCGTTTACCTTATTTATGGCTTTAACACTAGAACCGCACGAAATCTTATTCAAGTTTTTAAAAAGGTTTTAGACCAGAATTTGTATTAAAACCTGTTTAACGTATATGTTTAATTTTTTTCTATTTGGTTTGTATTTAACTTATTTTTTAAAAACATTTCTGGTTGCAATCGAAGTATATTGATTTGGTACGGGTCGAAATTACCCCTTGTCGCGGTTCTAGTGGTAAATAATTTACACTTCGCCGTTCGGCGACACCATAGTGATGTCGTACGCAAAGTAACTTTATTTTAATCCTTCAATGCTAAATCAGCTCCAGAATTTTGGGATGAAATAGTCCCTTTTATCAAGTACATGAAGAAAATATTTTACTTATTACGGAATAAATGTGTTTCTAAATTCTGGTGCCCATCAATCATTTCAACATTTTACGAATAGAAGTATTTTTACGAGACATGCGGATGGCAAAGTGTTAATTTGTTTTCCATAGGTGCCAACCTCTCATTAATATTCCGTAATATGCGGGTTAATTTGACCCAGTTTAACAACACTTCAAACCAGAAAAATTATTGGATGAATCTTTATTTATTCAATTTCAGGATTTCACGTGGAATTTATTTAATTTAATTTCTTTAAAAAAATTCTGGTGCGAAACGTGTTAAACCTGGGTCAAATTACCCCCATATTACGCAATATTAATAAGAGGTTGGCACCTATGGTTTTCGATTGTGCCATGGTAATGAGAGGGGATTATGCAATTGGATCTTTTTAATTTTTGCAGGGCGATTTCTTCCCCTTTCTCGTTTCCAAAAAAGTAATTCTTCAGTTGTCAATGTTTTCACCTTCTCCATTTTGAATATAAAAAAAATATGGCTAAATTTTTTGATAAACTGTAAGGGAGGGGCAAAAGAACTCAATTAACACTTTTTTTAATTATGATTTGAACTTAAATTAGTTAAATAAAATATCAATTATACATGGACTAACTGGGCCTTTTACAATAAAAAATGAGAAAAAAAATGTTTGGAAAAGCAATAGAGGTTTGACTTCACACCTGCTTATTACATAGCCACAATACTAGCTTTCTATAAGCCCAATTTCAGCGAGAATTGGTACATTGAACTTAGCCTTACAGATTTTAGTTACACTACCACCTTAAACGGCCAGGAGGTGCATTCTTATGTAGGGTTTTACAACGATTACAACAGGGCATGATTGCACGAATACACTAGGGCTTAGCTCATTCAACTTCTTTTTCGATTGTCTTATAGCTTCTTCCACTTTCAATCGCCAGGGGCGCATTCTTATATCGGATTCGATGTGCCCGATTAATACGGTGTTTGGATCATTAAACTTGGTTTTCGATTGTCTCCGGAGAGAGTGCAGCGGTTTGCAGTTCTACAGGTTCGTTGGGGAAGAGGCACGTGAAGAACACTCTAGACGACCCCGAAGGCAGTTGGGCTGTGCAAACTAAGTATTATTTGAAACAGTACAGGCTGTTAAAGGCAGTGGTGTCCCTGAACTAGGTTCATTTGGAATATTTTCCGGAGATATAAAATCATTCTAAATTGAAGTTTGTTTAACCCATATTTTACCTTCTTCCTATACACAGCGTTCATTCAGAAATTCTGAATTTTCACCAGAAAGTTTGATTAGTTTTTATTACTTTATATTTTATTAGTTATTTCGTGAATAACATAAGATAAAATTGCTATCCAAAAATTTCTGGTCTGAATTAGGTATTTTTCAATAGAAAATCCGCATGATTTAGCTTCCTATATACGTATAGGACGATGGTAAAATATAGTTTAAGGTTATATATATATATATATATATATATATATATATATATATATATATTTGATGGATTTAATAAATGGTTGTGTTTCTTTTCATCTTGCTTTACCAATTAATTACAAAAATTATTTTACTGCATGAGATTTACTCCCAAGGGGGAATTAAAGGAATGCTGGCTATTTAAAATATTTTTGTCCAGGTTGATTTTTTTTCACTGAAAAGGAATTTGAACTAAAGAAATTTGAATTCAACTTGTTATTAAATGATTACATTTTATTTCGATATATCATGAAGGCAGTTTTAAAAAAAAAATCAGTAAAATTAATGTGGTAACATGAGACTGATCTGTAAAACTCAAAGGATCAAACTCCTTTATTTAAAGGTAATAAATTAATAGAAAAACTTTTTTAGCAACGTTAACGTTAGTTCTGTCGCTGAAAAGATATCTGAAGAAAAGAAACAAAATATATGACTTCAATTTCTTTTTGAATAAATACATTTAACTTTGGCGTATGAGAAGAGCTGTTTAAAAAAAAAACACCCTGTAAGTTAATTTGGTAACATGAGATTGACCTCCACAACTGAAAAAAATACGTTATTCAAAACTATAATAGGAAAATCTTTTTAGCAATGTTAATGTTATTACTGTTATATAACACTTTCGCTTCCGCGGAAGCTTAACAGGCGTCCTCGCGTTGTTTGGTTATTCATTTCTCATTTGACATTCCATTTTTAATCCAAAATTACGAATACACACCGGAAACTTTGAAAGGATAATTTTTATTTTACGAAATCACAAAATATATTAGTATTATTTTTTTTTTTAATAAAGGGAATTTTGATGTAAGTATTTTCTGGTATGAACTTGAAATTTCTGAATAAAATAAAATTCCGTTAATTTTAACCCGGTATTAACGTGTTAAAATATATCTGAATAAAAGAAAAGGAAAACAAATATGTCTTCAACTTCTTATTGAATGATTATATTTCCATCATTTCACTTCGGTGTATGATAAAAAAACAGTTTAAAAAAAGCATGCTTAAAATTAATTTGGTAACATGAGATTAACCTCCAAAACTGAAAGGATCGAAATAAGTTATTTTAAGCTATTAATAGGAAAGCCTTTTTAGCAACGTTAACGTTATTTCTTTCGCTGAAAAATAATAACGAAAAGAAAATACGACTTTAACTTCTTATTGATTGGTCACATTTCACTTCGGCTTCACTCTGGAAATAAGCTTAAAAAATAATCACTAAATTAGTTTGGTAACATGAGGCTGACCTCCATAAGGGAAAGGTTCGAAATCCGTTATTTAAAGGTATTAATAGGATATTTTTGTTAAGAAGTTATTTATTCAACCGATATAAAAATATGAGAGTTTTTTTGTTTTTGTTTTTCAAGTTTATTTTGGACATTTCGAGATAAAAGTAAGAGTTAAAGAAGAAATAAAATATCACTGTGTAAAAAATATATGTTCATTTCCGTAAGTATTTTTAGTGTTTAAAGTTTTTTTTTTTTTTTTAACTAAAAGACATGCAGGGTGCATACATTTCTACCACAAGTTTTAACGGAAATTTTCGAATTAATTTATCGCAGAAAATGTTTCAAATTGTACCATTAAACGTGATAATTACTAATTCTGCTATTGAAATATCAGATAGAAATCTTGTATGAAATCTTGGAGTTGAAATTTTTTTTATAACCCGGGAACAGCCGAGTAGGGTATGACATACCCAGGGTATTTACGGATTTTACAATTGTATACCACTATTTTTTTAAACGTAGACTTCAGCTTATTTAAACGGGAATTGGTTCATTCAACGTAGTTAATTAGACAATAGGGTTGCCAGTTTGGTCTTTTTTAATTCATAATTTCCAAATTAACACGGGTAATTTCGAAACAGAATTATTACGTTGAAAAGACAACATGTTTGTCATTAAATAAAAAATAAAATTACACCTATTAATTTCTGGTGTGATTTCAAAATTATGAATCTAAAAAAAAAGGCAACCTGTCAACCCTGTCCAACTACTGGTTCATTCAACTATTGTATTCTCGATTTTAGTTCCATCTTCCCCCGATAGGGGTCGAATTCTTATCTCGAGTTCTATGGGCCAGATTACAACGGTATTTGGATCATGCAACTTGCTTTTGGATTGTCTTACAAATTATTGTTCCACTTTCCATGTTCAGGGGGTGTATTCTTATATCAGGTTCTATGAGCCCAATATAATGATGCAGAATTTGTAATAATTTTCTCCGACTAAATAAGATGACGATTGTTATTTGTATTTATTGGTGAAAGCTAAGTAAAAACCATTCATATCCTGAGAATGGGCGGCTTCTCCCATATTAATAAATAGATTGGTGATAGTTTAAATATTATATGTACGAACATTTTTATCACCTTTTTTTTAACAAATTTTTTCGTTTGATTGAATTGCAGAAAAATGTTACAAATTCTATGACTAAAAGAGCAGATGTTTAACTGTGCAATTAAAATACTAAATAGAAATTTTCTAATCTGAAATATTGTCGCCAGACTCCTTGGAAATTCCAAGCAGTGTACGCATATTGTGTGAGCTGCATTGGTCGAAAAAAAGGGAAAGGGAAATTTTCATTTAAGAACAGAAACTTAAATAAAACGAATAATGCTTTAAAAAAATAGTGGTCTTCATAAAACGGGCTGGCGGATATTTAGAAAAATTTGTATGTAAACGGTAAAAGTTAAAATGTAGATTTCAATTAAATGAAAATACAAAGCTCCCACAAGTCCGTTTTTTATGCCAGTATTTCTAAAGAATATTTTTCGTCCTTAGTTCCTACAACTTTGGTATGAGAAATAACTTTGGTTTTACTTTCTACAAATTTTTAAAATAAATCTAAACATAAATAAATTCTTTGAAATAAGTGTTATTCAAAACATTAATTCAAAAGATCGTATTTTAAATACCCATATGTCAAAGACTAATTTTCATATTAGGTTACTGAAACATATGCAACAGAAATGAACTTCAGGGTAGCTTTCTGCAAAATTTGTAAAAAAAAAATAATGAAAAGAGTTGTATTTAAAAATGGGTCGTATTTTGAATACCAGTATTTATAAATATTGTGATAGGTTTCTACAAGATTTGCAACAAAAGTAACATTAGGGGTAGCTCCTTATCAAATTTGTAAAAAAAAAGTAAAACGGAGAAAATTATTTAAACAAAGACGGTTTTCTAAAAATGCATCGTACATTGAATACGACTGTGTATAAAGAATAATATGTGTAATAGGTTTCAAAAACGTTTGTAACAGAAGTAACCTTCAGTGCCGTTCCCTGCCAAATTTGTTTAAAAAAAAAAATCTAAAACGAAGAAAATCGAAAAAAAAGTGGTATTAAAAAGATTACATCGTACTTTGAATACAAGTACTTCTAAAGAAAAATTTCGTGATAGCAGGGTTCGTACGGGTACCGTTACTTTTCCAGGAAATATACCAGTATATTTTTCTAACAAAATACACCAAGTTCAAACGTGCGAAATATCCCCTTATTTAAAAAGAGACTATCTATAAGAAAATTTTGCTATAGAATAATTTTCTGGCCTTAAAATTCCAGGACCCGTACGAACCCTGGATAGGTTCCTACAACATTTGCAACAGAAGTAACCTTCGGGGTAGCTCCCTATCAAATTTGTAAAAAAAAATCTAAAAAGGACAAAATCGTTTGAAAAATGTAGTATCCAAAAAATGCATCAGTTTGAATACAAATATTTCTAAAGAAATTTTTTTTTTCCAGTTTTCTCTAACATTTGCAACACAAATAACCTTCAAGGTAGTTTTCTACCAAATTTATAAAAGTGATTTTAAAAAAGGTGTTTGAAAAAAGTGCTATTCAAAAACGGATAGCATTTTGGATACCAGTATATCTATTAGTTTATATTTTTGTGATATATTAACATATTTTTGACAGAGATAACCTTCAGAGCAGTCTTCTGCTACATTTGTAAAATAAATCTAAAAGGAAAACAAATGTTTGAAAAAAGTGGTAATCGGTAAACGCACTGAGTGGGAGCACAGAAATTAGTAACTCTGGTACAGTTAACCCTTCTTTGCATGAGTTTTTCTTTTACAATTGTGTTTATTTTTAATACATATATTAAATATTAGAGACCAGAAATTTTAAGATAGATTTTTAACTTAGTTCAGCAACATAGTTCACGGGAAATTTACTCGATTAATATTTCTATATAAATATAGTGGTGGCGAAGAAGTTGATTTATTTATTAAAAGTTAAATAAAAAGGGATTTTTAAGTTGAAAATTTGTGATTTAGAAGTTGAATAAAAAGTGAAATTTACATCACTGTGCAATTAAGGGTTAAGTCATCCATTAAGACTTTATTTATTTATATTTATTTTCATGAATGTTTTTAAATTGAAAACGTAGTAAAGAAGCATTGATAGTATATTTTAGAGAGCTTCACTCAATTTGTTTAACGATTACTTTTTAAAAGGAAGTAATAAGTTTCGCTATTAAACTCTCCTTCAAACTATAAAAATAATTAATAAATCATTATTGTTAATTGTTTTATTAAGAAGGCATAAAAAGAAAATTATGTCGCCTAAAAAAATAACTTAAATGTTTTACTAATTGCTTGCATACTTCTCTTTTCTTAACCAGATCTTCCTTTATCAGATTTATGAATAAATAGTTTGTAAAACGAAATTTAACTCGAAGGCAGAATTAAATGAAAAACAAATTAATCTGTTTTAGCAAACTTAACGTTAATTTTTTTCTTTGAAAAAGAAAATCTAAACGCAAAAAATTCTTATTTAATGATTACATTTCACTACGGTGTACCAGAATTTTTTTAAAAGAATAGGTAAAATCAATTTAGTAACACGAGATTAACCCCTAAAGCGAAAAAAAAAGGAAATCCCTTCTTTAAAGTTATTAATAGAATATTTTTGTTAAAAGGTTATTAAATTAAAACTATTTTTTTTAAGTAAAGGGTATTGAATTTTCTGGTGGTGACTTTTTTTTAAATTTATTTTGTGTGTGTGTCTGTGTAAAAAATATATTTGCTTAGTTTTTTTTTTTTTGCCTTAAAGGTGAAAGACGTACTAAGTTTTGGAACTGCTTTTAAACGCAGGTTCAAGCTATAAATTAATTAATAAATCACTATTGCTAATTATATTTTGAAGAAAATGCAAAAATAAAATTAATTCTAATTGCATAAAAAATATCTCTTAAACTTTTTACAAAATGGTGTATTTTTTTAATTATTATTATCTTCGTGTACCTGATTCACGAAAAAAATTAAATTTATAACGTGATATTTAGATTCAGGGACTTTTTTTTAATATGTTTATGTTGAGTTATCCAATTAAAAGAAACCCCAATAAATTTAGTCTTCAACTTCTTATTGAATAATTACATTTCAATATGGTGTACCTGAATCTTTTAAAAAACATTGGTAAAATTAACGTTACACTGCAAGGATTTTTCTTTTGAAGTATGATATTTTTATACTCTTTTTAGTGTTAAAACCAGAAATTTTAAAGAGTAATTTATCGTCTTGTTTGATACTAAACAGGTATGTTTAGTTTTATCAATGGGCTACAATTTTTTAATTCAGTTTTCTTGAATGCCATCACACTTTTGAGAGAGTATATAAGGCGAATTCCATTTCAAAAAGTGGTGCCGAAGAAACAATCTAAATTTAAAAAAAGTAACCCTCTGGATGTGTTTGCATAAGATGAATATTTCTATTTAAATATAGTGTTTGATAAAACCTGAATTTATTTAATGAAAGATAATTTTTTTATGGATCATGCAGTTGGATTAATTTAATGAGATTAACATGACATTAACCCGCAGAAATGACACCAAAACAAAAATTCAATATTTCATGTTACTAATATGAGTTTTTTTTTTAAATATTATTTACTTAACCGAGATATAAAAATAATAGGATGAATTCAATACTTCAAACACTTGACTCAATTCAAACACTTGACACATAATAGTAAAGAAATGTTGGTGTTTATTTTGGATAGTTGCGAATAAAAGTGAGATTAAGAAAAGTAGTAAGATATATCATTGTGTTAAACGTGTGTTATATAATTCTGTTTGTGGTCAACGTTTTAAGAACTCGGAAGAAACCGTTGAAGCTTACAAATGCCATGCTTCTGATATGCTCCTCTCAAATTGGCATAAATGTTTTGATAATTGGTTTATTTGAATGAAAAAATGCATCGATGCTACAGGAGAGCATTTTGAGGAACAATAAAACATATATTCTTGGTCAGGAATTATTGCTTGTAATAATTTCTAAAAACTTAAATATTACCCCTCGTATATATTGATTTCTTTGTCTGCTATACTTGTGCTTCACCGGCTATCGTCTTTGGAGTTCCTAGTAGAATAATGGTTAGTTTCTTGTTCAGTGCTGTAACATCTTGCTCTTTTTCTAAAATTGATTGAAGTACTTGGAAACGATTTTTAAGTTCCAAATTAAATTCTTCTTTATGTTTCTGGATATTTATAACATCGTCTGATCTCTTTGAGTGTTGCAAAAGCTTCATTCGTTCCACTTTAGTATTTCAAAGCAGTTTGCATCAAACCAACCTGTGATCTCATTCTGTATTGAAGTTATTGAAAACGCTGCAATTCTGAATAAGATGCTTTGTTCGGTTGATGATGATGATGATGATGATGATATATAGTGCTTATTTTTTGTTTTAGTTTTTCTTATACACAATATAATTTTTTTTAAATATTGATATAAAGAAACGATGCTATATAAAAATGATGAAAATTATAATTATGTCAAGTTAATTTCTTAATATTTCAATTATATTTATGAAATATTTATAATTATAACAAAAGTTTTGAACATAAATTTTCAGAAAATTTCATTCCAGCTTTTTGAAAACTTTTTTTTCTTTAAATAAAATAACATTGTTTGAAAGAGGTCGTACATCCCCTTTCAAACTGTAAAGATAATTAATAAATCAGTATTGTTAATTACTCTGTAGATAACACATAAAAAGTTAATTAATTGATTTTGCGTAATATACAGGATGTTGTTGAAATCAACTGACAAATTAAGAGGGGTGATAGTAGGTATCAAGAGAATGATGAAAAATTGTCATAGTACAGGGGGTCGGAAACCACGTTGAGTGGGAGAGAAATCACAAAAATAGTTATGAAGGTGTGACGTCGAGTGGAACAAAAAGGGCCAATAATAAGTAGAAAACATTTATTTGATGTAAAGCAGGATTACAATGCATTACAGTTCAACGTCAGAAAGAAGACGACGCAACATTTTTACATAAGAATTGTTCGAAGTTGCGGTGGCGAAGTCATTGCACAGCCGACACTGACGGACGAAGGATTGCCGTACGCGTTCAAAAATACCGGGTGTGCTGGTGATGTCTGCTGAAGCGACGACGCTCCGTGCAATAAGATCCTCTAATATATCCACAGGCGTCTGACAAACAATCCTCATGCTTGCCCATTCTTTTCGTCAGGCTCACTGTCCTCTCGACGTCTATTTTTGCGATTTTCACCGACTAAACGTGGTTTGTGACCTCTTGTTATATGGTAATTTTTCAACTTCTTCATGCCTACTATCACCTCTCTGAATTTTTCGGTCGAATGCGGCAAGACCCTGTATATTTCTTGTCGCTACCATGACAAACTGTCGAATATGAAACTAGTCGTTGGGGGCCACCGTAATACTTACCCATCATGGATATGCATAATGTAAAATATTAAAATAAAAAATGTGTAAACTACTTATAAAATGCATTGCAATTCAAATAAAATCGAGGCTTGATGACGTCACAAACTTTAAAGGCTCGATTACTGAATTGCTTGAAAGAAACATCCTTATAACTCCAAAAATAATAATCCTATTAACTAGCGGTTTATTGCATCTGATTAAGCGTCAAATTTCCAATTAAAATATATCTTTGAAGTGAAATTTGGATGAAATACAGGGTCATGAAAAATCGAAGAGTGTGGGAAATAGGATTCCAAATATCTCGGCAACTAATTATCCGATCGACTTCATGCTTTATGCAAAATTTGTGTTTTTTTATTGTCTTTTATATTCATTTCTTAAAATAAACAATTTCGAAAATTTTTATATACCTTTCATCAGAAGAAATATTTCGAGAGTCCAAAAAAAATTGTTCCGGTTAATCGAGGTTATTGAAATGAAATAGGCTTCTTCCCATTATTACATACTAAGTACATACCAAATAGCAAGTCTCTATCTCAATTTTTTCGGGAGATAGAGCGTTTACAGACACACAGACACACACACAGACACACAGACGGACGGCAAATTTTTTTTTTCTAAAAATATGTTTTTCGCAATCTCCAGTGTCTGAAACGTGTAAATCCGTCAAAATTTTTTTTTCGATTTTCAAAACGATTACAAGACTTACCCTATACTACGTATGATGGGTAAATAAAAATGCACTTTTCATTACATTTAAAAATGGGCCGATTGTCACCACTAAATTTTATTAGAATTCTTTGGCTAGTAAAAATAATAATAAAATTTCTGTGCAGAACAGGGTTGCCAGTTTTTCCTCCTTTTGCATTGAGTAATGCCGAATTCATACCGGAAATTTTGAGAGAATTTTTTTTACTTTGAGTATTTACGAGATAGGCTGCCATTATATAAAAAAAAAATGTCTATTTTAAATTTCTGGAATGGATTCAAAATTTCTGAATGGAAGAGGATGCCAAACTGGCAAGCCTGGTGATGTTGTAACCCTGCAACCCTCTTAGAATTTAGTGGTGACAATCAGCCCATTTTTAAAAGTAATTAAAAATGCATTTTTTCACATTCCATATTTTGGCATAGTAGCGACGATATATACTGACTACGAGGGTCGATCCAGAAATAAGGTTCCCATCCAATTTACAAATAGGCAACATTATTTATTCTCATAGAAATTTACATCGTTGGAAAGGAGAAAGTTTTTTCCATTTTTCTACATAATCGCCTTCTTTTTCTACGCATTTTTGTAGACAGTGCTCCAATTTCTGTAACGAATGTCGTAGAACTCCGCCGCCAAGCCGCTGAGGAAGCGTTTCACCTCTTCTTTGACGTCATCGGCGCTCCGGAAGCGTTAGACACCCAAATATTCCTTTATCTTGGGGAACAAGTGATTATCACTTGTGATAATCCCAAGGTAAAGAAACATTTGGGTGTCCAACGCTTCCGGAGCGACAATGACGTCAAAGAAGAGGTGAAATGTTTCCTCAGCGGCTTGGCGGCGCAGTTCTACGACATTGGTTACTGAAATTGGAGCACTGTCTACAAAAATTCGTTGAAAAAGATGGCGATTATGTAAAAAAATAGAGAAAACTTTCTTCTTTACAACAATGTAAATTTCTATGAGAATAAACAATGTTGTCTATTTGTAAATTGGATGGGAACCTTATTTCTGGATCGACCCTCGTATATTTGATGGATTTAATAAATGCTAGTGTTTTCTCTCATCCTCGTTTACAAATTAGTTATTAAAACTATTTTACTACAAGTGATTAACTCCCAATGGAAAATTAAAGGAAAATTGTCTGTTTAAAATATTTTTATCAAAGTTGATATTTTTTTCACTGAAAAGGAATTTGAACTAAAGAAATTAGGAATTCAACTTGTTATTAAATGATTACATTTCATTTCGGCATATCATTAACGCAGTTTTAAAACAGTCGGTAAAATTAATGTGGTAACATGAAACTGATCGTCAAAACTCAAAGGATCAAACTCCGATTATTAAATGTATTAAATTAATAGGAAAACTTTTTACTTACCCATCATACGTAGTATAGGGTAAGTCTTGTAATCGTTTTGAAAATCGAAAAAAAAATTTTGACGGATTTACACGTTTCAGACACTGGAGATTCCGAAAAACATATTTTTAGAAAAAAAAATTTGCCGTCCGTCTGTGTGTCTGTGTGTCTGTGTGTGTGTGTGTCTGTAAACGCTCTATCTCCCGAAAAAATTGAGATAGAGACTTGCAATTTGGTATGTACTTAGTATGTAATTATGGGAAGAAGCCTATTTCATTTCAATAACCTCGATTAACCGGAACAATTTTTTTCGGACTCTCGAAATATTCGTTCTGATGAAAGGTATATAAAAATTTTCGAAATTGTTTATTTTAAGAAATGAATATAAAAGACAATAAAAAAACATAAATTTTGAATAAAGCATGAAGTCGATCGGATAATTAGTTGCCGAGATATTTGGAATCCTATTTTCCACACTCTTCGATTTTTCATGACCCTGTATTTCATCCAAATTTCACTTCAAAGATATATTTTAATTGGAAATTTGACGCTTAATCAGATGCAATAAACCGCTAGTTAATAGGATTATTATTTTTGGAGTTATAAGGAAAAACCTCTTTCAAGCAATTCAGTAATCGAGCCTTTAAAGTTTGTGACGTCATCAAGCCACGATTTTATTTGAATTGCAATGCATTTTACAAGTAGTTTACACATTTTTATTTTAATATTTTACATTATGCATATCCATGATGGGTAAGTATTACGGTGGCCCCCAACGACTAGTTTAGCAACGTTAACGTTACTTCTGTCGCTGAAAATATATCTGAAGAAAATAAAAAACATATAACTTCAACTTATTATTGACTAAATGCATTTCACTTTGGCGTAAGAAAAAAATAGTTTTAAAAAAGCATTGTGAAAGTTAATGCGGTAACATGAGATTGACCTGCACAGCTGAAAAAATCGAAATACGTTATTTAAAGCTATTATTAGGGAAAACTTTTTATCAATGCTAATGATATTTATGTTACTTAAAATATGTCCGAATAAAAGAAAAGGAAAAAAGTATATTCTCCAACCTGTTATTGAATGATTACATTTCACTTCGGCGTATGAGAGAAAAACACTTTCAAAAAGCATCCTTAAAATTAATTTGGTAACATGAGATTAATCTCCATAACTGAAAGGTTCGAAATCCGTTATTTCAAACTATTAATCGGAAATCTGTTTTAGCAACGTTAACGTTATTTCTTTCGCTGAAAAATAATCTGAACAACCGAATAGAGAAAAGAAAATACGACTTCAACTTCTTATTGAATGGTCACATTTCACTTCGAATTCTCTCAGAAAAGAAACTAAAAAAAAAAAAAAAAGAATCAGTAAATTAATTTGGTAACATGAGGCTGACCTCCAAAAGGAAAAGGTTTGAAATCCATTATTTAAAGGTATTAATAGGATGTTTTTGTTAAAAAAGTTATTTACTCAACCGATATAAAAAGAGGTAAAGAGTTTTTTTTGTTCTGTTTTGTTCTGTTTTTGAAGTATATTTTGGAAATTGCGAGATAAAAATAAGAATTAAAGAAGAAATAAAATAGCCTTGCGTAAAAAATATATGTTCATTTCGGTAAATTTTCTTAGTGTTTAAACTTTTTTTTTTAACTAAAAGAGTTGCAAGGTTCATACAGTTCCACCACAATTTTTAATGGAAAATTTCGAATTATTTTATCGAAGAATAACGATGCAAATTTATACCATTAAACATGGTAATTACTAATTCTGCGATTGAAATACTAGATAGAAATCTTCTTGTCTCAAATCTCGGAGTTGTATTTTTTTTTAACCCTTGAACAGTCGCTCAGGATATGCAGTAAAGAAGCGTATGTGCGGATTTTACAATTGTAATCACTATTTTTCGAAAAGTAGTCTTAAGCTTATTTGAACGGGAATTGGTTCATTCAACTATTGGTTCATTCAACTTAGTTCATTCAGCTATTGTCTTCCAGATCTTCGTTCCGCCTTCCTCCGCCAGGGGTGCAATTCTTATCTTGAGTTCTATGGGCCGATTACAACGGGATTTGGTTCATTCAACTTTCTGTTGGAGTGTCTTACAGATTACTGTTCCACTTTCCACCTTCAGGTGGCGCATTTTTATATCAGGTTCTATGATCTCGATATAAGGATGCAGAATTTGTAACAATTGTCACCGACTGAATAAAATGACTATTGTTATTTGTATTTATTGGTGAAAGCCAAGTAAAATCCATTCATACCCTGGGTATGTACGGCTTCTCACATGTTAATATATAGACTGGTGATAGTTTAATATTTACGTAAAGGAACATTTTTATCACCATTTTTTAACACGATTTTTCGTCTGATTGAATCGCTGAAAAATGTTACAAATTATATCATTAAAAGAGTGAATTTTGAATTGAGCAATTGAAATATTAATTAGAAATTTTCTAATCTGAAATGTTGCCGCCAGATTGCTTGGAAATTCCAAGTAGTGTACACTTATTGCGTAAGCTGAATTGGTCGGAAAAATAGTAAAAGGAACTCTTTCAGGGGCAAGCACTTGTGCTCCTGTAACGTTGAATTCTCACCGGAATTTAGGAAAGAATTTAGTTCAAAATAAAAATAAGCAATTTTTCAACTTTTTCTCGTCAAATTAAAAAAGTAAAATTTAATTAAAAGTTTCTGGTTTAAATCGGATTAAAATTAGGTGGTATATAATATATACCACCCAATTTTAATCCGTTTCAAACCAGAAACTTTTAATTAAATTTTATTTAATATAGTGGTATATAATATATACCACCGCCCCTCAAAGGGTTAATACAGAAACACTGTGCTAAAATAAAACGAAGTGTGCTTAAAAAAATAGTATTCTTGATAAAACGGGTTGGCAGGTATGTAAAAATTCTTTTTTATGAATATGTAAACGGAAAATGTTAAAATGGAGTTTTAATTAAATGAAAATACAAAGCTCCCACAAGTCCGTTTTTTAAATGCCAGTAGTTTTAAAGAGTATTTTTCGTCATGAGTTCCTACAACTTTGGTATCACAAATAAATTTAGTTTTAGTTTCTACTAATTTCTAAAAGAAATCTAAAGAGAAGAAAATTCTTTTAAATAAGTGATGCTCAGAAAATTGGATCGTATTTTGAATACCAGTATTTCGAAGAATAGTTTTCATTTATATTAAAATCATTAAAATTACAGACATTACATTACAATTACATAAAACAATGAAAACATATTAAAATTGGACGTTTCGGATTTACATGAAAATCCCTCATCAGCAAAATTTTTTTTAATGTAAGTCACAATAAGTTCTAAAATATCAACATATAGAAAATACAACGCATCAAAATGTTGAGGCCAAAGTTTTTGATAAACTATAGATTTACCTTTTACCGAAGCAGGTGCAATCCCGAATGAATACTCTGTGTTAATAAAACTGTAACTTTGGCCTTGACATTTTGATGCGTTGTATTTTCTATATATTGATGTTTTAGAACTTATTGTGACTTACGTTAAAAATTTTTTTGCTGATGAGGGATTTTCATGTAAATACGAAACGTCCAATTTTAATATGTTTTTAATGTTTTATGTAATTGTAATGTCATGTCTGTAATTTTAATGATTTTAATATAAATATAAATATGTTCAGACGTAATATTTTTGTTTACTTCAAAAATAGTTTTCATGTTGGTTTTTAAATCATATGCAACAGAAATTAACTTCGGAGTAGTTTTCTACAAAATTTAAAAAAAAAGTTTGTAAAAAGTGGTATTAAAAAATGGATCGTATTTTGAATACCAATATTTCAAAAGATAGTGATAGGTTTCTACAAGATTTGCAACAGAAGTAGCAACATTCGGGGTATCTCCCTATCAAATTTGTTTAAAAAAAAAAAACTAAAAAGGAGAAAATCATTTGAAGAAACCGGTTTTCAAAAAACGCCCCGTACTTTGAATACGACTGTTTATAAAGAATAATATGTGTGATAGGTTTCAACAACGTTTGCTATAGAAGTAACTTTCAGTGTAGTTCCCTACCAAATTTGTAAAAAAAAATTAAAAAGAAGAAAATCTGTTGAAAAAAGTGGTATTCCAAAAATGCATCGTACTTTGAATAGAAGTATTTCTAAAGAAAAATTTCGTGGTATATTTCTACAACTTTTGCAATAGAAGTAACCTTCGGAGTAGCAGCCCTATCAAATTTGTGAAAAACAAAATCTAAAAAGGAGAAAATCTTTAGGAAAAAGTGGTATCCAAAAAATTCATCATAGTTTGAATACAAGTTTTTCTAAAGAATAATTTTTGTTACAGATTTCTCTAACCTTTGCAGCACAAATAACTTTCAAGGTTTTCTGTCAAATTTATAAAATAAATTTTAAAAAGGGGTTTGAAAAAATTGGTATTCAGAAACGGATAGCATTTTTTTGGATACCAGTATATCTAATAGCTTATATTTTCGTGATAGGTTTACACATTTCCGACAGAGATATCCTTCAGTGTAGTCTTCTGCTAAATTTGTAAAATAAATATAAAAGCAAAAGAAGAAAAAAACATGTTTGAAAAAAGTGGTACACTAGTAAATGGCAGCACAGAAATTAGTAACTCCGATACAATTAAGTCATCCATTGAGACTTTAATTATTTTTATTTATTTCCATGAAACTTTTTGAATTTGAAAACACAACGAAAAAGCATTGATAATAAATAAATTTAGTGAGCTTTACTCGATTTGTTTAACGGTTAATTTTTAAAGGAAGTAATAAGTTTCGCAATTGCTATCATGTTAGGTTTCTAAAACATATGCAACAGAAATTAACTTCGGGCTAGTTTTCTGCAAAAAAAAAAAAAAAAATTGTTTGAAAAAAGTGGTATTAAAAATGGTTCGTATTTTGAATATCAGTATTTCCAAGGATAGTGATAGGTTTGTTTCTACAAGATTTGCAACCGAAGTAACATTCGTGGTAACTCTCTATCAAATTTGAAAAAAAAAACTAAAAAGGAGAAAATCATTTCAAGAAAGCGGTTTTCAAAAAATCCATCGTACTTTGAATACGAGCATTTATAAAGAATAATATGTGTGATAGGTTTCAACAACATTTGCCACAGAGGTAACTTTCAGTGTAGTTTCCTACCAAATTTGTAAAAAAAAAATCTAAAAAGAAGAAAATCTGTCAGGTGTTCGCACAACTCTACCACAATTTTTTAACCGTTTTCTTCGCTTTATTTAACTGCGGAAAAATATTACTAATTCTGTGAATAAATGAGATAGTTACGAATTCTGTGTTTAAAAATGAAATAGAAACTTTCTTATCATTAATAGTGGTGCCAGACTCCTTTCAAAATATAAGAAGTGTGCGAAACATGTCTGTTGGAAAAAATGGTATTCAGAAAATGCATTGTACTTTGATTACAAGTATTTCTAACGAAAAATTTCGTTGTAGATTTCTACAACATATGCAACTGATGTATCTTTCGGGGTAGCTCCCTATCAAATTTGTAAAAAAAAAATAATAATCTAAAAAGGAGAAAAAAATGGTATCCAAAAAAAAAAACATCATAGTTTGAATACAATAGTTGTTCAAATAATAATTTTTGTGGCAGGTTTCTCTAACATTTGCAACACAAATAACCTTCAAGGTAGTTTTCTATCAAATTTATAAAAGAGATTAAAAAAAAAGGTGGTTTGAAAAAGTGCTATTCAAAAACGGATACCATTATGGATACCAGTATATCTTATAGTTTCTATTTTTGTGATAGCATAGGTGCCAACCTCTCATTAATATTCCGTAATATGCGGGTTGATTTGACCCAGTTTAACAACACTTCAAACCAAAAAAATTATTGGATGAATCTTTATTTATTCAATTTCAGGTTTCTACCTGGAATTTATTTAAAGTCATTTCTTAAAAAAATTTCTGCTGCGAAACGTGTTAAACCTGTGTCAAATTAACCCGCATATTACGGAATATTAATGACAGGTTGGCACCTATGTGATAGGTTTACACATTTCCGACAGAGATAACCATTCAGAGTAGTCTTCCGCTAAATTTGTAAAATAAATCTTAAAGGAAAAAAATGTTTGAAAAAAGTGGTACTCAGTAAACGCACCGAATGGGATTAAAGAAATTAGTAACTCCGATACAATTAAGTTATCCATTAAGAACTTATTTATTTATAATTATTTCTATGAAAGTTTTTAAATTGAAAACGTAACAAAAAAGCATTGATAATAAATTTTAGAGAACTTCACTCGATTTGTTTAACGACTTTTTTTTAAAAGGAAGTAATAAGTTTCGCAATTGCTATTAAACTCTCCTTCAAACTATAAAAATAATTAATAAATCCTTATTGTTAATTGTTTTATTAAGAAGATATAAGAAGAAAATTATATCACCTAAAAAAATAACTTTATTGTTTTGCAAATTGCTTGTATATTTCTATTTTTTTAACCACATCTTCTTTTACCAGATTTATGAATAAAATTAGTTTGTAAAACGAAATTTACCTCGAATGGAGAATTAAATGGAAAACAAATTAATCTGTTTTAGCAACGCTAACGTTAATTTTTTTCTTTAAAAATATCCAAACGCAAAAAATCCTTATGTAATGATTATATTTCAGTACGGTGTACCAGAATCTTTTAAAAAGAAATAGGTAAAATCAATTTAATTATACGAGATTAACCCCCAAAGCGAAAAAAAAAAGGAAATCCCTTTTTTAAAGCTATTAATAGATTGTTTTTGTTAAAAGGTTATTAACTCAAACTAAGATTTTTTTTTTTAATTAAGAGGTATTGAATTTTCTGGTGGAGTTTTTTGTGTAAAAAATATGTTTGTTTGCTTAGGTTTTTTTTTTTTTTTTTTTTTTTTTTGGTGCCTTAAAGCTTAAGAAGTTTTGAAACTGCTTTTAAACCCAAGTTCAAGCTATAAATGAATTAATAAATTACTATTGCTAATTATATTTTGAAGAACATGCAAAAATAAAATTAATTTTAATCGCATAAAAAATATCTTAATTTTTTTACTAATTGCTTGTATTTTTTTATTATTATTATCTTGGTTTACCCGATTCACGAAATAAATTATTTTATAACGTGAGATCTAGATTCAGGGATTACTTAAAAATTCTCTTTTTAAAAACTTTTTTTTAAATTTATTTGCGTTAATTTCTCTAATTAAAAGAATCCCCAGTAAAAAAGTCTTCAACTTCTTATTGAATAATTATATTTTAATATGGTGTACTTCTAAAAAACATTGGTAAAATTAACCGTACACTGCACAAATTTTTCTTTTGAAAATATGATTTTTTTATATTCATATTTAGTGTTTTTTTAGTTAGAAACCAGAAATTTTGAAAAGTCATTTATGGTTTTGTTTGATATTAAAGAGATGCGTTCAGTGTTGCCTGTGGGCTACTATTTTTCAGTTTTCTTGATTGCCACCAGTCTCTTGAGAAAGAAAATTCACTTTATTTAACCCTTAATTGCATAGTGATGTAAATTTCCATCACTGTTTATTTAACTTTTAATAAATAAATAAACTTCTTCGCCACCACTATATTTATATAGAAATATTAATCCAGCAAATTTCCCAAGAACTATGTTGCTGAACAAACTTAAAAAACCATCTTAAAATTTCTGGTGTCTAATATTTAATATATGTATAAAAAAAAGACAATTGTAAAAGAAAAACTCATGCAAAGAAGGGTTAATGACAGATTATGTAGGCCAACTATGCCATTTCAAAAAAGTGGGGAAGATAAAACAATCTGAAGTTTTTAAAAAAGGAGCCAACTGGAATGTGTTTACAAACGATGAATATTTCTATTTAAATGTATTTTTGATAAAACCTGTATTTATTTATTAAAAGATAATTTTTTTTAATGATCATGCAGTCAGAACCTCTCTGTGTTGGTGTAATTTGATGAGATTAACATGAGATTAATCCGCAGAACTGAAACAAACAAACAAACAAAAAACCCGTAACAAGTATTTACTCATTCGAGATATAAAAATAATAGTGGGGTTAAGAAATGTTGGTGTTTATTTTGGAATCAATTTTACAAATCGCTTAAAAGACTAACAAGCATGAAAAGTCATGCATTATGCATAAGTTATGAAACAATTTGAAACACTATCTGTGCGTTGTTAATAAAACGTTATGGATAGTTATTTTATGAAGAATACATAAAAAGAAAATAAATTATTTCGTGCAAGAAATACCTTAAATGTTTTACTAAATGCTTGTATTATTATTTTCTTGTCTTAGTTTAAATGTTTCAATCCACTTATAACATGAGATTAGCGTCGAAGGCAGAAATAAATAAATGTTGTTTTTTTGTAAATTACATTAGCAACGTTGATGGTAATTTCTTCGATGGTAAGAATTCCGAATAATAAAAAAATAATCTTCAATATCTTATTGAGTTATTACATTTCACTTCGGTTTTCAAGAGAGTCTTTTTAAAAAGCATCGGTAAAATTAATTTCGTTCGCTGATTTGAATTTGACTGCCAATGGAAAGAAAAAAATATTTTACTGAAAACTTTTTACACAATCTTTCCATTCAAAAGCTTTGTTCTCAGTAGGATGCACAGTACGTGTTGAACTTGTTAGCGCATACTAGCTCTACTTTTCTCCCTTGCGGCTGATGGACAAAACATAACTGAACCCCAGACGCACAATATGAAAATTTTGTTCGCCTGCATGATCGCCTCTTACCACTCCTGCGTCGAGTTGTCAAAGCAATAGCTTATAGGAAAAAATAATAGCTACTAATAATTTATAAATTTCATAATTTTGACGACCTACGCTTATCCAACTTTCACTAATCATACGTGTTAATACTTATCAATTTTATTTTGTGATTTTTCTGGTGTGAACTTTTAATTTTCCAGTATGCAAAAGTATTATTACTCGTAAGAGGGCAATTTTTTCAACTTACGAAATTTCTTCCATTCACCTGCTCAGGCTTATTATATAATGGCTTTGATCTCAATCGAGATAGATAGAGAAAAAGTATTTTCTGTTATTCAGGTTTATTTTGAAAATTCCAGGATAAAAGTGAGATTAATGAAGAGGAATAGACATAAGATGTCATTTTGTAGAAAATAAATAGAAACGTTTCCTTAGTTTTCTTATGTCTTAATTAGTAAGCTTAGTTTTTAAAAAAGCAGAAAGTTTCAGACTGCTATTAACCTCCCGTTTAAGCTATAAAATGATTAATAAACCATTACTGTTAATTGTTTTATGGGGAAGACATAAAAATAGAAACATTTAATTTATGTCGCGTAAAAAATATCTTAAGTGTTTTATTTATTTATTGTATTTTTTAAGCTTAGTTTACTAGGTTAATGAATAATATAAATTTGTAAAATGAGATTTACCACTTAGGAAGAAGCAACTTACAAAAATAATGAATCTGTTTTAGTAACGATAATTTTATTTCTTCTCTAAACAAATTTTGAACAAAAACGAAAGTTAAATTTTATCGATAGAAAGAAATCCGAGAAAGGCATTCAACTTCTTATTGAGTTTCTATATTTCACTTCCGTTTACTAGATTCCTTTAAAAAGCAACGGTATTATAAATTTCGTTAGCTGATTTGAGGTTCACCGCCAATGAAGGAAAATAAATATGTTATTTAAAACTATTAATATAATCTTTTCTTTCAAAAGTTTTGATCTTAACAGAGATAAATAGGAAATAGAATTTTCTGTTGCTGTTGTTTATTTTGGATAGCCGAGGATAAAAGTAAGAATAACAGAAGAAATAAGATACCATTCCGTAAAACACAGATCTTGAGTTATATTAACCTTACATTGCATAGCGTAGCCAATTGGCAACACTTAATATTAAAATTTTAATAAATAAATCAAGTTCTTTGCAACCACTATATTTATATAGAAATATTAATCCTGTAAAAATAACATAAAAATGTTACTGAATAAAATTAAAATACTATCTTAAATTTCCTGGTGTGGAATTCTTAATATAAGTATAAAAAAACACTATTCTAAAAGAAAAATTCTTGCACTGTAGGGTTAATTACCGTTGATATATTTTTACTTACTAGTTAGTTAATTTCATATGTCTACCTATAACTTATTTCATTTTATTTCTTAAGAAAATTTCCGGTTATAAACGTCGTTAAGCTCGCTGGAATTAACCCACATTTTACTGAAGATTATAAAAAGGTTGGTACGTAGGAAACGTCTGACCTGCGATAGTAACATGGACTAGTGCGGTAAACAATGCGGTTTAAAGTCTATTATTTTCTTAAATAATATTTATTCTAATTCAGTTTTTCTCACACTAGATTAGTGAATTCTTACGAGAATTGAATATTAACATTTTATTTAAGAAAGTCAAAATTGTATTATGATTGTTTAATATAATAAGTATTTTCAATTAACTCTGTTTTTTTTTAATACATAAAAAAATAAAGCATTAATTGAGAACAAAAACTAGGTGTCATGTATTTTTTATATTTAGTAGCATTCATTCGGTAACTTATTAACCCTTGAGAACACGCACTCTCTTTTGTTACACAGAATCGCGCGCCGGTTTTTCAGTCACGAAACTTATTTTCTTTATGCAATATCCGGGAATTATATATTGTTATCAAAGTATTCTGTGCAGGAGTTGTCACAATCAATCTGGGTACATTTTTACATTCATTCATTAATTCTATCACTGCTAAGTTAATAGTATGGAAATTTTCAAGTGTACGGTTTGGCACATGTATCTAATTTTCTTTTCGAATTTTTCATTAGCTTTTTCTTAATCTTCTTAATTAAGGAATTTTTCATCAGTTCACACTTAGTATAATAAGATGTATAATCACTTTATTCCATCTGTGAATTTCGAATAACAATGCATTTTCCAAATTATATAATCGATAAAAAAAAAAGAATCAGGCGCACCGCATCTAATCTCCCCGAAAAGTTTATTTTATCTCATGAATAAAGAAATAGAAACCTTGTTACATTTATGTTAGCCCGGAGTAGGTCATAAATCGGCAAATATTCTTCCCATGATCGTCATCATTCGCATTGCTCCCATTTAATTTAAAATGTAAACCTTCCACTCATTTCATTTAAAATACATGTAATTCATACATTTAAAATACAATCATTCCATTCACTTCATTAAAAATGAAAAAAAAAAGAAATATCATAAATCAAAACCTTTTATTTTAATATCAAAGCATTGTTTCCAATTAACCCACGTGAAAAATAAAAGCTATAGCAGATTATCTTCAATATTCTGTTCCAAAAATAGGGTGAACTGACTTTTTTTTATATTTTTATTTTTTGCAAAATGTAGAGAAAAAACAACAAATAACACTAAGAATTTCAGGGAAAAATAATATTTAATTAATTCGCTGCTTCATTTATTTCCTGTATTTTATCAATGTTTACTAGATTTGTAAAAAAAAAAATCATCTATAAATTTTAACCTGAAAGACAAGCTTGCATTTTAGTGGAGAAAATAAAATTCCATTAATTAAAACTGTTATTAGGATTTTAAAAAAAGTTTATTTACTTAAGAAAACAAGAAAACGAAAAAAAAAGTTCTGCTACTGATTTCTTTAGACTAGGATAAGATCTTAGGATAAGATCAATAGAAGAAATATGATACTGTAAAAAAATACAAAAAGAAATGTTTTTATTTGTTTAGATTCTTTAAGGTTTAGACTTATTTCTACAGTAAAAATATTGCTCTACAATAGTTTTCTTTCACAATAAACAATTGGTATTTTGTTGGTTATACGGGGGTGGGGGGGGTGAGGGATGTATTAAACTGAAATGAGAAAAAAAAAACTTTCGAATTAGTGGTGTGAGTTAGATATCTTAAACAAATATAACTTTGAAGAGTTTGTAAATTCTATATTTACAATTATATATCTTTTTAAAAGATAGAATATGTGTAGTAACTAAGTACATAAAAACAAACTAATAATAACTATTATGAAGAGTATTATAGCAAAAATACATTTGTGCCTCTTTTTGTGGTTTTTAAAAATTATTTACGAAAGCACTTTTAACATTGCTTATTTATTTCCATTTATAATGCAAATACAAACTGTACTTTTTAGAATTGAGAATTGATACGTGCAATATTTTTTTTTTTTTTTTTTTTTTTTTTTTTTGCTAAGGAACTTCTGAAAGTTAGATTTATCTTTAATATGTAGTGACAAAATAAACCATGATAATTATAAAGAGCTTTATTTCATACGAACCAAAACAATACTTTTCATTTCTTTTTTGCATATTTCCGTTTATTGAATTTGGAAAATCGCATTATTAATTATTTATTATTATTTCAGACACATATTTAAAGAAAATATGTATGCGAATTGTGGTAGGACCTATATGAATTGTCATAAAAAAAATCCAAATGTAATTACATAAATGAAATATAGTTTGAGTTATATTTGAATAACTCACGTTTATCTTTAACGTGATAATTTTATTTTTTGATAATTAATTTATATTTTACTAACATTTAAATTTGAGGAAAATAGAATTGATATATGCAATAAATTATTTGTTTTGTTGACGAACTTCTAAAAATTGCATTTAATTTTAATATGTAGATGACAATTTGTGACAAAATAAACCATGATAATTATAAAGAGCTTAATTTCATACGAACCAAAACAATACTTTTCATTTCTTTTTTGCATATTTCCGTTTATTGAATTTGGAAAATCGCATTATTAATTATTTATTATTATTTCAGACACATATTTAAAGAAAATATGTATGCCAGTTGTGGTAAGACCTATATGAATTGTCATAAAAAAAATCCAAATGTAATTGCATAAATGAAATATAGTTTGAGTTATATTTGAATAACTCACGTTTATCTTTAACGTGATAATTTTATTTTTTGATAATTAATTTATATTTTACTAACATTTAAATTTGAGGAAAATAGAATGGATATATGCAATAAATTCTTTGTTTTGTTGACGAACTTCTAAAAATTGCATTTAATTTTAATATGTAGATGACAATTTGTGACAAAATAAACCATGATAATTATAAAGAGCTTAATTTCCTATGAACCAAAACGGTACTTTTTATTTTATTTACATTAATAAAACTGCAGTCATAGCCGTCGCTCATATATTATTTTCATGATATTATTTTTCGCTCGGATATTATACAATATCTGTGCGTACTATGAAAACAATATTTTTCTAAAACACTTTTATTTATATTTCGATAGGTTGCATAAAGAAAAAAAGAGTTTCAAATTTGATTTTTTTTAATAGAAATGGGACCTCCTCCCCGACACACACACACACACACTTTGTGCCTTTTGTTGTGTCAAATTTGTCGACTTTATTTGAGCATATTTAATTATTTAATTTTATAGAGCTCAATAAAAAAAATTTCAGATAGATGAAAGACGACAAATTAATCAATTTTTATTATGCTTTTATGACTTTTACTAAACATTACATTTACTTCTAGGAAAGCCGATGTACATGAACTTTACAGTGTTTATTTTGGGCAAAATATTTAGTTTGTCCATTTCTTTTAACCGTTTTTAGGCTTTATTTATCTGTTTCTCCTAATAAGCAAGATATAACTAAAATACCACGAAAGACAACAAAAATTTTTTATTGAGATATTGTACACCAGAAAAATATATGGAAATATGTTATTAATATAATATTCCAATTCAAACGTTTGCTTTAATATGGCACTTGATTTAAATCGAGCAGTAATCCTGTCATTAGACGGATACGAAACTCTACAAAAAAATGAGGTTAAAAATGCGAACATCAATGTGATTTGATACAGGCATTTATTCTTGATCCTAAATCGCAATTTTAAAATTTCAAAAAATAATATAAATGCCACATCATTAGATGAGAAATTCAAAATCTTCCGATAACGTTTGACATACAAATTTGTTTATTTATTATTTTCTGAATTTGTAAGATTGTATATTAATACAATTTTTAAGCCAAATGTTTTTGAACTTACTTCCAACGAATTATGTTGTACAATTCGTTAGTATGTATTTTTATTTATATCTACGAGTTACATTAAAACGAATGGTCGCATTTTTCATACTTTTTGTTTGTTGTTGTTGTTAGAAATGCTTCTTTCTGAAAATTCAATGACATCTTAAAATGTTTTGTTTATCTGTCATTCTGGTTTTATGTTTTTTCTTAGACTTGCAAAAAAATGAATAATCAATTGTCACGAAATTTTAATACGTTATAAAGGTACACACTCAGTGTTCTCTATATAGTAGAATTTTTTATTCAGAAACTGCGAGTAGTGTTTTTTGCTTTATTTATTGACAGACTTTCCGTAATTAACCCCTTAACTGTGAGAGGTATTTTGACACCATAAACTAAAAATAGACACAATACACCACTTTTTCCGTACTAAAATATTTGCTTTGTGTAATCGAAAATGGTCTGCCGATTAATAAAGCGAAGGTTGAGTTAAATAATTACTGGTGTGCAAAAGCTTTTAGTAACAAAACAAGCAAACTGTTCTTGCCCGACCTGAGTTCGGGCTACACAGTTAAGGGGTTAAATAAGTGCCTCAAAATAAGCAATACTCATAAGAATGATATTTAACAATAGAACAGATTTAAACCACAATTTGTTTTTGAAATAAATTACATTATACACCGCACAAAAATAAGTTAAATAAATAAGATAAATTATTTTGAATAAAAATTCTGGTTTAAAATATTTTAATAAAACTTGAGTAAAATTTCCCGCGGTTCTAGTGTTAAAATAAATATGAACTACCTGCATCTGTTCGGGTCGGGTTTTCTCCAATTGTTCCGGGTTGGATGAATCCAAAACCAGTTTCTTTTTTTGTTTAACACCGTGTAACATGTTTATTTTGTGATGATGGTATTTCAAATATTTTATTAAATACAAATTCTAGTTTAAAACATTATTAGTTGACCTGGTCACCCAGTAAAGCAGAAACGCTACTAGTCTGCAAAATTAATCGTTTGCATACGAGCAAAAGTAACATCGAATACCAGGTTAATGTTTTCAAAATCTGATCCGTATGTGCCATTGTCAAAAATTGCCTCATAAAAGTAAGAGCAAGATTAAATGAAATCAGTATATAATAGCTAAACATACATTCTTCATAGTTAACAAATTAGTGATGGCTTTCTAGTATTCGTGTTTTTGGATATCTATAACTACACCCGCAGCCAGAGCCTGATTACCGACGGGGCACACTTCCACCTATAAAATGTAATAGAAATTTTCGTCTTATTAAAACGCCCTATTCATGCAGAATTAATGCCATGAATAAAGAAAAAACTGTATTCTTTTTTACTGGTGAAAGTGTTCCCCGTTGGTAACTAGGCCCTGCCCGCAGCGGCACATTTGCATTTTAAAAGTTACACTTTTACACAAAAATATGAGGGTTATAATTAAAGTAAGTACCGTTTTGAAATAAACAAGAAGGAAAAATCATGCTTCAAGCATTCATTATGCAACACTTTCAGAGTACGTACGCTTTTACAACAATTTTTTAATAGAATTTTTCGCCTTATTTAAATACAGAAAAGTATTACAAATCCTGCAATTAAACGAGGCGTACACAATTTCTGCTATTTAAATGTTAAATAGAAAAATTCTATTAAAAATAGCGGTAACAGCGTATGAAACCTGACTTTCCAACACCTTCAAAATAATTTTACAAATCTTTACCGTTTAATAAAGTGAAAGATGATATCTAAGTAAACAATGCGGAAAAAACATAACATCTTTATTTGACTCTCGATGAATATTTTTCCCTAGAGATGGCGCTGGAGGTTCTATTTGTTGTCTTTTACTGATATTGTTTACTGTTTGGAAAATTATTGGCAACACTAGTTGTTAAAAAATTGGAATGCAGCTACAGCTATTCAAGCGGCGAGGTAGGATACGCGACACACCAAGAATCTTCCGTAACGTAAGTGAATCCATGCGACACCGCTGTCAAGTCTGCCCGACGACTTCTGGTAGTAATTTCGAACACCTTCTGTAGTACAACCTTTCAATAAAATGTTTTCTGTCCCATTAATGTGTTGCTGTTTTTGTTCTTTTTCTCTGCTTCTTTGAACCATAGCTCGCAACTACGGCATTTTCGACTCTGCATTCCTAAGTGATTCCGAGTCGTCTCTGTGCCCTCTACACCTCCTGCAAGTTTGTCGGTCTGGTAGTGAAACACCCTGTATATATTTGTAAAAACCCTACAAGAAATGCTAAATTTTAGTTCAGTTAGGAAAAGCATAGCACAGTTTAATTCGTTTACTTGTGCATAATACAGTTATTTTTATTTCTGAAAAGATCTGATTCTGTGACTTACATGGTTCTTGAAATGATCGATTCAGTTATAATAATAATACATAAAATAAATTTTCCGATTCTAGAGTAAGTAATTTAATTGCATTTCGCGAAAGAAATTCTGGTTCGAATCGTATATTTAAAGTGGGTCATATTAACCCACATTTTACTGGTGTTAGTTTGGAAAATATGTATTGCCTCAAATCTGTTTTTCCAAACAACTCTCATTAAAATACATAAAAAATGCATGCATTACAAATATCACTGTATAAAGTTCCGTTGAAGTAGGTTTTATATATTTTAAAAAATATATTTATTAATATCATAAAATTCACAACACATAAGAATTAGAACTTATTTTTCAATGCAGAACTTCGTGGATATGACTATTACAAAACATGATGGCATATAGAAACAAGAACGAAAAATCATGCGTCAAGCATAGATTATGAAACACTTTCCAACACGGCCAGAAAACTGTAACTAAATTTCACCGTTAAATAAAGTGAAAGAAGATATGTAAGTAAAGAGTTTAGAAAACATATAACATATTGAAAAATACAGTTTTCGAAGTTCCCTTCCAGTGACAAATAAGTTCCACAAACTTCTATTAGTCTACTAAATATAGTTCAGCAGGAAAATGCGTAAACACAATTAAAAATTACCCTTAAGCAATTCACTTCCATAGCTTGTAATACTTCGCTTGTGTAGCCCTGTATAGGATCAACCGAGTTTATAAACACACGCGTACTATGAAAAAAAATTAAACCTAAAACGCAAACCAAAGTTGAAAACGCACTTATCACACATAGACTGTAAATATCGCACATGTACTGTAACCAATATCTTTTGTGTGTCCCTGTAAATAAATGCAATGCACACAAGAGAGCGATTTATAGTGCACCTCAGTAATGCATATAATTTTCATTATGTTTGAAACAGTGAAATATCATTAAATTTCACTGCAGATGATTTTCCCCCATATAACGATGTGTAACAGAATGCTTTTGTTTGACCCTGTAAATGAATAATTAAAGCTTTGCACCTCATATTCTACAAAAAGCATGTTTTAATGCGCTTCATAATTATATATCAATTTCATTATATTTTAAATGACGTAGCGTCATCAAAATGCACTTGAAAGGATTATTCCCCATTGGCTGTAATGTAACGGAATACTTTTGACTGTCCCTGTAAAAAAACTATAAGGGCTACAAACTTCAGTTGAAATAGTGAACATGCTATAGATAATGACAATAACATATAAAAATGTCAGAGCAATCCGAGCATATTTTGCGGGAGTTAGAGCACGGACAGACGGCCATCCGGCAGACAAACCAAAGTCATAAACACTTTTCAACTAGGTTGGAAAGTGTTAAAAAGGATATTTTACAAAAATGAAGAGTAAAATTCATTAATAACTGGATAAGTAACTATTTATGACTTTAGTTGTTGGTAAACCATTCACGAAAAGTATTTTTCCGGCTTCTTTAAATTTTTTGACACCAGTTTTTCCATATTGTAATTTGGACTTATTTAATCATTCAAAATTTGAGATTAAAGATAAGAGAAAAATTTCCGTATTAAAATACTGGTTTTCAAATTTATCTTATAACTTTTAAAATGAAAATACAATTTGGGAAAATCCACTTCGGTTCGTGACGATTAACCCTAGTACGTCCGGAAATTTTACTCAACCTTGATAAAAACATTTTACACCAGAATATTTATTTATAACTATTTAACTTACTTATTTATCTTAGTTCTCTTTGATTTCTATTTAACTTATTTATAAAAAAAATTCTGGTATAGCTCCAAATAGTCATTTTGATTGCACCCCTCAGGTCCATTGGACCCGTCTGTTAGCTGGAGTGTTAACATTATCATGAAAAATAAATGAAAATTCGTTTTTGTTTTCATTTTATAGAGCCTCTAATTTTTTTTTTTAAAAGCTAATGAAAATTATTAATTGTTTCGTAAAATAGGAATAAAAAAATATCATTCATACTGAATTTAAAAAAACAAACAAAATATTTTAACAATGTATTAAATTTGTATCTTATTTTATTAAATTATTCAATAAAATTCATTTATAGCAATAACTGGAAATGTAAAATTTACCGTAATGAATAAATAAAATGTCCTTTAAATACGTTATAATGTCTTACAGTTCAAATATTTTCATTTCCTGCTTTGAAATTTAAAAAAGAAACAAAGAAAGAGCATTCAACTTCTTATTATAATGCTTTTATTTCATCTCAGTTTTCCAAAATGCTTTAAACAATTTCATCAGTAGCTTTAATCCAAGATTTGGCCTTCAAAATAGCTTCTTTTAATATATTATCAATATATTTTCGTTAAAAAGTGGATTCCCATCCTCTCACAACACACACACACACACAGAATTAGATATTGATTTTCGGCTGCTGATATTTAGTTTAGAATTCCCAGAATTAAAGTAAGATTAATTGAAAATATATATTTTTTCAATTTTATATTATATATATATATATATATATATATATATATATATATATATATACTTATTTAAAAAAAATTAGCTTTTCTTGCCTTTTAAGTGTATATTATTTCTCTTAAAAAATGGATGATATATTTTCACATGAAATTAATAAATTGGAAAATTGTAAGCTTATTCACCATGTGTGATAAATGCTAGCCAATTGATTTGTTGAGGCAGTCCAGACTAAAGAGCATAACCATTATTGGAAAATATAATAAAATATTTTCTTCTTACGCTTTAAGGATATTTTTCTTTATAAAATAATTGGATTCAATTACTTTCTTCCAATAAATAAATTGTAAAACTGGTAGTTTATTGCTTATTTGTGTCAATTACGAAAGGATTGATAATTTGAGGAAAACCAGAATGAAGAAAATATCATTATACAACAAAATCTTTTTATTGACTTAGTTTCCATGTGTTTTAATGTTAAAAAAAGTAATAAATGGTTTCATTTATTTAAAAAATAATAAATTCCACAGTTGGTACCTTTTTGGTTTATGCTAAATTGAAAAAAGTTGTTTTGCTAAGGCAACCCGTTCGAAAAGCGTATGTAAAATACAGTAGGGCGAGACGGATGTTCGCTGGAGATTTTCCAAAATGAGCCTAATTAATATTCGCACAAGGTTCAAAGAAAGCACTAAATGAAGTCAAGTCGACAAACAAGAATCACTGTACCACCTTGAACTCGTTTACACATTCATAGCCACCATCGAAATGTACATGTCGTAAGTGCCGCATGATTTGGGATGAGAATGAATTCTATCAAAGATTTCTAAAGGACAAGCAATTTTTTAAAGTGAATGTTTAACTTTTGGAGTTTAATTGATATTTCTCGTATATAATCCTAGACTAGACGAAGAAATTATTTATTATCCAATAAATAGTTAATTTTTTTTACACCATATATTCAAGGAAATAATAATAAAGCTTAAATGTGCTTTCATTCCCAAAATCTTCATTATGCGTACTCTCTATTTTTTTACTCCAAGGGCTTAACAAAACTTCTATTGAGTATAGAGGTAGTAGAATTTGAAATAATATATTGTAAAATCAATCTTTGTAACATCTGTCCATCGTGAAATAAAATAAAATAAAGGAAAATAATGAAAATTATCCTGTAAAATTGTTATTACCATCTTCCACGAAAAAGTTATTTTTGAACCGAAATATAACAGAGAAATATAATATTTTGTCATGGAAATTTGAGACTATGGGTATGTGATACATACGTAAATGTTCACGAACAATTACGAACTAACTAGTGCTATCAAAGCTTCTTTTTACCTTCCAAGAGCATAAGGAATGAATGATTCCAAGAAATTATCTTATTTGCAACCCCATATAATGAATCTTTTAATATTTTATTGGGATCAGATGTCATTTTAAGAAAACACTGTAAAGATTAAGAAAGCATCCTGAGCACAAAAAATGTGTTCGTGGGTTCAACTGCATCACAATCGTTTGGTTAACGACCGCTGTTTTCACTACAAGAAGACACAATAGTTTCATATAAAATATAAAAAAATTCTTGAATTGTAGTAGTTTTTTTTTAGAAATAAGAGTATTTATAATTGTATTTGTAACTAAAAAAAAAAAAAAAAAAAAAAAAAAAAAATTCTGACATTGGATGGTTTAGGCCATGTTACCTTTTCACTACCACAAGCATACTTATTTATTTATTTACAAACTTTGTGGTTTTCGAACTTAGTGCTTCACGTAATATTTTTCCTTTTACAAAAGCCTTGAAGTTTGACAAAATGAATAATTTTATAATGGTTTGTGATTAAATAAATCATTTTTACTAATATTTTTTATAGATTATCTATTTCTATTCCGACCTTTAACCGAACACTGGATCTATCTTCCCGGAAGAATTGGTTTAGCCACTGAGCCATTGAATTATTTAGATGTTGAATGTATTTCCTTCACTTATTAGAAAACCTGTAACGCCAAATTTTTATATCCAATCACCAGATTAAATACGCCACTAAATGCATGCAGAAGTGAGTAATTATAAGGCTGAAGCGCATTTATTAATAATGTAGCGCATATAAGCAAAGTGCGGTTTATTTTAATAAGAAAATCAAATAAAGTATAGTCAATGGGTTCATCTTCGAGAGCAATACATGTGTAACCACATGCATATTGTAAAAACTGGTTCAGATTAAACAATTTAAGTTACTTATGTGAACGTTGTCAAACACCATGCTAATGTACGGAGAAGTCAAACTTAGTTCCGTGAAGTGTTACCACTTAGCCTCCTGTTTTATTCAAAGGTTCCAAATTTATACCAAGAATTTTCACTTTATGTGATTACGGGATGTTTGTCATTAAATTAAGAAAATAAATATTGTTTGGAATTTCTGGTATGATTTAGAATTTCAGAATAAAAGTGGTGGCTAAACTGCAATCCTAGTTCCCTGTCTCCCGCTTCAAATATGCAATTATAAATTATTAAATGGCTAAGTCTGAACGAAGTATAGAGATAATTTCATGCTTCACAACTTTGTAATTGATTTTTTTTGTTGTATTGCGTACAAACGTAAAAAAACAAACAAAAACATTAGCACAGTTTTTGAGATAGGAACGCTAACTCCACAATTTTTCACTAGGTGGTGCTATAAGTGGTCTAATTGCATAGCGCGTAACCTTTTTACAATACCTAGAAACACCATTCCGCTATCGCAGTTCTGAAGTTAATCATAGATGCCAGCATTTCGGTATTCTTGCGGAGTCTGAATCAAGCCAAACATGTTTTGAACCAGAAATTGTATTTATGGAAATGTACTATAATTGTATGTGGTATTTATTAGATTTTATTTTAAAATTTTTAGTTACATAAAGTTTCTAGTTCAAAACATGTTTGAATTAACCCGTGAAAGAAGGAATTATTTTTATCTTTAAAATACCAAAATTGCATTTCGTACCAATTTTTCAGAAAAGCAACTTTGGTCCGATTTTATTGCGGAATTTCTGACATCAAGTAAAGCAAATATTTCTTTTAAAAATACTGGTACTCAAATAGCAAAATGATTGGAAGCTATTCCGGTACTATATGATACCGCTAGGCGTTAATGGGTTAAGTCAGACTCCGCAAGAATACCAAAATGTCGGCATCTATGAGTTAATTAGGAAGGAGAGGACTTTAGTTGGTACCCTGGATATAATAGTAAAAAAGGAAAATCAATGTATTACAGTTAAATAATCCAAACGTGCTAAATTTAATTTCTGTACTGTATGGTAAATATGTTGTATTTTTAATTTTAATTAATAATAAGTTTTTTTCCCCTTCCCAGATTCACACACGCTCTTCTAATCTCAATTGAGAGCAAAACCATAATATTTTATGTACAATTTCCGCCAAAGAAAAACCTTTTTAGCTAATTATGTTCTTAAAACGAAGAAAACAGATCCTGATAAACCGGATAGTTATCCAAGGGAAGTAAAAAATAAACCAGAAAGAAGATTGTCGGCAATATATTTCTATTAATTTCCTCTTTCAGTTTCGTATCAGCAAAAGTTATGAGATATATTTTATGGGGTACAACACAGTGTAACAAGATTAGTATTAATCCAATCAGAGAAGTGTTAGGAAACAGTCAGCAAAATTTATCTACAAAAGTGAAACGCCAGGTTTAGTTTACTTTTTTAGCACTGTTTTTGTTAAATGTAAAATAAATAAGATTTACATTTGTTAAAGCATATATAAGACAAACTGGAACACACTAAAAATCTCAATTGATAGTAATTCTTTCTTTGAAACTTGAAATGTATTTAAGTTCGCATTAACAAAACAATCTTAGTCTGAATGTGGGGTGCAACTTGATTTAGGAAAAATTGGTTCCAGTTGCATTAACTTATTTTTTCAACGCACATTTTATTATCAAATGAAACATATAACATCAGGGATGAGATTTCTCTGACTTTTTGCACACCAGTATAATCTTAGAGAAAATGTTTTTTTTTTTATTTATTTAATCGGAACATTTCTGAGATTTAACAGAACAATATTTTCACTAAGTTATACTAGTATGCATAAAGTCGGAGAAATATCATCCCTGACATACTTGTATCTAATTCTTTCGTGGCATACCCCATATTTTGATCATCCGTGGCACATCGGGACAATTTGACCCGAGCTATTTTTTCTTGAAGCTATATTTCCGCTACTTTACAATAAATGTTTTGATTTTATTTTACACTTTATATCTTTTGAACAGTCATTTATAGTAGTTTCATTAAATTTATCATTGGAATTAATTTTAATAGGGCAAAACATTTAAACCAGACTATGTTTTCAAAAATGTCAATTTTATTTCGAACCTATACTACAAACATAATTTCTTTGGAAATAAAATCTCAAACGAACTTATAAAGTTCAATTGTGGTGGTAAAAGAACGGTAAATATGGTGAATTGTAAATGCTAAAATAACGTTTAAAAAAAGTAAACAGCTTACTTAAAAAGGTGAATGAGAGTCAAATAGTCAAAATGACGACGCACAAGTTCATTATCAGCAGAAAAAAGAGTATATTTTAATAAATACAGTGAAACGGACTTTTAAAGTTCAAGTGTGGTACAAAAAAAAAACTATAAGGTGATTTGTAATCGTTAAGTTAATGGTAATAAAGGTGAAAAGGTAAATGAAGGTCTGCTGGTCTAAATGACGATGCACAAGTTAACACGTTGACGGACACTTGCGGCTGTAGCCGCAAAGCGAACTTCGCAATGTGGCATGACGGCTATAGCCGCCCAAAACGAAACGGTCGTTTTTAGACACTACGGCTATAGCAGCACAAATGTGCATTTACCGGCGTACAAGTAGAAGCCCAGTGTCATGTTTTGGAAACAATTTTTTAGGTTGAAGTTCGTTTTCCACCTGTTTGTTATACCGTAATTTCCGGCGTATAATCCGCAGCTCAAAAAGTCATTTTTCGACCCAGAAATATTATTTTATAAAATGTAACTTAAAAGATCGCTGTAAATATTTAACTACAATTATTGAATAAAATTTCTGGGTCGAAAAACGACACTTTGAGCTGCGGATTATACGCCGGAAATTACGGTACAAGTTGCAGCTTCAGTATGCACGTGCAGGGTGGCGAGTGGTCATGGAAAAATACAGTAAAAAATGATACTTACCAGTATATTCTTATAGAAAAATTCAAATTGATTATTTGATGGAATAATCAACATAAATTTTTCACTAAGAATATACTGGTGTTTATCACTTTTTTTACTGTATTTTTCCCTGACCACTAACCACCCTGACATGGTTGTGAAGGGAGTAGTGCAACCTAATTGAAGGCGCTGAATTAATCAAAATTAAGTTTATTTAAGCAGAAAGAGTAAAAATCTACTTCCAATATTATAAAAATTACAAAAACATATAGTGTCAATTTTCGAACTTCACTTGTTCCTACTGTCCGTCAAGGTGTTAAGCATCAGTAGAAATATAGGGATATTTTTGTGGATATTCTCAAAACGGACATTTAAAATTTAATTGTGGCTCTAAAAAACTGCTAAAAAAGATGAATGGTAAATGTAAAAGATAATGCTAATAAAGGTGCAAATGTACTAAAAAAGGTGAATAAAAATCTACTGCTCAAAATGACGACGCGCAAGTTAAGTATCAGTAGAAATATAGGGATATTGTATTGGATATTCTCAAAACGGACTTTTAATGTTTAATTGTGTTTTTAAATAATTTTATACTCATACGAAATAATGAAGAGTTTAAAACTATTGTTTTGTTGATTAAGCGAAAAATTGTCTTAAAATATTAAAATTCATTATTTAGTTAATTCTTTCACATTTAAAATCTAAGGTAATTTCTCTGTATTATAAGACAACAGTAACTTGTATTAAGAAAACTACATCACTATATTTTGTTTGAAAAACAGCTTTCAAAATCTTACAACTGTAAATTCTGGAAATCCATTGATACTTTAAATAAAGAACTTGATTTATACAGTATTTTGGCTTGGTTTTGCTGAGAGCGTCATTTGAAAAAGAGGCAATATGTATACTGTCTCATTTGTGTTGAAAACATTCGTAAGTAGAGCCATAAATAACAATAAGCTTGGGAGTCATTATGTAGATACATTCTAAAAGACAACAATTCAGAAATTTATAAATGTTAATCCAAGTGTGCCGTATAGAAAAAGCGGTGATTTATATCCTTACAATCTCACATTCTTACATTATAACGTTTTTTTATATGGGTAAGTTCAATAGTTCAAATATAGAATATCATTTTGAAAAGAAAGGAAAAATATGATTTATAGTAATTTCGTAATTTGAAATTAAATATGCTTAAGAAATTATTGTTTCGAATATAAAAGAGATAGATACTGATTAACACATTTGCATCATTAACGAGTATATGCGACCATTTCATGCACTTTGTTTTATTCAGAAATTCGGAATCTATGCAGGAAATTATGAACGAAGAATTTTTCTTAATGTAATCATAAAATATATGGCATTAAACAAAAACTAAATTCCTATCCAGAATTTCTGGAATAAATATGGAATTTCTCTATAAATAGAAATCCCTGAAATACACGTTATTGATGCAAAATGGTTAATACATGTACTGAGACAGATTCGTAAATCAAGGTTTTATATATAATACAGGGGTGATTGTGTTTCGGTATTTTGTGCACCACTAAATTTATATAGCAATCTTTTTGTAATCTGTTGGATGAATTCTGCGATGACTTACTAAGAATATTGCTATATAAATTTAGTGGTGTACAAAATACCGGAACACAATCACCCCTGATATAATATTCTATACAATTTCTTGGATTAAGAAATTTAATTTCAATTACAAATATTATGCACACCGACACACACTAAAGAAGTATAATATAAAAAGAATTCTTTGTAAGAGAATATTTTTTTTGTTTTTGGTATTAGTTAATAATAAGTAATAATGTGTACGTGGATTTATGTTATGTTTATAATTACTGTTTCTAATTGATTTATGACTCGCGACACAAAGCACACTTTGCCTTCTAAATGAAAGTAAATACGTTTACTATATTTATGCGAAATGCGCAAATCTGCCCTCATTTTTCTTCTGTCAATTGCCCCACCAGTGGCTGAGATGTTCTGCTGTCATAGCTGATAGACGGGAGATGCTGGGTTCAAACCCCTGTCGCGCTCGTCGACCTAACCGTTTGGAGATTTCCGTGGTTTTCTTCCAACCTTGCCGCAAATACGGGTTAGGATACCTGAGAAAGACCCCCACGGAGGTCACTCCTCCTAGGGCATATATCCCTCGTGTAGATAATCGGTCGTCATAAAATCAACCAACCAACCAATCTTCTGTCAATTTAATAATTTTAGATTCCCGCATCTGCATTTCCCTATTTCTTCCCTAAATTTTATGTAATCCTCTGACCACCGAGCAAATGGGCAAATTTGTAATATTTTTTCCGTTATTTTTTTAAAATGTCGAAAAAAGATGAATTTTCAAACTTGGTATAAAAAACTTAATTACGTATATGAGTATATTCCTTGACACTATTAATCATTACACGATATTTTAAAACTGCATCATATTTGTAGAATTATATTAATTTAACCCTTTCCGGCACAGACAAAGTCTGTTCGTAAAATAAGAAATTGCTGATTGACACCGGAATTTACAAACGACTTTTTTCGAAATTAAGAACTCCTTATTTAGCTTTCATTATAGAAACAAAATTTTTATAAAATATTTTTGGTGCCGAATGCAAATTTGGAATTAAAATTAGGTGTGCCCAGAGTGGGACCACTGTGCCGGAAAGGGTTAAACAATGCTTCTATTGAAGTGAAACCTGCAGCATAGTGAACGGATATATCAGTTCACGGCGGTGAGAAGGTTAAGTGATGAACAAAGCGAGAGGTTTCCACATAATATACATAGTCATTATTAAGTAGAAACAAGTTAAGTATAGATTATGAAACACTTTTCAACCCATTGAGAAAACCGTACCAAAATTTAACCGTTTAATAAATTGAAAGATTATATCCGAATAAACAATTCAGAAATCGTATACTTCATTTGAAAACCCAATTTCCGTATTTATCATCTACAGTCTAAAAAATTGTGTAGTTTTGTAAAAGACCTATAGAATTTATTCACACCAAGTAATAAGCAAAAAATTAATTACATTTAATAATTTATACCACAACCCAAAACACACTTCGATTAATTATTGTTCATAGACAGTACTGTATCGGAATATTTTTGCGTGTTCCTGTAAATGAGCGATAAATGCTATTTACACCACCATAGTCTGCAGTAAACATCTTGTAATGCACATCAATGTTGGGTATCAATTTCATTATGTTTGAAATAGTGTAACAGCATTTAAATGCACTGCGAACGACTCCCCTCCCCAATACACCATACTGTAACACAATTCTTTTGAGTGGCCAGGTAAACGGACTATAAATGCTATGTACTACTTTTTCATTACTGAATATGCCATAGTATACCCTAACAGCGTTGTGATGTTGGTTCTTAGGCTGAAATATTTTTATGCTTAAACGATAAATTCGAATGATATTTTGAGCTGTAACTTCACACATTATATGCGTTAAAAATGCCAATACCACAGTATTCAAAATCCAGGAGAAAGTCAGACATAAAATATTGAATTAAGACGAAGTCATCTCAACTGAATATTTTATTTATTGAGACATATAAACAGTAAGATGGTGAGAAATGGGGTTGGTCTCGGCTATCAGAGCAATCAAAAGGTTGTTGGCAGGCTGAGAGCTTGGAGTGATCTCCTCTTTTTTGTAATAGATTGTCTCGCCAACATTCAATGGACATTGAGCAAACAGATCCCAAACACATAGAAGAATTTCTCTGTACGTTACGGGTAATTAATGTAAATGTTTGAGCGGGAGGAATGAAACGGTTACCGTATTTGGCAAAATCGTAATTTTAGAGAATTTAGCGGACAGATGCGGGCAACCTCATGGGAATGGATCGTAGACAAAGAAAACATGCAAACGCGCATCTGCGAAATTGCATTAATTAGCACAATTGTTTAAAGACAGAAAGAGGTAAGGCGGCGATACACCTGTAAGATGAACGTCCAGAAAACATTACATTATATTTACCGGTATAACTGCAGTTGGAATCAAAAATAGATTCTTAACGTACATGCCGCATTTAATAAAGATAGCTTTTTATATGAGGAAAGAAATAACATTTGAGGTTTTAGAATAAAGAGATATTCTAGCGAACAGAATATTAAGTAATGTATTAAAATAAAGTTAGGGAGATAATAATTTTGAATAAAAATATGTATAAACGATTCTATATCATAACCGTATATCAATTATACGCCATTCCGAGATTATTTACGCGAGTTAGTGTTAAAAAACGCAGAAATGTGGATTATATAGTAATAAGTGTAAATTTAATATCACATGTTCAACTAAAATTAGAGATACTGTAACAACAGCAAATACATGAACAAAACGTATAATAATATTTAAATGTAAATTTGTATAGTAAGTGACGTTTTCTATACTCTGACCCACTTATTTTTTAAATTTTTTAAATATTAATTATTGAATATCGTTAAAAATAAAAGCCATAACAATAATGCCATAGTATACCTTAGTATCATATATCAATTATATGTCATTCCAAGATTATTTACGCAAGTTGAAGCATGTTCAGTCAAACCCAATTCAAAGGCACTTTTGAACTACATTGGAAAGTGTTAAAATACGCAGAAATGTGGAATATGTAGTAATAAGCGTAAATTTAATAGTATACGTTCAACTAAAATTAGAGATACTCTAACAACAGCAAATACATGAACAAAACGTATAATAATATTTAAATGTAAATTTTTATAGTAAGTGACGTTTTCTATACTCTGACCCACTTATTTTTTACATTTTTTAAATATTAATTATTGAATATCGTTAAAAATATAAGCCATATCAATAATGCCATAGTATACTTTAGTAGCATATATCAATTATATGTCATTCCAAGATTATTTAAGCAAGTTGGAGCATGTACAGTCAAACCCAATTCAAAGGCACTTTTCAACTACATTGGAAAGTGTTAAAATACGCAGAAATGTGGAATATGTAGTAATAAGCGTAAATTTAATATCATACGTTCAACTAAAATTAGAGATACTCTAACAACAGCAAATACATGAACAAAACGTATAATAATATTTAAATGTAAATTTTTATAGTAAGCAACGTTTTCTGTACTCTGACACACTTATTTTTTTTTTTAAATTGACATATTAATTATTGAATATCGTTAAAAATAAAATACCCAATTTTCTAAAAACTATACGTAAGAGAAAATATCAGAGCACATTTGGAGTCCGTACTTACTACTAATATAAATCAACTTTTTTTTTCTTCTTTTTCTTTGTTTCTTAGTTTTTCTTAAAATACGGAAATCACATTATACAGTTCATTCTTTCGATTTTAAAATAACTGTAAGTTTACAGTCGTGAAAAAAAGAAACTGAACACCCCCTACTAACTCTGCAACAAATTATTGTAGAAGAAAGTTACTGGTACCAAACGATTGGAAATAAAGTCTACTTTTAAATGATGTATATAAAAGTTGCTTAGGGGCCCATCTACATATGAAAACACACCCAAACTTTTTTTTCAATAGCAAGACTCAAATTTGACAAGATATTTGAAATCTGCAGTTCAAACTATGCCTAGATACCAAATTTCGTGAAATTCATTCGATTAGTGTCAAAGAAATTAATCACTTTATAATGAGCATATTTTAGGGGCTGTATCCAAATTGAAGTTCGGTACTCGATTGTTGAAATGCTGCAGAATGATTAAGTCACATCTTTTAATGTATTATGTTTTATCGATATGACCATTTTACTCACTTAATAAGTTTCGGTTATTGTTATATGCGGTAAAATAATGTTTACAAGTGTTGAATTATCCGATTTTAAAAAATATAAGATTTTTTGTAATTAAAATAGTTTTAGAATATGTAGATGTTATTGGAATTTTACAGGTGTTTTTATAATGCTTTTCTCAGATTTGTGATATATTTAACTCGCTTATTTTAAAATTTATTGGCAGAAACGTGAATAATATTGGCAAATACAAAATTTAGAATAAAAGAAAATAGTATAAAGCAGCGTTAAAAAAAAAAAAAAAAAAAAAAAAAAAAAGAAAAAAAGAAAAAACGCAGATAATATGCTTTTTAGTCTGAAAATAAATCCCGACATTGCTTTTTTGAGTAGGGGGGGGGGGGTGCGTGTCTTGTTTTGAGATATGTTCGCAGGACTTGTATTCAAATTTATTTGAAAAACTAAAACTAAATCTATGTTATAAAGACATCTAAATAACTTTACATCCGTTATTCTCCTTCGGAATAGGGTTAATAATTCTATGATTAAACCTATTCTGGTAGTTCATTTGAAATTTTACAATTAACTGATTAGTGCCTCTGTTGAAATTTCTATTGAAAATTTTCACTCAGTTCTGTAAATATGGTGGAAAGGCGTGTTTTATCGCTGTCGATATGATATGTGTGAAAAAGCTGACAAGTTAAAAGATTTATATCTGCACACCTGTCATAAAAAGAATCTTTATTGTGATTAAAATAACTAGTTATTCTTTAAAACCGAAACTAATTCTAATGGTATGACATAGCATATAGAGAAAGTTGCATTTATAAATATTTTCTTAATTCTTTTAATGAAAGAATCAATTAACATTCTAGAGCAAGCAGTGATAGTTCAGATTTGAATATTGAAGCGGAGGGGGGGGGGGGACAATGTTTTGGGAAAATAAACCAGTCAAAAATTATGATCTAAAATGCTCAAAACTATAAAATAAATAATTTTTAATATATTTTAATTTATAATATTAATAAATAATTGTATATAGTATGCTCTAAAAACGTTATTGTTTAGCATTATCATTTACCAAATAACAATATATATACCTGTTAGAAGAGAAAAAACCCATCCGGACAGTGGTTTTCTAAAACAACAGGTATCCTTGCGTGTTCTATGTTACAATAAGATATTGCGTCTAGATTATCTCGAATGCATGGCAGAGATGTAATGCCCTTCGCCGACATGCAGTCCCACATCCAATTTGCAATTCTTCCGCTGCGTTTAATATAGTTGTAAACCGTGGATGAAACCTAAATCCCAATGGACGGTACACTCGAACCGAAGAACTGGAGACTTACTAAATGCAGCTTTCGTCTTTAAATAAATCTGAGCTCCATTCGTTTATGCTTCAGTTAGTATATGTTTGGGCAAAGTGAAGGCGTTGAAGTCGCTGGTTTTCGGTTAATGGTGTTTTTTTAGCCGCCATCAAGAAAGTATGCCGTATATATATATATATATATAAATATTCATAATACATTCTATCGTCTCTTAGTTATATATGCTTACTTGAAGTTGTAAATCATCTTTAATTTGATTGGAAGACAGATAGGGATCTAGTGTAGCCATTGCAACAACTTCTCGAGCTTGGCTGTCTGATAAGATCTTAGGCCGACCACTACTACAAAGACGGTTTATAGTATTTGTATTGCGAAACATAAAAATAATGCATTACCAGTAACGTATTTTTAATGTAAATTTAAATAAATTGAATGTAAATGTAAAGTTTTCTTTTTTTTTTACAATAAACAACCTATATAAAATTCACCTGTTAATCCATGTTGAAACAGTTTGAAGAGACACTTGGAAGTGCCTAGCTATACAACGAAACTTCTTCCAGCTTGCCACATGCCAATCATTTGGTCTTTCGTTGCTTCAGTGAATTGTGGGGCCATTTTGTTTCAGCAAATACACTACGCATATGCATTTATAAGAAACCTCACTTCATACATACATACTGCAGAAAAAACAATATATCTTTATTAGACTGGAAAAGAAGCTATAGATTCATTTAAACATAACAAAAATGATTAATTTTTTTTTTCTAAGGAAGAACTTCATATTTTTCAAAAATGAGCTTTTTTAATTTATCAATAAAAGCGAAACTGTTTTGCATAAATGACGTAAGCATACATCTCATGCAAATACATTTTACGTAATTTTAATGAAAAATTTAAAAGTAGACATTGAAAAAGTAAAAGAAATATGTATATATATAGGGTAAGTTAAAATGAATATAGCGATTACAAACGGCTATAACTATTTAATGGAAAAGAATTTATCGATAAGATTAATACAGAATGTAGATGGAACTTCGAAATTTTGTATACATACGTCATAGATGTTCTATGTGACTTCCCTTGATCACACGGACAACATCTAGGCGGTAGTCCATTTCACGCCATACATTCTGAAGCATTTGTTTAGTCACCAACCCAAGAGAATTAGAAATGCATACTTTGAGTTCTTAAATTGTTTTGGGCATGGGAGGCACACCTTCCACATAATCCCATAGAGAAAAATCGCAAGGTGTCAAAGTACGCCTTTGTAATGCGCTTGCGTCGGTGACTGAACAAATGCTTCAGAATGTATGGCGTGAAATGGACTACCGCCTAGATGTTGTCCGTGTGACCAAGGGAAGTCGCATAGAACATCTATGACGTATGTATAAAAAATTTTGAAGTTCCGTCTACATTCTGTGTTAATCTTATCGATAAATTCCTTTAAATTAAATAGTTATAGCCATTTGTAATCGCTATATTCATTTTGACTTACCCTGTATACTTATCAAGGCTGGGATGATTCTAGTGCCTCGCTATCTTACATCTTTCTCCAATCACATGTCGTTTGTCAGGTTTCTTGTGCTCGCGCGCGCATTCACTTACGCATCAGTTTAACCCTTTCAAGGGTGGTGGTATGTTTATGAAACCACTGAAGTTTAATTCCCAAATGGCACAGTGACATCAGAATTTTGGTATAAAATTTTCTGTTTATTTCGAGTATAAAATATAGCCTTTTACTTATTTCCAAATACATTTCTTTATAAATTCCGGTGTCATTCATTCATATCAACGTTTTAGAAAAGGAAGTTCTTTGTCCCTGAAAGGGTTAAGCTAGCTTTCAAATTAGCCTAAGATCACGAAGCACTGAAATACGGTTTACGCATTGTTTATATCATAAGGCAGACTTAATCTTTTTATTATATATATCTTATTTATTTATAAGTTTATCAAGTCACTGTAATCCCAGCCTATGAGTATAATATTTTTTTCAAACGGAGATGAGAGCGCTCCGACCCAAATGTCCGACTTTTACCACTAAATTTTAATAGTATTCTCCACCTTAATGAAATTCATAAATTCTCTCCTTGAATAAGGTGACAAATACTATTAAAATTTAGTGGTGACAATCGGGCATTTGAGTGGGAGCGCTCTCATCCCTGTTCAAAGTATGCTTTAATGCACATCATAGACGGCCCCTTAAAGCAGCATCTTGCCATTTTTTAAGCATAATTTGAAAACTACTTGGAAGAAAAATTTGAAATTTTGAATACGCATAAAGCAGGACATAATAAATATAAATCCATCAAAAAATTGTAGGTTGCAATTTATAACTTTTTCGAATATTAATTTCATAATTCATAATTCATATTATAAAATTATAAAAATTACAAATTTCACTTAGTTATGTTTGGGTTTTGAGTATTATAACCAAACAAAACATTAGCACATCAGGAAAGGAGGTATTAATAAAAATATGAAAATGTAATTTAACATTAGAATCTCTAAAATTTGAATGTTTATAATTCGAAAACTTATCATCCAAATGACTTAAAATTTAGTATCTAGGCATAGTTTGAACCAAAGATTGAAAATATCGTGTCAAAATTGGGTGTTGCCTTTGACAAAAATAAAGTTTAGTCTGGTTTTGATATGTAGATGGCCCCCTAAGCAAATTTTATATACATAATTTAAAAGTAGACTTTATTTCCAATCGTTTGGTACCAGTCACTTCCTTCTACTATAATTTGTTGCAGAGTTAGTGGGGGGTGTTCAGTTTCCTTTTTCCACGACTGTACCATATACAAAAAAACAATGATTTATTTTATTACAAAATATGTTGATATTTTGAACTTTTTTTGTATGTGTCACTTGAATAGTGCAAATGCAGAATAACTTTTTGAAAAGAAAGAAAAAAGTATAATTTATAGTAACTTCGTAATTTGAAATTAAGTATATTTAGGAAATTTATTTTTCCAAATATACAAGAGGAATATAATGGTTAAGACATTTATGTTATTTACGCATATATACCACTATTTCAGGAATTTGCTTTTATTCAGAAACTCTGAATCCATTGAGGAAATTACGAACGATGAATTTTTCTTTATCTAATCACGAAACGTATGTCAATAAATAAAGCATAAATTACTATTCTGAATTTCTGATTGAAACTTTGTTGAAAATTAAGACAACAACATTTTGCTTGAAAAGTACTATTTAAATTTTAGTTTCAATAAACTTTTGAATCCAGGTAATATTTTTAATAAAGAATCTGACTTACATGCTATTTTTGTTCAGATTTATTTTGATCAGTTTTTTAAAAAGAAAACATTGTTTCTATGATAGTTCTTAAGGTTGTGATAATTTTTCACTAAAGAAGTTAAATTTAAGATGCAAGGCGCTAATTCTGTCCATTTTGTAATACAATTAAAAAAAATAATATAAGATTTTAAAATTTATTTTTCCAATTTACCAGAAACCTATCTAGTAGGTTATTTCTATTGTAAATATTCTAAAATCCTACCACGAAGGATTTTCTTTAAAAATACTAGCATTTTAAAGCGGACCAGTAGGAGCCATGCAAATGCAACAGATTCATTACGAGCGGTAAAAATCTATGAAATAATCTGTAATGCAAATACTCAATTAAAAGAAATTTACCAAATAATTAATTTTAATACTTAGTCGCCAAATAGAGAAAAAGTTACCTAATTTAGAAATGATGCATTATGCAACAAATTGCTGTACACTGTGCTTCCATTTAAGATTTAAATTTATTTTCAATTCATATAACATCCTTAGACCTTTAATGTTTCATTTGTAATTACATTTTTATTCTAAGACCAGGTGTCCCAAAAATGACAAATAGATTTTAAAATTCAATAACTTGCAAACGGTGACAGGATATTAAAAAAATTCTTGCAGGAAGGCTATGTATGATGTCAGGAGTTTTTTTTTACTGTGATTCTTGATTTTAGATTGAATTTCAAACAATAGATGGCGCTGACAGCGATTGGCGCTATGCCGAGGCCCAAACTGACGCCACCGAGCATTGATACACTGCCCCCTGAATACTAGGCCTGCGCACTGATAAAAATTGGCGGCTGTCGCAGGCCTTTTTTTTTCAGCAACACCAATAATTTCTAAAAGGTTTTTTCGCCAAGTTTTTTTTAGATCAAATAAGTCAAAGAAAACTTTGAGATGTTATTGGTGTTGAAGTTCGATGACCGTACAAAGCTGAAAAAAAATCCGACTGTTGCAGCCGCCATATTTTGTCAGCGCGCAAGCCTAGTATTCAGGGGCGGTGCATCAATGCTGAGGGGCGTCAGTTTCGGCCTCGACTGAGCGCCAACCATTGTCAGCGCAATCTATTGTTTGAAATTCGAACTAAAATCAAGAATCAGAGTAAGAAAACTCCTGACATCGTACATAACACTCCTGCAAGTATTTTTTAAATATCTGTCACCGTTAGCAAGCTATTGAATTTTGAAATCCATCAGTCATTTTTGGGACACCCGGTATATATTTTGTTTCATTTAATGATGCTTCTGCAGTTGAGGTAGACAGTGAATACGAGTGTAAATGGATCTCGATGCAGAAGTAAATTCAAAGTGAAAACTTACTTGTATTTACCGATCAGTTTTTGTGGAGATCAGTGGCGAATCTTGCTACCCAGTCTAGACAAGCGCTTTCCCACCAGTTTGTTAGAAAAGTTTTCAGGGCCTTAATTAATCGTAAAAATGTCGGTGAAATCTTATACGAAAAAAGTACTAGAAATTGGAGCGTTCAGAGCTAAAGTAGATCAAGTCCAAAAGTATATAAAAAATGTCTGTTAAGGATTACTACTTGTCAATGGTGTATATTTTCAGAGCCGTAGTGATACAAGACCCATTTACAATGTTTCATATTTATTTCATCGACATTATGTAAAAAACATTTCAGGGGCAATGTGGATCAAGTTCAGTAAAATCTGATTTAAAATTGAATTACCACCTTAATTATTGTTTTTGAATTTTTAAATAATGACCCATATTTATGTTAGTCTTCATACTACAACAATAAAAAGAAAGTTATCCTCTAAATCACTTTAGGATTCAACTGGTTTTAATAAACTTGAACCTTTTTTTTCTCAAAATTAAAACTTATGAACTTGATCCACTTTAGATCTGAACGCCTCAATTATTGACGGGTAAGTGAAGGTCCAGCCTGAAAATGAGGATTTCACCCTGGCAAATATATCCTCCTAAATAAAAAAAAAAGCTTCTGTTGCTGCTTTGTCTATTGGATATTTTTATATATGTAAATATTATGATTGTGATTTGATATACTTCTTTTCGTCTATTTGCAAAAATACATAGTTTGTCAAAAAGAATAGACATCATTTTTAAATTATTGGAAATCGCTTTCTCTCATGTACGATGCGCATTTTTATTACCTAGATTGCAAAAAGACAAACACTTTCACTTGTGATTAAAGCTGGAAATACTTGTGGGAACAAATCCAAAACATATATTTACTGTTTTCCATCTAGACACGAATGCTTTATAAAATATTTATACGTATAGCTATACCCTCAATATCTGAGTTATATACAAAGTACACTATCATGCCTAGTACGCCCTATACATTGCAATTCATTTTATCTGTATAAATTCAGAAAAAATTGCCTGTATAATGATCAACTATATTTATTCCTTTTGCAGTAACAACGAAAAAACTGTTTCTGGGCTGAAAGAAAAAGACTATTGTAATTTTAATAGTATTCAACGAAACATTTCTTTACAGATTTTGGCAACATTCTCTGGGTGTATCATTTTAAGTAAACTCCTCCTTTTTCCACTATATCTCCTACTAAAAGCTTTTTCCCGAGACAGAAATAAAATAGATTTTGCTAGAATTTATAGATTAGGTACTAGAGTATTTGGGAAGAATGATTTGCGACAAATTTATTCCTTTATTGTTATAACGTAAAGAAAAATAAGAAAAAAATAATAATACACAGCATTACTTTAAAAATATTCTTAGACTATTTTGCATCGGAGAAATGAATGTTACATACAAAATATCCGTATGTCCTGCATTGTAATATTTTATAACTGCACATGCTGAAAATATTTCTTGGAAAGCGTTCAGATGTAAAAATATTATTTTCGAAATAGAATTGTATACATCGGCGTCTTAAAATAGAATAATATGTGATTTGATTGTATATCTACATGAACAGTGTTTTGAAGTTTTTCATAACAATATCTATAAATATCGATTTAAATGAAGTTTCTTCAGCATAAAGTTATATATTTAATAAAAGCTGTCGTACGAGAAAGGCGTATAATATTTTACTAGGACTTAAATAATTAGATATAGGTGTATTTGTGAAAATGCATTTGCGACAAACATGTTCATTTATTTTTATTAGCTGAAATGACTAACGCATGGTGAAATTTAGGAAATATACACTGTCTGTCTTCTATCCAAGGAATGAATATACATAAAAATGTTTTGTAAACTCCATACACAATAGTTTATTCGTATTTTTATTTTTAATCGATTTATTCTCTTGGACGGACGTAGACATTTGAACAGTCAACGAAAGTGCTGTACTACAGAGTTTCAGCTTCAATTTGATAATGCATTACGGGGGCGCGGAAATGTGTAACTTGTCCATGAGATTTCCCTCTCAATTTTAAAACTCACTGGAAGGGTAGAACCTCTTCCAGCTAATTTCTCCCAGGTAGAGAAATGACTATACATAATACGAGTTTTCTATGGCGGTTTTGCATATTTTTCTTAAAAAAAATAAAATAGAAAATGCTTTTTAAAACTTATTGCTTTCTAAACATCAAACGTGACAATGATTCATTCAGTCTAATGCAAAATACAATGGTTTTAACACATTCTCATCGGTATGTTTTGTGATATCTGGGTTTTAAATTAACCGAACCTCAAGTTTATACATTTTTAAATATCATTCAATATATCGTCGCTACCATGTCCAACTATCGAATGTGAAAAAATGCATTTTTCATTAATTTTAAAAATGAGCCGATTGTCACCACTAAATTTTAATAGGGTTTCAAGGTTGGAACATCACCAGGGTTGCCAGTTTGGCGTCCTTTTCCACTCAGAAATTTCGAATCCATACCAGAAATTTAAAATAGAAATTTTTGCTTAATACGAGGGCAATTCGGAAAGAAACCTCCGTTTATGAATTAAAAAAAACTAATGAAAGGATACGTTTTTTATTAGTCACGTTTGAAAGGCACATTCTTCACCTACTTCTCAGCATAATCGAAGTATTATTTAAAACTATTATCATAGCCGTAAATCAGCTTTGAAATTCCATCGTCACAGACTTCTGCCGCCGGCCTATTCAACAGGGCTGTTCGTTCTATTCTATCCACACCACTATTTTTTTTTTAAAATTTGTAATAAAAGGACATTTCGAAAATTAACTTCCGTCGAGGCGTGGCACTATTAGTAGTGGGCGGAGCGCAACCATTGCCAAATCAAGCAATCTGTTATTGTTGAAATTAAGTTTTGAGTTTCATGTTAATTGATATTAAGAATTACGTGAACTTAGCACATGTACATTTTATCTGTAGAAAACAACTAAGCTCGGGTTGTTCTAAGAAAAGGTTTTTAAAAATGTAATGATGGCTGTATTTATCCAAGATATTAGTTTTCTATTAAAATTTCGTCAATAGTCGTTTTCTTTTAGTAAGTTATTTTTCTACATATTTAATAGGTTATGAGCTACATCTCGCTATGAACTGCGATAGTTAGTTAAATTCTGATTAAATTAAAATTAGATACAGAGAAATTAAGTTTTACTCATGGTAACTGAAGTAAAACATTAGTTTAGCTTAGTAGAGGAGATTATCAATATTTTTTTTTTGAAATCTTATCCAAGTTTAAGATTTAGAAATGGATTTAGCTAAGCAAGTTAAATTATTGACTGGTGAAGTCGACTGGCCAATATGGAAACGCAAGATTAGAGATTTACTTGACTATCATGAAGGAGCACTTGATGTTATTGATGGTAAATTAAAGAAACCTGAACCGCTAAGTAGCAGTGCTAACGAAAAAGAAATCAAGGTACATAAAGTAAGTTCTGATTTATATTGTAAAGCTAATAGTTACGTAAAATCCGTGATAGCAAGTACAGTTACTGACGAAGTTTATCAGAAGATTATGGATAAAGAAACAGCACATGAAGTGTGGGAAGCCTTAAAGCATCATTTTGAAGCTACGTCAAAAGACCAGTTATTTAAGATATGTACAGAGTTTTTCGCATTTAACTGGACGTTAGGTGATGATGTCTCAACTCACATAGTTAAGTTAAGAACCATTTGGAGTGAATTAAATAATGGACTTAAAGATATAGGTGAAAATAAGTTACCGGATTTGATGTTAGTTTGTAAAGTCTTGCAGATTTTACCATGCAAATTTGAAACATTTAAGTCCAGCTGGATGCTGTTGTCTAAAAACGAGGACAGAACATTTGATGAGTTGACAGAGCAACTTTGTATGTTTGAAAGAAATTTTATCAAAACCGATGACATTACTGTTCAGGAAGCGTTAGCTGTTTCAAGATTAGAAAAACAGAATAAAGATAAAAATTTCAAATTTATCAGGAAATCATATAAAGGAGATACTTGCAACTACTGCAATCGTAAAGGTCACTAGGTAAGAAATTGTAGAAAATGGATTTCGGATGGAAAACCTGCCAAAAAGTCGCCAATTAATGATACTAAAGATATAAAGAAACCCGCCAATGGAGCACCGATGTCTATTTCTGTCGAAACTTATACTTCGGAAGCAGATAATTCAACAGCTTTTTGGATCGATAATGGTGCAACTCAACATGTCACGAACTGCGCAGAGTATTTTACAGATTTCACGCAATTTCTTAGTCCTTGTAGCATTAAGGCTGCTGGAAAGGAAAGATTGGCTGCTGTTGGAAAAGGAACTATTCGTTTTAAATCTTTTGTTGGTAGAAAATGTCAAGAAATTCAGCTGAATGATGTCTGGTATGTACCTGAAGTCCACAAAAATTTATTTTCGGTGTTAGCTGCTCAAGACAGGAATCAAAATAGTGAATTTCGATCGACATCTACTGAATGTTGGTTAAAGATAAATGGTCAAGTGGTAATATATGGATCACGCTGTGTATCTGGATCTTTGTATAAAGCAATTATTGAGCCAATTATGCCAAAGAAAGTTTTAGAAATAAATAATACTGAGCAAGACTATTCTTTATTGCAACTTTATCATGAAAGATGGGGTCATCAAGACAAAAGTCATATCAAAGAGAAGCTTGAAAAAGAATTAGGAATCGAAGTTCGACTGGAAAAAAAATTATGTGAACCATGCATTTATGGAAAAGCACATCGCTTACCTTTTGGAAATAGAAACAAAACAACTGAACCAGGTGAGCTTATTTCGGCTGACCTTTGTGGTCCGTTTCCTGAATCTTTTCAACAGAAACGATACTTAGTTGTATTTAAAGATAGTTTTACAAAGTTTCGGTATCGTTATATCATAAAAGAAAAGTCAGAAGTCAGTAATGTGTTTAAAAATATGCTTGCTCATGCTAAAACTATGGTATACAGAATAAAAGAATTTTTGAGCGATAATGGTGGAGAATTCGACAATGGAGAAATTAAAGCGATTCTACATGAAGAAGGAATTATGGAAAGATTCACTGCACCTTTTACACCACAACAGAATGTATCAAGTGAAAGAGAGTATCGAACAATTGTAGAAATGGCAAGAACATTCAAATACTCGAATCCTGAAATTAGTTTTCCTGATGCAATGTGGGCTGAATTAGTTTCTTCTGCAATATATATCCTAAATAGAACGGGAAAATCTTCAGTTGAAGGAGTTAGTCCTTATGAATTGTGGATCAGAAAGAAACCTAGATTAAAGCATTTACGTGTTATAGGTTCTACGTGTTATGCGCATATTCCTGTACAAAAGAGAAGAAAAATGGATAGAAAAGCTATCAAAGGTTATCTAATAGGTTACGATTATGATGAGCGTTACAGAATTTGGCTGAAAGAAGAACACAAAATGATTTTTTCTAGAGATGTAATTTTTCATGAAGAATTTAAAAAATGCGATAATTGTGTTCAGTTACCATTCAACGATAATGAACAAGAAAATATAAGTGATATTTCTAATCAGGGAAAGTACGAAGAGAAACAACTTCAAGAAAATGAAGAGCAAGATAATATAAACGATAGTGAAGATGACAGTGATGAAGAAACTAAGCCATCACATGACATACAATTAAGAAAACGTGACACAATACGGAAACCTGTAAGGTTTGAAGATTATATAATGGAAGCTGAGTCACTAATTCACGAAAATGAAAATCCCGAGACATACATAGAAGCAATCAACAGCAAGGAAAGTTCAAATTGGACAAAAGCGATGGAAAATGAAATAGCCTCTTTAAAAGAAAATGAGACCTGGGAATTAGTTAATTTACCAGAATATTCAAAAGCTATACCATGTAAGTGGGTTTATAGAATTAAAACAAATCCAGATGGCAGTGTTAACAAATATAAAGCCAGGCTTGTTATAAAAGGTTACAGTCAACGTAAAGGCATTGATTACAGTGAAACATTTAGTCCAGTAACAAAATTGGAAACAATACGAGCAGTATTGAGTATTGCAGCTGAAGAAAAAATGCATTTATCGCAATTTGATGTATCGACAGCATTTTTGTATGGAGAAATAGATGAAACAATCTACATGCAACAACCAGAAGGATATGAAGACGGAACAAAAAGAGTATGCAAGCTTAAGCGAAGTTTGTATGGTTTAAAGCAAGCTCCACGTTGTTGGAATAAGTGTTTTGGTCAATTTTTATTAAAACTTGATTTTAAAGTAAGTGATGCCGACCCATGTCTATACATTCGTGAGAGAAATGGGAAAAAGTTAATTATAGCATTGTACGTAGATGATGGATTAATTGCTGCAAATGATCAACAAGAGTGTGAAATATTCATCGAAAAATTGAAAGCCAGATTTAAGATAGTTACTGGAAACGCTTCTTTTTTTCTAGGACTTGAAATTGAATATCAGGAAAACGGAGCTATTACTATTAGTCAGAAAGGATATGCCAAGAAAATTCTTAAGAGATTTGGATTTGAAGAATGCAAGCCAGTAGCAACACCAATGTTAAAAGAATCAAGATCGCAAAATACTGAAGAAATTAAGAAAGTTGAATTTCCATATAGACAAGCCGTTGGAGCTCTAATGTATGTAATGGTAGGAACGAGACCTGATTTAGCTTACAGCGTAGGAGTTTTATCAAGAACGTTAGAAAATGCATCTGCTGAAGATGTAATGAAAGTCAAAAGAGTTTTTCGCTACATAGCAAAAACGAAAAATTTTGGTATTAGTTATCGTGTAACAAGTTCAAGACGAGTATTACAGTGTTACAGTGATGCAGATTTTGGAGGATGTACAAAAACTGGAAGATCAACATCAGGATCTGTTATAATATATGCTGGTGGTGCAATCTCGTGGCACAGTCAAAGACAAACTGTTGTAGCTACTTCAACTACAGAAGCTGAAGTTATAGCAGCATCTGAAACAACTAAAGAAATTATTTGGCTCAGAAGATTATATGAAGGTATAATAAATCTAAAGGAAATACCTATACTTCAAGTAGACAATAGTGCAGCTGTAAAACTTGCACATAATCCTGAATATCACAGAAGAACAAAACATATAGAAATAAAGCATTTCTTCGTTCGTGAGAAAGTATTAGAAGGCAAATTAGTTGTAGAGCAAATTTCAACTGATAAACAGGTTGCAGACATTATGACTAAGCCATTAACTAAGACCCGATTACTTATCTTATGTGATCAAATGGGATTAACAGACTAGAGACTAAATATGCAATTAACAAGGGAAAGTGTTGAAATTAAGTTTTGAGTTTCATGTTAATTGATATTAAGAATCACGTGAACTTAGCACATGTACATTTTATCTGTAGAAAACAACTAAGCTCGGGTTGTTCTAAGAAAAGGTTTTTAAAAATGTAATGATGGCTGCATTTATCCAAGATATTAGTTTTCTATTAAAATTTCGTCAATAGTCGTTTTCTTTTAGTAAGTTATTTTTCTACATATTTAATAGTTATTCCGTAAACTTTCAGCAATCTTATGGAGAGTGTCGAACTACCGCGCGTTTCCTCGTTATAACGTCACAAAATGTGCGCTGCTATTGAAAATCCTGCCAAATGCGAGGTACGAGAAGTAATAAGATTTCTTTGGGCGAAAAAACTGTCAGCAGCGGACATTCATCGTGATCTGTGTGCCATATATGGCCCAAATATTATGAGTGAAGGTGTAGTGCGTCAATGGGTCAGGTTTTTCAAAGGAGGGAGAACAAGCATCCATGATGAATCAAGGAGTGGGAGGCCGTCTGTAGTGAGTGATAATCTCGTCGGCAAATTGAAGACAAAATTCGTCAGATTCGTCGATTCACAATCTCGGAACTTTCCCAAGAATTTCCGAACATCTCTCGGACTGTTTTGTACGAAATTGTCACCGAAAAATTAGGCTATCGGAAGTTCTGTGCTCGATGGGTACCAAAGATTTTCACGGAGACCCACAAAATTATTCGAATGGGTGCTGCCTTAGACTTTCTTTCCCGGTACAACACGGAAGGAGGGAAGATTTTGAATAGAATAGTGACTGGCGACGAGACATGGATTGCGTATGTAAATGCTGAAACAAAGCAACAGTCAATGGCATGGGGTCATACCGGTTCTCCAAACCAGCTGAGGAAAGCCCGTCAAACTTTGACATCGAGGAAGATTATGTTAACCGTGTTTTGGGATGCTCATGGTATCTTGCTGGTCGAATTCATGAAACGTGGTAAGACAATAAATTCTGAAGTTTACTGTAACACTTTGAAGAAACTGAAAAGAGCCATCCAGAACAAACGTCGCGGCCTGCTGACATCTGGAATTGTGGTCTTGCACGATAACGCTCGCCCTCACAGTGCTCAGAGAACACAAAATCTTTTGCGCCAATTCGATTTAATCATCCCCCCTACAGCCCCGACTTGGCTCCTTCTGATTTTCATCTGTTCAAGGAAATGAAGAAGTGGCTTGGAGCACAGCACTTCGCTGACGATGTGGATCTTCAAACCGCTGTGACAAGTTGGCTGAATTTGCAGACAGCTGAGTTTTATTCAGAAGGGATTGGTAAGTTGGTAAAACGGTATGACAAGTGCTTGAATGTACATGGTGACTATGTTGAAAAATAGAAGACAGCTGTACCTTTGAGATGTAAATAAAAAAATTGTTGAAAGTAGGCGTGTTTTTCATTTATACAACAAAACGAAAATTAGTTTCCGAATTGCTCTCGTAATATTTTACTTGACCCACTATTTTTTAAAACATTTTTGTAGTACGTTTATCAGCAAATTATATAGAAAAATATGTTAAAATTCTTTGGATTGAAAGAATGGTGCAAGTTGAATTTAAAAATAATTGCAGTTGAATAGGCCAGCGGCAGAAGTCTGTGACGATGGAATTTCAAAGCTGATTTACCGTTATGATAATTGTTTTAATTAATACGGCAATTATGTTGAGAAGTAGCTGAAGAACGTATCTTTCATACGTAAGTAATAAAACTTGTTTCCTTTCATTAGTTTTTTTTAAATTCATAAACGGAGGTTACTTTCCGAATTGCCCTCGTATAATGACAGCCTATTTCGTGATTACATAAAGTAAAAAAAAAATTCTCAAAATTTCCGGTATGAATCTGGCATTTCTGCATAAAAGAGGAGGCCAAACTGGTAACCATGTTCTTCACAGAATTTTTATTAGTATTTTTATTAGACAAAGAATTCTAATAAAATTTAGTGGTGACAATCGGCCCATGTTTAAAAGTAATGAAAAATGAATTTTTTCATATTCGATAGTTTGACATGGTAGCGACGATACTCGGATTTATTATAAAATGAATTTCAATCTAAAACAATATAGGCAACATGATATAAATGCATTTTCTGTAAGCTCCACGCCTATAGTCAATGCTGTTTCTTTGAATACCCGATGCGAATGTGTTACGTTTCACATATGAAAAAATGTCCTAAATGTTTTACAATTTGGTAAGTTTAGAATATAAAAAAATTGTATTTAAAAGAACATTTTGGGTTTGCAGCAATCTTTTGACACTCCTTATAACTGACGACAGAAATATTGGAGCGCTTTTAATCAAGTACTAGATAGATAGATAGATAGATATTGTTTATCAACAGTTACAACTAAAGGTATCTATACGAAAAAAACATCGTTTCTGATTTGAGTTAACTGTAGAGTCACATTTTGAAAAATATTTTATTGATTGTAACGTTTGTACAATATTTGCAGACCTAGACAGATTTGCCAAAGATAACCATTAGGACCCTTCGGGTAAAATAAGCAAAAATGTATTTAAAAATGCTTTGTGCATTAGTGAACATAAATCTTTAAAACAACATTTTGAAAAAAATAAAGTTACATTGTGCTATTACTGTAGAATCTTTCAGATTTATAAATGAGAATGCACGTTTTTTTGGACGCGTTAACAGAAAGAAAAATATAATTTCCCTCACAATACCAAAACCCTAATTTACTCAAAAACGTGAAATACTCGTAGTGCTATCTACGTTTCTTCAATCTAAAATTAGTTATTCGCACCGTAAATTTCAAAAGAAATTTTTTTATTTATATGTAATCACGAAATGTCTGTAATAAAACAAAGTATATATTGATATTAGTATTCTCTGGTATGAATTTGAACTTTCTAAATAAAATGAAAATTCCGGTATTTTTAGCTTGGCAGCGAACGTGTTAAATAATAAATGGATATTTACATGATAAATCTACATTTGCCTTCACAAAAACGTATTATTCAATTGGTACTCAGACAATAGAGTACCTTGATAGGAGAGTAATGTTCATTACGAAATACATCCATTGCTTGTTACGAAATGAATATGCATAAAATCCCGCATAACGTTAGTACTGTAGGAACAACTGCCTTATAACACAATGATTTAAAATAAAAACAATGAATGATGAAATTATGAATAATAATAATTTATTTCATTTTTCGTTTATGGAAAGTAGGCAAGTGTTTAATGTTTTCATTTTTAAGAGTTAATTTCTGTCCTTTAATATTCTTAAGAATGTTTTAAATGCAAAACAATAAATGAAATATGTAAAAAAAAATGTAATCGAACACTACAAAAATTTTAATTATATATAAGAAAATGCATTTTTCCAAAAGAATTAATACATTTTCCAGTTTAATTTATCGATTAGATAAATATTAAAATCTAATGAAAAATATAAAAAAAGAGGTAGTGATACTTAATATTACAGACAACCCAACAATGAATAACTACAGTTTTGTAAACATTTCATGTAACACAGTGGAATCTTGTAATGCATCAAAGCTTCAGACTTATCGCCGATTAACCCATTAACTGCCGAAACTATATGGGCGGAGTCTTCAATGTTTTTACAGAAAATTCGTTTGCCACCAAAAATTCTGATTGATAATATTTGGTATATTTAATAGTAATGTTTTTGTCATTAAATAAAGTATATTTTAACATATTAAAATAGTGGTAGCTTGGCAGTTTAAAAAAAAAATTTTTTTTTAAAGTATAGTTCATTATTATTTATTTTTTTTTATTTCTTGGCATCCTAGGGGAAATTTTTATTCACTTTTATTTTGAATGGTGCAAAAACACACCATTAGCAGGGAATGGGTTAACTACCATGACCCGTCATTTTGACGGTTGCCAAATGAATATATTCCGATTCGAACCAGAAATTTCTTTTTAAAATAAATTAAATACAGTCGGACCTCGATATCTCGAACCTCCTTATCTCGAAACCCTTGATATCTCGAAAAAAGAAATTTCCCCTGCATTTTTATCAATATTCTTACGTATTTTCCATAGTTATCTCGAAATATATTTTTCAAAACCCTTGATATATCGAAATTTTTTCCACAGAAATTAATTTTATTTTTTACCTTTGACTATTATCTACTGCAGAAACAGTTTGATCTAGATGCCCGTTTCACATTCTTTTATCCCTTTGTTGATACAAAGACTTAAAGGATGAGAATGGAAGGTTTTATAAACCGCAACTAACAAAACTACACTGGAAAGTACGCTCACAGAGCAATAGCAATCCAGTCAACCAGTCGCTTGCTGCATTGCATCCGCCAAAACTATCACTGTTAAATTTTTGTTGCCAAACACGACTTCAAAATTACAACCATTCGACCAGGGGATAATCCATAGCTTCAAGGTTGGTTATCGAGCGCAAATTGTGAGAAGACTCCTGGATAACATCGGTGAAGGTAAATCTTCTAACACACCTAAATCAACATCTTACAGCCAATGCGAATGGCTGATTATCCATGGAGAAATGTTACAGAAACAACGATAAGAAATTGTTTCATCAAAGCAGGATTTTTAGAAAATGTAAATTCCAGTGAAACAGACGAAGTTGATTCCATTAAGCAAGCAACTGAAGAGGGAGAACTCAATCTAGAACACTGGGAATCAATACCAAAGGCATATCCAGGGTGGCTAGTGGTCAGGGAAAAATACAGTCAAAAAAAGTGATAAACACCAGTATATTCTCATGGAAAAATTATTATTCGATCAAATAATCAATTTGAATTTTTCTATAAGAATACTGGTAATTTTCATTTTTTTACTGTATTTTTCCCTGACCACTAGCCACCGTGGTATCACACTGAAATTGCATTTGAAGAATTTTTGAATGTAGACAATGAGCTTGAAGTGTGCGCACGATGGCAGATGAAGAGATTGTTTCAAGCGTTAATGCAGAAGTTTCTGATGAAGAAATCGAAGAACTACTCGATCAACAAGAGCACGAAAAAATTACCGTGCAGGAAGCCGAGAAGGCAGTTGACCTGCTGCAGAGATTTCTCGAAACAAACGATAATATTCGAACAGAAGCGTTTGGTGCCATTGCTACGTTACAGAAAACTGTGCAATTGCAAAAAGATTCTGTGAGACGACAGACTTCAATTAAAAAAATTTTCTTCAGAAAAAAACTAAATGTATTTTTTGATGAAGAATTGGATATTGTATTTAATGAAGAATTGGATATTGTATTTAATGAAGAATTGGATATTGTATTTAATGAAGAATTGGATATTGTATTTAATGAAGAATTGGATATTGTATTTAATGAAGAATTGGATATTGTATTTAATGAAAACAGGTATGTGTATAACACAATTTTGAAATTATATTAAAACAATGAAAATAGTAATTTTTTTAATTATTAGTAGATTGTACATATAGTTTTTAAAGAATCCTATTTTTTACAGCAAAACACAATTTCTAAGATTTAGATTTTTTAATTTTGTCAAAACCTTGATAACTCGAAAACTCTATATCTCAAATTTTTTTTCTCTTCCCCAGAGATTCGAGATATCGTGGTTATACTGTATAAAACTCACAGATATACGTTCAATGAACAAGTTAAGTAGTTTGAAATAAAGTTTCTGATGTGAAATATGTAAAAAAAAAACTTGAGTAAAATTTCCGGTAGCTCTAGTGTTAAAAAGAGCAATTCGGTTTACCGCATTATTTTCTTATTATTAATATTGTTAAAGACAATTCTTAAATCGTATAACTCATCATGTAATGCGGACATTTTTTTCATAAACTGACAGAGCAGAATCGAAACTGTTTTTGTATATTATTTTTCCAAAAGCAACCTTGACGTAGCTCTGATTATTGTGATATCAAAAGATTGTCAGTGATATAATGACGAGAAGGAAAAATTTCTTCCACAAAAAAAAAAAAAAAAAACTGAGAGGTTAAAAATATGCTAATGGCTGTTTGCGTATATTACCAATCTAAAAGGGACATAAAAGTCCGAATTTTCGAACGTGTCGCATAAACTGGGAAATGATGTGGTAAATAGTTCATTTGTTCAAGCAGTGTTGCCAGTGAGCTACTTTTTGAAAATTCAGATTACTTCATTGACACCACTTTTTTGAAATAGTTTAATTCCCCTTGTTTTCGCCTTATTTAATCTGTCATTAAATAAGGCGAATTTTACTTTCTCAAAAAACTGGTGGAACCAAGAAAACTGAATTTAAAAAAAAGTAGCCCACTGGCAACACTGTGTTCAAGTAACACAAACAAAAGTGAATACTTCAATTAAAGTTAAATTAAGTAAGCACCGTAATTTCTTTGCACATTTTGTTTAACTAAAGAGGAAATTGCTTATTTTAGCATTAAGTTGGTAACCTATTCAATTTCTGTCAAAAAATGAGTTCAATTTATCCAACGAAAGGATTACTCTGGGCATTTGTACTATTCAAATGTTTACAACGTTTAATGAGTATTTCGGTTAGTATAGATTAAAAATGATCATGTATTTTATTGTTATAAATAAAGTTTATGTACATTTAATAAAAATTGTACCACAAAAACCTGAGAGGTTAAAAATTTTCTAATGGCTGTTTGCGCATATTATTAATCAAAATGGGACATAAAAGTCCGAATTTTCGAACGTGTCTCATAAACTGGGAAATGATATGGCAAAAAAAATCATTTGTTCAAGTAACGCAAACAAAGATGAATGCTTTAATTAAAGTTAATTTAAGTAATTACCGTAATTTCTTTGCACATTTGTTTTATTACATTAAAGAAAAATTGCATATTATAGCATTAAGTTGGTGACATATTTAATTTCTATCAAAAACTGAGTTCAATTTATTCAACGAAAGGATTACTCTAGACATTTAGACTACTCAAATGTTTACAACGTTTAATGCGCTTTTCGGTTAGTACATACAAAAAATGATCATGTATTTTATTGTTATAAATAAAGATAATGAACATTTAATAAAAATTACAGTCGTCCTTTCAGTATAATGTACAATTATCTGTGAATTAAATTTCCTAAGTAATCCATTTCAATACATTCTCTCGGGAGTTCACCGCATTATCTTTAAAGCTCCAGTAGTTAGAGATAGTCCGAAGAGATTAATTAACTGTAACCATAACACTTGACTGCAAGAGAAAATTTTACAAAAAATTCTGAAAGCGTAACTTTATCTTCTATCAACCTGTCATTTTTCAACAAAATAAATCAGTGTTGTTTTATTGAATAGTTCATTATTATTTATTCATTTTATTTCTTGGCATCCTTGGGGAAATCAAGTAGAGCTCCTCACAATGTTTTGCAGCATTCCAATTGATAAAATGGCAGCTTAAAAATGAAAGGAGTATTTATTAAATGTTATCCTAAATATTTTCTTTCTTGTTTTTCCCCAATTCATGAAGCATGATAAGATGTAAAATTAACCTTTTTGCATGTGTATAACTGATATAAATGTTCTATTCTGGCAGTTCACACTAATTGAAAAGTCGTGTTAAACTGAAAATATTTTAATAAAGAAAATAATAAGTATAAAAATATAAATAGTTTAACAGAAAAAAAAAACAATTCCTTTAAAAGCCTTTAATATTGATTGTGAAAATCACGCCTATTTTTTTATCTGCACTTCATGTTATTTTTTTCAAACATTTCTGTTACAATACATTAATTTGATGTACGCATTGAACTCGATTATGAAAAATTCACTGCTTTTTGCACGCTTGGTAGAAGCGTAATCGATTAAATTTATTAATATATATACATAATTTTTGCTCTGTTTGTTTTTTCAGATAAGCCAACATGAAATAAAAATAATGAGACATTATTTAAAATACTTTTTTATGATTTTTAAATTGATTTCTCAATGTATAATCGTAAATTAATATTAAACAATTGAAAAAAAAAAGTATATTTTTTCAAGTATTACACTGTTCATTATTATTATTATTATTATTATTATTATTATTATTAATATTATTATTGTAAGCTCAAAACAAAGAGCACAAGGATAATGACTGATTTATTAACTGATGAGTTTCAACAGACGTTACATCCTATCAACCAGTTTAGTGTGTCAGTTTTGTTTGGTTGGACGATAATTCTAGTTGACAAATTAACAATTTTTGGATGGTTGGATACAAGCTGAAAAATTGTGATGCGGTGGTTGAAACTCTCTCCAGATCCAGTGTTTCTATATGACTAAAAGTAAACTTTATAAACTGAAAACATAAAATAATGAAAAACAATTCCAAAATTTCCCCCCTAAAATTTTGATATTCTCTAACATTCCCCTAAAGCAGCGGTCCCCAAACACTTTTTTCTCTCTCATAACCCTTGCTTAGGTTTTTTATTTATGCGCAGCTCTTCGCACATACACCCGTTTTTTTTTTTTTTTTTTTTTTTTTTTTTTTTTTTTTTTTTTGTTATTCATTAGTAATGTTCTAATGCTAGTTACGAATGTTAGATACATTTCTCTTTAGAATTTTTCAACCCCTTATCCCTTTTGAACCACAACACACTCTCAACAGAAAGTCACTCAAAACATGAAATATTATCACAAGACTTCGAATGAATCACTCAGGGGTAGTAGGGATGAAGCTACGCCTAATAACCCTTTAGGTACAGATTTAATTGATAAAAAAAGAAACACATACAGAACAGACACATCAGAAATTTGGAACAGTGTTTTTTATGTATTTGTTGACAGGTATTCCCTGATTAAAAAGAAACGAGAAGTGCTGTTTGAAATTTCTGGTATATATTCGAAATTTCAGAATTAACAAAAAAAAAATCCGTGGACAATACTGGTGATGAGTCTCAGTCGTCGAATGTACCCAAGGGGTTAATACACGTTAACCCTTTGAGTACAGATTTATTTGAAAAAAAAAAAACCATACAGAACAGAAATTTAAAATAGTTTTTTTCTGTGTATTTGTTGACGGCTATTCCCTGATTAAAAAGAAGTGAGAAGTACTGCTTGAATTTTCTTGTATATTTTCGAAATTCCAGAATCAACAACAACAACAACAACAAAAAAATCCTTAGACAATACTGATGGCGAGTCTCAGTCGTAGAATGTACCTAAAGGGTTAATGAGTTGCTGCTAATACGGACCAGTCGAACACTAAAATGATAACCTGCTTTTAAATGGGTTTTAAATGAAATTGGTAAAAACAGAAGACACGATATGATTCGTGTTTTTCTAAATATTTCTACAATTACTATAATGAAAAGAACAATAAAATAAAAGAGGGAACACATCCGAAATCGTAAGATGTTATTAAAAATGGATGGAGATAATGGCAACAAATGATCAATCAATTACTAAGTTTAGACATTTTCCTTCATTTTATGCGAATTTATTTTACTTTTACACATGTCTCTCTTTGTAAACGAAAAGTTTACAGTTTTGTGTTTTTGTTTTAAGTTTTATTTTCAGCATTAACCGCCATTACAATTTAATTTTCATGTACCGCCAATATTGCACTACGTACCCCAGGTTGTGAACCGCTGCCCTTAAGGTTCAAAATTCCCCAACATCGGGACAAAATCTCCAAGCTGGTAACATTGCATATGCAATAGAAGCATACCTTAAATTTTACCGCTTCATAATAGTGGTAGAAAAAGAAAACAATTTTAGGTAAGCTCCGAGTTTCGTGTTTAATAAAAGCCAGATAAAATATATATTAGTGTAATTAATTAGTGCAGTTAATTCATCTTAAAACAAGATCCATTCGGACCAACTTCCATCATTTTTTAAAACATAAAGGAGCATGGTCCATAAGCCATGTTTTTGGCCTATAAAATAAGACTAAAATTCAATTTTGTTATACTGACTTAATTATTTCACTTTTTAATATTAGAAGGTTTATCCTGTACGATTTCAACAATACTTTTTGCATTTTATTCAGATTTATATGACTTATACAAGCTCAAAATCGTATTATTCGTAGTTTTTGATGAAAAATGCGCAATTTCTCCTAAGTTTACATCAATTATGTATATGAGCGCAATCGTGCAACGCTTTCTTCTTTACATATATTATACATCAAAATGTACAATATATGCAAAAATAAAAATGTTGCAAAGCTGCGCTCATAGAAGAATATTAAAAATAGAGAGTTAAGTAACTGCATTAGCAATAGTTACGTTTATTTTAGCACGTATAAATACGTTGCTGCATCCTAAAGTCTCGTAGTGACGTGAGGGAATGCAGTTACTTAACTCTCTATTAGGTAGCTTTCAATACAAAAAAGTATAAAGCTACCTATTGCAGCCGTTCGGAGGAAAGCAATTCCGAAAAATTTTGATATATTTTCACCGACCATGACCCCCAGACCCCAAAACCACCCTCCGTTCAAATGTTGATTTATATATATATATATATATATATATATATATATCTGACCTATGTCATACGATAACGCCCGTATTTATAAATCGATTTTGATGAAACTAATTGTGTGTATTAAGGTCACTAATGTCTCAACCGAGTTCATTGGCCAGCTTTGTCCGCCATTTTGTTTCAAGATGGCGTCCATTTAAAAATTTAAAACTAAAATAAATATACAAAAAAGTTAAAAATTCAAATTTATTTTTTAATTACGTGTTAGGCTTTGATACAAGGATTCCAGAGCATTTTTTGGTTTACCTCTCTCTTAAAAAATGGTTGAGATAGAGCAGTTTGAAATTCTAGGGTGGCTGACATTTTGAAACAAAACAGCACATTAACGCGATTACTCGCAAATTATTTTCTTTCATTGTTGTAATAGTTTTCCCAATCATACGCATAAAACTATATAGTTAGCGCCAAGTTCCCGCCAAAATTGGCGACATTTGAAGAAATATCGCCAAAATTGGCGACCAAAATAAGTCTTCATAAATGAAGCCAATTTGGCTATTGCTCAATAATTTGGCGAATTTCTTATTCAAATTCAGTATTAAGAAATCTTTTGTAAACGTTTCTTTGCATTTTAGCTTGCTGTTTTCGAGTAACATTAGCTAAAATTTTAAAACGAAGATATAGGAAAGCTACCTTTTCCACCCGGTACAGGCCGGAAGGACTTTTTAAAATATTTTACTATGAGCGCAGCTTTGCAACGCTTTTATTTTTACATATATTGTACATTTGGATGCATTTTATAATATATGTAAAGAAGAAAGTGTCGCACGATTGTGCTCATATAAATAATTCAGGTAAACTTAAGAGAAATTGCGTATTTTTCATCAAAAACTACGAATAATATGAACTTTGAGCTTGTGTAATTCATATAAATCCAAACAAAATGCAAAAACTATTGTTGAAATCGCACAGGATAAACCTTCTAATATTAAAAAGTGAAATGATTAAGTCAGTATAACAAAATCAAATTTTAGTCTTATTTCATGGGCCAAATACATGGCTTATGGACCCCGATCCTTTCAACTGTTATTTTTTTGCATACATCTGAGATTAAATAAAGCAATTTTTTTCTTAAATAAAAAAAAATTGTGACAGTGTGCTTTGACGGTACTGAGGCCCTGGGATCATATAACCATAACAATGGAGACAAACCTGTATATAAAAATAAATGTGATACAACAGGGTGGCTGGTAGTCAGGGAAAAATACAGTCAAAAAAAGTGATAAACACCAGTATATTCTTATCGAAATATTTATGTTGATTATTCGATCAAATAATCAATTTGAATTATTATAAAAGAATATACTGGTAATTATCATTTTTTTACTGTATTTTTCCCTGACCGCTAGCCACCCTGTACAAACAGTTCATAACAATTTAAGAAAATATCACAGTATTAGAACGTTTTACGTAACTTTCTACTAACTTAGTATTGTAAATGCCTACGACAATTACTCTTATTAAGAGTTTTGTAGAAACAAATTTATTTTTATAAAGTTACCTTTAAATACATTAGATCGATTTAATTTGGAAATTTATAGAATGCTTATTTGTATTACTATTTATTTTCTGAATTTATTTTCAGATTTTCCCATTTACATCGAAAAAAAAAGAAATGCAACTTGGCAAGTATAAATCGATTTTTTTTCGGTACAATGAAAGTTTATCGGCCTTTATAAAGTACCAAACTTTCAATCTTCTGCAAGAGCTTAAATAACGACTCCCTGGATTACATTAATTTATGGCTGACTTTTGAATGCCGACAATGGTAATTAAAAAAGAAAAAGAAAGTTTTTTTCTTTCTGCTAAATATGTTTTAGCTATATTTGACTAAGAAGAAATTTGTAGAATCTCTATTTGTATTATTTTTTTCAGGAATTAATTTGAGAGTTTCCCATTTACTTTGTAAAAAGAAAATAATTTGCCAACTTTAAATCGTTGTTTTTCTCTGTAAACTGCAAGTCGATAAGCATATCTAAATTACCAAACTTCCAGTTTTTCTGCAAGACCTAAAAAACGACGTTCTGGATTATAATAAATTATGGTTGACATTCGAATGCAGACAATATGAATTTTTTAAAATGTGACTTTTTTTTCGCTAAATACTTTTAATCATTGTTCACTAAGAGCTATATGAGGAGGTTAGAATGACAGTGGAGTAAGTCAAAAATCTGAAAATCTAAATTACCGTATTTTCACTGAACATATATTTCCTGCGCAGTACGACAGTCAAATAAGTCATAGTTCACTTAGGGTGTTGCTAGAGTGCAAAACAAGTTGGACCACTTAATGCAACGGCAATGCGACAAGTTTCACAAAACCCTTCATTTCTGAAATTAGGAAATATTGATTTACTTTACTGTCATTCTAACACCCTCTATGTGTCGAATTTTAACCCCTTAATTATCGCGCCCGTGATATTCACGGGCTGTTTAATCTACATTTTTAAAATTCAAATTCTTTGATTCCCACCAGTTTTTTAAAAGAGTGAAATTAACTTTATTCTCGCATCACTTTATCAGTCATTGAGCAAGGTGACTATTTCTACTTAAAAAAGTGGTGGCAATCAAACAATTTGAAATTTTTAAAAAGTAGCTTACGCAAAAATATAGCGACGCTGAAGGGGTTAAATAAAATAATGTTCTGCGCTACGAAGCAAGAGTGCAAAACACAGACAAAAGTAGAATTTATTTCTGATTCAAAAATTTTAATTTTTTTTTCTATATTGATAAAGTATTCACAATATAGTGTACTGTAATTTTCCATGACAATTATTCACATTTTTTGTGGGAGATAAAAGTTATTTTTATAAAGTTACATTTAAATATATATAAATACAATGTACCTATTTAAAGGGGAATTTTTTTTTTTTTAAATGTTTATCTGTATTATTCTTTTCTGAAATTATTTAAAGACTTTCCCTTTTATTTTGGTGAAAATAAAAGTTTTTGACGAATTGAAATCGTTGTTATGTATCGTAAAATAGCGTTAGTTGAGCATTTATAAATTACGGAATATCCAGTCAGAGCTTGATTAAAGGCTCTCTGTATTTATTTATGGCTGTCAATTTACGCGGCTGTCATTCGACTGCCGACATTGTAAAAAAAAAAAAAAAGCAAAAGAAACTTTTTTTTTTTTTTTTGCTGTTAAATATTTTAAATAAATATACATTAAGGAGAAATTTATAGAATGTCACTTTGTATTACTTTTTTCTGGATTTATATTGAGAGTTTCCCATTTACTTTGTAAAAAAGAAAAAAAAATATTTTCCGACTATAAATCGTTGTTATTCTCTGTAAAGTTGATAAACATTTATATGTTACCAAACTTCAAGACTTTCTGCAAGAGCTTAAAAATATGGCGTTTCGGATTATAATAATTGATGACTGACATTCGAATGCCGTGAATGTGGATTTTACAAAACTGAAATGATTTGTTTTTCTAATAAAAACTTTTAAGTTGCTAAATCAGGTGTTAAACCAACAGAGTGAAAAATGTTCAAGCATGTATTCCTGTACCTTCCATAAAGCCATTACATCTTGTGCATAGAGGTTGCAGCCTTGGTAACTTATAAAAGTGAGGAGTGCCACTATGGATATCGTCCAGGTAGCTCAGTGGTAGAGAATTGGCAAACAATGGTTTGTATCCACGCTGGGACACATTTTCACGTTGTTGCTTTCACGCGTGATTTAGAAACTTAAAAATTTCATTTAGTATTTTGACAGGCGTATACATTTTCAATAAAATACAGGATGGTTATAATATAAATATCTCTATTTGGAGTTGTCTGTAGCTTGAGAGAATAACCGGAATGAAACCAAAATCGGTACACTTACTATTCGAGAAGTGGGAAGAAGAATGGAACAATAAAAAAATAATTGTAATAATCGCCGACAGATGGACCTTTTGAGTCTGACATGTAATATGTAATATTGTTACGTGGAGGTGTCGCAAACCTCAATGACTTTACCGCATATCACAACATGTGCGAAACATCACTCCTGATGAGTTACATTCCGCAGTTGAGCACGTCGTGCACCGCCTGGATTGTATACTCCAGCACAATGGCCATGTGGAACCTGAACATGATCGGCACCACCATGAGAAAGCGTAATCACTGTGACATTTTCCCATAAATTAGGTATGCCATCCGATTTTACGCCTTTATTTTTTGTTCTTGTATTACACTTACATTTCCCACACAATAGAGCCATCTGTCGGTGATTATTGCAATCATTTCTTTTTATTATTGTTCCATTCTTCTACCCCTTTCTCGAATAGTAAGTGTACCGATTTTGGTTTCATTCGGGTAATTCCTTCAAGCTACAGACAGCTCCAAACAGAGATACTTATATTAAAACCACCCGGTATTTATAATATGTTGTCCTTTATTTTAAAATGGAGTTGGTCAGCTTTTATAAATTGCCAAAGTTCCATCCTTTATGCAAGAGGATAAATAAAGACTCTCTGGATTATAATAATTTATGACTGACATTCGAATGCCTACAATATGAATAGAAAAGCGAAATACAGTTTTTTCTCTTTTAACTATTTTACGGCATTATTCACTAAGAGGAATTTTAAAGAATGTTTATTTGTATTATTTTTTCTGAATGTATTTTGAGAGTTTCCCATTTACTTTGGAAGAAAGAAAAGTAATTTGTCGAATATAAACTGTTATTCTTTTCTGTAAAGTGCAAGTTGATCAGTGTTTATAAATTACCAAACTTCCAGTCTTTCTGCAAAAGCATAAATAACGACTCTCTGGTTTATAATAATTTATGGCTTACATTCGAATGCTGCGAATGTGAATAAAAAAAGGTGAAATATTTTTTTTATCCGCTGAATATTTTTAAGCATTATTTGCTAAGAACTAGATCCATGGTCTTTCTCATGAAAGTCCGTTTAGCTCTACGAGACAAGAATGTCAAACACTTTCAGATCAAAAAAGTTATTTTCAAATTTCTGCTATGTCAGTTAACCCTTTCCGGCACAGACAAATTCTGTTCGTAAAATGAGAAATTACTGTCTGACACTGGAATTTACAAACGACTTTTATAGAAAAAAAGGACTCCTTACTTTAAGCTTTCATTATAGAAACAAAATTTTATTAAAATATTCTTGGTGTCGAATGCAAGTTTGGAATTAAAATTAGGTGTGCCCGGAGTGGGACCACTGAGCCGGAAAGGGTTAAGAATTGAAGAACTTGTTTTTTTACAATGGATAATTTATTTCTGCCTCAAAAATTTTAAATGTTTTTGTTATGCATTAATGAAGTAATTACACTGCAGTGTATTGTCACTTTCTCTGACAAATCTGCAATAGTAACGTCCTACACTTTATTTTTATTCACGAACATTATAAACATAAAATAAAAATGTCTATTTTATTTAATTATAATTTCCGTTAGCATAATTTTTTTTTTACAATGTTGCGTACATTAATCATTATATAAATAATAAATTCTTCCCAAAGAAGATTACGAATTTTTTTTTTAAATAGTCATTATTCATAATAGATTACAAAACATTTATGACTTTGCTTATTATTATTAACCTGTAAAGTAAGAAACAATAATCGATGTTCGTGTACATATTCTTAGCCAAATCTTGACAATCGTTTTATATTCCTTTGAAGTAATTTCTGTCGTTAGCAATGTTCTTTTGACAATTTATGTAAGTTGTGGGTAAAGGCCTCATTTGGCATATCATATAGAACAATCGTTACATGATTATGAATTTGTCCAACTGCATTCTGCGGTCACTTGCCAAATCCATGGGGACTTTTCTCCCACTTTTATTAATGTATTAGCTTTGTACTTATACGGTATATAGTCTAAATTTTAAAATAAATATTTTTGTGTTTATCTAAAATTTATCTATCATATTACAGTAGCTTCGATTTTCTAAAACATCAGTTTCATGTCTAATAAAGGGAATTTTCATGTGTTGTGGTTGGCAAGAAAAAGAAATATTATTGTAAGTATGAAAATGATTATTTAGAAAAATGATGTTGCTATATTACGATAGATAAGTATTTGGTAAACATAAACATGGCAAGAATGCTTTACACATGACAGGCATTACTAAGAAAGCATAAAGCATTTTTAAAATTAATTATTTATGTAAAAATCTTCCTTTTTTAGCACATTTTTATGCAATTATTGTCATACATATTACATTGAATTAAAAAAGAGAGTTTTTTACAGAAAATTTTGTTAGTTAGATTGACAGTAATATACTGCTTTCACACAAATTAATTTAATTAAGGAATTAATTAATTTAATTTAATTAATTCAAAATTAGGGTATTTTAGTTTTAAAAGACACCCACACAGGAATCACCCCCCTTCACTTTCTCGACCTGTATCTCTCTTCAGGTAATTGGATTTCTCAAATACCATCAGCTGGGCAACGTTAATGATACAGATTCGAAATTTATTTATATTAAGTTAGTTTTAATGTTACTTATTGTTCACTTATGCTAAATAAACTTCAGATACACACTGTTTTTTCGTAGTTATTTTGGTATAAAACGTAAAGGGGAACCGTATATTTGCTAATAATAACAAACGCATGTAAAACTAGTACGGGCAGAAATTCTACTCAAGTTTAAAAAAAATATATATTTTACACCAGAACTTTTATTTAAAACTATTTTAATTATATACTTACCTTATTCCTGTGTAATATGCGACCCCTTTTGCTCAACCTTTTGCGCTCTAACTCTAAGACAATCAATTGATCACTGTTGTTTGAAGGTAACCGAGATTAATACGAACTTCATCAACACTTCGCAACTTCGGCATTGGAACATTGGAACATGTATTTAATTTACTTTATGAAAAAATGTTCTGGTTGCAATGAACATTTATTCATTTGGTCACGGTCAAATTGACCGTTGCTGGTTATTCTTGTTTCAAAGTGCAAAGATGTAAGCAGGGGTGAGATTTAACCGCTTTTTTTCATACCAGTATAATCTTAGAGAGATCTTTGTTCTCTTAAATCGCAGAATGTTCCGATTACATAATGGAACATTTTCTGTAAGATTAGACTGGTATGCAAAAAAGCGGAGAAATCTCATCCCTGGATGTAAGATTTTGTTAACTACTTCTACACTAGTAAATTTAATTTCGAAAACTACCTTTTGTATGCAGAACTTATTGATATCATGTACAGTCGAACTCGCTTAATACCAGAAGCAAGGAAATTATCAAAGTCCTCGTTTTAACTGTTACTTTTAGTATCCATGAAGATAATAAAAATCATATAAACATGTACATCGTTACTCAAATTACTAATATTAATTGTTCTAATTATCTCAATACTAAAATTAACCTAATTACGATATTAGTAACTATACAATAAAATATTCAGTCTCACCATTGTGAGTGACATTTTGTTTAGACAAACTCACAGTACTGAAGTCAAAGCCTATAAGAACTAGTAATTCCAAAACATGAAAGACGTACAGTAACGGAGCTAATCACTTCCCCTTTTAAAGAAAACACTAGGCTAACATTGCAATAGCCTATCCAATCCTCTAGCTCAAGACTCCCTTAATAGATAAGACTTGACAATCCGGAGAAAGTCTATGGGAGAAAATGTCCGCGGTAATTGCCACTTATTAATTGACTTTCTCCGGAAAGTATCGCCGCCTGGTGGATACTACCGCAGAGTTGCCAAGTCTCCGGCTTTTTGAACACCAGTATATTTTTAGAGAAAATGTTGTTCTTTTAAATCCCAGAATTCTCCGATCAAACAAAACAAAATTGTCTGTACTGAAAAACTGGTATCCAAAAAGAGAATAGAAAAACCTAGCAGCTCTGCTACTACCGATACTAGTTCATAAGCAAATGCATAGAACAAATGGAGCTGTGAAAAAATTTCATGTCGAAAATACTCCTATTACTGACGATTGATGGCGCTAGTAGCAGGAGAATATAGCGGTCAAAGGAAACTTGCTGATTGTGAGGCCTGATACTATGATAAGGAGGCCTTGCTCTAGCTATTGACTTCACATATCCTTTCCACTTTAACAGTGCAAAAAAATCCCATGAAAATGCAGGTTAAAATGGCTCACAATCTAGATTTAAAAAAAGGAAAAAAACAGAAGGTTTTCTAAGCATATTCTCTACGATATCTCAGTTGTAAATCTTACAAAGGCGCAGTATTTGAAATGTCCTTATATCTGGCTTCTTCCTTTAAATATTTCAAAACTATAGAAATTTCTTTAGTATTTTCTTGGGCGGCAATCGTCTACAACGTCGAAATTCTGTCTGGTAAAATTGATAAATTGCCACAATTTTATAGACAATTGTAATGAAGAAATATTTAATTATTATTAATGCGCAAATTGCTCGTTTTATATATGTCTGCTCGTTTCAGCCGAGCTCGTATTAAACGAGTTCGACTCTATATCCAAAATATTCTGTTTCGCTTTGTTCCGTACTTTTAAGTCGAAAGTTTAGAAAACAAGGGGTGCATTAAAATACGTGTAAATACGTTAAGCATGATTTTTATAAAAACAGCAACACCAGAAAAAGTTAAGAAATTATACATTAAAATTAAAAATGAAATTCCTTTATTCTACTTGCGTGTTTCGTGGTCGTAATTGTCGTTCAAGATGCGGAGTTGTCCTCTAATAAGGATAACTTTAGTAATAATGAAAAGATTATAATAAATCCATTCAGCGTGTAATTCGTAACTGCCAAACTTTTGGATTGTTTAAGTTCTGATTAAGGCGGTATTAAAAAAAAAAAAAAAAATCCACGCTCAAAAACTCAAAATTTTGAGAGACATTCCCAGACTCATTTTTAAAAGTAACAACAGGAAACTTGGCGCCGGGATTTATAAAGACATTTATAAGGGCCCCATGTTTTTATTTTTCGTTCAATTAATTAGAAATTGATTTACAGGCAATTATTTTCACAGTGCGATAATTTTTTTTTGTTTCCAGCGCTATCGCTTCTGGAAATTCGGTTCAAAATGTCCACTTTGACAGCATTTTTTGAAATATATTCTACCTTTATCAAAACATCGAGACAGTAGGGACATTATAAAGTTTCTGAATAAGAGAACATGCCAATTGGTTGCATTTTAGAGCAAAAATGAATTTACGAATGTGTCTCAAAATAAGCAGTTTGGATTTGAATACACCCTTAACGTACTTCGATTTACAGCGCTTAGAATGCATTGTGTGGAAAACGGATTTACCATTTTTTTAAATCAAAAATTTCGAATTCAAACCGGAAATTCTGAAACAAGAAATTTTACTTTAAGAAGTCACGGAATATCTGCCATTAACTAACCAAAAGAACATTATAGGGAATTTCTGGTATGAATGCGAAATAGCGGAATTAAAAAAAAGCCAAACTGGTAATGCTTTAAAAAGTGCTAAAAAATTATTGCCGATAAACGTGTAACGATGCGGTACAATAATAGGGCGATCACAGTGACACCTGTTTTAAAAATAGATTTACCTCTAGCAAAAGTAACCGTTTCACTATTGACAACATGAACATAATTTCTGTTAATAAAATCTTCTTGTAAGTGTATATTTCAGTTGTAACTGATTTTGAATTAGTTTTTTATCATATCAGGGAATTAATCTTTTCCACTCTTCTAGCAGAGATTCATCCTTTGGCATGCTAAATAGGGTTAGTTTCTGGTTTGATGTCTTGTATCGAGTACTGCAACCAGGTACAAAAGAATGCGTATCACGTTTTTTGGCCACGATACACATCATTCATATTTTCAAAGCTTATGGAAATCACTATCCAATTCAAAGTAAATAGGGTGTAATTTAATTATTTAAAATATTTACTACCAGCTGAAACGTTTTCCCAGTTCGATTCTTATACAATGTTTGCGTTGAAAAGAGCTTGCAGACAGTGACGTAGCCAGAGAGAGAGGGGGGGGGGCGTCCAAATGCTCTGAAAACCAGTAATATTATAAAGTTTTCTTCGCCATCAATATCGCAGAAAATTCTCCGATTAGATAAGGCAAAAATATTCTTATAAAATTAGTGGTATCCAAACCATCTGGACGCCACCCTGTCTACGCCACTGCTAAAAGATGTCGCTGCGAAATAAGAAGTCCGTTATCTTTTCAGCATCGTTCTACATTTATAGGATTCATTTTTTTAGTACTATTTTGTAGTCGTTTTCCCTACTATGTATTCTAGGCGCTGTAGTATGGTGTTATTGAGTTTGGTGTTGATATTGTTTGTACTGTAGTTTTCGCACATGAACGATTGGAGTTATATCTATCTATTTATTAAAGCCCGGGTTCTTTGAAGATATCTTTGATATCTGTATAAAAACTTGAACAAATAAATGGAGTAAGGTAAAATCAATTTGATTTTATTTTCGAATAAAAAAAATATCAGGACGAATACTTGATATCCATCCATTTCATTGAACATTGCGAGAGAAGGACCCAACACAAGTATCATGTAAATTGAACGCCAGTGACGATGAATAAAAATCTTTCGTCACAATTTCGTCTTTTTAAATTATTGGCGCACCCAATTTTGCGAGAGCATATGAATAGCAATTTGTCTGTTATATTTTAACCTATGGAGATCTTTGAATTTATTTGGATAACTTGTTAAGTGTGGAAGGCTGAAATGCCCCCAACAATATGTTGTTAACCCCTTCAGGGGCAAAGTACTATTGGATCTAAAATACTGAAAGGATTGGTTGACACCAAGATTCATGCACGAATTTATTTTAAAATAACTAAAAGCTTTCCTTCATGTACCTTATAAATTCAAAATTTTATTAAAACATTCTGGTGTCACTGAGGCATTTTGGGATTAAAATTAAGTGGTATATATAATATACCGGCGCCCTTCAAGGGGTTAAACACTTTTAGAAACCCTGAGAGAAGCGCACAAATATGATAGTCAAATTAACGAATGGACTTGCCAATGGGTAAGGAAAGATGCATAGCTTACAAATTACAACAAACTATAAAAGAGACTCAGATGTACCAGTAGAAGAATTATTTGCTTTATTAATATGTAGATGACAATGTAGTTGACTTTTATGATTCCTAAAGATTGGGAGCATCGCGTTTAACGATAGAAAAAAGTTTTATTATTTCATTTATTTAATAAGAATGGGAAAACATAGCGTTTATCATAACATTTAAGTTATATTAATCACAGAATAAGAAAAAGTTATTTAATAAAGAAAAATATGAACATTTAAAACTGTATGCGCTTTCACATCACAGGGATAGGAAAAATAAACAAAATATTAATAGTTGTGCTTATGCATTATTATTATTACATCTTAATTTACGCCCTCTATCTATGATTAAAAGTAAAATTTAATAAGATGCAAAAATTAAATATATATATATATATATATTATATCTGTATCATACGTATGGACAAAGAATAATTTCAACTTCGGATTTTTTTGTTCTAATGGAATCCTCCCTCCCTCTTTGTGTCATGTTATTTTGTCCTAAATATCTCTATTGTACTTGTGTATATACCTTATTTAATTTTCTTTAATTTCACTTCAAAAAAGTTTTCTAGATAAAAAATAAACGAGAAATTCACCATTTTTTTAACCTTTTAAAATTACATTAAACTTTGAATTTTTTTTAAGAAAGTTTAAATACATGCACTTTATAAAGCTTATTTTGTGCAAAGTATTTATTTTGTCGATTTCTTTTAATCATCTCAAGCCTTTGAGTCATTGATTTTGGTTAAGCGTTTAAAGTTACATTAAACTTTGCATTTACTTTTAGGAAATCTGCTGTACATGCACTTTATAGTGCTTATTTTGTGCAAAACATTTATTTTTTCGATTTCTTTTAACCATTTCAAAACTCTCAGTGTTGATCTGTAAGCTAGAAACTCGAGTAAGCTAGAGCAGGGCCTGATTACCAACGGGGCAAAATTCCACAAGTAAATTTTAAGAAAACTTTTCGTCTTATTTAAACGCCGTATTCATGCAAAATTACTGTCATGAATAAACCAAAAATTTCTTTTTCATTGAATTTTGCCCCGTTAGTAATCAGGCCCTGAACTCGAAAATATCTAGAAAGACAACTAAATACATTTATTGAAATAGGTCATACCAGACAAATATTTGAAAACATTTTATAAATATTACATTCCAATAGCAAAAGTTATATACGGAGCAGCGTTAGTTTTTAGTTCGAGAAATTAATCCGTCATTAGACGGATATGAAACTCTAAAATAAGTCTAAACTGGCGAAGAGTTATTGTGATGTGGTGTGGGCAACAATTCCTAATTCTAAATGGTTATTTTATAATTTTAAGAAAAGTAACAATACCACATCATGAGATGAAAAATTCAAAATATTCAGATAACGTTTGATATGGAGATTTGTTTATTTATCAGTTTCTGAATTTGTAAGCTTGCATAATGAAACACTTTTCCTCATGTTTTTCTTTAACTAGCTTCCAACGAATTATGTTGCATAATTCGTTAGTGTGTTCTTTAACGTATATCCACGAGTAACAGTTAAACAATTTGTTCAATTTTCCATACTTTTGTCTTTGTTCGAAATACTAATTCTAAAAATTCAATAATATTTTTGTTTTAAAAGGATATGTTTGTATATCATTCTGCTTTCACGATTTTTTTCTTTAACTTTTTATCATCGCAAAAAAGGACCAACCGCTACGAAATTTTATTATGTTGTTAAGGTACAAACGCAGTGTTGTCTATTTAGCGGATTTTCTTATTCAGAAATTCCGAATAGTATTTTTTTTAATTATTATTATTTGCTTACAGAATTTTCGGAATTAAATAAGGCCAAAATTACTATTCGAAATTTCTGAATTAAAAAAAAAAAATATGTTAAATTTACAACACTGGTACACAACAGTAATTTTCGTTTTTAATATAATCTCCCGCCGTATTGTGTACATAATATATATATATACAGGGTGTTCCGCTAAAGGGGTCCAATATTAATAGGGGTAATAGAGGAGATCACATGGAGCATAAATCAGTATATAAAGCCTGGTCGGATCTCAATAGTTTTCAAGTTACAGCAAATAGAATGAAAATTCGGAAAATTGTAAAAGAACCCCCATTGCTAAACTATCGATAATGCTACATAAAAACGATGCACATATTTAGAAAGAGCAGAAAAAAACCTACAAAATGACATCAATTGTATTAAAATAGCAATATTTATTGACGAGTTACAAGCCCTGAAACAGTGAAAAAAGTACGAAATCCAATATACATCAAAATAGTTAATCGTTAATTCCAAAAAGACAACTCTAGCTACAACAAGGAAAATGTAGTAAAATTTGGTCCATTCCGAAAACTTTCGAAAAAGCTTACAATGAACCATATCGGTTTAATTGTGTGAGAGAAATTAATCAGTTTCTTATTTACAACTCCGCTTTCTTTGACACTAGCAAAGGTTAAACTCCGCCCATCACGATTGGAAACACCGCCTTTTTAATTACTCTCAACTATACATTTTCGATCATGCTTCTTCTGAGATGCAACATTTTTAATTATTCAAGAGTTGAATGAACCAAAATAACTTTACAATAATAGTCTACATTTTAAAGTGGTCTTTTATTGATATAAAGCTTAAGTTAAATTCCTTAAAATTAAACTGGTGGTGAAAATTCGGAAATAATTAAAAATATTGCGATTTGTAACTATGCAAGAAGTTTCAGTACATGTTTTACATGGACAATTATTGTATGTATATGTGCATCATAATTTATGATAGGAAATAATAATAACAAATAGCATAATAATTTTATTAATTATAAATTTAAAAAATACACTAAATTTTAAATTAATTCATACAAACTTTGTAATTTACAATTTGAGTACACCACAGTCTGTGACTTACAAAATACTGTGCCAAAAAGTGTTGAAAATAAAAGAAAAATGACAAATAAAGAATTACATTCCACGTACTTTATGACATATGTGAAGCATAGTCTTCTGGCCTGCGCTGCACAGTTCAATGTCGGAAGGCAGACGAACGGACATTATTATAATAGGTGTTCGAAGTTGCGCCCATTAACAGAATCGTACAGCCGACAGCGACGTCGTAAAGATTGGCGAACACGCCGAAAAACTCCGACGGAGTTGGGAATGTCTCCTGCAGCGACAACGATTCGCGCTAGTAAATCCTCCGGTGTATCCACAGGCGTTTCATACACCAGCGATTTAAGGTGTCCCCAAACAAAAAAGTCTAACGGATTGAGGTCTGGAGAGCGTGCAGGCCAAGCAACAGGTCCACTGCGTCCAATCCATTTCCCAGGATATGTTGAATTGAGGTGATTGCGAACACCTATGAAAAAATGTGCCGGTGCGCCATCGTGCATAAACCACATATTGTGGCGCAATGTTGCTGGCACATTTTGCAGTAACTGCGGTAAGATATCCCGTAGGAAAACCAAGTACGTACTGCCATTGAGTACATCTGGGAGTAAATATGGTCCTATGAGATAATCGCCGAGGACACCTGCCCATATGTTCACACTGAACTTTTGTTGTGCGTTCGACGGGAAAACAGTGTGCGGATTTGTATATGACCATGTGTGCATATTGTGCGTGTTTACCACGCCCTCTCTCGTAAATGTTGCTTCATCAGTAAATAAAATATTTTCCAGAAATTGTGGATTATTTTCTGTTACATTAAGCAACCAGCGTACGAATTCTGTCCGCTGAGCACAATCTGTTTCTGATAACAGTTGTACCCGCTGCACATGAAAGGGGTGCATGTTTTCTGCACGCAGAACACGCCACACACTTTGGTGAGAAACACCGACTTCAGACGCAGCAGCTCGTGTACTCGTGGAGGGGTTATCTTTAAAAATATTCAGTACATCTTCTTCCATTGCAGGTGTTCGTACATGTCGAGGTTTCCCTGCATCAATGCTTGCTGTATTAAACGATCCAGTCTCCCGTAATCGTCTATCGATTTTTATGAAGAGTTTCGAACTTGGGCAACGTCTCCTTGGAAATTGCTCACGGTACATGCGCTGTGCTAGACATGCATTTCCATGAGCTTGCCCGTACATCAGATGCATGTCCGCATATTCTTCGTTAGAGTATTCCGGCATAATTATTATACATCAACTTACTACAATCCCACTTACAACAGCCTCCCTTTAACATAACGCCCACTGATGACTGCTGTTTTATTACACTTTTCTTCCTATACACATAGAAAATTTGCATAAAAAGTACTTCTTCTTCATCATCCTGAAAGTTCATGGAGGAAACGCAGCAGTCACGGAGTTTGCTTTAAGACAAGGCGAGAGCTGCACAATATGTCATTCACTTGACCAGACTGAATAATGAAAGGGTATTGATAGAGGTTGATCAGAAATGTATAATTGAAAGATATTAAAACGGGGTGTTTACAATCGTCATGGGTGGAGTTTCGCTCTTTCCGAGCGTGCAACAGTACAGAGTTGTAACTAGGGAACTGCTTGATTTCTCCCATACAATTAAACTGATGTGGTTTATTGTCAGCTTCTTCGAAAGCTTTCGGAATGGACCAAATTTTATAACATTTTCCTTGATGTAGGTAGAGTTGCATTTTTGGAATTAACGATTAACTATTTTGCTAAATATTTGATTTTGTATTTTTTCACTGTTTCAGAGCTTGTAACTCGCCATTAATTCTCAATATTCTAAAACAACTTATGTCATTTCGTAGGATTTTTTCTGCTCTTTCTAAATATGTGCTTTGTTTTTATGTAGCATTATCGATAGTTTAGTAATGAGGTTTTTTTTACAAATTTCCGATTTTTCATTCTATTTGCTGTAACTTGAAAATTATTGAGATCCGGCCAGGCATTATATACTGATTTATGCTCCGTGTGATCTCCTCTATTACTCCTATTAATATTGGACCCTTTAACGGAACACCCTGTATATATATATATATATATATATTTTACAGGAACAATTCAAAAATTTTAAATATCATCGTTTACGGCGCCTGAAAATAAGTGATATTGATAACAATGAGATTTAAAATAAATATGGACAAGATACTTTTACACCAGATTAGGTCGGGTTATACCAATTGTTTCGGGTTGGATGGACTCGATACCGACTTCCGCCTTAGTTTAAGAACGTGTAACATGTTTCTTTTTTGAGGCTGATATTTCAAGTTTTTATTAAACACAAATTCTGGTTTAAAACCTATTTAGTTGTCCTGGTCACACATTAAAGCAGTAAAGCTACTAGTCTGCAATATTAAACGATTGTATACCAACAAAATTATCACGAAATACTAGGTTGTTTATAAATCTGATTCCTATATTTTATTGTCAAAAGTCGGCACTTTTAGATATTATAAATTACCATTTTCCACAAACCTATACCCAGTATACGTATTTATACAATTAGTATAAAAAGTACTTAAATATTCCGATTAGAAACGGCACCAGTATTATATACATGCATTTGTAATATAAATACTGACACACATTTTTGGTTAACCCCTTCGCGACGAGCGTCCTTTACAGAATTTTTTATCTTTTGCCACCGGTTTTTCAAAACAGAAATGCTATGATTAAATAAGGCAAAGCTTGCAATAAAAAGTAACTGGTGGGAATAATCGAGGATTCTGAGCGTCTTAAGAGTCCCGTATACGTGTCGCTCGTCCCCAAGGGGTTTATAATGCAGCATGCCAGAAGCAAGGCCTCCTTATCATAGTATCAGGCCTCACAATCAGCAAGTTTCCTTTGACCGCTATATTCTCCTGCTACTAGCGCCATCAATCGTCAGTAATAGGAGTATTTTCGACATGAAATTTTTTCACAGCTCCATTTGTTCTATGCATTTGCTTATGAACTAGTATCGGTAGGTAGCAGAGCTGCTAGATTTTTCTATTGTCTTTTTGGATACCAGTTTTTTAGTACAGACAATTTTGTTTTGTTTGATCGGAGAATTCTGGGATTTAAAAGAACAACATTTTCTCTAAAAATATACTGGTGTTCAAAAAGCCGGAGACTTGGCAAATCTGCGGTAGTATCCACCAGGCGGCGATACTTTCCGGAGAAAGTCAATTAATAAGTATCAATTACCGCGGACATTTTCTCCTATAGACTTTCTCCGGATTGTCAAGTCTTATCTATTAAGGGAGTCTTGGCCAGAAGATGCCCATAGATGGTGTAGAATGCCCATAGATGGTGCTTCCTAATTAAGAGACGATAACAAGCCTTCACGAATGTTTTAAGATATTTTCCTTGATATTCTACACAACGTTTCCATCTGTAAGTCCACTTTTTAAAGTAATAGACAATTGCGTCAGGATTAATGGCAAAATCTGTACTTATTTTTCCTCATGAATCTTTTGCTTAAAATCACCAATTGAATGTCGCAACTAAAAGTCATCGCGAGACCAAACTATTTGTCTCTTTAACCCTTTCAAGGGCGGTGTTTGCAAGGCGCGAATGCTTAATTTTAATTCCAAACTGCCAAGTGACACCCAGAAATTTTTAATAAAATTTTGCTTTTATAATATACGCAAAGAAAATCGTTTAGTTATTTTCAAACAGATTTGATCGTTAATTCTGGTGTCATTAAAATATCTCAACATTTTAGTAAAAGAAGTCCTTTGCCCTTGAAAGGGTTAAATTTGTTTCATTAGTAAATTGACATTTAGTTTTCATTAACTTCATTCTAAATCTGTGTTCTGTAACGATATCGTGTGAAGAAGGTGCAATACAGTTACTGATATTATTTCAGTTATACAGGACTCGCTCATTTAGTAGCTTCAGTTAATGGACTGTGGACTTTGATAGAAAAGTTGGATGAACAAAAGATTTGAAGCATTTGATTCGAAGAATGGTATTTTGAAAATGAAAAACACCTTTTTGTGTTAACAGTATTTCTAGATTTTTCTCTCAATCAAGACAAGCGATTGATATTTCAATTCGATGAATGTTCACACTAGACTATTGTAAAACTATTGGAAACCTCCATTGGCTGAAATGAAAATTTACCTTAACAAGGGATTAGCAGGGATTAGCTACATTATATCGTATACCGTATGTACAAGTTGGAGGGAATCAGTGAGAAACATAGCAAATTTAGGCCAGGCTTCTGCACTTAGCTATTTATCGCTTTCTTGGCGGCTTTTTAAAAGGACGGAAAGTGGAAGGAACTTTGTTAATGTATTTATTACTTTATGAAAGTCCTTGTTTTTGTATAAAACCGAACATTCCTTTAATGAAAGTAGCAGATTCAGCATGAAGTAGAAGCTGCTAAATGTCCGCTAAAAAGCGAAGACTAATACGCAGCACAGTATTACTTTTCACGTATATGTAACTAAGGTAAATATTAAAACTTTTCGGCAAGCATTAGTCAAAAGATATTTGTAGGATTTTGTTCTAATATTCACAGAAGGTACCTATGAGAGTGACAACTAGATTGACAAATTACCAAGAATACTTTTCAAACAGTGTGAAAATCACATTAAAAAATAGATAAAAAACCGCAATTAAACTACATACGTCACGCAAGTTTACTGCGAGCATCATTTTCACTGGCGGAATAATTTCGTAGCTAACATGATTAGAACACACAGAGCATAAACTTTAAACACGGGGGAATATTATAATGCTATAAAATATATTTCAATTTATTCAAACCATATTTCAATTTATGGGTAAGTTTCCAGTCATGAAGGCTTTTTTTTGTCTTTGGTCTACCCATAACGAATGCTCCCATTTTCATAATTATTTTTTAGTTGTATAGTGCTTTCCAGTGGATTTGATTTCATTAGGATCCAAAAATGACGTATTTGTCTATTTGTTTTCTCATCCTTTTTCTTCTTAAAATTGGCCAATCGTCATGAAATATCAATATATTTTTACTGTCTTATACTTGTCTTAGCATGTTTTAGATGTATGTATGTACAATAGACTACCTCAAATCCGCAACCCTAAAAATCACAAACACCTAAAATCCGAACATTGTTGCGGATGTAAACAATGAGACTTACAGTTCAGATGTAGGGGAAAAAGTCAAAATATTTTTATTATTATATCATTTCATACACATTTTAATATGTAATTCGTGTTAAAAGGACATAACTCATGCTTTCTTATGAAGGAAGTATAAATTCATTTCTGAAAAAAATCAAGATAGTGCTGATCTCAGAGTCGATCGCGGCTCTTTATTAAATACATGTACGTATTAATCAAGCTCTTTTGGTTATTAAGTGTGTCTAAACATGAAATAGAACATTATTTTATGATACTGATGTAAATGTGTTAGAACCTTCGGTAGCACGATAATTTTTGTTTACTTATAAATTGTTAGATCACTTTTGATACTTTAACTTTCAGCTTTGATAATAATAAAAAGTTCATTCATCTTACCGGCAATTTGCCATCGCGCGAAGAGTAATCCACAGTATCAGCTATCATACGTATTCATTTAACTGATCGGCGGGACACTATATTTGGAGATAAAATAGCATTAGTAGAAATTTAGATTATCACAGATAATAAACGGAGATCCAATTTCGTTTTAACACGATGTATTTTTCTTGATTACAATAAGCGTATAGGCTGCGCAAAGGTGTTCTACTTTTACATTAAAATTAAGATACATTGCACATTCACGCACAAAACTTGACGATAGAGTTACATTTTACATACTGAAGAAAGCTTATAGGAAGTACATACACGCGCGAAAACAGTTCAAGGTTGAAGGAGCATTCTGCACTTTTGCTGAGTTCTTAGTTTCAACATAAGTCCATCTGGATACATTCAATTTAGATCACATTTGCAGTTTTAATTTGAGATGCAAAAGTTAATTGGACTCTGATTTTAACAGTTAGTGTTTTTTCGCTGCAATGTTTATAAAGATACTTTTTAGTCACTGAGTAATATTCGATGTGGTTTCCCTTATCGTTCACGATACGAGGAGATTAGTCATGAGTAAAAGGTTTCTCCGTCAAAATGGTTAGCTACATTTATGAGGCGCGTTTCCTTGAATAATTAAAAGAATAATTTATCTCATCATTATTATGCACATTTAGTATTACATTATTAATTATTTACTTAGCCTTTACATTTAAAATGTTAATTTTTTAAACTTTTCTTAATTTTTATTATTTTACTTAATTAACTTAATATCTTAATCTCTATTGTAAGCTTTCATTATGATTTCCAGTGTATTGTTACATTCAAATTACTGTTTAAAAAATGTAAACAAAACACTGACCAGAAATCTACGCGATGGCTAGTTTCAGCCTACTATATATATATATATATATATATATAGATATAGATATACATTATATATTTTGATACTTCTTCTTCTTCTCTGCAATAAAAGGAGCGATTTTGGATTCAATTAGATTTAAATTTAATATGGACAATTATAAAGTATTGCCATATTTGCCAAACTCCAACTTTTTTTAAAATACGAGTCAATTTGACTTAATTTAAAGAAGTTAGTAATCAGATATTTATTTATGAATGATTTATTTTGATTGTTATACTCTTGGTTTAATTATTTTGATTTAATTTCTTTAAAACATTCTATAGATTGGAATATATATTATCTGTGTCATATTAACCCATATTTTATGGAAGCTTCATGTTAGGTTGCCACAAAACTGTCTGTTGTGTTAAATAATTCTCATTAAAATACACCAAACGGCATGCATTATGAACATCACTGCAATAAGATATGAAACATTCCCTTTAAATGTATATATTTTTTATCATATTTAATAGTATATTATAGTATTATATTATTATTATTATTATAGTATTATTATTATAGTATTATTATTATAGTATTATATTTAAGAGTTTTGTATATTTTTAAAATTTTATTTGTATATGCATACAAAATTCAGAACTCATAAAAATAACAACTTATTTTTTAAAGTAGAACCTTACAGATATCAAGATTACAAACAAACTATGGGATATATATATATATATATATATATATATATATATATATATATATATATATATATATATATATATATGTATAAAAACTTAGTTTGAAGACCAAAAGATCTTATATAACTAAATAAGTAACTATTTGAGAATTTAGTTGTTTTTAAGATACTTTCCTGACATATTGTCTCAGGTAAATGCACAAAATTAATCTCTTAGAAAATACTCTTAGAAAATACGGGTATTCAATCTCAAGGGATCGTATGAACTTTGAAAAGAACGTGCCTATGACAGCCGCTATTTTTGTGTCTTTTCATTATCTTCGTATTCATTCTTCCTCGGTTTTATTTTCTAGCCATGCAAATAGGAATTCTAAATACTGCGTTTTCTTTAACTTGTTTCTTTGATGTATTGTTTAAATTCAGACTCTTTTCTGTTATACGCACGAAAGAAAACGTGAATTTTCATTTATAAATCTGAGAGATTGGACTATGATTAAACAAAATAACGAATTTTTTATGGTTGTATTTTATAACGATTTATGGATCCAATTGCACAAAGTCATTGTGATCAATTTATTTTTCTGATATTACATCATTGATTATTTTACCCGTCAGGTCTCTATGTTTAACTCGGGAAAATCCGGGCTGGTCTGCCAGTAATGTATACCTGCTACATTCGATAAATACATTTTCTAAATCCGATTTTACTCGCAAAGAGTATTTTTTGCCGCTAGATACTTTTAGGTTTGGCTAATCCAAAACAATATCTATAAATCTACTTCTTCATTGAAAATACTTTCTGGTTTATATGTCAAATGGTTGTCAATATGTCTGGTTTATATGTCAATATGGAGGCCTGTCAAAAGATTGCTGAAAACCAAAAAATGCTATTTTAAATACATTTTTTTAGTATTCAACTCTTGAGTGTAATCAAATTTTGCTAAGTTTAGAGAGTCCATTCTTTCAGATAAAAAATTTTCAACTACTATATTTTACATTAGACAGCATATAGCCCATGAAGTTTGATGTTTAAAAAAAGGTACGTTCTTAAAATTATATTCTAAAAGTACAATTAATTAAAAACATTATTTTTTCATTACAAAAATGCAAATAGGTGTGCAAAATCAGTGTTGTATAAGGTCATTTTACTAGATGAGAGAGAGGTGCTCGAGAGTTCCCCATTAAATAAAGATTCAAAATTGAAGAGGAAATAGTATGAACAAGTTAAGTACCATCCCCATGGTTCTTTGTCAAATGGAAGTGCAACTATTTGGCACAGCACTTCCGGTGCATGGAATTAAAAATTGTAAGGGAAATCTTATGGACAATTTAAGTACAGCTTCCATGGTTCATTGTCGAATGGAAGTGTACATTTTTGGCACAGTACATCCGGTGCATGATAAATAAATTCCACAATCTATATTCGTCCAGGCGCAAAAGTCAATAATAAATATAAACAAGAAGTATTATTGTAATATAATATATAGGCAGGGGTGCAAAACTCTTGGTGCCAATGAGCCGATTTCCACCACTAAATTTTTAGTATTCTTCGCCTAATAATAATATTGATAAAATTTAGACGAAGTATACTAATAAAACTTGACGAAGAATACTAATAAAATTTTGTGGTGGGAATAAGCCCATTGACACCTAGATTTTTACACCCCTGTATATAGGGTATACAAAACATTCTTATTTAATTCAATACTTTGATACAAATTAGACTATTTATTTTGTAAATTTGTTAGTAACTTCTATCTATAACAATAAACGATAAAAGTTTTTAGCAAATGCATTCTCACAAATACACTATTATCTATTTTTTTTAAAGTTATAGTAAAGAATTATACGCCTGTGTGTTATAGCTGAACGAGAGTTTTTACTAAAAGTTTAAATGTATGTGGAAAGTACCTCATTTAACTATAAACGCCATAGCGGTCAATTTGACCGGTACTCTACTCAAATAAGAATTGTTTTCATAAAATAGGTTATATCGCTTTACATAAGTTTTGGTTTATTTTAAGTTATTATTACATATAATTTGTATAGCAGAGAGCAAAATTGAATAAAAAAGGAAGTTAAATAATTTTAAAAATTAATTATGGTGTAATTTTTCTTTATAAAACTTGAGTAGAATTACCGACTATTTTACTGCTAACCCATTCAGAGTGAAACTAGTCGTTGGGGGCTACGTTAATAATTACCCATCATTGATATACATAATGTAAAATATTAAAATAAAAATGTGTAAACTACTTATAAAATGCATTGCAATTCAAATAAAATCGTGGCTTGATGACGTCATAAACTTTAAAACTCGATTACTGAATTGCTTGAAAGAAACCTCCTTATAACTCCAAAAATAATAATCCTATTAACTAGCGGTTTATTACATCTGATTAAGCGTCAAATTTTCAATTAAAATATATCTTTGAAGTGAAATTTGGATGAAATACAGGGTCATGAAAAATCGAAGAGTGTAGAAAATAGGATTACAAATATCTCGGCAACTAATTATCCGATCGACTTCATGCTTTATGCAAAATTTATGTTTTTTTATTGTCTTTTATATTCATTTCTTAAAATAAACAATTTCGAAAATTTTTATATACCTTTTATCAGAACGAATATTTCGAGAGTCCGAAAGAAATTGTTCCGGTTAATCGAGGTTACTGAAATTCAAAATGCTTCTTCCCATTATTACATACTAAGTACATACCAAATTTCAAGTCTCTATCTCAATTTTTTCGGGAGATAGAGCGTTTACAGACACACAGATATACAGATACACAGACGGACGGCAAATTTTTTTTTCTAAAAATATGTTTTTCGGAATCTCCAGTGTTTGAAACGTGTAAATCCGTCAATTTTTTTTTTTTTCGATTTTCAAAACGATTACAAGACTTACCCTATACTACGTATGATGGGTAAGTAATAATTGTCCATCTGTAATGATGAATTAATATACAGATTTAAATAATATGTGAAATAATATGCGAATAAGAAAATGCAATTTTACAACTATATATATATTTTTTGTTCCAACAAAATTAAAAAAGTGAAATTGTATCAAAAAATTCTGGTACGAATCTTCATTAAAATTAACTGAGATAAATATAACGCATGGCCCTTCAAGTGGTTATTACGATATTCATGCACTATGTTGCGAAAAACATGAAACATGTTTACGTAGATATACTTTCACATCACAATATTCATTTTGAAAGCATCGATTTTTGCAATGTTATTTCAAGAATAATATTTTTATATCTAATCACTTTCCAAGAAATGTTTTTGGACAGTGCACTTATCATACATTACAATGCTATATACGGGATATACCAAAATTTTTATTTAAGATTTATTATTTGATGCAAAATAGACAAAGTATATTTTATAAGTAGGACCATGTATTATTTTATTCTTTTACCTTATAACAATAAAAAAAATGAGTTTGTCACAAACGATATTTCCCAAATACTCTAGTATCTAATCTATAAACTCTAGCGAAAACTATTTTATTTCTGTCTCGGAGAAAAGCTTTTAGTAGAAGATATATTGGGGAGGAGGAGGAGTTTACTTAAAATGATATTCCTAGAGTATGTTGCCAAAATATGTAAAGAAATGCTCTTGTGGAATACTATTAAAATCACAAAAACCTTTTATTCAACCCAGCAACATTTTTTTACCGTTACTTCAAAGGGAATAAATATATTTGATCATTTTCCTAGAAATCTTTTCTGTAGTTATACAGATAAAATACAATATAATATCTACATAATACTAGCCAGTTTACCGTAAGTATAACTAAAGTATTGAGAGCATAGCTATACGTATAAACATTTTATATATAGCATTCGTTTCCAGATGGAGAATAGTGTATGCATGATTTTAAATTGTTACTCCAAGTTATTTCTTCAGCTATAACAACCAAAGAAAGAGTTAGTCTTTCTGCAATCTGGGTAGTAAAAATTTCCATAATGCACAGGAGAAAACGATCTCCAATAGTATAAAAAACAAGTTTGTTGGTAAACCATTCATTTTTGTAAATGGTCGAATATGATAAGTATAGCAAGTCACAATAATAATATTTACATATGCAAAAAAAAAATCTATTTTACAATGTAGCAAAAGTATCTTTGCTTTGTATTTAGGACGATATCCCGGAGAGGGGCAAATCCACCTTTTCAGACTGGGCGTGGCCGTTCTCTTTTCCGCCAGTAATTTGTAATAATTTTTTTACAGCTTTTCTACGACATTTTCATGATTTGTTAAAGGGATGAAAACTGAGCGGGAAAACTGGTGGGAGAGAGCGCCCCTAGGCTAAGTAGCTGTATTCGCCACGGACCTCCCCATAAACTGGTCTGTTAACACAATTCCGTTTTCAATTTTATCGACTCCAAGAACCCAAAACCACCCCCAGTTCAATACTTTATAAATCTATCTATCTATCTATCTATCTATCTATCGATATCACTCTTTTATCGGCACGATAACTTCAATAATTCTGCTCAAATCTCTTCCAAACTGACACATAAAATGATGGTGCATAAAATCTCGGTCAAGTTCGTTACTGGGCAAAATAAAACAAGGGGGGGGGGGAGGAAATGGTGGGGATTTTTGTGAAAACAGAAAAAAACATAACTGCTTAATTATTATACGTTTCGAATCCGTTTAAAGTTATTATTACTTCTAGCAAAAGGGCCGAAAATTTCTATTGACAGAAAGGGGGAACAAAATACGGGTTTAAGAACAAAAAAATTCATAACTTCGGCAATTCACAAGATATCAAATCCGCTTAAATTTATTATAAATCCTCTTAATATTATCTACAATTTTTATATTGACAAGTTTTTTATAGAACCAACCCTTACAGCCAAAAAAAAAAAAAATTAAATTTAAATTAAAATTATGACAAAAACATTCCTGCCGACTCCGTCTGCAAACACAGGTAGATTTCCAAGTGGGCTGTCCCAACTGCCGCAACATGGCAAAAATGTCATTACTTCTGTGATTCCCAATAAACAGGCGCCCCACGATCGTGTCTTTGAAATCTGCCTGTGCCTGTAGGCCGAGCCATCAGGAATTTTTTTCAATTAAGATTGTTTGATTCCCATCACTTTTTAAAAATAGTGTAATTGGCTTTATTCGAGGATTATTTAATATCTCATTAAATAAGGTGGGAATTTTTACTTAAAAAAAGATGGTGTCAATCCCGCATTTTGAATTAAAAAAGTAGCCTATTGACAACACTGTGTTTCACTAAAACTGAAGATAAATCTGAATTTAAATTTTAAATAAAAATTAAGATCACCATATAGAAAATATATATAATTTAATCAAAAAATTAATCAGATGCTGCAGTATTAATACAAATAAATGGTGGATTAATATACAAATTCTTAAGTTAAAACTTTAGGTTCTTAAGTTAAAAATTTCACTAAAAATCTAATTTATATCTAAAGGTATCAGAAGCGCCCACATGGACCTCATAAACTATTAGCATAAAAAAGTCATTTACAAAGAATTATTATTTTCATATTATTTTTTAAGTGTGTGTGTACTATTGGGTTATTCGGAAAGTTCCTTACGTTTGGGAAAACCAATTCCTACTGGAAAATTCTGCCTGCCAATTATTAAACATTAGATATCGCACGAAAGGCGATGAAAACACCGGCGATATCTTAAATAACAACGTCAGCAGGTATAGTATAGAATAACTGAAGGTATAAATAAATATTAAAGGTAGTTAATAGTAATTTTTTAGAATTAGAAATAAATTAAAATTTGTAGTTAAGGAATAAAGTTAAGTTCATCCCCCTTGTAAACTGTCAGGTAACTTTAGTATCCCCTCTAAATTTTAGAACGTATTAGTTAAGCAGTTTTTAGTAGCAATTTTTAACTTAAATTAAGCTTCTCAGCACCTCCAAAGCTAAGTTAGTGCTAGTTATAAATATTATACCATTAATTATATTTAGTTAGTATATAAACATTTATCCCTACCCTCCCATATTTATATAAGTTACTGCAATTTCCGGCGTATAAGCCGCGGCTAAATCGCTTTCCGACCAGAAATTGTATTTTCTAAAAAGTAACTTCTATCTACTCTGATCTTATTTTACTTTTTTTAGAAAGTAAAATTTCTGGTTTGAAACAGATTTATTTGTGACGCGGCTTATTCGCCGGAAACTGCGGTATATAAATTATAATTATTAAATTATATATAGATAATATATAGCCGATGGTCCAAACCCTCTTTTAATTTACTAAATTATGCATATAATGTCCCCCCGGTAGGAATAAGCAACTCTAGAATATTTAGTTTCAGTTAAAATTATCGTAGAGTAGAACTACATGTAAATTAATACAAACAACCAAGTAAAGTGATAGAACTGAAAGCCGAAAAGTAGCACTTGGTTTGTAGTATTAAAAGTGTTATAAAATGTCTAAACCCATATCTTTTCAGATGCGGCGATCATGTACGCTAATGGCCCCGGTGCATGCAAAATCCGTCGTGGGTGTAAAGTCCTCTAATTTACCTGTGAATTACACCTCTGGGGGTGCCTAGTCTGGTGAAGGTCTCGTCACCAGATCAAGGTTATAAATTACGAGACCAACTCGAGTAACGATGGCATGACGTATGGATGAGCGATGCAGCGAGGAAATAGTAAATATCCCAGCATCTCACATCCGTCCGGCATGACTTCGCTACACTGCGCAGTGCTGAATCGCCTCATCAAAAATAAATTAGCAACCGGCCAACTAAGAAAAAGAAAATAAAGCAACAAGACGCACTGAAACCAAGTCGGCCTATAGATTTAACAAACACATCTTCGCCAAGCGGACAGCAAGCGAATCCTCGCCCCGTTGCCAGGTATCAACTCGTTAAGCTAGGCAAAAGCCTGGCAGGTAGGGGCCTGGTCAGCGGTCTAAAACAACTTTTAGATATCGGAATTCATGTTTAATAATTATGTCGCAGAATTTTCCGGTACGAACCAACTTTCTCAAACGGAAAGAACTATTTCTAATGCCAAGAAATTGAGAAAAATAATATATTATATAATATAAAATTGAAGTATCTGTCTTAGTCCATGTATTAAGCATGATATGCATTTCGTATATTTGGAAAAAAGAAATTTCGAAAGAATGTTTTATTTCAAAATACGAAGTTAACAGAAATCATATATTTCATTTCATTTAAAAAGTTGTTCTGTGCATGCCTTTTTAAACTTACTCATATAAAAAAAATGTTGAAAATTTCAATACAATTTGCAATAATATAAATAACCTGTTTTTGTTATACATTTCACTTGGATTAGCATTTATACTATTCTAAATTTTTGTCTTTCAGAATGTATCTAAATAATGAGTCCTAAGATTATTCTTATTTATGGCTCTACTTACGAATGTTTTCAACGCAAATGAGACAGTATAAATATTGCCTCCTTTTTTTTTCAATGACGCTTTCAGCAAAACCCAGCCAAAATACTATATAAATCAAGTTCTTTATTGAAGGTGCCAATCGATTTCGAGAATTTACAGTTGTAAGAATTTGGAAGCTGTTTTTCAAGCAAAATATATTGATGTGCTTTTCTTTCATAATGTAACTTATTGTTTGTTTATAATACTGAGAAGTTGCATTACATTTATTTCAAATGGGAAAGTATTAATTGAATAATGTAATTTTAATATTTTAAGGTATTTTTTTCCTCAGTACATAATTTTAAAAAATCATCTTGTTCATTATTTCATATAAATTTACTGATGTTAATTAATTAATTTTTTTCAAAACGCATAGCAGATATTCGTAAATGCAAATTAAGCATAATTCTTGCCAAAAGAGATGAAAACATTACTTATTCATAGGTAATCCTACTTTTAAAAAATTAAGCATTAAGATTTTCTTTTTTTCCCTCGAAAATATTTTTAATGATTTCATATCGCTTACATCAAAATTGTTTTCATTTATGTTTCAACAAAAACATTTTAACATATCTATATCTATTTATAACAATATCCTAATTCCGCCCTTATTACCTATATCGTAAGCAAATTTTACATCTTTTGTGCATTGTCCTTCTTTAAAATTATTACACATCAAAATTTTATCTTTTTTTTTCCTAGAAAATATTTTTAATGATGTTTACATTGCTTATAATCAAAATAGTTTTCATTTGGTTTCATATACAGTCTGTTAACATATCTGTATTTTTTACAATGCCTATATCTAGATACAATAGTGAATAATTTGTGCCTATGCAGCATTATCGTAATGCTTATATTTTGGAAATTAAAAGTATTTTCTTTTGGTATTTATTCATTATTTATGACATTTAAACACTATATTGAAACTACTTCCTGTAAATATTTATTTATTCGTGTGTTTTTAAGCTTCCGTTTCAGAAATGCAAACATGTTAGAATAATTTTCATCACGCCAACATGTAAGAATAATTTTCACCATATTCTATTTTTTATATTAGTATCAATTTTTCTCATTTACCGGCATTAATTGAAATATATTTCGAATGCAATGTCTAAAAAGAGTAATTTGCAGTCTTTTACTAAATGTTGATCCAAAAAACGTGTTATTTTACAGTAAATTGTTTAAAACTGAGTATCATTTAAAATGTTAACATTTGACTTTCACTAAATATTGAATGGCGAAAAATAAAAAGTCAAGGTAATAACAACAATATTGTATTTATCTGTAAGAAAAATTCTGCTATTATGAAAACACATTCATATAAACAATGTCCCTTCATGGCGGGTACCCCGTCCTATAGGTAGCTTTTATTACAAAGAGTAAAAAGCTACCTACTGCAGCCGTTCAGAGGAAAACAATTCCGAAAAATTTTAGTGTATTTTCACCGATTTTATAAATACGAGTTCTATCATATGACAAAGGTCAGATATATATATATATATATGTATATATATATATATATATATATATATATATATATATATATATATATATATATATCTGATATTTGTCATACGATAGAACTCGTATTTATAAACCGATTTGGACGTCAGTAAGAATGTTTATTATGTTCACCAATATCTCGAACGAGTTTGTTGGCCAGTTTGTTTCAAAATGTTGGCCACTGAAAGATTTAAAACTCAAAATATTATACAAGGAAATTAGAAATTAAGATTTTTTTTGCTTAAGTGTTAGGCCTAGATACAAGAATTCCGAAGCATGCTTTGTTTTTTATCCATCAGCAAAGTAAACAATAATGCATAACAACAGGGTTCGTACGCCTCTTGGAATTTTGCGATCAGGAAATTCTTTCGTACCAGTATTTTCTTACAGAAAAACAATCCTTAAAAGCAAGCGAAATGTCGCGCGTTTAACCTAGATTTCTTTTTCTATAAAAAAAAAAATACTGGTATCTCCCATGGAAAACTCCCTGATCCGTACGAACCCTGTAACTAAATAGGCATAATAAATGATGAAATAATATCTATTTATTTATTCAATGAAACTTGCCTCATAAAGGTACACTAATAATTTACTTAAAAATTTTAAAATAAGAAAAAATTATTTCATGCTTAGTCAAACTTAATAGCCAAAACTGTTTGATTAATACAGAAATGTATTTTGGTGAAAAGATCTAAATCACCACTGAGATTAGCACCGTCTTGAATTTTTTCAGAAATAAATATATAATTCCTTGATGAGAAAACATGTGTTTACCCATATTAACCCTTTTATCCTGACGGTACTTATAAGTACCACTTTAACCCCTTCGGGACGAGAGTCTTTTAGAGAATTTTTAATCTGTTACCACCGGTTTTTCAAATGAGAAATTTTCCCCTAACTGAATCGCAAAAATGCTATGATTAGATAAGGAAAACTTTACAATAAAAAAATAATAACCGATGGAAATAATCAAGGATTCTGAGCATCTAAAAAGTAGCAGGAAAATTAATTCAGGATATAAAGGGTTAATGAGAATTACATATTAAAATGTGAATGGAAAGAAAGAATAATTTTTAAAAATCTTGAATTTTTCCCCTACAATTTATCTCTACGTTTCATTGTTCATATCTTCAATAATGTGTGGATTTTAGAAATTTGCGGATTTTAGGGTGGTGGATGCGAGGGAGTCTACTGTTTATCACACAATTTTACAAATTTATTTTTCCCCTTTTATTCAATTTTACATGAACACACACAAAAAAATTAATTTATGATTTTATTTACAATCTATAAATATATAAATCATTAACGATCGTACGTACGTAGCGACAAAAAAAAGGTTAGTATTTTTTTCTTTGCCGATGAAAACGAGGGGTTTGTTTACCTAATACATATAAAAATTAAATTTTGTAACTCTGTATATGTGTCTATAAATATACACAGTTTAGAAACTAGAATAGTGAAATTGTACATACAGGCGTATTAAAATATTGCAGAGGCAAATAAAGTAATCCGGATTCTAAATAAATTATAGTTCACTTTTATTTTAATAAAATAACCTACAAGATAAAAGCTCTTTCCTATAATTTTTTTTTTTTTTTTGCCAAAAATTTAAAACTCATAATAATTTTTTTCCAAAAACAGAAATATATAGCAAAAAATATAGTAAAATACAGATCAGTTGATCTGCATGTGATCAGCTAATGTAATGTGTACCACGTAGAACAAACCTGTTAAATATACTTGAGTGATACAGTTCAATAAAAACGTTTTATAGTTATAATTTATACTTATATTTATACTTGAGTGATACAGTTCAGTAAAAACGTTTTATAGTTATAACTTATACTTATATTTATACTTGAGTGATACAGTTCAATAAAAACGTTTTATAGTTATAACTTATACTTATATTTATACTTAGAAATATAAAGCTAAAAATATCCATTCTAGATTACTTATAATTTTGTCTATTTATGTATAAAAAGGAATTTCAATACTTTGTTCAAAAATGTAAACCAAAAATAATTCAATTTTATTGCATGTGGAAATTTTAAATTTCAACTAATTTATTTTGGATTCATTAAATAACATGAGCAAGTGAATTAAAAGTAAAACAATAACTTAAGTACAAAGCCACTAACAAATATAAATTTTCTGTGAAAATAATATGGTAGCAAAAATGCTACAATGGGCTCATGATCCCTAATGCCCATGGTAGCAGATCTGCTACCTTGATATTAATTACTCATTTTACCATTAAAAAAAACTTACATTGAAATTTTTTGTGCACAGAATAAAAGTAACTCTCTTTATATCTACATATCATTTGTATTTAGTTTTATTTCAATAAAATATTTGAAAAATTGAGCAAAAATTTACCATTATAAAAACCATTTTGTCCTTTTATCAGACATGTTGTTTTAACCCTTTCCGGCACAGTGGTCCAACTCCGGTTACACCTAATTTAACTTGCATAAGGCACCAAGTATATTTTAATAAAAGTTTGTTTCTATAATACAAGCTTAAAATAAGGAGTTCATATTTTCTAAAAAAGTCGTTTTTAAATTCCGGTGTCAGTCAGAAATTTCTCATTTTACGAATATACTTTGTCTGTCCCGGAAAGGATTAAACTAATTTTTGTCTTTTTTAATTCAGTCATCCACATCCAAATTTCACAACTAATATTACCTAAAGGTGCAATTATTTCTGAAATGACTTAAGATATACAGTATTTATTAATTTCGTGCTACAAATTAAAGCTGGGAGCATAACCATGGGAGCATATATGTGCTACCATGGGCATTAAAGGTAATCCCATTAGAGGCAAAATCGTAATTAGAGGTAAAAACGCAAGAAGAACTAGGCAAAAATATATTTCACTTTTATTTTTCAATAATTCTGTATTTTTTTAGTCTAGGCTGCCTCAACAAATCAATTGTCTAGCATTTGGCAAGATGATCAATAAATTTCCAATTTCCTAATATGAAGAAAAAAATATTTCATCCATTTTTTTTTTTTTTTTTTTTTGTAAAAAAATAACATATCCTTAAAACGTAACAAAAACTAAGCAAATAAATAGTTTTTTTTTTTTTTTTGTAAAAAAATAACATATCCTTAAAACGTAACAAAAACTAAGCAAATAAATAGTTTTTTTTTTTTTTTTTTAAACAACGATATCTCTTTTATCAATCTTACTTTAATTCAGGAAAATCTAAGATAAACATCAGCAGCCTAAAATCATTATCTCCTTTTTTCATGTGTGTTTTGGGAGGGGACAGGGTGTTAAGTAAACATTTTAAAGAAAAGATACTAATAATAGATTAAAAGAACAGTTTTTTTAACTATTGAAGATCAATCTCATGTTATTTAATAAAATCTACTGAGGAATTTTTTTAAAAGATTTCGGCAAACCGAGATGAAATAAAAGTATTTTATAAGAAGATCACGACGTTTTCTTTGTTTCTTTTGTAAATTTCAGCTAAGCAAAAAAAAAAAAAAAATATTTTAACGAAGAGATGTTATAACTTATTTAAAGGGCATTTTTTTCTTCATGTTTTCTTCCATGAAGAATAATTTTGCATTTTCAGTTATGGCTATAAATGATTTTTATTGAAGAAGTTAATAAACTGAGATACAATTTTAATGCTTTTTAAAACCGTTTATGTTCTTTTATTCGGTATGAATATTTTTTTTTTCTATTTCAAATTTATGAAGCAATTAATGATTATTATTTATCTATTTATTTTATAATTTGGATCTTATTTAACCCTCTGAGCGTTTTGAAAAAGGGTAAAATTGTAATGTTGTTTTCTCTGTATTTTGTTTTAATTGCTAAAAAAATATGATTCTTTCAGCATTATAAATAAAACTTAATTACAAATATGAATGTAACCCTTGAGAGTATTAATCATTCTTCAATGTTTTGAAAATTCATTAAATCTATAGAATTATATTATTTTAAACATTGCATATATTGCAGTGAAACCTGGAGCTTTGTGAACGGAATATTACGTTCTACACGCTTAGAGGGATAAAAAGAAAAACCAAAACTCCATTTAATTTTCAGGATTTAAAGTTAATCGTCAAAATCGAAGTGGAATTTCCTAAACTAACTTTATTTTCAATTTAAAAGTTTAGTTTATGTTATAAGTTAAATTTTAAACTTCTCTTAAAAACAACTAAATTCTCAAATAGTTACTTATTTAGTTATATAAGATCTTTTGGTCTTCAAACTAAGTTTTTATATATATATGTATAAAAACTAAGTTTTTATATATATATGTATAAAAACTTAGTTTGAAGACCAAAAGATTATATTATTAAGAAAAATATTTCATCCATTTTTTTTTTTTTTTTGTAAAAAAATAACATATCCTTAAAACGTAACAAAAACTAAGCAAATAAATAGTTTTTTTTTTTTTTTTTTTAAACAACGATATCTCTTTTATCAATCTTACTTTAATTCAGGAAAATCTAAGATAAACATCAGCAGCCTAAAATCATTATCTCCTTTTTTCATGTGTGTTTTGGGAGGGGACAGGGTGTTAAGTAAACATTTTAAAGAAAAGATACTAATAATAGATTAAAAGAACAGTTTTTTTAACTATTGAAGATCAATCTCATGTTATTTAATAAAATCTACTGAGGAATTTTTTAAAAAGATTTCGGCAAACCGAGATGAAATAAAAGTATTTTATAAGAAGATCACGACGTTTTCTTTGTTTCTTTTGTAAATTTCAGCTAAGCAAAAAAAAAAAAAAAATATTTTAACGAAGAGATGTTATAACTTATTTAAAGGGCATTTTTTTCTTCATGTTTTCTTCCATGAAGAATAATTTTGCATTTTCAGTTATGGCTATAAATGATTTTTATTGAAGAAGTTAATAAACTGAGATACAATTTTAATGCTTTTTAAAACCGTTTATGTTCTTTTATTCGGTATGAATATTTTTTTTTTCTATTTCAAATTTATGAAGCAATTAATGATTATTATTTATCTATTTATTTTATAATTTGGATCTTATTTAACCCTCTGAGCGTTTTGAAAAAGGGTAAAATTGTAATGTTGTTTTCTCTGTATTTTGTTTTAATTGCTAAAAAAATATGATTCTTTCAGCATTATAAATAAAACTTAATTACAAATATGAATGTAACCCTTGAGAGTATTAATCATTCTTCAATGTTTTGAAAATTCATTAAATCTATAGAATTATATTATTTTAAACATTGCATATATTGCAGTGAAACCTGGAGCTTTGTGAACGGAATATTACGTTCTACACGCTTAGAGGGATAAAAAGAAAAACCAAAACTCCATTTAATTTTCAGGATTTAAAGTTAATCGTCAAAATCGAAGTGGAATTTCCTAAACTAACTTTATTTTCAATTTAAAAGTTTAGTTTATGTTATAAGTTAAATTTTAAACTTCTCTTAAAAACAACTAAATTCTCAAATAGTTACTTATTTAGTTATATAAGATCTTTTGGTCTTCAAACTAAGTTTTTATATATATATGTATAAAAACTTAGTTTGAAGACCAAAAGATCTTATATAACTAAATAAGTAACTATTTGAGAATTTAGTTGTTTTTAAGAGAAGTTTAAAATTTAACTTATAACATAAACTAAACTTTTAAATTGAAAATAAAGTTAGTTTAGGAAATTCCACTTCGATTTTGACGATTAACTTTAAATCCTGAAAATTAAATGGAGTTTTGGTTTTTCTTTTTATCCCTCTAAGCGTGTAGAACGTAATATTCCGTTCACAAAGCTCCAGGTTTCACTGCAATATATGCAATGTTTAAAATAATATAATTCTATAGATTTAATGAATTTTCAAAACATTGAAGAATGATTAATACTCTCAAGGGTTACATTCATATTTGTAATTAAGTTTTATTTATAATGCTGAAAGAATCATATTTTTTTAGCAATTAAAACAAAATACAGAGAAAACAACATTACAATTTTACCCTTTTTCAAAACGCTCAGAGGGTTAAATAAGATCCAAATTATAAAATAAATAGATAAATAATAATCATTAATTGCTTCATAAATTTGAAATAGAAAAAAAAAATATTCATACCGAATAAAAGAACATAAACGGTTTTAAAAAGCATTAAAATTGTATCTCAGTTTATTAACTTCTTCAATAAAAATCATTTATAGCCATAACTGAAAATGCAAAATTATTCTTCATGGAAGAAAACATGAAGAAAAAAATGCCCTTTAAATAAGTTATAACATCTCTTCGTTAAAATATTTTTTTTTTTTTTTTGCTTAGCTGAAATTTACAAAAGAAACAAAGAAAACGTCGTGATCTTCTTATAAAATACTTTTATTTCATCTCGGTTTGCCGAAATCTTTTTAAAAAATTCCTCAGTAGATTTTATTAAATAACATGAGATTGATCTTCAATAGTTAAAAAAACTGTTCTTTTAATCTATTATTAGTATCTTTTCTTTAAAATGTTTACTTAACACCCTGTCCCCTCCCAAAACACACATGAAAAAAGGAGATAATGATTTTAGGCTGCTGATGTTTATCTTAGATTTTCCTGAATTAAAGTAAGATTGATAAAAGAGATATCGTTGTTTAAAAAAAAAAAAAAAAACTATTTATTTGCTTAGTTTTTGTTACGTTTTAAGGATATGTTATTTTTTTACAAAAAAAAAAAAAAAAATGGATGAAATATTTTTTTCTTCATATTAGGAAATTGGAAATTTATTGATCATCTTGCCAAATGCTAGACAATTGATTTGTTGAGGCAGCCTAGACTAAAAAAATACAGAATTATTGAAAAATAAAAGTGAAATATCTTTTTGCCTAGTTCTTCTTGCGTTTTTACCTCTAATTACGATTTTGCCTCTAATGGGATTACCTTTAATGCCCATGGTAGCACATATATGCTCCCATGGTTATGCTCCCAGCTTTAATTTGTAGCACGAAATTAATAAATACTGTATATCTTAAGTCATTTCAGAAATAATTGCACCTTTAGGTAATATTAGTTGTGAAATTTGGATGTGGATGACTGAATTAAAAAAGACAAAAATTAGTTTAATCCTTTCCGGGACAGACAAAGTATATTCGTAAAATGAGAAATTTCTGACTGACACCGGAATTTAAAAACGACTTTTTTAGAAAATATGAACTCCTTATTTTAAGCTTGTATTATAGAAACAAACTTTTATTAAAATATACTTGGTGCCTTATGCAAGTTAAATTAGGTGTAACCGGAGTTGGACCACTGTGCCGGAAAGGGTTAAAACAACATGTCTGATAAAAGGACAAAATGGTTTTTATAATGGTAAATTTTTGCTCAATTTTTCAAATATTTTATTGAAATAAAACTAAATACAAATGATATGTAGATATAAAGAGAGTTACTTTTATTCTGTGCACAAAAAATTTCAATGTAAGTTTTTTTTAATGGTAAAATGAGTAATTAATATCAAGGTAGCAGATCTGCTACCATGGGCATTAGGGATCATGAGCCCATTGTAGCATTTTTGCTACCATATTATTTTCACAGAAAATTTATATTTGTTAGTGGCTTTGTACTTAAGTTATTGTTTTACTTTTAATTCACTTGCTCATGTTATTTAATGAATCCAAAATAAATTAGTTGAAATTTAAAATTTCCACATGCAATAAAATTGAATTATTTTTGGTTTACATTTTTGAACAAAGTATTGAAATTCCTTTTTATACATAAATAGACAAAATTATAAGTAATCTAGAATGGATATTTTTAGCTTTATATTTCTAAGTATAAATATAAGTATAAGTTATAACTATAAAACGTTTTTATTGAACTGTATCACTCAAGTATAAATATAAGTATAAGTTATAACTATAAAACGTTTTTACTGAACTGTATCACTCAAGTATAAATATAAGTATAAATTATAACTATAAAACGTTTTTATTGAACTGTATCACTCAAGTATATTTAACAGGTTTGTTCTACGTGGTACACATTACATTAGCTGATCACATGCAGATCAACTGATCTGTATTTTACTATATTTTTTGCTATATATTTCTGTTTTTGGAAAAAAATTATTATGAGTTTTAAATTTTTGGCAAAAAAAAAAAAAAAATTATAGGAAAGAGCTTTTATCTTGTAGGTTATTTTATTAAAATAAAAGTGAACTATAATTTATTTAGAATCCGGATTACTTTATTTGCCTCTGCAATATTTTAATACGCCTGTATGTACAATTTCACTATTCTAGTTTCTAAACTGTGTATATTTATAGACACATATACAGAGTTACAAAATTTAATTTTTATATGTATTAGGTAAACAAACCCCTCGTTTTCATCGGCAAAGAAAAAAAATACTAACCTTTTTTTTGTCGCTACGTACGTACGATCGTTAATGATTTATATATTTATAGATTGTAAATAAAATCATAAATTAATTTTTTTGTGTGTGTTCATGTAAAATTGAATAAAAGGGGAAAAATAAATTTGTAAAATTGTGTGATAAACAGTAGACTCCCTCGCATCCACCACCCTAAAATCCGCAAATTTCTAAAATCCACACATTATTGAAGATATGAACAATGAAACGTAGAGATAAATTGTAGGGGAAAAATTCAAGATTTTTAAAAATTATTCTTTCTTTCCATTCACATTTTAATATGTAATTCTCATTAACCCTTTATATCCTGAATTAATTTTCCTGCTACTTTTTAGATGCTCAGAATCCTTGATTATTTCCATCGGTTATTATTTTTTTATTGTAAAGTTTTCCTTATCTAATCATAGCATTTTTGCGATTCAGTTAGGGGAAAATTTCTCATTTGAAAAACCGGTGGTAACAGATTAAAAATTCTCTAAAAGACTCTCGTCCCGAAGGGGTTAAAGTGGTACTTATAAGTACCGTCAGGATAAAAGGGTTAATATGGGTAAACACATGTTTTCTCATCAAGGAATTATATATTTATTTCTGAAAAAATTCAAGACGGTGCTAATCTCAGTGGTGATTTAGATCTTTTCACCAAAATACATTTCTGTATTAATCAAACAGTTTTGGCTATTAAGTTTGACTAAGCATGAAATAATTTTTTCTTATTTTAAAATTTTTAAGTAAATTATTAGTGTACCTTTATGAGGCAAGTTTCATTGAATAAATAAATAGATATTATTTCATCATTTATTATGCCTATTTAGTTACAGGGTTCGTACGGATCAGGGAGTTTTCCATGGGAGATACCAGTATTTTTTTTTTTATAGAAAAAGAAATCTAGGTTAAACGCGCGACATTTCGCTTGCTTTTAAGGATTGTTTTTCTGTAAGAAAATACTGGTACGAAAGAATTTCCTGATCGCAAAATTCCAAGAGGCGTACGAACCCTGTTGTTATGCATTATTGTTTACTTTGCTGATGGATAAAAAACAAAGCATGCTTCGGAATTCTTGTATCTAGGCCTAACACTTAAGCAAAAAAAATCTTAATTTCTAATTTCCTTGTATAATATTTTGAGTTTTAAATCTTTCAGTGGCCAACATTTTGAAACAAACTGGCCAACAAACTCGTTCGAGATATTGGTGAACATAATAAACATTCTTACTGACGTCCAAATCGGTTTATAAATACGAGTTCTATCGTATGACAAATATCAGATATATATATATATATATATATATATATATATATATATATATATATATATACATATATATATATATATATCTGACCTTTGTCATATGATAGAACTCGTATTTATAAAATCGGTGAAAATACACTAAAATTTTTCGGAATTGTTTTCCTCTGAACGGCTGCAGTAGGTAGCTTTTTACTCTTTGTAATAAAAGCTACCTATAGGACGGGGTACCCGCCATGAAGGGACATTGTTTATATGAATGTGTTTTCATAATAGCAGAATTTTTCTTACAGATAAATACAATATTGTTGTTATTACCTTGACTTTTTATTTTTCGCCATTCAATATTTAGTGAAAGTCAAATGTTAACATTTTAAATGATACTCAGTTTTAAACAATTTACTGTAAAATAACACGTTTTTTGGATCAACATTTAGTAAAAGACTGCAAATTACTCTTTTTAGACATTGCATTCGAAATATATTTCAATTAATGCCGGTAAATGAGAAAAATTGATACTAATATAAAAAATAGAATATGGTGAAAATTATTCTTACATGTTGGCGTGATGAAAATTATTCTAACATGTTTGCATTTCTGAAACGGAAGCTTAAAAACACACGAATAAATAAATATTTACAGGAAGTAGTTTCAATATAGTGTTTAAATGTCATAAATAATGAATAAATACCAAAAGAAAATACTTTTAATTTCCAAAATATAAGCATTACGATAATGTTGCATAGGCACAAATTATTCACTATTGTATCTAGATATAGGCATTGTAAAAAATACAGATATGTTAACAGACTGTATATGAAACCAAATGAAAACTATTTTGATTATAAGCAATGTAAACATCATTAAAAATATTTTCTAGGAAAAAAAAAGATAAAATTTTGATGTGTAATAATTTTAAAGAAGGACAATGCACAAAAGATGTAAAATTTGCTTACGATATTGGTAATAAGGGCGGAATTAGGATATTGTTATAAATAGATATAGATATGTTAAAATGTTTTTGTTGAAACATAAATGAAAACAATTTTGATGTAAGCGATATGAAATCATTAAAAATATTTTCGAGGGAAAAAAAGAAAATCTTAATGCTTAATTTTTTAAAAGTAGGATTACCTATGAATAAGTAATGTTTTCATCTCTTTTGGCAAGAATTATGCTTAATTTGCATTTACGAATATCTGCTATGCGTTTTGAAAAAAATTAATTAATTAACATCAGTAAATTTATATGAAATAATGAACAAGATGATTTTTTAAAATTATGTACTGAGGAAAAAAATACCTTAAAATATTAAAATTACATTATTCAATTAATACTTTCCCATTTGAAATAAATGTAATGCAACTTCTCAGTATTATAAACAAACAATAAGTTACATTATGAAAGAAAAGCACATCAATATATTTTGCTTGAAAAACAGCTTCCAAATTCTTACAACTGTAAATTCTCGAAATCGATTGGCACCTTCAATAAAGAACTTGATTTATATAGTATTTTGGCTGGGTTTTGCTGAAAGCGTCATTGAAAAAAAAAGGAGGCAATATTTATACTGTCTCATTTGCGTTGAAAACATTCGTAAGTAGAGCCATAAATAAGAATAATCTTAGGACTCATTATTTAGATACATTCTGAAAGACAAAAATTTAGAATAGTATAAATGCTAATCCAAGTGAAATGTATAACAAAAACAGGTTATTTATATTATTGCAAATTGTATTGAAATTTTCAACATTTTTTTTATATGAGTAAGTTTAAAAAGGCATGCACAGAACAACTTTTTAAATGAAATGAAATATATGATTTCTGTTAACTTCGTATTTTGAAATAAAATATTCTTTCGAAATTTCTTTTTTCCAAATATACGAAATGCATATCATGCTTAATACATGGACTAAGACAGATACTTCAATTTTATATTATATAATATATTATTTTTCTCAATTTCTTGGCATTAGAAATAGTTCTTTCCGTTTGAGAAAGTTGGTTCGTACCGGAAAATTCTGCGACATAATTATTAAACATGAATTCCGATATCTAAAAGTTGTTTTAGACCGCTGACCAGGCCCCTACCTGCCAGGCTTTTGCCTAGCTTAACGAGTTGATACCTGGCAACGGGGCGAGGATTCGCTTGCTGTCCGCTTGGCGAAGATGTGTTTGTTAAATCTATAGGCCGACTTGGTTTCAGTGCGTCTTGTTGCTTTATTTTCTTTTTCTTAGTTGGCCGGTTGCTAATTTATTTTTGATGAGGCGATTCAGCACTGCGCAGTGTAGCGAAGTCATGCCGGACGGATGTGAGATGCTGGGATATTTACTATTTCCTCGCTGCATCGCTCATCCATACGTCATGCCATCGTTACTCGAGTTGGTCTCGTAATTTATAACCTTGATCTGGTGACGAGACCTTCACCAGACTAGGCACCCCCAGAGGTGTAATTCACAGGTAAATTAGAGGACTTTACACCCACGACGGATTTTGCATGCACCGGGGCCATTAGCGTACATGATCGCCGCATCTGAAAAGATATGGGTTTAGACATTTTATAACACTTTTAATACTACAAACCAAGTGCTACTTTTCGGCTTTCAGTTCTATCACTTTACTTGGTTGTTTGTATTAATTTACATGTAGTTCTACTCTACGATAATTTTAACTGAAACTAAATATTCTAGAGTTGCTTATTCCTACCGGGGGGACATTATATGCATAATTTAGTAAATTAAAAGAGGGTTTGGACCATCGGCTATATATTATCTATATATAATTTAATAATTATAATTTATATACCGCAGTTTCCGGCGAATAAGCCGCGTCACAAATAAATCTGTTTCAAACCAGAAATTTTACTTTCTAAAAAAAGTAAAATAAGATCAGAGTAGATAGAAGTTACTTTTTAGAAAATACAATTTCTGGTCGGAAAGCGATTTAGCCGCGGCTTATACGCCGGAAATTGCAGTAACTTATATAAATATGGGAGGGTAGGGATAAATGTTTATATACTAACTAAATATAATTAATGGTATAATATTTATAACTAGCACTAACTTAGCTTTGGAGGTGCTGAGAAGCTTAATTTAAGTTAAAAATTGCTACTAAAAACTGCTTAACTAATACGTTCTAAAATTTAGAGGGGATACTAAAGTTACCTGACAGTTTACAAGGGGGATGAACTTAACTTTATTCCTTAACTACAAATTTTAATTTATTTCTAATTCTAAAAAATTACTATTAACTACCTTTAATATTTATTTATACCTTCAGTTATTCTATACTATACCTGCTGACGTTGTTATTTAAGATATCGCCGGTGTTTTCATCGCCTTTCGTGCGATATCTAATGTTTAATAATTGGCAGGCAGAATTTTCCAGTAGGAATTGGTTTTCCCAAACGTAAGGAACTTTCCGAATAACCCAATAGTACACACACACTTAAAAAATAATATGAAAATAATAATTCTTTGTAAATGACTTTTTTATGCTAATAGTTTATGAGGTCCATGTGGGCGCTTCTGATACCTTTAGATATAAATTAGATTTTTAGTGAAATTTTTAACTTAAGAACCTAAAGTTTTAACTTAAGAATTTGTATATTAATCCACCATTTATTTGTATTAATACTGCAGCATCTGATTAATTTTTTGATTAAATTATATATATTTTCTATATGGTGATCTTAATTTTTATTTAAAATTTAAATTCAGATTTATCTTCAGTTTTAGTGAAACACAGTGTTGTCAATAGGCTACTTTTTTAATTCAAAATGCGGGATTGACACCATCTTTTTTTAAGTAAAAATTCCCACCTTATTTAATGAGATATTAAATAATCCTCGAATAAAGCCAATTACACTATTTTTAAAAAGTGATGGGAATCAAACAATCTTAATTGAAAAAATTCCTGATGGCTCGGCCTACAGGCACAGGCAGATTTCAAAGACACGATCGTGGGGCGCCTGTTTATTGGGAATCACAGAAGTAATGACATTTTTGCCATGTTGCGGCAGTTGGGACAGCCCACTTGGAAATCTACCTGTGTTTGCAGACGGAGTCGGCAGGAATGTTTTTGTCATAATTTTAATTTAAATTTAATTTTTTTTTTTTTTTGGCTGTAAGGGTTGGTTCTATAAAAAACTTGTCAATATAAAAATTGTAGATAATATTAAGAGGATTTATAATAAATTTAAGCGGATTTGATATCTTGTGAATTGCCGAAGTTATGAATTTTTTTGTTCTTAAACCCGTATTTTGTTCCCCCTTTCTGTCAATAGAAATTTTCGGCCCTTTTGCTAGAAGTAATAATAACTTTAAACGGATTCGAAACGTATAATAATTAAGCAGTTATGTTTTTTTCTGTTTTCACAAAAATCCCCACCATTTCCTCCCCCCCCCCCTTGTTTTATTTTGCCCAGTAACGAACTTGACCGAGATTTTATGCACCATCATTTTATGTGTCAGTTTGGAAGAGATTTGAGCAGAATTATTGAAGTTATCGTGCCGATAAAAGAGTGATATCGATAGATAGATAGATAGATAGATAGATAGATTTATAAAGTATTGAACTGGGGGTGGTTTTGGGTTCTTGGAGTCGATAAAATTGAAAACGGAATTGTGTTAACAGACCAGTTTATGGGGAGGTCCGTGGCGAATACAGCTACTTAGCCTAGGGGCGCTCTCTCCCACCAGTTTTCCCGCTCAGTTTTCATCCCTTTAACAAATCATGAAAATGTCGTAGAAAAGCTGTAAAAAAATTATTACAAATTACTGGCGGAAAAGAGAACGGCCACGCCCAGTCTGAAAAGGTGGATTTGCCCCTCTCCGGGATATCGTCCTAAATACAAAGCAAAGATACTTTTGCTACATTGTAAAATAGATTTTTTTTTGCATATGTAAATATTATTATTGTGACTTGCTATACTTATCATATTCGACCATTTACAAAAATGAATGGTTTACCAACAAACTTGTTTTTTATACTATTGGAGATCGTTTTCTCCTGTGCATTATGGAAATTTTTACTACCCAGATTGCAGAAAGACTAACTCTTTCTTTGGTTGTTATAGCTGAAGAAATAACTTGGAGTAACAATTTAAAATCATGCATACACTATTCTCCATCTGGAAACGAATGCTATATATAAAATGTTTATACGTATAGCTATGCTCTCAATACTTTAGTTATACTTACGGTAAACTGGCTAGTATTATGTAGATATTATATTGTATTTTATCTGTATAACTACAGAAAAGATTTCTAGGAAAATGATCAAATATATTTATTCCCTTTGAAGTAACGGTAAAAAAATGTTGCTGGGTTGAATAAAAGGTTTTTGTGATTTTAATAGTATTCCACAAGAACATTTCTTTACAGATTTTGGCAACATACTCTAGGAATATCATTTTAAGTAAACTCCTCCTCCTCCCCAATATATCTTCTACTAAAAGCTTTTCTCCGAGACAGAAATAAAATAGTTTTCGCTAGAGTTTATAGATTAGATACTAGAGTATTTGGGAAATATCGTTTGTGACAAACTCATTTTTTTTATTGTTATAAGGTAAAAGAATAAAATAATACATGGTCCTACTTATAAAATATACTTTGTCTATTTTGCATCAAATAATAAATCTTAAATAAAAATTTTGGTATATCCCGTATATAGCATTGTAATGTATGATAAGTGCACTGTCCAAAAACATTTCTTGGAAAGTGATTAGATATAAAAATATTATTCTTGAAATAACATTGCAAAAATCGATGCTTTCAAAATGAATATTGTGATGTGAAAGTATATCTACGTAAACATGTTTCATGTTTTTCGCAACATAGTGCATGAATATCCTAATAACCACTTGAAGAACCATGCGTTATATTTTATCTCAATTAATTTTAATGAAGATTCGTACCAGAATTTTTGGATACAATTTCACTTTTTTAAATTTGTTGGAACAAAAAAAAAAAATAGTTGTAAAATTGCATTTTCTTATTCGCATATTATTTCACAGGGTTCGTACGCATCAGGAGATTCGGAAGATTTTATGTGTTTTAGTACCAGAAATTTCGTAGAGTACTGGTCGCTGTATCTGAAGATAGCATTTTTTTTTCATTAAATAAGTCAAATATTACTTTACGAAAATTCTGGTAAAAGGTGCTTGAAAGTCCTTGAAGCGTACGAACCCTGTTTCACATAGTATTTAAATCCGTATATTAATTCATCATTACAGATGGACAATTATTACTTACCCATCATACGTAGTATAGGGTAAGTCTTGTAATCGTTTTGAAAATCGAAAAAAAAATTGACGGATTTACACGTTTCAGACACTGGAGATTCCGAAAAACATATTTTTAGAATAAAAATTTTGCCGTCCGTCTGTGTGTCTGTGTGTCTGTAAACGCTCTATCTCCCGACAAAATTGAGATAGAGACTTGCAATTTGGTATGTACTTAGTATGTAATAATGGGAAGAAGCCTATTTAATTTCAATAACCTCGATTAAACGGAACTATTTTTTCGGACTCTCGAAATATTCGTTCTGATAAAAGGTATATAAAAATTTTCGAAATTGTTTATTTTAAGAAATGAATATAAAAGACAATAAAAAAACATAAATTTTGCATAAAGCATGAAGTCGATCGGATAATTAGTTGCCGAGATATTTGGAATCCTATTTTTCCACACTCTTCGATTTTTCATGACCCTGTATTTCATACAAATTTCATTTCAAAGATATATTTTAATTGGAAATTTGACGCTTAATCAGATGCAATAAACCGCTAGTTAATAGGATTATTATTTTTGGAGTTATAAGGAGGTTTCTTTCAAGCAATTCAGTAATCGAGTTTTTAAAGTTTATGACGTCATCAAGCCACGATTTTATTCAAATTGCAATGCATTTTATAAGTAGTTTACACATTTTTATTTTAATATTTTACATTATGCATATCAATGATGGGTAATTATTACGGTGGCCCCCGACGACTAGTTTCACTCTGAATGGGTTAGCAGTAAAATAGTCGGTAATTCTACTCAAGTTTTATAAAGAAAAATTACACCATAATTAATTTTTTAAATTATTTAACTTCCTTTTTTATTCAATTTTGCTCTCTGCTATACAAATTATATGTAATAATAACTTAAAATAAACCAAAACTTATGTAAAGCGATATGACCTATTTTATGAAAACAATTCTTATTTGAGTAGAGTACCGGTCAAATTGACCGCTATGACGTTTATAGTTAAATGAGGTACTTTCCACATACATTTAAACTTTTAGTAAAAACTCTCGTTCAGCTATAACATACAGGCGTATAATTCTTTACTATAACTTAAAAAAAATATATAATAGTGTATTTGTGAGAATGCATTTGCTAAAAACTTTTATCGTTTATTGTTATAGATAGAAGTTACTAACAAATTTACAAAATAAATAGTCTAATTTGTATCAAAGTATTGAATTAAATAAGAATGTTTTGTATACCCTATATACAGGGGTGCAAAAATCTAGGTGTCAATAGGCTTATTCCCACCACAAAATTTTATTAGTATTCTTCGTCAAGTTTTATTAGTATACTTCGTCTAAATTTTATCAATATTATTATTAGGCGAAGAATACTAAAAATTTAGTGGTGGGAATCGGCGCATTGGCACCAAGAGTTTTGCACCCCTGCCTATATATTATATTACAATAATACTTCTTGTTTATATTTATTATTGACTTTTGCGCCTGGACGAATATAGACTGTGGAATTTACTTATCATGCACCGGATGTACTGTGCCAAAAATGTACACTTCCATTCGACAATGAACCATGGAAGCTGTACTTAAATTGTCCATAAGATTTCCCCTACAATTTTTAATTTCATGCACCGGAAGTGCTGTGCCAAATAGTTGCACTTCCATTTGACAAAGAACCATGGGGATGGTACTTAACTTGTCCATACTATTTCCTCTTCAATTTTGAATCTTTATTTAATGGGGAACTCTCGAGCACCTCTCTCTCATCTAGTAAAATGACCTTATACAACACTGATTTTGCACACCTATTTGCATTTTTGTAATGAAAAAATAATGTTTTTAATTAATTGTACTTTTAGAATATAATTTTAAGAACGTACCTTTTTTTAAACATCAAACTTCATGGGCTATATCCTGTCTAATGTAAAATATAGTAGTTGAAAATTTTTTATCTGAAAGAATGGACTCTCTAAACTTAGCAAAATTTGATTACACTCAAGAGTTGAATACTAAAAAAATGTATTTAAAATAGCATTTTTTGGTTTTCAGCAATCTTTTGACAGGCCTCCATATTGACATATAAACCAGACATATTGACAACCATTTGAAATATAAACCAGAAAGTATTTTCAATGAAGAAGTAGATTTATAGATATTGTTTTGGATTAGCCAAACCTAAAAGTATCTAGCGGCAAAAAATACTCTTTGCGAGTAAAATCGGATTTAGAAAATGTATTTATCGAATGTAGCAGGTATACATTACTGGCAGACCAGCCCGGATTTTCCCGAGTTAAACATAGAGACCTGACGGGTAAAATAATCAATGATGTAATATCAGAAAAATAAATTGATCACAATGACTTTGTGCAATTGGATCCATAAATCGTTATAAAATACAACCATAAAAAATTCGTTATTTTGTTTAATCATAGTCCAATCTCTCAGATTTATAAATGAGAATTCACGTTTTCTTTCGTGCGTATAACAGAAAAGAGTCTGAATTTAAACAACACATCAAAGAAACAAGTTAAAGAAAACGCAGTATTTAGAATTCCTATTTGCATGGCTAGAAAATAAAACCGAGGAAGAATGAATACGAAGATAATGAAAAGACACAAAAATAGCGGCTGTCATAGGCACGTTCTTTTCAAAGTTCATACGATCCCTTGAGATTGAATACCCGTATTTTCTAAGAGTATTTTCTAAGAGATTAATTTTGTGCATTTACCTGAGACAACAAAAACTCTTTGAAAATAATCGTATTGAAATTCAAAAGACAATAGAAATGCTGAAACAAATCCACCTACGACAGCCGCCATTTTTGTGCCAGAGCGTATGCCTCGTATTTTGAGGGCTGTGTGTTCTTCTCAAAATGACGTCAATATTGGATGTGAAAATATAGCGAATGTGTGTAAATGTTTATTTATTATAGAAAAAATTACGCGTGATATCTTTTTTTAAATTTTCTTGAGCCGTTCTGTAGAGTGTGATGACTGTAAAGAAATATATTGCATTAGAAAAGTAAACAAAATAGATTTGCTTATAGATAAATTATTGCAGGTGGTTGAATGAAAGCAGTAAAGTCTGGTATTTTTTAAAAGTAACCAGTAATTTGTATCGTGTTCTAAATCGTATGCATATGAAGTTCCGTGCAGATTGGTCAAAATTTGTAGATTTGTATTAGAAATATACACAACCACTAAAATGTTGTATATACTCGTAGATTACAACTAATCTAAAATATTAACAGAGTTTTTAACGTATGAATTTTACTACATTGTTTTCCTAAATCGCAGTTAAAATTGTATTTTAGAAATTACATTTAATAAGTGTAACTTTATATAAATTAAAAAAATTGATATCATCAAAAATAGGTGGGTTACTTGCATATTGATACGTTTTGACAATTTGAGTTTTAAGTAACATTGTTTTTGTAGAATAATATTTGAATTACTTAATATCTAAATTTTTGTATTTAAAAAAAGCGAAAATTGATGTTTAAAAATAGAGTTAGTCAAAATTTAATTCTGTTATATCTCTGGCAAATATGTTCGTTCACCTGCCTTATATCGTCATACCTATAATATGTCGTCAATTCTGGATCTAATTGTTGTTGCATCAAGTGTGAAGTAATTCTAATCAGAATTTCAAGGCGTCATTTTTACTTACCCATCATACGTTGTATAGGGTAAGTCTTGTAATCGTTTTGAAAATCGAAAATTTTTTTTGACGGATTTACACGTTTCAGACACTGGAGATTCTGAAAAACATAGTTTTAGAAAAAAAAATTGCCGTCCGTCTGTGTGTCTGTGTATCTGTAAACGCTCTATCTCCCGAAAAAATTGAGATAGAGACTTGAAATTTGGTATGTACTTAGTATGGAATAATGGGAAGAAGCCTATTTAATTTCAGTAACCTCGATTAACCGGAACTATTTTTTTCGGACTCTCGAAATATTCGTTCTGATAAAAGGTATATAAAAATTTTCGAAATTGTTTATTTTAAGGGGTGAATGTAAAATACTATAAAAATACATAAATTTTGCATAAAGCATGAAGTCGATCGGATAATGAGTTGCCGAGATATTTGTAATCCTATTTCCCACACTCTTTGATTTTTCATGACCCTGTATTTCATCAAAATTTCAATTCAAAGATATATTTTTAATTGGAAATGAGACGTTTAATCAGATGCAATAAACCGCTAGTTAATAGGATTATTATTTTTGGAGTTATAAGGAGGTTTCTTTTAAGCACTTCAGTAATCGAGCCTTTAAAGTTTAGGACGTCATCAATCCACGATTTTATTCGAATTGCAATGCATTTTATAAGTAGTTTACACATTTTTAATTTTAATATTTTACATTATGCATATCCATGATGGGTAAGTATTACGGTGGCCCCCAACGACTAGTTTCTTTGTTTATGATGAGTCGTAAAAATATTATTGTAGCATCATTTAAATGAGCAGTAGTAACATTAACATTTGTCTACATAGGGACCGGATACTATGTTACTCAATTCATGGATGACCACATCTATAGACATAGTAATCGGTAATATTAAAGATAAAGCAACGTTCCAGAATTTAATGCGCAATTATTTATTATTTGCAATAAACAAATAATGTAAATAAATTAAGTGTGCTATTGAAAAGGAATTGAAATAAAAGTGTATTTTAACGAAATTGGCATTTTTGCTTTTGCCAGGTATTTAATCAGAGCTGCAACACTTTTCGAAATGTCTTGAAATTAGTGCTACTGTTACACAGGTAGTTCAAAATAACAATTTCAGTATTTCCTATAGGATATTGAGAGTTCTAGACCACATATTTTATTTTTATTTAAATACCTGTGGACAAAATTTATAAAATATTAGGAACTTTCGTGTTATAGCGACACTCAATAAGTCGCCAAGCGGCCGAGATTAATCTCAAATTATAAAACATACGAGGGGTGATCCAAAAAAAAGTTTACAAGGCAAAGGAAAAAGTATTTATTAACAATAGAAGCAAGATACAAATGGCAATCAAGAGACACATCTGGCCTTTACTTTTCCACATAGTCGCTAAACCTGTTTAGGCATTTGTCAGAACGTTCGACCAACTTATTTATCCCGTCTTGGTAGTAATCAGGGCTCTGCTCATTGAGCCATTTCTCGGCATCTGTTTTCACTGCATCGTCTGAGGTGAACCATGTTCCGGATAAGTTTCGCTTCAACGCCGGAAAAAGGAAATAGTCACTTGGAGCCAAATCGGGGCTGTATGGGGGGTCCTTCCAGACCTCCCACTTGAACCTTTGCAGCAATTCCTGAGTCTGGTGAGCTGTATGGGGCCTGGCATTGTCATGCAGAAAAATGACGCCTTTGCTCAGTAATCCAGGTCACATTCTTGGCCCATAAGAATCGAATTACGGCTCGCACCTCTATGCAAGACCACTTTTCTAGACGTCGTGCCATTACTGTCGCTCTTAAGTATCTGCGTACTGACGCTACTTACTCGTAGAACCGCTGTAGGACAACTAGCGCCATCTGTAAACCACCCTGGGTGGAAATATTCGCTCCACAATTATTACGTTTCAAATGCTTCTGCTTGTAAACTTTTTTTTGGATCAACCTACGTATATGACATTATAATAATATATGATGCATATAACATTTCGTGTCATATATGACGCATATGACGTATTTTTTTGTATTTAAATAAAGTTAGAAAAATAGAAGTTATATTCATATATGACGCATATATAATGTATTGGGTTGTACGGAATGTAAGTGCCGGTTGGGAAAATCAATCGTACCGAAAAAAATTATCATTTAACACGTTCGCTGCCAACTACGAGTATACTCGTAGTGCTATCTACGTTTCTTCAATCTAAAATTAGTTATTCGCACCGGAAATTTCAAAAGAAGAATTTTTATTTTAATTATTATTATTATCTGTAATAATAATTATTATTATTGTCTGTAATAAAACAAAGTAAATATTGCTATTAGTATTTTCTGGTGTGAATTTGAACTTTCTAAATAAAATGAAAATTCCGGCATTTTTAGCTTGACAGCGAACGTGTTAATTATTAGACATCGATTCCGACATCTAATGTCTAATAATTAACGATCAGAATTTTCCAGTACGAATTGATTTTCCCAACAAATTTTCCGGACAACCCAATATTTATATGACATGTGTATAAGACGTGTATAATGTATATATGGCATATAAGACGTAAATAATGTTTATATAATGACGGATGTGGCGCATATATGAGTATTTGGAGTATATATGTATATGCGTATATATGACACATATATAAATTTTGCGATTATCTTGGCGAAATATATCTGCAATCTTGGCACAATCGTCATTATGGGGACCGCTATAATACGAAATTACCAAATGGTAACAGTGATGGAAGAGTGGCGCACCATTTGGACATTTGTCACCAGTAAATTTTAATAATATTCTTTGCCTTAAAAAATCTCAGAAATTCTGTCTTTAAATAAGACGATGAATGCTATTGAAATTTAGCGGTGTCAGTTGGTACTCAGCTGCGCCACTGTTCCATCCTTGTAGGAGGCCACTAGCGAGATAGATCCTAATTGAATGCGACACACGATTTGCAGATCGAAGGTAACCGACTTGTGATTCAATTTCTATTTAGAACCCTTCCGTATAAATGTGTTGAAAAATCAGTAGCTATCCCTTGTCGTTACTGGATAAAGCCTTCAAAATGAAACAGTCCCAGACATGAATTTACCTATAGAAGTCGATAAATGTAAATCACGTAACAAACATTACATGAATAATAGGAGAAACGAGACTTTTTGTTACAAAATCATTGAAATACTTATGACTGTATGCAATCTCCTGACACATATTCAATAACAATATGACTGTGATGATAGAAACACGGCTAAGTACAAAATCTATGTACAGTGTGTCCACACACACACACACAAAAAAAAAGGGAACGCGATAGAAATGCAGAGGTGCCAAGCTCTCATTAATATTCTGTAACATTTGGTTTAATTTGACCCAGGTTCAATGAGTTTCGCGCTAGAAATTTGTTTAAAAAATTAAATTAAATAAATTCCACTTACATACCTGAAATTTAATAAATAAAGATTTATTCAATAATTTTTCTGGTTTGAAGCGTTGTTAAACTGGGTCAGATTAAACAACATGTTACGGAAGATTAGTCGGAACACCTCTGGAAGTGTATCGTTTGCGGCCTTAAATTAAGAAAACCAGGAAATTTTATCCTACCAATTTACAAATTGAGTTAAAATTTTTACCACAAGATGGTGCTGTAGGTATATGAGAGCTCCAGAGAAATTTAATCCGTTACATCTTCATTCGGTATTTTGCTACGAAATCTGTTAATGAGTGCGTTTAAAAAAATATGCACTATTGAAAATGGTTTATACTTCGGTACAGAGGATATTTCTTGTTTTGTAACATCACCGCTATTTTGCAGCGCCACTTTTTGGCGAAAATGTTAACTAAATTTCAAATTGGTGGGATAAAATTCCCTGGTTTCCCAAACATAAGGCCGCAAAACAAACATTTCTGTCGAGTTCCGATTTTTAAATTAACTTTCAAAATCCATCAGTCATTTTTTGGACACACTGTATAAATTTTGTTTTTCGAAAATTTCAGTACTTGTAGGAGTAAGTAATATTGAAAACAAATTTGTTTATTTAAGTCTTTTTTATTCCTATATAATAAAATTATTTATTTTGTATTTAAAGTAACAAACCTTATATATTAGGAAACAATTATGAAAAAATATTGTTGCATTCTAAAGGGCTATTCGTCCATTTTCAGAAACACATTTTTCTTCCAACATTATAAATAATGTATAAACTTCACTGATATATATATATAAAGTTTAATTTTTTGAATCAAAAACAAAATGTTCTTTATCAAAAGCAAGGTCTTTGAATTATATGTTGACATAGTCGAACTTTGGAAACAACATTTTTGTTCTTAAATTGTTTTACACTTTTGCTTCATAGCGTTGCACATACTTTCATGAAAAATTTGACAGATATATCGTTCTTAGTGAATAATGCTTAAAAAGGTTAGCGAAAGAAAATTTTATTTCACCTTTTTGTTACTCAAATTGGCGGCAGTCGAATGTCGGCCATAAATTATTATAATTCAGAGAGTTGTTATTTAAGCTCTTGCCAAAAATCTAGGCGTTTGGTAATTTATAAATTCTGATCCACATGTCCTTTACAAAAAAGATTGAAGATTTATATAGGTCAAATTATTTTTCTTTTTACGAACTCAAAGAGAAACACTCTAAATAATATAAAAAAAAAAAATTAAAACATCCCTAGTCCGTCCTCTCTATTTATTTCCATTTAACTGTGTTATTTTAATTCATCTGGTTTTTATGACAAAGTTTTAAATCAATTTTAAATTTTAATTTGAGGTTCTTATTTTAATCTTATTTTTGGCGCAGCATGTCCCTAAAGGGAATTTGTGCCATAAACCCATTCAATCAACCAACTTCTCTATTTATTGAAACACTCAGTGTATAAGCTTCACATTTTCAACACATACTATTCAAGACATGGGGAAACAGATTATGTGAAACAATAGTTCTAGAAATCACCAATAGATGGCGTTGTAGAGCTGAGCATATGTTGAAAAGACGCAAAAGCATATGTGGACGTATCAAAAATTCGTGTGTCACGGACCTAATCGACGTAGGGAATGCTGCTCAAAATGATTCCCTTCTTGAAAATTAAAAATCTGCAGTCTGTTGTCAGTTTGTTCTACTGTGGATCGTAAAACAGGTCGACTGAGTTGCTTCTCACATGCAGAGTAATACCTTCTTTCAAGTCTGCAAACGTTTGCTGACGACCTCGATAAACAAGATTTTTTAAGTGTCCCCTTAGCCAAAAATTACACGTATTAAAATCTGGAGAACGAGAAGGCCTGGTTGTCGGAAACACGCGTCTGATTACTCTGCCATTGGTGAAACGAATGGCAGAAAAAGACGAAGCTATTGCAGCACACAGAGATAATGTAAATAAATTACAAAGTCTATTGAAAATGAATTCAAATAAGTTAATAAATGGTTTCAAATAAGTAAAAATAAAAATAATATAAATATAAATATGGCATATACTTTATGAGAGTTGTGTTTTTGCTCTCATCAGTTAGTAATTAAGAAATGAAACATTTTTTTTTAAGTTTTGACAGAAGTTCTAGTGTTACGAAGTTAGTTCAAAATAGTCGTTTAATTTATTTATTTAATGAATGAATGAATGAATTTATTTATTTTTATAGAATATCTAGAGTTCTAGGTCATATATTTTATTTTTATTTAAATACCTATGGACAAAATTTAGAAAATATTGCTCTAGGAGGCCACTAGGCAGACAGCTCCTTGTTGAAAGCCGCATATTACCCACGAGTCGTAGGTTACCGACCTCTGATTTAAATTATATTTTTAACAATTTTGTAATAGTATATTGAACAATATGCAGCCTGGCTTTGACAATACTGATTTTCAGTAAGTATCAGTCGCGGGCATACCTTTACCCAAAAGAGTCGATAAATAGAAATATTGAATCTACATATAAAGAATAAGTTTTACATAATATTGAAGCAGTAAGTAATATTGAAAACAAAAATATTATTATAATATTTTTTTCCTATTTAATTAATTTTTTTTTCTTGTATTTAAAATAACAGTCTTTATATATTAGGACAGATTTATGAAAACAAATTTGTTGCATACTAAAAGTTGAAATGATAAAAAACAAAAAGAGTTTATCTTTTGAATCAGATATAATTTTTTCTTTATCAGAAACAAGATCTTTTCAATTCTTTGTTTCCATAGTATAACTTTAAATGAAAAATTTTTGTTCTGAAAGGGGTTTAGACTCTTGTATCATAGCGCTGAACGTACTTTTATGAAAAATTCAATAGATATATAGTTTTTATCAACTAATGTTTAGAAATATTTAGAGGGGAAATGTTTCTTTCACCCTTTATTATTCAAATTGGCGGCATTCGAATGCCCGTCATAAATTATTGTAATACAGAGAGTCGTTACTTAATCTCTTCCAGAAAGAGTGGAAGTCAGGTAATTTATAAATGTTTATCAACTTGCATTTAACACAAAATAACAATGATTTATATTTGGCAAATTACTTTTTTTTTTTTTACAAAGTAAATGGGAAACTTTCAAAATAAAGCCAGAAAAAATAATACAAAAATATATTCAATAAATTTCGTCTTAGTGAATAATGCTTAAAACTATTCAGTAGCAAAAATATACTTTTTTTTCACTTTTTCTATTCGCATTGTCGGTATTCGAATGTCAGCCTTAAATTATTATAATCCAGGGAGTCGTTATTTATGCTCTTGCAGAAAGACTGGACGTTTGGTAATTTATAAATGCTGATCATCTTGCATTTTATAGAAAAGAACAGCGATTTATATTCGTCAAATTACTTTCTCTTTTCCAAAGTAAATGTCAAGCTATCAAAATAAATTCAGAACAAAAGAGTACAATCATGCATCAAGCATGGATTATGAAACATTTTCCAACACTTCCACAACATTTAACAGAAATATACATCGTCTAATAATGTAAATAATATACCTAATGAAACGTTTTTGAAAACGCAAAATACATTTGAAAACCAAATTTCCGCAATTGCAGACCAAAGCCAGAAAAATACTCGAATTCTTTTGTACAGTCATATATATAATCTGTAGATTTTTATGTACTCTATAGAGTATACTACAATTTATTATAGTAAGAAAACACATAACATACTTGAAAATTTACCTTCGGCAATTTCTATTAATAGACAGAAATATACGGGAATTTTTTTGTACAGCCCTGTATATTGCCTTAAGATTTTTATACACGCCACATATTACAAACTTTTAAATGTGGCAAAAACACGCTGTAAACTGCTGAAATCACACGTCCAAAAATTATCATATATAAGCGGCTATGTGTCCAGTTATTTATTTGCCTAGTAAATGGTTTTATTTATATTATACAAAAACCTCTCAGTATACTAAATATAATTCAGCTTGAAAATGCATATCTCAATTAAAAACCTCTTTAAGAAATTTATGTATATACACAGCAATGCTTACGAATTCTTTTGTGTAGCTCTGTATATGATCTATAGCATTTATACATACCACATAGTATGGAAAACTTTAACGCATACCAAAGCGAACTTCCAGCAATTATCACTTACAACAGGTATCTTGCAGTAAACTTGAGTAATGTCTATCAATTTTATTATATTTTAATAGTGTAACGTAATTAAAATACGCTGCAAACAGTTTTTCTCCGTAGTTCATTATGTAACCGAATACTTTTGTGTGGGCCTATAAATGAATGATAAATGCTTGACATTCCATATTCTAAAGAAAGCATGTTTTAGTGCATCTCACAAATTTATATCAATTTTATTATGTTTAAAATATTTTAACATGATTAAAATGTACCCGAAACGACTTTTCTTCATAGACCATAATATAATGGAATTATTTTGAATTTACCTGTAAACTAATTATAAGTGTTACACGTACCATACTCGATAGTAAGCATATGGTAGTACACTTCACTAATTTATATCAATTTCAATATATTTGAAATAGTTTAACATCATTAAAATACACTGAAAATGATTTTTCCCTATACACCATAAGATAATGGCATTCTTTTGATTGACCCTGTAAACCATGTATAAGTGCTACATACTTCATTTTCAATACCAAACATGTCATTACATATATCAATAACAATAACATATATCAATGGACCATCCGAGTATACATACGTGAATTAGAGAACGGACAGACAGCGAGAGAAATAGACAAACTAAATTCTTTAACACTTTTCGACTATGTCGCAAATTTTTTTAAATAATAACACAGCTAAGCACTTTATAAATTTCCCATTTAAATCGGTCTACTGTATTTAAAGGTAATTTTATAAAAAAGAATTTATTATTACAAAAATATATATAAAAAGAAGAAGAATTGTCGAAGAAATTTACAGTTCACTATCTATGTTAATTTGTTTAATCATGTGAACAGTTTTTATTATATTCTCTGATTTTTCTTGATTAGTGAAGTTAATTGATCACAGGGACTGATTACCAACTAGGCAAACTTTCACCACATATTGCTACTAAATATTACGTCTTATAAAATCGCAAAATTCTGCAAATAAACAAGATGAAATTTTCCTTAAAAACAAAATTTATGCAAAAATGTCTAACTAATAATCATGACCTGGAATCAATTAACTGCACTAATCGTGGGAAATCTGTATTTTGACAAGCTTTTATTAAACACAGGACTCTCAGATATCTTTTTTCCCCTTTATTACCACTGCTTGGACACTATAAAATTCATGGTATATTTCTATTGCAGATGTTAAATGAAACCCAGAAGATTTCTGTGTAAAAGTAGAGATAGCAAAAGTAGAAAAAAAAAATGAAAAAACCGCTCTCTTACGTTTCGTATGCTTGTGCCGTAATTGTCTATATATATATTACGCTATCGTACGTGACACAAAAATCGCAATTATCTTTTAATTGTTTAATGGCAACGCCCGAATGAAACGCATCTGATTGGTTATTGTGTAAAAGTCCTTTGGTAGGATTTAGGCCAGGGGTCGGCAAGTAATTTTAAGTAGTGTCCGAATACTTTTGAAACTTTTTTTCGAGGTCCAGAGAACAAACACTTAATTAATATTAGTACTTATTAATTTTAATTCTTATTTTTACACATACATACATGCACTATAGAATAGAAAAATCAGGTATTTGTTATGAAAAATTACTATATACACAAGGGTACGTTCTGAAAAATTTTATATGCACATTATAAAATAGAAAAAGCATATAATTGTTGAAAAATTAGTGCGAAAAATTACACTTGCGGCATTGACAAGGCTATCGTTCAAACGTATCTATTATATGTAAATTTTAATAAACTATTTATTCAAATTGAAAATTTTTGGCGGTCCACAATTTGACATTCCGCGGTCCGGATGTGGACCGCGGTTTGCCAGTTGCCGACCGTTGATATAGGCAGAGGTAAATCGGGTTTATTTACATTTCGCTCTTTCGCTGCAATCTCTTTCGTTGCAATTACGGAGCTTCAAAATGTCATTCGAAATGCCCGTAAAAATCTTGGCGAATGCTTGAAAGTGAAGAAGAAGCCGAATTAAGAAGAGAAAATCGAAATAGATTGGATCGAGAAAGACGTCAAACACAGAGCATAAGCGCTCGCCAAAATAGGCTTAATAACCGTCGCATGCCACCGTCGCTCTTTATGATGTCCTCTCCACTGTTATAGTTTTCAATGACAGTCTGCCTGGGCAACGCCTGACGGGTCAGCTAGTTAAATATAATTTCTCTATTTAATATTTAAATAACAGAAATTGCAGATGCCGCGTTTAATTGCAGGATTTTTAATACTTTCCTGCTATTAAATAAAGCGAAAAAATCTAGTAAAAAATTGTGGTCAAAGCGTGCGAACCCTGTATCTTTGTTAAACAGCCTGTATTTAGGCTACGTAATAAAACGTGGTGTTTCTATTCTAAATTAGAAACTTATAATTCAAATTTTAAAATCCACTGTAAAAGTAATTTGTAGTTTGATTATGAAGTAGCCTGATTGAAACTAAACAAGTGCTTTTTGTTAGAAACGTTTTGTAGGAAGCTTCAAATGAAACAAACAAAATTTCCTCTGACTTTTGATTTTTTTTTATTATATTACATTTTAAAGTACTATAGATTGAGATTGTATTATTTATTTTGTCTCTCTGATAAATTTGTAATGATATTTGTTGCTGAGAAAGGAATCAATGTTCTTTTTATTTGAATTGCAAAAGTTTATACTCTCACTGCCATAAGTTAAGCACGCAGCAGTAAAATGCGAAACAATCGACAAGAAATGCGGCAAGAAAGTAGCAAATATGTTTATGCAAGGAACAAATCAAAGAATTACATACAAAGATGAAACAATATTAAATTTTCATAAGTTATAAGATGAAGTCATATTAGAGTCATTAACAAAAACATGTTTAAAGAAAAAAACAAAAACAAAACCCACATTAATATGGTATGTGACCACCCCTCGCCTACATACAAAGCTCACAGCGTATGACCATGCTTTTCATCAGGTGATCAACCAACGTAGAGTCAAGTAATCACCATTTCTCCTGTTGAGCATTCTGCAACTCTATGAGAGCGGCTGGTGGTGGGTAATGCGTGCACACAGTGCGTCCGCTTGTTATCGTGTTTGTACAGGGCTTGTGCCGTGTACTTGTTTATTCGGTACATCGTGATCCAGAATGTACTCATCAATCCTTAGCAAATGATGCAGGTTTTAATCTATCTATAGATACGTTTATGTCTTTACTCTTGAATCTTTACCCTTGATTTTTACAGCATAATACTTCTATCCATTATGTGAAATGGTCTATACAGGTTAAAGAGTATAGCCATCCTGAAGAATTTCAATGGGATTAAGGTCGGGCGAGTACACCAGCCACTGCATATGAACAATCCCTTCACACTCCAGGTAATCTTCGATGAGAACAGGTCTTTGTGGACGCGCAGTATCATCCATTAAAACGATAGCAGGACAAACTGCTGCAACGTACAATCTTACAGTGGGGTCTAGAACTTCTTTCCGATAACGGACAGCCGTCATAGAACCCTGTTTAAAAATGTGCAGGTCGGTACAATGTGCCAACGAAATCTGTGCCCACACTATACACTATAATGCTTCCACCTAGGAATGCGTCATGTTCGGTGATGTTCTGGAGCCGATTGCGTGTGCCAACTTCTCTCCAGACCCTTACACGCGTGTATCTCGTTGCAGGGAACATAACGTGAACATAACGTTGCCCCAATCAGTCACAGTCTAATTGTTATGTTGCAGACACCATTTTAATCGTGCCCCTCTGTATTGGACGGATAGAAGAACAAAAACCTAGGGTTCATTTGGGTTATTCTTCATTCATGTGTAGCCTTCGGCACACAGTAGTGATCCATATCGTCTTACTAATGGACGCTGCAACCATAGATGTCTAATGGAGGTCGTTTTTGGATTCAGGTTGGCTACTACAGCAATATATCGATCATCCGCGAATGCGTAACCCCGTCTCCAATTGAGATTGGCTTGTAGAAATTAACATTTTCCTCTGCTTACTTAACTTTTGGCAGTGAGTGTATGTTAAAAAGAAGAAAGATATGCGATTTACACAACTTTTTATATAATAGATATCATAACTGATTCGAACATGAAAATTATGCGCACGAATATTTTTCTAAAAATCAGAAAGCGTATTTTGTGAAGTTTACGGGAAGTAAAGGGACACTTTGTTTCAGAAAAATTTCCGTAAACTTTGAACATGAATATTTTCGGGCGGGGGGCTTGATTGATCTTTCATTAAATGATATCTCAATGTATGGAAACTGGTTCCTGTGTCGTGGTAAATACGATGTTATATGAAATTTTTGTCATAGTTAAGTGTTTCTGTCATATCAGAAAATGTTTATACAATTTTTGCAGTGTACTGAAGAACCAAAGCATAGCATCCAAATAAAAAATGAAAAATTCAAAAATTAGTTAATACTAGATTTCTTGTAACTACTTTATAAGTATAAAAGTGTTAAGTTTACATCTTGACATAGTTCATGAAGGAAAAAAAAATTAAAAAATGTGATAACTTTTAACTTAACTGTCCCTTGTACTTTTAACCTGACATTTTATTAATCGATATTCTACACAACAATTTTCAAAATCACAACTTGTTTTCCCCGAAGAATTGAAGCAATAAAATGAAATAAATAATGCAATCAATTATTCGATCAAACAAAATTGGTTTAGCTTGTTCAAAATTGACAGGTTGACGGAAGAAAAGTGTAGCTTTGCGAAATCTTTGTAAACTTTTCTCATGTAGTGGCATGCTACAGTTACATTTAATACTTCTCTTCATGCCATTTCTGACTGTTGGAGCTTTAACTAAAAAGTCGCAAACTCTCACTAAAGTATACTGAAATGGCTTACCTAGAAAATTTAATTCACAGATCATTAATTATACCTTATTCACAAAAGACAACGGAAATATAGTATTAAACGTTCATACTTTTATTTTTAAAAATAAAATATTAGAAAAGAAATGTTTACAGAATTGTTTTTATTTATTTTTGGATTTGTCAGAAAATTGTATATAACAACTTCATTACAAAATATTTTACATTAGATGATTAATATTTTTCTGAGTGTAAGTTTTAACCGCTAAGAATAAAATATGTTGACATTATAATTCTTAGAGACTCAGAAAATTATATATATTTATTTTTAAAATTTCGTAATGTCGCATGATCGTCTTTTAAAATCTCTCGTAATTATATAAATAGGTAGCACCTATAGTCGTCGTCTGGTCCGTCCGTCCGTCCGTCTGTCCATCTGTCGCGCATATAACAGCGCATAAACTACCCAACCGTATGATTTGAAATTTAATATATATATCGTTGCAGAATTCTGTCGAGTCATTTCAAATTTTATGAAAGTCGAATCAAAACATAAAAAGTTATTAATGAAAGTTTTCTTTATTTTGTTAACTCCTATCATAGGTAATCTATATAATAAAAGCGCAAGTCATGTGACTGAGGAAAACAAATACGGGATAACCACAACTTTTTTCATATGCCAAGCGGCCATTTTTATTCAAAATTATTTTTTCGAATAAAATTGCATAAAAGTTAGATTTATAACAAGAACGAAAAATCATGCTTCAAGCATAGATTATGTAACACTTTCCAACGCTTCCAAAATAATTTTACAAATCATACCGTTTAATAAGCTAAAAGATAACATCTAAGTAATCCGAATATTTTTATTCAGCCCTGTATAGGATCTATAGATTTGTATATATACTACATAGGATAATAAATTTTAGTTCAGTTAGGAAACGCGTAGCACAGTTTAAAATTCTCCGTCTGGAGTTAAATAATACGGAAATGTGTTCGCGAACTTTTGTGCTTCCCTGTATAGGATCTAGAGAATTTATACACACCACGTAATAGACAAAATGCGAGTTAAAATTAAAATCGCTTTCAGTAACTTAAAACGCACTTCGAGGAATTATTGTTAACAGACAGTAGATAATTATTTTGTGTGTCCCTGTAAATGAACGATAACTGCTATACACACGATATTCTGTAGTAAGCCTCTTGTAATGCACCTCATATAAATTTCAATGCGTTTTAAATAGGGAAACATTATTTAAATAAACCGCAGACGATTTTTCTCCATAGACGTAATGTAACGGAATTCTTTTGACTGTCCCTGTACAGTAAGTATAAGTGCTATGCACACCATGTTAAGCTTCTTCTAATGCACCTTAGTGATATATATAAATTTCAATGCGTTTAAAATAGTGAAACATTATTTAAATAAACCGCAAATGATTTTCCCCCATAGACCGCAATATAATGGAATTTTTTGAGTGCCCCTGTAAAAAAACTATAAGTGCTACGCACTTCCGTTGAAATAGGGAACATGCTATAGATAACGACTATAACATATAAAAATTGCAGAACAATCCGAGCATATTTACGGGTGTTAGAGCACGGACAGACGGCCAGACGGCAGACGGCCAGACAAACCGAAGTCATAAACACTTTTCAACTAGGTTGGAAAGTGTTAAAAAGATCGTTAAAAAAATTGTTTCCTTGAGAGATGAGTTACATTCAACAAAGTATAGATTCTGAGATAACTTCAGCGGAAATTAGGTTAGCCGAATATCTGACTCAATCCATTAGAGTAAATAAACACAGGAGATTCGTTCATTATGAGTCATAAAAAATATTAAATCATGGAGGTAATGATTCCCAAAGCAAGATCTCCATGGTGAAAAAAAAAAAAATCGCATTTGTAAACGTGACATACGTAATGAGAAAAAAGAAAGGCATGCGCATTTCGCTCCTAGCAGACGACATAATTCATTTCCCTGAAATAATGATAATTTTTTTTTTTCATTGTGAAACTAGTTATAAAAAGAACGCATCCCATATGTCATTTTAACGTACAATTTCCAACTTGTTTTTCTTTAAATTTAAACATTATTAATTTGACACAATTTTTCAATAGCGTTAACTGCCAGAATAGATTCTTTATATAAAAGTTCATTTTACATCTTATCAGGCTTCATGTATTTGGGAAAAATAAAAAAAAAATAAACGTAAACGTTTAATAAATATCAATTCAACATTTAAGCTAACATTTTATTAATTGAAAGGATGCAAGACATTGTGAGAAGCTCAACGTGATTTCCCCGAGGAAGTCGAAAATAATAATAATAATAATAATAATGAACTTTTCGACCAAACGTCGCTGTTTTACCTTGTTGAAACCTGACAGGTTGATGGAAGATAAAGTTACGCTATGAGAAATCTTTTTAAAATTTCTCTTGTACTCGCGTGTTATGGTTGCAGTTAATTAATCTCTTCGGACCGGCTCTGACTACTAGAGCTTTTAAACAAACTCTCGAGAGTATGTATTGAATTGGAATACTGAAATAATTTAATTCACAGATGCATTATTCGGACAGGATAACTGTAAATTTTATTAAATGTTCGTGCTTTTTTAAATTCCTACTATTAGCTCACACTCTCTATATATATATCTTGTTCAAATTTTCAATCGTTAATAAAATATTTTCTATTCATCCACTCAAGTTCAAATAATTTTTTTAAACGTGTAGTGGATGACACTTTATGATAATACAGCTTTTTCAAGTATTAATTCATTAATTAAATTTAAATAATTATTTTTTGTTTTAAATGGGAGAAAAAAATTCCTCCCATTGTTTTCATAAGTGAAATGAAAGATTTATCTCAAATTAGTGATGCCACAGAAATAAAATACCGCAACGATGATTATAAAATAATGTTCAATAAAGATAACGTGGGACATTAATGCTGCACGGGTTTATTTTATATATTTATGATTAAAAAGTAGGAATTTACTTAATTTTTTTTATATTACTTGTTTATTAACACTTTCCAAGACAGTTGAAAATTATTTATGAATTCGAATTGTCTGTCTGTCTGTCTCACCTTGCTCTAACGCACGTAAATATATTCTGATTAACATGAAATTGATATGTGTTAGTGAGGCATACTATGGCGTATTCGGCATTGAAAATGAAGTGTGTAGCTCTTATAGGATTTTTTTTACAGGGACACTCAAAAGAATTCCATACATTACGGTGTATGGGAAAAAAACATTTGCGATTTATTTTATTGCTGTTACACAATTTTGAACATATTGAAATTGATATATGTTACTGAGGTGCGCTACCGAAAGCTTACTATAAAATATGGTGTACTTAGCATTTATAGTTTGTTTACAGGGACACTAAAAATATCCAGTTACATTACGGCATATGGCGAAAAATCGTTTGGAGTTTATTTTTGTAACGTTTTACTATTTCAAACACATAGAAATTGATATATGTGACTAAGAAACATTACAGGATATTTACTATAGAATATTATGTGTGTAGAATTCTTCGCTCATTTACAGGGACACACAAAAGAATGCTGTTACAGATTTGTCTATTAACAATAATGGCTGGAAGTAGGTTTTCAGTTTTGACATGCGTTTTTAAATTTAACTAATTTTTTTTACCATTACTTGGTGTGCATAAATAACTTACAGGGCAGTACAGAAGTCCTCGAGTAAAATTCCGTTTATTGACGGAAATTTCATAAAAATAATTTCACGCTGTTTCCTAACTGAACTAAATTTTTCCTTTCTATGTAGTATATATACAAATCTATAAATCATATACAGTTCTGCACAAAACAAGTCGGATATTTTTTTCGATTATTGTTGGTAATTCCTGAAATTGGATTTTTAAATGTTATGCATTTTCCAAATTGTTTACTTAGATATCATCTTTCACCTTATTAAACGGTAAAGATTTTAAAAATTAGTTTGGAAGTGTTGTAAAGTGTGACATAATCTATTCGTAACGCATGATTTTTAGTTCTTGTTTATAATAATGTAATACCGTAAACTCCAAGATGCAACTTCCAAGAGAGGCCATTTTTGGTCCGAACTAATTGAAGTGCGCATGAAACAATGTAAACATTTGAATTGTATTATACTTTCGTTCAATAAATTGAATTCAGCTTTTGGCTGAAATGAAATATGTTACCAACTTAATGCTAAAATAAACAACTTTTTCTTGAATTTAGTAATTTTAGTTAAAAAGCATATTAATGCCAATTTATTAATACAAAACAATAAATTACTGAGGGCAAACAAAATATGCAAAAACATTGCTGTATTTATTTTATTTAACTTTAATTAAAGTATTCACTTTAGTTTGCATTACTTGAACAAATCATATTTTTGTCACATAATTTCCCAGTTTTCCGACTCACTCAAAAGTTTGGTCTGATATATCAAATTTTAATTTGTAATATCGGAAAAAAGTCATTAGCAAATTTTGAGCCTCTCGCGTTTTGGTGGCAGAAATTTTTCTTTCTCGTCAATACTGTCACTGATAGATTTTTTATCTGACTCACTCGAAAGATTGGTCTGATATATCAAATTTTAATTGGTACTATCGGAAAACAGCCATTCTCAATTTTTTCACCTCTCACGTTTTGGTGGTAGAAAGTTTTCTTTCTTGTCAATACTGTCACTGATAATTTTATGAACTGACTCACTCGAAAGTTTGGTCTGATATATCAAATTTTAATTGGTAATATCGGAAAACAGCCATTCGCAACTTTTGAGCTGCTCCCGTTTTGGTGGTAGAAAGTTTTCTTTCTCGTCAATATTGTCACTGATAATCTTTTGATCTGACTCACTAGAAAGTTTGGTCTGATATATCAAATTTTAATTGGTAATATCGGAAAACAGCCATTCGCAAATTTTGAGCCTCTTACGTTTTGGTGGTAGAAAGTTTTCTTTCTCGTCAATACTGTCACTGATAATTTTATGATCTAACTCAATCGAAAGTTTTGTCTGATATATCAAATTTTAATTGGTAATATCGGAAAATAGCCATTTGCAAATTTTAAGCCTCTCACGTTTTGGTATTAGAAACTTTTCTTTCTCGTCATTATTGTCACTGATAATTTTTTGATCTTACAATAACGAAAGTTACATCAAAGATGATTTTGAAAAAAATGTGTATAAAAGCAGTGTCGATTCTGCTCTGTCAGTTTGTGAAAAAATTACTCTTTGTGCCATATTAGCGAATGAGTAGTATGCTTTAACCACTTAAGGCGTATTACCGACACGGAGGATACCTTTTACAGATAATCAATAGGTCGTAACAAACAGTACCACCACTGCTGCTTAGGTGGCTGATGTTGATGATACAGATGAAAACTGAATTTATTTTAAGTAACTATTAATTTTATTTATTATTTAGTTATTCCAAATAAAAATGAGATAAGCATTCTTTTTTCCTGATCATTTTTGAAGGAAAAAGGAAAGCGTATATTACATACTCATTTAGCACTAGTACAATATGAATTTCTACTCAAAGGTTATAAAAATATTTTACATTAGAACTTTTATTTGAAATTATTTAAAATATATATTTACCTTATTTCTGTACGGTGCAGATTTAACTTAATTTATGAAGCAAAATCTGATTTGAATGGACATTTATTCATTTGGTCACAGTGAAATGGACTGCTGCTTGTCTCTCTAATGTTAAAAGTGCAATTATGTAAGTTTTTTCTTAAAAAAATCTATACTTTTAGTCTCGAAAACAACGTGCTCTATGCAGTAAGTGAGTGAAATCATCACGGTTTCACATATTTATTGAAAATGTTCTGCTTTTACTGCGCACCCTATTTTTTTTTTTTTTGGAAAACAAGTGAGTCATTACACACGTGTATACAGGGTGTAACTGAAATGCTTCAACAAACTTTGAGGGATGATAGTACTCATGAAGATGAACAAAAAATGCAATAGAACACGGGGTCGCAAATGACATTTAACCCTTTCAGGGACAGTGGTGTGTCTAAAAAACCACTTAATTTTAATTCCAAAACGCCACAATGGCACCAGCATTTTGCTAAAATCTTTTCCATTTAATATTTATGTGAAATATAGCCTTTTTCTTATTTACAAACAATTTTGTTTTTGTAAATTCCGGTGACAGTCCATTTTCAAACGCATTTTCTCTATTTGTATTCTTTAAGCCTTTTAGGGGCAAACTACTTTTAGTACTAAAATGTTGAAATAAATGACTGGCACCGGAATTTATAAAAAAATTTGTTTGTAAATAAGAAAAAAGCTATATTTCACATACATATTAAATGGAAAAGATTTTAGCAAAATTCGGGTGCCATTATGGCGTTTTGGAATTAAAATTAAGCGCTTTCATAAACATACCACTGCCCCTGAAGGGGTTAAACGTCATTTGCGACCCCATGTTCCTTTGCATTTTTTGTTCGTCTTCATGAGTACTATCATCCCTCAAAGTTTGTTGAAGCATTTCAGTTACACCCTGTATATGTTAAACATGATTTTTACAAAACAGTCTACCAGAAAAAGTATAAAACATATAGTTTAAAACTAAAAATGAAATTTCTTTTATTTGGAAATTTGTCTACTTTGCAAGTTGTTCACGGTACGGAGTTGACTTTTAATATGGTTAACTTTGGTAATGGATAGATTCTGATATAATGTAGATTCTCAAATCCGCCACAAAAAAAAAAATCCCAAAACGCCTAAAATTCGCGTATTGTTGCAGGTTTAACCCCTTGGGGACGGGCGCCAAGTTTACGTGACGCGTGAGGTACTCAGAATCCTCGATTACTCCCACCAGTTATTTTTTATTGTAAACTTTGCCTTATTTAATGAGAGCATTTCTGCGATTCAATTAGGCGAAAGTTTCTGTTTTGAAAAACCGGTGGTAAAAGATTAAAAAGTCTGTAAAGGACGCTCGTCGCGAAGGGGTTAAACAATAGAACATTACAATTGAGATGTAAGGGGGGGGGGGAAATCCAAGATCGTTTTTTTTATATCATTCTGTACACATTTTAGTATGTGATTCAGTTTGATATGACTGAAATCATGCTCTCTCAGGAAAGAAGTATAAATTTATTTCTGAAAAAAATTCAAGTTGGTGCTGATATCAACGGCGATCGTGATCTTTTTTAAAAATACAGTTATTAATTAATCAATCGTTTTTGTTATTAAATCTGTCTAAACATGAAATAATACTTTGTCATTTTACGATTTTGATGTGAATTATTAGTATATTTTTATGAAGAGAGCTTCATTGAATAATTCAAGAAACAATTATCTCATCATTACTATGCATATTTAGTTATGCATTATTAATTATTTACTTTACCTTTACTTTTAATATTTTAATCATTTTTTAATTTTTTTGTCATTTTACTTTATTACTTTACTTAATTATTTTTACATTTTACTTTATTGTAAGCATTCATTATAATTTCAAGTGCATTATTTCATTCAAATTACGGTTTAAAAAATGTAAACAAACAAATGATTTGAATTCTGCAGAATTAAAAAATCTGCACAATCTCTGGTTCCAAGATACGCGGATTTAATGGAGTCTGCTGTATATCGATTCATCCTATATCTAAAGTTGCCAACTTTTCGGATTTTTTTGCAAGCCAAATAAACATACTTTGGACGAGAAAAAACATTTAATGGAATGTTTTTTGTATCTTTGTGGTTACTAATTAATTTTTTTTTATCTACTAAAATTTGGGCTCTTATTTTATTTGAAAGAAAACACTGGAACGTTGGAGCTCTATATCTAATTTCCTGACTTTGATTTTCAGTGGCCGGTTTTCGCAATTTTTGTACAATATCGCAAAGGAATAGTCTATTACGACGAATAAATAGCTATAATTTCAGTTCTGATTAGTGCAAAAATAAACAAAATTACTTTCTTAAATCTTATAAAGGTTGGTTTCCGGAAATGTATGTGATATATAGAAATAACACGGAAAAGCAAATTTATATGCATTTTTTCTTAAATATCCATAGAAGAAAAACTGTGTGAAGGGCTCATCCATAAATTAAAAATAAATATATAAGATAAATATCTTACCGGAAAGCGGAAAAATTCGAAAAACAATAAATAAAACTATCGAAACATCAATTGCAAAAACAAACTAAATCCCTGTTGAAGAAAATTTTTTAAAAAATCCTGTTTGTTTATAAGATTTTCTCTTTTGTCGGTTAAAATGATAATAGGGGATAGTTTTCTTAAAATGTCAAAAAGTACAATTTTTCAATGTTTCGTAACTTGATGATAGAAATGAGTTGGAAAAGCAGAATGCCATATTTTCATGTTAAAAAATACTTTATTTAATGACATAAACTATGCTTTTAAAGTTACCAAATATTATGTTTCAGAATTTTTGGTAAGAAACGAATTTCAGTAAAAATATCGAAGACTCCGCCCACATAGTTTTGATAGTTAATGGGTTAATGTAGGTCATAATACAAAATTAATATCAATATAGGTTTATTATATTTTTTTATTATTAAAAATTACTTTTTGGGTTTATAAGCAGGCACTTGATGTCAAGCACACTAGTCAAATATATGTTCTCAATAAAACAAAAAAAAAAAATCGGCGTTGGTTTGATTGAACCCAAATAAGCAATAGAAAGTAAGTGTTACTATTTAGAAAAAAAAAATAAAAGTTTGTATAATTTTTAACCAGTAGTCGACCGTTGAAGCATAATTTACGAATAACATTTAATAATGGACAATGGAAATAATGTCCAGTGTTTCTGTACTTTTAGTTATTATATACTATTATTTTAAGCAAATTTTGAAGGGTACAGTTTTTTTAGGACTGTACATAATGTACGGCACATTTTCCTTTTCTACATAATTTGTTTTATTGCATTCACTCGAAAACATTTCCAGGCTTTAAAAATACTAAGAGAAAAGTAATTTAAATCTATTAAATATAATTTATATTAAATAAAATATATCCATTTATTATGTGGAAAATTCTTGAAGAAATTTCCCATGTTTTTCGAAAACAAAATTGTCGTAGTTTTCTTCATTCATCCTTAAACGGATAGATATATTAATTTTCTAGGAAATACAGATAGGCCATCCTAAACATTACAATATATTTTCTGTCGTATTTCAATGAAATTTTGTTTTGTTATTATAAGTTGTTGTGAATTACTTGTATTATAAGTTTTAATTGCGTTTGACAGGGTTCGCACGCTTTTAAGCCACGCCTCATTTTGTAAAGGCTCTTCCACCAGTAATCGCATAAAACTATTTTCTACCTAATGAATCTTGAATACCATTAGGAAGAAAATTATCTTTCAATTATACTGGTGGCAGAGTCCTTACAAAATGGGGCGTGGCTTAAGAGCGTGCAAACCCTGGTTTGATTAACCCCTTGGGAACGAGCGACATGTATACGTGACGCATAAGATGCTCAGAATCCTCGATTATTCCCACCAGTTATTTTTTAGTGTAAGCTTTGCCATATTAAATCTTAGCATTTCTGCGATTCAATTAGGCGAAAATTTCTGTTTTGAAAAACCGGTGGTAAAAGATTAAAAATTCTGTAAAAGACGCTCGTCGCGAAGGGATTAAGAATGAATTTATTTTTTTAAATTATACTTTCATTACAATTTTCTGAGATTTAGCAGTGTGTTTATAGCGGACTAGCTACTCTCCATAAAGGCAATCGTTGTTTTGATTGTGAACGTATTGTCAATCTAACATTTTTGTACATGCAGTGACATCTGTAGACTATTTTACTCTAACTTTCGACGAATGCATGTGTACTTCGGAATTTGTGAGTTTCCTGCGCTTCGCAGTTGTTTTATGCATATTTTGGCTTTATTGGTCGATCAGCAATCGTATTTACGGAGAAGGATGTGTGTGTAGTAATGGATTTGGTTGCATCTCTCCCTTAGTGGTACATGAAACAGGAGCTTGCCAGTTAAATAGCTTATTTTGCTGACTTGCAACTAGACTGTATTAGAAGCCGGCGTGGTAAGATTAATTTAGTTTGTTATTACAAGTAAAGTTATTTTGGCGGCCACGGGCTATCATTATTATAGGTGATTTAATGCAGCTGTAAGGAAGTTTGAGAAGGATTGTGCATCACATCCGTGGATATTTCTAGCGTAGTCAAGTAGTTATTAAAGTGTTCCATCGAGCGTCAAGCCGTAAATGGAAAGTTTTATTTTATCATTTTATTCAGGTGACTGTATTAGTGTATAGTGAAACATACATTCTTAGTGGGCTTACTCTAAAAGTATTTATCAGTACAGGCTAAATTCCGGAAGTGGGACTCATCAATCATTCTCGCCCTTTTCATTTTCAATAAAATGTTTGTTATTTTACCTTAAAAAAGTGTAGTTAATGAGCTAGTCCAGGGTTATCAAGAATCCGCATGTCACATGTTTTGTAACGTTTCGAGCGACAGAGATGGTGCATTTAATTAAATCAAAGCATTACATAAAAGTGAGTAAAAGTGGAAATTTTTATGAAACTTTTCTCAAATGCATCTTCATTACCTTCCAGAAAACTTTCACTTGTCCACAAGTTAAGACTAATCGGGTGCTTTAAAAAGCGGCGCCTGCCATCCACTACTGGATATTGGCCCCGAACTACTTGATCCCTGTATCGGCGCGATCGTAGCCCCAGGCATGGGTACGAGAGTGGCCGGACAGGTTCGGTTAATGAAAGACTGTCCGTGACATCCTCGAAGCTGGGCTTGTCTGGGGAACTCATAAGAGTAACCAGGGCCCAGCTACTAATCAGGGGCTCCCTCTCATGATTTGCTATATCCCAATTCGAGATCGAGAACAACTCACACGAGTGATCTCATGTCTCTCTAGTCGGGAATGGACACACACATCTTAAAATTTAGGTTAGTAAACACAGATAGGCTAAAAAACTAGGAAGAGGGTTCCAACCCCCACCACGCTGTCGGGTGACCAGGCCGTAGCAGCGTTATTTCTACACTTAATACATTGTATGTTCTATTCACGTTCCGCATTATATTCTGGGGAGAAATCACTATTATTTCCAGTAAATGATCTACAGTAAAATCTCGTTACAACGAATTTGTAAGGACCACCGTTTAAGTTCGTTATTCTGAAATATTCGTTACTGTGAAATTCCAATATGGCGGATTCCAAAAAATAAACTTGGATACATATTAAATAAAATTACATATTATTACTAAAGTTACATTAAATTTCTGCGTACATGTCAATGAAGAATTAAAATACACTATATTATTGTAACCATTTTTATTATAAGATAAATATTAATTTTTTTTAATTTTAAGATTTTAGTCTTTACTATTAAGAAATTGTAATTTATCTTACATACCTGACAGCTGAAAAATTCACATTAATATATACCATTAATGTAACTTTTAAGTATTATTTTTTACAAAAAATCAGAATTTTTTTTCCTTTCTCAAGTTGACAACAAATTTTCCAAAGCAAAATCTTCAATATTATTTAACGTTTTGTAAAATGTTTGCGGCACATTGTTTCCTGGGATAAATGAATGCTTTTAAGTTCCAATGTTCGACATAGCTGCTTTTGATCGTAGAATACAATATTCAGTATTGGATGAACAATCACTATCTTAACCTTCTTTGTTGTTCGTTTTCCATTTTTTTACTAAAAGTTCAACAATGTGATTTGTAGTTAGGTCAGGGCATGTGGCAATGCCTTCATCTATTCAACGTAATCATTGGCTGATAATGTAAGTTAAAAATATTATGTAGCAGTCGTCCAGAGATCAGCAGGAAATTCAGTTGCAATATGTACACTGTCTGCAGTAGTTTCTGCTTTATTTTTCAAAGGCCAGAATTTAATCAACCGGTTTTAATTTTGGTGATGGATAAATTTTGTCATACAGTCTATATCAGGATCTATTGCCTAACTCACATTCACCGTTGCAGAAACTTCATTTTTATGTCAGAAATAGACCTTTCTATTAGTCGGTACGCGAATTTCCTTTTGGCATTTTTTTATAATGCGTTGATGATGCAGTTAGGAGATCAACATTCTACTTTTATGTTAGATAAATTTGCTGTAAGCAAGTGCACTGTGTCATTATCTGAGCAAAGTTATTTTTCTTTTGATTTTGCTCATTTGTTCAGTTAAACTCCTATGTCCCTTAAAAAATATACTTTCTTAGTCATAAAGGTGCGACTATTACTTTAATAATGGCATGGAAAATTCTTCGTACTTTTAAAACAGCGTGGCTTGCAGGTGTCCCAAAAGAGCTTTAAAGAATTTTAGCTTTTCTGTGCCAGTGGCATTACAACAGGACAAAACCAAAATCTGGGTTTTAGACTTTTTTTTGCCTTTACATTATTCAACTTTCGATGCTATAGTGTGACTTCACTTAGTAGAAGTGGATACAAAAGTGATTTCATCTGCATTGAAATTATTCTAACGATATATGAGCAGTTTTGTCTTCTCCAGAAATTCGTTTTTATGGTATACCATACCTATCACGAAAACGAAACAACCAACCAGAATTCCCGTCGTTTCTCTATTTTCATGGCATGTGTAAACATATTGGGTTTTACCATGTAATATAGGTCCTGAAATGGTCAAATATTTTGTCTTATATCTTTCAACCAAGTGTTTGCATTTTCATAAATTGCTTGGTAGTCCCTAAGTCGCATTAGTTACCTGTTTGGGCACATATTAGACAAAAGAAAGCTTCAAAGTTTTGTCTTTCTTTTTAAAAAATGGTATCTAATGTAGAAGTAGCAACATAATTTTTTTCGCGGTATATTTCGCGGCCTTCTACCAGCATTTACTACTTGTATAACATTAATTTTTTCTTTCAGTGTAAATTGCTTTCTTGTAATATTATTTACCATTTAAAAAAAAAGAACAAAATCTAATTCCAAATGTGAGTTATTGAATTGTTGGAGATTAGAAATTTACCAATAGTTACAGCTATTTATCACGAAATTCGAATCTACAGGACTACGTTAAAAATAACTTCTTTAGATTTCCTAGGTTTTTTAACGAGTGTATAGACAAACTGAAAGAACTATGAATAAAAGGCATTAGATATGAATGTATAGGAAGGGTTTCATAATTTTAGAGATGCACATAGGGCAGTAATTGCTCCTCGTCTCTCGAAAAACAGCTGCGCAATACGCTGAAAATTCAAAGATTTAGGGATATAGAAAATTTAAAAAAAGATTTCTTTCGGAAATCTAGTTTTTCGATAAAGATTGTGAACCACTCGTTCGTTAAACTGAAATGAGCATTATTTTTAAGACTTCGATAAATTCGTTAAATTGAAAAATTCGTTAATCTGAAATTAGTTAAAGTGAATATATTTATAATGTCAAAGTATAGGGGATTTTTTAATAAGCTAAATAATATTCGTTAATCTGAAAAATTCGTTAAAGTGACATTCGTTGTAACGAGATTCTACTGTATAACGTACCATTTTTAAATTATACTGACTTAAGTAGATTAGGATGTTCAATTCAGTGTGGTTCTTTAACACTTTCCAACGTCGTTAAAATGTTTTATGAATACGGTTTCTCTTTATGTCCATGAAAAAACTCTCGTAAATGTTCTCCGATTGCTACTACTACAAAACAGACAATCTTAACAGTGCGTGACGTGCTGCATGTTTATGCTTTATTAATTATCAATATTTAACCACTTCGAAAAGTATTAAAATAAATAAATAACTTATGGAAACCCGACACAGGATGATTTATGAATTTATTTATAATTAACGGTTTAAGCAAAATTTTAATAAATGGATAAAATTTTGCATTTTTGGATATGCTTTTCATTAAATTTATAACTTTTGCCGTACATGGCTTATGCACATTTGCAGTATTATAATAGATATCTCTGTATCCTGCATAAAGCACGTATAAAGGTATAAATTATGGCATATTTCAAAATATTATTTAGAGTTTTCATACGCTAAAATATTTTTAATGTATTCTTTTTCAAAACTTACTGAAAACTAGTCGTTGGGGGACACCGTAATACTCAATCATCATAGATATGCATAATATAAAATATGAAAATAAAACATGTGTAAACTATATATAAAATGCATTGCAATTCGAATAAAATCGTGGCTTGATGACGTCATAAATTTTAAATCGAGGCTAACGAAAGAGACAGGCTACCGCGGTGCTTTACGCGTATCTTTTTTTACAGACCGCCGGAGTCACGTGATGCTCGAAAGCACCAATGCAGGTGTACGAAAAGAGCATCACGTCACTCTGGCGGTCTGTAAAAAAAGATAAGTGGAATGCACCGCGGTAGCCTGTCTTTTTCGTTAGCCTCGTTTTAAATGCTCTATTACTGAATTGCGTAAAAGAAACATCCTTATAACTCCAAAATTGATAATCATATTAACTAACAGTTTACTGCGTCGGATCAAGCGTCTCATTTTCAATTAAAATATATCTTTGAATTGAAATTTGAAAGAAATACAGGGTCATGAAAAATGGTGTGTAAAATATGATTACAAATATCTCGGCAACTAATTATCTGATCAGCTGCATTCTTTATGAAAATTTATGTTTTTTTATTGTCTTTTATATCTACTCCTTAAAATGAACAATTTTGGAAAAAAATTATATACCTTTTATCAGAACGTATATTTCGAGAGTCCGAAAAAAAAGTTCCGGATAATAAAGGTTACTGAAATTCAATAAGCTTCTTCCTATTATTACACACTAAGTATATACTAAATTTTAAGTCTCTATCTCAATTTGTTCGGGAGAAAGAGCATTTACAGACACACAGACAGACGGAGAGCACAATTGTTTTCTAAAAATATGTTTTTCGGAATCTCCAGTGTCTGAAACGTGTAAATCCGTCATTTTTTTTTCGATTTCCGAAACGATTACAAGATTTACCCTATACTACTTAAAGGGTAAGTAATAAATTTCTATATTTTAGGAAAATGTATCAAAGTTTAGTTTCCAAATTACATATTTCATTACACAATTTAAATTGTTAGAGTTTAATATCACTTTTGTATTAAGATTATTGATTATTTTGTGGTGCGCAATTTATAGATTTTATTTAAATAATAAAAATAATTCCATGTTAGAAAATAAAAGTTCTTCTTTTAAGATCATAAAATAATATTTTCCATTCATAAATAATATTTTTGTGACATATATCAAATTGCTTTTGTGTATTAAAAATTCTACATCTAAGCAAAATAATAATAAAAATACTTAATTATTAATATTACAATAATAATTATATTAATAATAATAGCATTTATATTTGTGACCAACAGCAAACGACATCTCAAAAAGTGTATTTTTTTTTTCTGGAAACTTTATTTCATACAACTTTAGATAAACAAGAGGCAGAAATATGATAAATAAAAAAAAAAAAAAAAAAGAATATTATTACTTAACAACACAGAAATGAAAAGCAGCTCTTTGTTTTTCAGAATCTCTCTCTTCTTATCTGTAGCAAAAACTGTAATATCTACGAATAGCTTCTATAACATTCTACTTCTATTAGTTTTCACGCTGAAATACTTTTTAAAATGCGCAAATGGTATTCTTCCAAACAATTTAGTTTTAACACATGAAACAACATCCAATCATGCAGAAAACTGCGGTAAAGCATTAAAATTTGAAAACACAATAAACTTTATTTTCATTGTTAGAGAAAGTTTTATTCCTTTTTTTAAACTTTTATTTTCATCGTAAAATCTATTTTCCTTTGTTTTATAAATTTATTAAGTTTAAGTTTTAAAAATAATAAAGAACTAAATATTATGATATTTGTTAAATTGTAAATTTATTTAAATTTTCAATTAAATTTTCACCAGGACTGGTGTGAATGGTAAAGCACTTGGTGTGCTATACCAGGGTTTCTGGGTTCGATCTCCGGTCTGGACACATTTTTCACTCTGTTGGTTATACGCTGTTTAGAAAAGTGAAAAGAAATTCACATCATTTGTAGTGTCATTTAAACATTTATGCTGCAGTTTCAGTCCTGCTGAAAATTTAATTGGAAATTTAGATATATTATCCGATGCTGGGAACTTATTCGTCTCATGTACGCCACTGAATAGTGTGCTCATGTATGACATTCCATCTTGCGCTGCGAAGTTGCAGCCTTGCCAACGTATATATAAGTGAAAAATGCGAGACTGGATGTCGTCGATATGGCTTAAATGGTAAAGCACATGGTGCGCTATACCAGGGTATCTGGGTTCGATCCCCGGTCTGGACACATTTTCCACACTGTTGGTTGTATGCTGCTTAGCAAAGTGAAAAGAAATTCACATGCTTTGTAGTGCCATGTAAAGTTATTATTTATGTTTAATGATAAAGTCGTTAGTGTTTTTAAACTTCAAAATATATACACACTTTGTGATGATTAATTTTCTTTCACATTGATTGATATAAACTAACACTGGATCACGGAGAATTTTGCAATAATGAATTGAAATTAGAACACAACTTAATCATTGTTTTAAATATTTAGGAAATTTTGGTTTATATTTTTAAATAGCAAGATCCTGTTTCTTATAAAGCATTTTTTTTTTTATCTAAGTTCGAATAGTAAATATATTTAATAAAAGAATATAGATTAAAAGATTTAAAATAGTTCTATCTTTTATATATTGTTAAAGTTAACTATTGTGAAAAAGATCTGTGGATTATCTTCTCTGCTTTTGTAAATAGTTAAATAAGAGAAGATGGGAGCAAAAGAAACGTTGCAAAAAACATACCCTTAATATACATTTAAAAATATTTTTACAATGCTAAAATATAGGGTTTACGTTTAACTTAATATCATTTCTCTAATAAAAATGTTATCATGATTAATATATAAATAACATATTTTAAATATTTAACCTATCTTAAATTTACAGTAATTTTCCGCAGTTAATTGTACTATAATTATTTTTTTCCTTTTAAAATATCTATTTGCTTTTCTACGCGCGTCTTTTATTTTAATTTTGGCATTTCAATGTATTTCGATGAAACGTTCTATTATTTTTTTTCGACACGTAAACCAATACTCAATCATAAAGGAAACTGGAGTAAATAATCGAAATTAGAGCACTAAATAAATTTTGTTCGTAATTTTTTCTTAAAGATTATCTGTTTTTTTTTTCTATTATATAGTTTTTTCTGCTTCTTGAAGTTAATAAAAGTAAATATATTGAATAGAAAGTTAGTAGTTAAAAAAATTATATTGTTCTCTGTTTCATGTTCATAATTTTTTCTAAAAGATCATCTGTTTTTTTTTTTTCTATTATATAGTTTTTTCTGCTTCTTGAAGTTAATAAAAGTAAATATGTTGAATAGAAAGTTAGTAGTTAAAAAAATTATATTGTTCTCTGTTTCATATACTGTTAAAGTTAAATATAGCAAGTAAGATCTGTCGATTAGCTTTACTTTTTTCGTAAATAACTAAATAGCTGAATTAAGCGTAAATAACAAAACTAGCCCTTCATTTTAACGTGAATATTTGAGAAAATTCGATATACTAGAATATGAATGTTATATTTTAAACAAAATATCTAAAATAGTCGAAAGATTTAATGTAATCAAAATCTTATAAAATAAGAATTTATTATATTTATGCGTATGAGTATACATTTAATTTTATATAATCGCCTCAAATATGAGTTTTTTATTGTTTTGTCGATTGTTTTAATTTCATTCAAACATAAACAAGCAAAAGTTTAATTTATAACGAAAAAAGGGAGACATTTAACAACACGGAAATGTAAAACAACAATTGGAATAAAGTACTTCAATTATTTTTTTCATAGAAACCTATCTAATTCCTACTAATAGTCGCTATAATTTTGGATATCTCTGAATTTACATGGTGCATTATATTTGTTTTTTAACGCTAAAGGTATTTTCCCAAGCAATTTAGTTTTAACGTGTAAAACAACATCCAATCATCTAAAAAACTGCTGTGAAACAGGAAATTTGAACAATAAGTTTTATTTTCATTTTTAGAGAAAGATTTATTTCTTGTGCTTCATTTACTTTTCATTTCTTTTAATTAAAAAAAAATCTTATATTTTTTCTTCTTTTTTTGTTTTCTTTTTAAGTTTTAACTCATAATTCCTTAATCTTAATTTTGAATCAGAATGAATAACTAAAGTAAATATACTACATAGAAATTTACAATCTAAAATATTTAGAGTTTTCTGTTCCATCGAAGTACCATTCTGTACCATGTCGAAGTATCGAATATGAAAAAATGCATTTTGCATTACTTTTAAAAATGGGCTGATTGTCACCGCTAAATTTTATTAGAATTCTTCGCCTAGTAAAAGTAATACTAATAAAAATTTTATGAAGAACAGGGTTGGCAGCGTGGTTTACTTTTTTAGTCAGAAATGCCGAATTCATACCGGAAATTTTGAGAAAAAATAATTACTTCAAACAATCACGAACAGTTGCCGAACAGTTGATGTCTGTTCAGGGGCTTCCGAGTTGCAATCAACTTTACGCTCAGTCTATTTGCGACTAAAGTGGAAAGGTGTGTAAAGTGTCTATTTGTGGGAAAAGTTAAATGTAGTATTAACTACATAAGAAAGAACAATTAGAAATAGAAGAAAAATTAAACAATGGGAATAAAATAAATTTGGAATAAAACAAGTAAAACAAAAGAAATTAACCGTTTGAGTGCTATGAAGCGCGATAGCACCGCAATGTATCTGCGGATCAAACAAATTTTGTTTCAACCCAGAAATGATATTCAATAATTGAAATCATTTAATTTTTATTCAACAGTTGAAGTATTTACAGCGATCTAGTGAGTTACATTTTATACGATAAAATTTCTGGGTTGAAACACAATTGTTTGTTCCGCAGATTATAGCCGAATTTTCAGCACTCAAACGGTTAAGGATAGAGTCTAATAAATGGAAAAAGGTAAAATGGTATAGCTGTAGTTATAATTAACTACTGAAAAAAAAATTGAAAAAGTGTAAAATATGGTTCGGAACATGTTCAAAAACAGCACATAAATGCCAGGTGGAAAAGACAGGCAAAGCTTAGCTTTAACAACGACAACAAAAAAAACAGAAGGATCATACACAGTGGGTGGCCATTCGTCAAATCATTACGAATTGGCAGTTCATCTCAGCTTCCTGACGAGATGATGATTCTCCACATCAAACAGTCACGAAATGTCTATCATTAAACAAAGCAAAAATGTCTATTTTAAATTTCTGGTATGGATTCATAATTTTTTTAATAAAAAAGGAGGGAAACACAGGCCAAGAATACTATTAAAATTTAGTGGTGACAATAGGTCTTTTCTTAAAAGTAATGAAAAATGCATTTTTTCACATTCGATAGTTTGACATGGTAGAGACGATATGGTTAAAATTAAATATTGAACATAAGATCTGTCGATTAACTTTACTGATTTCGGAAATATTTAAAAAGCTGAAATAAACGTAAATAGAAAATAGCCATGCTATTTAACTTAAATTTTAGAGAAAATTATATATAATGTGAATGTTACATTGTAAACAAAATATTTCCAATTTATCAAATATTTAATGTAAATGAAATTGTATAAAATATGAATTTATTACATTTATGCTCATTAGCATACATATAATTTTACATCATCGCAAAATAAATAAATAAATACAGTGACCTCTCACTTATACGCCATGCACGGTAATTATTTTTCGGCACCAGTTTCTTTTTATAGTAATTTTCTCCTTATTTAATCGCAGAATTTATAAATCAAATTTTACTGTTTTAAAATAGTGGCATGAAAAAGTAATTACCGGACATCGCGTATAAGTGAGAGGTCACTGCAAATAAATAAAATAAAATAAAGTTATTTAAATTTTTTTTTTCTTTCAATTTAAATAAGCAAGACTTAAAACCCTAACAAAAAACGATAGTTTTAAGAACACTGGAATGAAAAAGAAGTACTTTGGTCTTCTAAAGTACCGCTTTTATTTTTATAGAAAACAATCTAATACCTGCAAATAGTCTCTATAGCATTGAACATCTCCGAAATTTCACGGTGAATGCTTTGCTTTTAAATCTAAAAATAGTAGTCTTCCAAACAATTTACTTTTAACAAATAAACCAACATCCAATCATGCAAAAAACTGCGGTAAAACATCAAATTTAAACACGCGATAAACTTTATTTTCATTGTTAAGGAAAGTTTTATTTCCTGTTTTATTTTTATTTTCTTCTCTTTCCTCTTTCCCTTTTCCTTTTCCCCCTTTTATTTCCATTCTATTAATTCCTTAATTTTACATTCTAAAATAAAGTAATAAATAAAGTATTTTTACTACATTCGTTAAAAGTACAAATTAAAACACCCATTTACTGATAAAACACCGCTGTTTGTTTTATTTTAAAATCTCAAAAACGACAAATACTTCCTCTCTTTTAAGTTTTACATTTGTCTATAATTGTTACACACATGCACTCAATCATGCAGAAAAATATCGTACGTTATCTGTTCAAAAGTAACTGGATACTTTTGATTTTAAGCATTTTGAAGAAAATCTCAAGAAATTGTTGACGAATTATTCTGAAGACATGTTCTTAAAGAGTAATAATTACGATCATCTTGTATCATAAACAGGTTAAAATTGTGTAAGAGTAGTATGTATAGAGAATGTCGTTCGCACTTTATAGAAACGATTTTCACAATTAATTTCTGAACATATATGCCATATTCATTGCGACAATTTTACTCTACTGCATGGCCCTGAATCATGAGTATAACACTGGATCGAAAATTCCATCTTAGTACAATGATATCAATTTTCTCCCACACCTCTTGGGAAACTTTCCAAAGAGTCCCCATGTGTTGTGGATAGTGCTTTCTAACGCATTCTTTAAGAAACACATAGGTGGTAATAAATAAAAATGTATCGTAACAATGGATGAAACATAGCTTTATTTAAGTGAGTGTACCGAAAGAAGAACAATTTTTATCAATCAATAGAAAAAAAAAAGAAATGGGCTTGTGAATGTAAAGAAAAATTTCCAAAAGAATTCAGGATTGCTGCTGGATTTGGTTATGAAACTGAATTAAATCTAAAAAATGCAGTAAAACTAAGATAATTTCATTTTATTATCAGTAAAATATTTTAGAACCCATTTTTGAAGAAGAAATTCCAGCTTTATATGAAAAAGGCATTAATTGATCTTCATATGAACAATGTATCCCAGCCGTTCTTCAATAACTCATCTGACGCATATTTAGCAAAGAAAGAATCCCAAACGGAAATAAATTGTGTATTAATTGATGAAATGCATGTAAAATCACCTGACGCACCCCCATCCTTACCATAGGAATTTTTCTGCATTTGGATTGTTTAAATAAATTCACGTACATTGAAAAGACTTTTTAGTCATAAAGAACTTCTGTCGCACGTAAGACAGAAATTTCAAAGAAATCAGTAGAATGCAAAAATTCATCTTTAAAAACTCAAAACTCAAAATTACACTTAATGTGTTTTATTACTTAAAAGATGATAAAATTATAAAAAAAAGTTGTTAAACTACATTAACATTATTGAATGTTAATACTCGAGCGATCGCGCTGGATCTGACAAATCTGGATTTCTCAGATACCACGCGATCGTTCCTGTAAGTTTTTTAACGTGATTAATCTTCTGAGTGTAAATAAAAGCTGTTAAAAATATTTTTTTCGTTTTTTTTTTTAACAATTACCTAACAACGGATGGCGAGATTTTTAAAAGTAGGTTCAAATTTTGGGCATGGATCTCATTGATCCAGCTCGATCGTTCTTGTAACATTTAGGGCGCGATCATTGAAGTGTTAATTACTCCAAGCACTTTCAACTATACACATAGCCATCATCACCGAAATGTCTGCAACACGCCCGGACTAGCAAACTATTGTCAGACCTCCCGAGAGCGCCTGAGAAACCGTTGTTATATTTTTTACACCTTGCAAATATCCAACTATTGTCGCAGAGTGACCAACGGGTTCGACGCCTTTCTTACCAGTGATATTATGGAGATTCCAATTTTGAAGATAGGTGCCTTCTTATTGCGCTGCTTACAAGTATGCCGGGAGAAGAAAGGGGGAGAAAAAATATAGCATATTTCAGCGTTCGGGCGTTTGCCATATTTTTAATGCTATTGCGCTTTTATACTTCGTTATTTATAGGGTTAAACACTCATATCAATTTCAGGACAGTTTTTAGAAATAAATGAAGCCAAAATTATTCATTTTGACTAAACAGGTAAATTGGTATGTGCCAAAATGAAAGTAGTAACCCTTTTTGGGCAATTTCTTCTAAGATTTTTAAGGACAGTAATCAAGTGTTAATTAAACATTTAATGTCTTTTATTATATACTTTTTTATGTTTAAATAATCAAACTAATAAAATAGATATCTAATTTATTAAATAAACAAGCGTAAAGAAATATTTTCAAATATCATTTTTATTTACTTTAGTTTAATCCTACGGTTTATTGTACATTTAAGATAGCTTGTACAGAAGTTGTTTAAACTATATAATAATTGTTTTAACTACACGGAAAAAGAATGCGAAAATATGTTTGATAAACATAATCTTGTTTTTATTCTTGAAATACATTTTGTTATTCTTTTAAATTATGTTATAGTTTTTTTCTAGAGAATTTATCTTGAATAAATCTTCAATTACAATGGTTTCAAATACTTTTGAAGAGAAAATATAAAATAAATAACATACTTGTAGGAAATAGCTATGAAGAAACGTAATTTAAACACATTACGTGTTTTCTTCTCTAGGTAATATGTTTCGCTGTAAAAATTTCTTCTTTTCTTTTCTTTTTTCTGTCGCATTAGGAAATTATTTCAAGGGAAGAAGGAAGTCATATTAGTGGAATAAAAATAGACAATATCTTTTTTTTAGGGGGGGGGGGGGGGTGAGGGAAGAGACGGGGAACGTACGTTAGTAGTAAAACGTGAAATCAATAACAAGCTAATAAAACTACTCTTTCTTCACAATTCGATTTCAGACATGCATTATATGCTGCACTTGTGTATTTCATTGATATTGAATTTATTTAATATAATCATGCTTGCTGAGCATTTTTATTTAGTTAATGACAATTCCATTCAGGACTTTCGATTATATTGATATTAATATTTTTATATTTTTACGCTTTTTGTTGTTTTCTTGTTTTTTAAACTTTAAGTGCGCTTCTTACAAAGTAATGTAAAATAGTTTTAGACCTTACATATTTTAACTAGACTTTCTTTTTAACAATTGAAGTAACAAATTGAGTAGATGTGTAGAGTAATATAATTTACCCCCTCTCTGTCAGACAAAAAAGGCATTTGAAAGTTAAAAGCAGTGGTTTGACGTGACAACGTCTTACAACCCAGCTTTTTCTGTTCAAAAAGTGAACGCTTCAAAATTTTGCTCTCGGGTTCATGGCAATTAATACTCGTTGGGAATGAGCAGTACATTAAACGTAAATGTATGTTTGCATACGATAGTCCTTTGGCTTCATGCTTTACACGCAAACATATCGTTCTGACGTCATGAGTCAGCGGTGAGAAACTCTGATTTCCAGCGGTTTAATGTGCTAAAGACCGCTGTAGCAACCGAACAGCTATTCCGATTGGAGAAATTCTGTTGTCAGTTTGTGCGTAAAATAGAGAGTAACGAAAAATAACCAAGAATCACAAGTAATAAACACACATAGTGACTTTATAACCAATAATATTTTTCTTTGGAAATTACAAGCCAAATTAATTTAAAATTACGAGTTAGGTGTCAAGGACAGTAATGATATTCATAAGATAAATATTGTTTGATGAGACAAATTCAATACTGAAAGGATACTCAGCTACCTGCACCCATTGCGGAGTTGTATGTAGAAGTAATTGACAATTGTACACAACAGCAAAATGCGGACGTAGCGATTGCGTCATCATCAAACGCCACATCACGTGACGCGATTAATACTGAACAACAACGATACAATGAGTGTAAATTCAATCAGCACCGAAGTAGATTCCAAAAGCACAGACAACCAAATGCAAAACGAAGGAATAAGTCAATAAACGTCTGGACGTCTAAAGAAAATACACTAAGTCGCGCCACGCGTAAAGGAGGCAAGCGACGCGGCACACGTTGCATGTCTCATGAAATCGCGAGTCACGACAGAGACAAATTGCATTTTCAACTTTTTTATCCTCACACTTGAGCAACACGAGCACATGCGACACAATCGTTTTGGCACTATCTATCGGCAATCAATATAAAGAAACCTTTTCTTGAGTAGTATTTTAAGTGCATTAAAAAAAGTCATATAACTTTAAAATTTTATTCAATGTAAATAAAATGAAAATTATTCTCATTTTTCATAAAATTTTAATTTTATGTTTCATTTTTGAAATTCATAGCTTATATCCGCTTAAATTTTGCTTGCATTGTAAATAAAATGAATATTTCTTTTCAAATGTAATTAAAATATGAGGAATATATAATACCATTTGCTCAAATTAATAACACTAAATTAAAATTTTATAAAAAATAATAATAATTTTCAGTTTATTACAATGAATAAACTTTTAATGTTATATGACCTTTTTTTATATAAATGCAACTAAAATACAGAGGTTTCTTTACATTATTTGCCGTTAGATGCCGACAAAACAATCTGTTCTTGAGACACAAAAAAATTAATATTGCAGCATGTAGCTTAGCTGGGAGGATAGACAAAAGTGCGATGGAAGCAAAAAACACGTGAAACGCAGATGCGTTGTCGCATGCCTTTCGGTATGTGGCTCAATGCAGAAAAAATAGGATACAACCCTAGATTTGTCGCACGAGTCACAGAAATGTCTCTTGTCTCCTTGGTGTGTGACGCACCTAATGGCGTTTCAGCCAGACACGACTCAGCAATACGGACTACCAATGACATTTCAGTCAGACACATCTTAGCCAAACGAGCAGGTGTTTACCTTTCAAACAATGAAGAAGCCCCCGATGACTTCCGGAGATCTGGAGCATACCATGACAGAAAGAAAAACGTTGTGAAAGGGAATGGTGATGATTAACTATCCAGATCAAGGCATCTCACATTCGTCAGGTATTTCAACCCTGGGACACTATGTTTCATGTCGTAATTCTCGTACCATACTCCAATATTCAATCGAACACAACCGCTATACGTGTACACCCGTTGCGTGGTAATAACAAATAAATTGATTTAAACAAATCTACAGTCTATCATTTTTTACCTCTCAGCACCAACCTTTTGTCACGTAAATATATCTCAGACCGTGTAGACGGAATAGTCCACATCATTTTAATTATACAAAATTGCGATAAAAAATAGTTATCATCCATAAAAATCTGTATGGTACGCTTGATATTTCTTTTTGATGAAATCTTCTTGATATTCCGTTGTAAATTATTATTGCAACTATAAGAGGTTTGTTGTAAAATTATTTATTTCAGTAACGCAGGGTTCGTACTCTTTTATCACAGTTTTTAATATATTTTTTCGCCTTACGCAAATGCAGAAAAGTATTCGAAATCCTGTAATTAAATATGGCATCTAAGATTTCTGCTATTTACATATTAAATAGAAAAATTCTATTAAAAAATTGTGTTAAAAGTGTATGAAACCTGTAACGAATTAAGGTAATTTGTATTTTAATTGAAATGTTTAATGTACCATCAGAGTAACCCAATCCGTCATCCTACGAAAAAGAGAAAATATTTCATTGCATAATACAAAATCTTTTCTTTTGTTCTTATTTATCTCACATACACTTAAAAATAACCCAGTATGTACGCGTTCATAAGAAATCTTAATAAGTGTTATTTTATATAAAAATGTATTTCATTGTAAGAAATAAGTTCACACACATAAAACATAAGGCACATATCATATACAACATTATTTTTCTTAAGTGAAATTAGATTTGTTTCCCTTCAATTTCTCTGATAACAAATTCAGTTAACATGAAAAATATAATAAAACATAATATAAAAAATAATTCACTAGAAATAAAAAGATAAACTATATCTTAATTTAATATTTTATCATTTTGTAATTACATGCTATCACTTTATAACAAAAAGACAGAAAATTTCTTTTAATACTGCCAAGTTATTTTCTTTGGTTTTTATTTATCTCATAGATATGCAAAAAATAACATATTATGCTCACGGGTATGAACAAAGTTCAAAATGTTTATTCGATAAAACTGAAAAATTTTTAAAGTTATTAACAAAGATTTTTTAAAAGATATGAAGAGATAAATACTATATAACAGACAAAAAGGTACATTTTATTATTTTACACAGTATATTCGTTTACCTGAGGTTGTTTTATTTTTTTTAGGGAGAAATTACTGAAAAAATTATTTGGAAGTTTCTAAATGTATTTACGGAAGTAAAAAGTAAATTATTTATATGATTTACAATGTACATTTTGTATTATTAGAAAACTTTTACATTTCGAATTGTTTTTCTTTAATTTTTCTAATATGTCGTTTAACCTATTACAAAATATGTTTGATAAAAAAAAGTAGAGTAAAGATAAAGAAGATTAAATATTTATAAAGAAACGTTTTAAAAATTCTAGTGGCAAATACATTCTATAATAACGCGAATAAGAAATTGCTACTGCTTTCATCCGTAAAACAAATTTCTTTGCTTTGGGACATTTAGATAGTTTATTAACGAAAACTGTTTAATGATATTATCTGTTAAAAAGTGTAAATTTACTTAGAGACGCTTAAAATATACATTAAATGAGATTTTGACATATGTTTTGTGGTAATTGTACAATTATACGTTCAAAATTGTTTGTTTTAATTTATATTTATATTTATTTATTTGATGATCTTTAATGTTTTGCAGAAAAATAGCATACATTATTGGACATAAAAGTTCTTTAAAAAGCATCATCTAACATTTATTTTATTATTTTTGAAACAGCAGTTTATTTTTATTTGTTCTTTGACAATCACATGAAGTGTAAGATTTTTCTGTATATTGTAGTGTACAGTAATTTGCATATCTCATATTACGCCTTCGATTTATCTCTTTTTTAATTACGATTCAATAATATTCACTTGATTCATAACATTAAAAGGACTTACATTTTTTTTATACTAAAACTATCTTTTACAATATAGATTACTTGTGATTATATTTATATTCCTCAATTATACTACATCTGGTAAAAAAGTATGAAATCTATCTTTCCCAACGCTTAAAGCAATTTGAGCAATTTCTTATAAAGTTTTTAAGTTTGTAAAATTTTGTTTGATGTTAAAGATTCATAAACATATCTAGAACATACAAACTAAAAATAATGACAAAATGATATTAAAAAATCTTATGTAATTATAATATGTAAATCTTATGTAATCTTATGCCACAAAAAATACAGAGTGACGTCCTAACTGAAAAAAGAGTTTGGAATATTTGGTAAAAATATACGATCCGTACCTTGTATTTCTAACTTTCGCCTTTATGATCGCTTTGATTCTGTTTGACATAGGCTTAACAAAGTCTTGACAATTATTTGAGTAGATGGCTTCCATGCATTTTGTATAGAGTCTTTCAGTTTCTGTGCTGATTTTGACTGACTATACCATAAATTTTCGATAAGATTGATATCTGGACTGCAAGCTGGCCAATCTTTTTGAGGGACATTATTTTAAGAAATAAGTTTTTTCACTGTCCGGGAGCAATGTCACGAAGCACTGTGATCCATAATTAAAAAAAACTATTTTCAAATTATCTTTTAAATTAGGAATAAGGAATGCTTCTAAAATTGAAACATATGTCTCGGAATTCGCATTCCTATGCGTAAGACAGTCTTCCAGCTCTCTTACAAGACATGCTGCCCAACATGATGATTGAATCCGTGAACAATACTTTGTTGGTCACTCACGACTACAACCATGTTTTATAACCTACATATACGGTGTCGTGAATACCTAGTTCCGCCCACGTATTTTCTTGTGTAAAAGTTTGATATTTTATCAGAACGAATATGAATTTATATCATATATTTGGGGAAATTTTATTAGACTCTATTAAATAGATTAATTTTGTATAAAATGAACAACTACGCATCAATTCGATAATTTTATCTAGGAATCAAACTAAGACCTTTGTAATCAAAGACCTTTCAAAAAAAGGCGGGGCTAGTTTCAAAACACAGATTTTATATTAAATTGTTTGAGAAGACAAATTTCATAAGACTTCATAGTGTCATCAAAGTGTTAAGACAAAATGTGGAACAGTTTTGAACCTTCCTTTCATTTTGTAAACTCAAATGTAATTTTCCTTTATTGTCGACTGCACTGATACAAATTTTCACCAATTTGCTCAAAGCATCAGCTGACAAGGGTCCGTCGTTTTAGACCCATCATTGTGCCGTATTTTCAGCTTGGGTTGGGCCTTTGCTTTGCGATAACGATATCCAGCTTTATTTAATCTGTTGCGTAACATTCTGTTTGATACCTTAGTCTTGGAGGCTTTGTTCCATTCAATATTCATATCATTAGATGTTTCTCATCTTATATTTTTGAATATTTTAGCAGAGGGCGATCCTTTTGATGTAGCTCGTAGTCTACCAGAACAGAGGCAGTTTTTTACACTTTTAATCTGTATGAATTTTCTTGATATTTTCGTAAAAGTAGATTGTGAGCATGAAAATGTATTTTCTACATTTCTCTGTGATTTTCTTTTTTAAGCAGCTTAATCAGTGCCTCTCTAGTTTTCAAATACAGATCTCTTACATCTGCTATTTCTTCCACTGGTTTTAAATGAACAAAGATGAAAAGAAGGTCTAAAGAATTTATATCCACCTCAAGTGGAACTGCGCAAGAAATATTAAGTTATTCACCAAACATGAAAACTCGCACAACAACAGAGTCAGTCCAAACTTTTTCCGCGAAGCGACATGATTCAAAATTTCTCTCTTGTACAAATTTTACAAAAGTATTATAAATAATTATTGAGTGCTCATTTTGTAATTTCAGTTCTATCTGTGTATCTCAGCAACACTCAAAATCCTTTATTTTAAAAGAAATTATTACAGTTTTTGAATCATAATAGAAAGGCATATATTATTTGATTGCGAATTGTCTAATGCAGAATTCTGATTTCATGCTTTTTTTCCAGGGATAGTAATTAACTTTAAAATATACTCTAGAAAACTAATGTTGAAATCGTAATTAAAATTGAAAAGAATAAATATCATATCAAAATAGACGCTCAATAGTACACTGTAAAAATCATATCTGCTGAAATATGTAAATTGTACTGACAATCGGAACGGTTATCTTAAGCACCGTTAAGCACCGTCATATTTTCCCCCATTTGCCCATTCTTTATTTTTATTCCCCAGTTAATTATCTTATTATTGTTAATTATAGGAATTATTTAGATCCGCAATTGATATTTATATTCTGTCAATCGCTTTGTTATTGTTTTAAATCCTCATATACTTCATTGAATGGAAATATATGAATAGATTTTTTTAATGTTTAACACTAGAACTACCATGAGCCGTCATTTTCACGGTTACCAAATAATTACACTCCGATTCGAACCAGAAATATTTTATTTTAATTAAATTAAATATAAAATTCGCAGAAATATGCTAAATGAAAAAGTTAATTACTTTTGAATAAAATTCTGGTGCGAAATAATTTTATAAAACGTGAATTAAATTTCCGGTAGTTCTAGAGTTAAAGTAAGAAATATCTGCAAGAAATAATGATGAATTAAAATAATTACGAACATGAAAAATTCTATTCTAAATCAGGGTTGCCAGTTTGGTCCCATATTTTATAAAAAAAACTCCGAATCATACCAGAAATTTCGTATAAAAAATTTTGCTCTATTTCATGATAGACATTTAGCGAATACATATTTCTTTGAATTGTTGAATAAAACAGGACGCCAACCTAGTAGCTCTGTTCTAAAATATGCTATGCAATAAATAAAACAATAAAGTTATCAGCCAATATATACAGATGAGTCAAAAAGTATTCAAAAACACTTTAAGCACAAAATGAAGAATGATTCTCTTTATGTTCTGAAATAAAGGCTTCCATGATTTAAGAAAAAATGATATAGTTGGGTTTTCTTAAAGAATTGGAAATTCGAAATAAATGAACCAATTTCTTTCTTATCTTTCCTTCGAGTCGAAACGTTTCAGAGCAATTTATATCGTGCTCTCAAAGACAAAAAGTTAATGTTTCGAAGAAAGTGAATCGTTCCTACTAAATGTATATTATGATGAAAAATGGAAATGTTTCAGAGATGGTGTTAAGTGTGGTTAAAAATGGAATAAGAATTTTATTTTAATTTTTTTGTTAAAAGGGCGAGTTTTATTCGAGCACTATCAGATAGAACGAAAAGGCTATTCATACATTTTTTTAGCAATGAGTGTCCATATAAAAAAGTAAAATACATTCATATAATAAAAGTAGAAAAGAAAACGTATGCCGTGCAAGTTTAGTCTAAACTTAATGAGAGATTATAATTATAATTAAAAATTAAGTATTAGAGAATTGATTTAACGACCGTTTAACAGATAATTAAACAAAGATTAACAAGTGATACCTACATTGGAAAACAAAATCTGTCGATTTTACAGCAAAAAAACTGTCAGCTAGTGCGCATGTAAAGAACTGTTTATTTTACGGAAATAATCTGTATTTATTACTAATTTGCGAGCAACGTTTTCTTTTCGTGTTTACTCCTTTAAAAGCATTCTTATTACGGAAGTCATTTGTATTGATACTAAAGCTCTAACGAAAATAAACAAGCTGGAAATTGTACGTCAAACGTGACAAATGAGGTGCGTTCTTACTATAACAAGTTTTAGTGAAATGAATTATATCATCTGTTATTAATTTATGATTAATTTCCGTAGTAAAATAAGTACACTTTCAGTTGACAACATTTTATCTTTTGTTGATATTTACTGAAAATTTCAATGGGAAACTTAAGCCTAGCTTTCAAAATTTCAGAACTTGAAATCCATATTTAGACACTTTTCCATTTAATATGTATTTCTCCGAAAATATCTATCCAAAAAAACTGTCGGTATATTATATGATTGCTATAATTAAACAAATTTAGTATACAAACTCCATTTTTAAATTCAGTAATACGGAAATAATATGACTCCATCTTAAATATGACGTAATCACTATGGAAACCTAGAATCATTATCTGTCATGGGATATCATAGAACTAATTATGTATGATAGGATTTAATAGAATGAAGAATGTGACTATAAATTGGTCATAGAGGTTATAAAATGTCATATACATCATATATGACTATAACGTCATACATGTCAGATAACTTGGCGATACATACCGATCACTTGACAATTAATCCTCGGAAGCTGCTATAACGACGAAGTACCAATTATTACAATATTTGAAATGACTCGACAATTTTCTGCCAGGATTATATACACTGGTTTCCAAAGATTAAGGAAAAATCGCAAAAATAGCGATAACTCGTTCAAAAAAAGCAATCCATATGAAATTTGCATAAATTCTTAAATAAAAGATGTTGAATAAAAATACCAAATGCAAATTAGTGGCGCTGCAATCGCATTGCTTCATCTGCGAGGAACATAAAAATGAATTTTAGAGAGTAAGGCTGCAGTTGTCGCTGTGATAGTGATATTATAAATATGGGATAGCCAATTCATTATTTTCCCGCAGAACTGTGATTTGAACCTATTGGGAGATTGGAGGCAGAACAAAGTCATACAGAGGTGGCTAGACGGCTAAATGTGAGTCCTTCTGTGGTTCAAAGGCATTGGCGACAAATTTAAACCACTGGTTCGGGCTCAAGTAGGTTTAGCCAAGGACGGCCAAGGGTTTCAACAAGCGCCGATGACCAATATTTGCTGTTATACGAACGAAGGAATAGAACCGCAACGCCATCTCATCTTAGATCCTCCCTTGCTGCAGCCTCTGGAAGGTTGGTGTCAATGTCTACTGTACGTAGGTGACACGTACGGTAGGCTTTACGAAGGTGTACTTTACTCGAGGCTACCAGCAATTTATGTGTCGCTCACCTCACGTCACCGGGGAAAACGTTTGATGTGGGCATGTCAACATGTCCACTGGACGGATGATCAATGGAGGCGTGTTCTCTTCACGGATGAGTCCTGGTGAGTCCTGCCTCCAAAGTGATAGTAGGCACTGTTTGATTTGGAGAGAACAGGGAACACGTTATCATCCATCAAACATTCATGAAAGAGTTTAATACGGAGGAGGCAGTGTCTGCGTTTGTGGTGGTATCTCTTTGAGTGGACGCATAGACCTCCATGACTTTCCACGTTGAACCGTAAATGCTTACGTCTATAGAGATGACATCCTTGATGATTATGTGCGCCCTTATGCCGGTGCAATGGGTAATGATTTCCTGTTACAGGAAGACAATGCTAGACCACACAGGGCTGACATCGTAGAAGATTATCTTCAGAACCAGAAAATTCAGCGCATGGGATGGCCAGCTTGATCACCGGACTTGAATCCCATCGAGCATGTTTGGAATGCTTTAAGAAGACGTGTTGCTGCTCTCAATCCCCCTCCTCAGACCCTTGCAACACTTATAACTGCATTGCAAAAGCAATGGCTCGCACTTCCCAGCGTACTCATCGACGGCATAATTGACAGTATGACATATCACTGTATGTACTGTACTGCTACTAGGGGTAATCATACGGTATATTAAAGGTAGTTTTCCTATACCAAACTGACAAATTTATTTTGCAAATTTTATAATTATGCTATTTTTTTAAATACCATAATTGTCTAGTGATTTATTTTCAAGTTATTTTATATCTTACTATGCGTTGTTTATTGTGGCTGAGTTTCATTAAAATCTACTTGTAATATTTTGAGTTAGCGCTATTTTTGTAATTTTACCTTAATTTTTGGAAACCAGTGTATATTAAATTTCAAACCATTCGGTTGGGTAGTTTTTGCGATGTTATATGGGGACAGACAGGTCAGACGGACGGACCAGGCAACGACTATAGGTGCTACGTATTTATATAATTACGAACGCACCTAAAAAGATAAATTAAAAATTTTAAATAAGTGGACTGGATTATTTTTTTTTACATTTTTTAAGATTGGGCTATGAAGAATTATTATTCTACTAGTATTAAATAATATTTTACAGTTGCTCATAGCTGGACATTAAATGCGAAGTTTTGTACAATCGGCCGCTATAGGGCGTTACATTCAACTCGCAATATTTCTTCTATGTATCTGCGCAGGTTTAATACATAGGAGCTTTCAGTAAAACCAGTGTAAAACAAACCTCTTTATAGCGGAATCCTGCACTAAAAGGGAAATTTTGCGGATTCGACGGAGCAACACTATGAAACATATCTAAAACGTTCTTAACAATTGCTCTTTTCACAGATTCGACGGACACTATACAATTATACCTGCTAAAATTGAAACATATCTATAACGTTCTTAACAATTACTCTTTTCACATGTTTTACTGTATGTATTTAAGATACTTTGCCCGTATTTCAAAATTTAAAAAGATCTGCATTCTTTTAGGTACATTAGGATAAATGTGTCATCCGATCTACCACTCAGAAACAAGTAAGACCGAAAATATACAAACAACATATAAATAAATCTATTTCAGAGATTACGATATGCCGTAAAATTATAAGTTACCTTTAACTTTGCCTAGCTTACCTAAAGTTTAAACAAAATTAATGACAAAATTATACAGAATTAATATCGACGAAAACAGGTATAATTAGTAAAGGAATTGTATTAAGCATATTATTTAGGGAAATATATATAGAAGAATTAGAGGAGAGAATGAAAGTATTATATAGTGAAAGAAGAGTATAAAAAAGAATTGTATCTCATGTTGAAGAAACCGATTGTTTATTTTCTTAATAACACAATCGGGTAAAAAATATTTAGACATATAGTAAAACATAACATGAGTATACAAAGAACTGTATCTCATGTTCAAATAAAACGAGTGTTTACTTCCTTAATAAAACAATCGGAAAAATCACATTTAGACATATCTTGTAATGATAGTACAGTAGCTTTGATGATGCAATGATAGCCTTAAGAAAAAATAGGAAAATGGAATGCTTTTATTTTCTCTGTTGCTTTCAGATTTTATTAGATTTGAAAGATCTGTTAAAGTCGAATCAAAGTACTTCTACATGTAGACAGCTATAGTAACTGTTTGAGTGCTATGAAGCGCGATAGCGCGCAATGCATCTGCGGATCAAACAAATTTTGTTTCAACCCAGAAATTTTATTCAATAATTGAAATCATTTAATTTTTATTCAACAGTGGAAGTATTTACAGCGATCTAGTGAGTTACATTTAAGATAAAATTTCTGGGTTGAAACACAGTTTGTTTGATCCGCAGATACATTGCGGCGCTATCGCGCTTCATAGCACTCAAACGGGTAATGAAAATCTGGATTTTCCAGTAGATTCTTGGTAAATTCTTTCCAGTAAATTCCAGGATTCTTTAAACATTGCTTATTGATAAATTTATAAGTTGCTTAGAGCATATATTATTCCAATGGGTGTAATAAAAGCAAACGTCTACTAACTGACAAAAACTGAAGTTTTGAAAAATCAATTTAAGTTCAATAGCATATTTAGACATTAAAATTATATTATTTTCATTATTTACAACTGATGCAAATATAAAACATTTGACTAATGCTACCACACACTGTTTTTTATTTACAAACACTGTTTAATCAATTTCTTCCCTTTATAGCGTGTCTGGATTGGCAGTTCCTCTTGAAAGTTTATATTTTTATTTAAAATGTTACTTTACAGTACAAAAGAAGATATTTTTCTTTTGCATTCAAGTATAATCCTACCAATAAATCTAGAAGACCGATGTAATGGAAAGTGAAACCGAACTATTCGAGAGGTGATTCTTAGTCTCTTAGTTTTTTTGTTTCTTTACCTTTTACCTTAACGAATGTTCAGATTTTCTTTAAAAAATATATTGCCTATTCCTTTTCTGGTGTTAATTTTTTACATAAATCCAAATTTTGACGTAGAATTGCAACTACGAGCCACCCAAAATATACTTTATGCTTGATATCTTTGTAGTAAATATAAAATCATGTATCTGGAAATGATTATACTGTAAATTTATTTCTTGCGTAAGATTTATACAAAAACGAGCAAATTCTTCATAATTAAAATTAGTTATTTGTTTATGATTTTTTGTAAGAATAAACTTTCTTTGTAATAAAATTTATTGAGATTTTTTTTCTCAAATCATTTTAGGCACAGATAACAATCAAACGTATTAATTAGCATAGGAATTAATTAATATATATATATATATATATATATATATATATATATATATATATATATATTTCCAAAATTATTTTCGTAATAATATGAATTGTAGCTGTTTTTTAAAGACAAATCGATTTTCAGAAGCTTGGTATATGCGAATCCAATATTACATGTCCATCACCAGTGGCTGAGAGGTTCTGCTCTCAAAGCTGGTAGACGGGAGGTGCTTATATCAAACACTTCTCGCACTAGTCGACCTCTTCGTTCTTAGTTTTCCATGGTTTTCTTCGAACCTTGCGTTAATACGGGTTAGGATCCCGTAGAATGACCCCACGGAGGGCAAATTCCCCGCCGGCCTATATCCCTAAAGCAGATAATCAGACGTAATAAATAACCAATATTACATATACTTCCGCTAAGTAGTTTTTTAATTATGCTTAAGTAACTAACAGCTTTGCAATTTGTTTTGCAACTGTTAAAAATGAATTTAACTTTAGGGGATCCAAATTTTAAGCTACTTGATCAAGTGACTTCCCTTTTAGTGTCCGACGATAAAAGTTCGAAGGTAATTATTTGTTAAATTAGGTGAGAATTCTTATTTAAAGTTAGCGGAATCTATTGTATTAAAATCTGCCTGTCTGTTTGTATATCTCCAGAACTCCTCCTTCAATATCGAACTTTGGGCGATCAAATTAACGCCAGTTACCAGCAGGTATCCGAGGATGTTTTATAAGTTCTGAGAATTTTAATATTTGAATTAGTTTCCAAGATATTTTTTCTGTTTTGTAATTTTTAATGTCATTTCTGTAATGGTGGCAACTAAATTACTGGATTTTTGCAGATACCGGGTGTCCTAAAATGAAATGACTGATTTTTGCAAACGTTGACAGATATTTAAAAAAAAAATGTTGCAGGAGTGTTATATAAGATATCGGGAGTTTTTTTACTGTGATTCTTAATATTAGTTCGAATTACCACCAATAGGTGACGCTGCAAGCAATAGACGTCGAATCTAGGCAGAAGCGGAAATCACCATGATAAGGAAGGAGGTTAAATAGATGGAATGTGTCTAACTCACCATTACAATCCTGTTCATACAGTTTATAAGGGAACAATTGTTTATAGGCGAATGAGGCCCCTTCCGTATATTTAACCTCCTTTCTTCGCATCAATACTGAGTGATTTCAGTTATGACCTCAATTGAGTGCCTATTGCTTTCAGCAACATCTGTCGCTGCTATTTGAAACTAAAACCGGGTATCGCAGTAAAAAATTTCTGACAGCCTACATTATCATCCTGTAAGATCTTTTGCAATATCTGTCACTGTTTGCAAGTTATTTAATTCTAAAATCTGTCAATCAATTTTAGGACACTCGGTATATGAGATATAAGGAAAAATTATAATAATTATTAGATTTTTTTGCATCATTTTCTAATTAAAATTGAATAGATAAATTATTTTCAAATTAAATTGATGGGGAGAAATTTTGATTAAATTAAATTTTCAAATTAAATTCGAAGAAATAAAAATATATTTTCACTTATTCAAGCTTCATGATCAATTTAATCTGCAGAAACAAAAATCGCCTGTCGACATCATAATGACATTTAGAAATCTTTACATCGTAGTTTTTTTTTTTTCATCTTTACATTTAACCAAACAAATTTTAAACTCATTGCATTTAGTGGACAATTATTGACCCGTAATCAGAAGAATTAAATTTAAAGAAAAACATATACTATTTTCAATTAATTATTTTTCAAAAATGGCGGTAATAACGTTTCAAAAAGTGCTGAAAGTAAAATAACTTATCGGTTAAAAATGACGTAATTGTTTCCTTGTACAGCTATGATGAATTGTCACACTCACAATCACCCCTATATTTACACAATGTCCGACTTTCATCCGGCTAAATTCATTTAACTAATAATAAAACTAATAATATTGTTTAAGTTAACTAGTTTATTTTTTTAATTTACTATCTTGATAATAAGTACAAATAAATCTATAGTACAAAAGCATTTATATAATTTAAAAAAAGCTGAAATATTTCTTATAGGTTTGTCAAACTGCGTCATTTAGCTCCGATATTGTAAACCAAATATTGAAAAAACAATATACTTTTGACAAAGTTTTGCTTTCAAAATCACGTAATCTGCAAAATGTTTTTTTTTTTTTTCAATTTCTTTTGTACCTGTATTTTAAATATGATTGATTATTTAAAATTTAGAATTGAATAAAATTAATGTTTAAATTTTTTAAATGAACAATGATGTTTTATTTCTTTTTCTCTCAAAAAATCGGAAGATATCATGCAACGTAAACGCACCACATTGGGTCGCCACGTAGCTAGTCTAGTTATGAATTATATAATGCATTTACAAAACAATTTTGTCTGTTAAAAACTTTCTTTTACCGAATAATCGTGATCTCTCACAAGGTCATTGGCCAAGATATCGTGTCCGGATTGGCCGTTTTTGTCTAGGTGAGTCGTATAAAATTTAAAAAGCGTATTTTGAAATTAATTGCAGAAATATTATATTAACGTAATCTTATTTCCTACCTTACTTTGAACACTTTTCGGATTTACATTTCCTGATTATATCGAGCAGATACAATTTCAGCCCGTTTCAACGTTGGGATATCTGGTAAATGTAGATAATATTGAAAGAGATACATTTTTCATAAGATTTCAGAAACAAAGTACATGCTTTGTATACTTTATTTCAGATACCTTATTTATATTCCCCAATTCCTGTTAATAAAACAGCAAAAGATAAGATAAATAAAGATGAGCATTACTTCGAAAACAATTTCGGATATTTATCTGTTGTAATTCCAACAAACTTATATGTTCTTTTCTTGTCTTCGAATTATACAGAGTCTCCACTATTTTACAAGCCAAGTTCAAAACATTCCATGTTCCATGTATAAAAAGAAACATTAAATGTATTGAATAATGTTTTTATTTGTTATGGAACTAGATACTTTTTAAACGGTAATTACTTTATTCTACAGCTCTGATAGTTCTGTAAAAAAAATTTTCACCATGTAATATACAACCAGACAGTTTTGAGGAAAAATGTTAGGAATCTATTTTTTTTTCTATAAATTAGGATTAGACAGAAATAAATAATGTACATTGAAAAGATATAATGAATTAAACAGAAATAAACAGATAACACAAATAAAAATAAACGTTACATTAATTTAATTTCTGATATTTAGTGGTTCTTATATACTTCTTTCGTATTCCAAAAATATATAATTGCATTTTAGTATCTGAGTTCGAAACATTTTATGTGTGTAAGAGGGACAATAAATATTTTGTTCCGCATTTGTACCTCTTTGGCAACAGATTTATTTAATTCCATGATTTTATTTTTAAATACAGTTCAAATAATACATTTAAAATGAAAATGCGCAAAATATTTTTAATCTAGTAGTAGCATATACAAATTTTGTAAAGTTTTAAATAATCTAATGACACTAAAATCCGTTTACGTAATTACTTCCCATAGACGGTTGTGTAATGGAATTATTTTGTGTGGAACTGTAAATTAAGTATAAATACTACATACACCATGTTGAAGAAGAAACATGGTGTGTGTGACTAACAATATACCAAAATCACACAACCATCAGTGTTCTACATATTCGACATTTAATTGTTTAAAAAAAAATAAAATCGCTACATAAAATCGTTACATAAATATGTTTCATAAAATCGTTACATTAACGTTTTTTATATATATTGGATAGATTAAGAATTAATATATATTTTTTTATAAATATTTATATTTCAGAGATAATAAAATTAATAGTTTAATGTATCAAACATTTTTTTTAAATTTATACATTATAAATATTTATATTGCAAAATGTATTTATTTAAATATCGTGTATGTAAAAAATTTTGTTCTCTTTCTCATTGTTCAACAATAGCACAAGTAAAGCGCCTAGAATACATAGTGTGGAAACCGACTATCCCAGTAATGCTTTAAAAAGGTGCTAAAACATTGTAGCTGATAAATGTGCAACGATGCTGTACAATAATATCGCAGCGACATTTGCTAGCTCTTTTCAACGTAAACATTGTATTGCAAAAATTTAGTAAATATCATATGTATTTTGAACAGTTATAACATGGATGTATTATAAACTATTATACATCCATGAGTTATAAGTTGATAATCAAGCAATGACTTAAAATAAGTTGCAGAATATCTTTTGAGAGGATAACAATATATCATCATTGCTAAATCGTTTCAGCAATAAACGGAAAAAAGAATTTGTTTTTAAAAAAACGTCAAAATTAAAATCCGGACAGCTTTAGCCTATTACTCAAAAAGAAAAAAATAAAGATAAAAATAAAAATAAGGAAATTTTTATTCAAAGAAATTTCTGAATCCCTAATGCGCATACACATATGAATTAGTTCCACTGTATGCATACATGACACTGCAAATTGATTATTCTTAATATTAGTTGCAATTTATCAAACAGATGCTACTCTTGAATGGATTTGAAAAGTTGCATTGAAAAGCGCTAGCAGATGTCGCTGCGATCGACATGTTATCGTTCAGCAGCGTTGTACATTTATCGGATTCAGTTTTTATAGTACTATTTTGCAGCTGTTTTCCCCACTATTTATTTTAGGCGCTATAGCATAATATGTAATTACTTATTTTATTATGTGGTATTTGTTCTCGATAACAATGCTTTATTTTTTTCAGTGAAATTTCATTTAAGAGAGTTATATTAATAAACACAATATGTAATTTTTTATAAACATAACAAAAAATATGTTTACGTCAGCTATCATACGAAAAGAAAAAGGTAGGATCACTTTGAAAGTTTTTCTCATTCAAGCTTTTTTCAATATTTTATCGAAGATATTTCTGCAATTTTTAGGAGTTTGGATGTTATTTTTTCAAATATATTAAAAGAATATTAGTTTTCTATATATGAAACTTTAATCGTATTAAGGATGGGCATTACTGAAGATAATTGTCTATTTTATTTACTTTCTAGAGGGCAGGGTAATCGAAAAGACTCCGTAACCGGAAATTGTGTGCCTAAAACTCTGTGCTTTAGCGCTATAAAGCTGAACCTCAAAAACAGATTCATAAACAAAATAGCTAGAAGGTTTGCGGCAATAATGAACAAAATGCTGTAAAAATATTATTATTTATTTTAAATGTTGGATGGAGAGATTTGGAATCGTTTTTGTGCTCAATAAATGAATGGTACAATAATTTTTTGATTCGATTCATGGTCTTAAATTTAATTGTCCGATTTACGCATCAGATATACGAAGTAAATTAACACCACAAAGAAAGAAAAAAAAAACGATGAGTATAATGCGTATTTTTTACAATTGCATAGAGAATAACAATAGAAAATCATGTAACAAACATTTGAACATATATGTACATTTGAAGGAGTGTTGCTTTGAGATCTATAGCTACACAGGCTGTTGTCTTGAATGATGCATATATTTTTATTCACAGAAACACATAAATGATTTCGACAATTACATAAATCTTCTTGATGAGGACCGTATAGACTCAAGGAAATTACATCACCGAAGAATTACAGCCCGGACCTCCACAATGAGTGTGCAATGGTGGTAATGGGAGTTGAACCCGTCGCCCTGATCCTACGCTCGTAAGCGATTAGCGGAATAGTGCCTTTACCACTCGGCCACGGAAGGCCCCATGTAACAAACAACAACAAAATATTTACTCAAATATTTCATATTCTACATGCTCTTGTAATAATAAATCCGATACGAGTAGTAATGTTTCTAACTGATTTAAAAAGTTTCGACGCCGTTTATCAAAACCAGGACCATGGCTTAAACTGCCAATTTTCTTTCATCTAAGCTATACTGGACAAAATAGCGGACACATTTCACTCAGACACACCTTAAGGACAAGTGAAGTGTGTCCGCCGGAGTTGTATAGGATGGCCTAGTTGGCAGAGCGTTGGCTTCTTGAGCCATGATCCTGGGTTCGATTCCAGGTTTGGAAACATTTTCTCTCAGTTGGAAAAATTCCAATTCGTATGATTTCTTTACCAATTAGTATGATTGTGTTAAAATAATTAAGTATAAACAAATAAATTCAGTGCTAATTAATAGTACTGGATTGCCATAAAAACGTATTCCATAATTTCTACACATGGCTAGAAAGTTGTTTTATAACTTTCATTCTTAGACAATATCTTAGATTTAGTTTTTTTTTGTTTCAATCCGACAAAATGCTTAGCTGCAATATTAACCCTTAATTGCATAGTGATGTAAATTTCCATCACTGTTTATTTAACTTTTAATAAATAAATCAACTTCTTCGCCACCACTATATTTATATAGAAATATTAATGGAGTAAATTTCCAGTGAACTATGTTGCTGAGCAAAGTTAAAAATCTATCTTAAAATTTCTGGTGTCTAATATTTAATATATGTATAAAAAAACACAATTGTAAAAGAAAAACTCATGCAAAGAAGGGTTAACATCTTCGACGTTTTGAAGGACTCACTATAAAACATATAATCACTAACATCTTAGATGATAAAGCTAAATATATTGTACTTACTAATGCGCCTTGAGCTAAAGTTATTAAGTTGATTAATAGATAGTTCTTAGGACAGATAATATCAATTGTAATTACTCAAATAGGAATTGAAGCTGTCAAATGAAATGCTTCTAATGACATTTGATGCATACATTTTCAGATATACGAGAATCGCATTGTTGACGAAATCGATTATTTGCCATTTGTGCGCCGCAATAGGTCATAAATATAAATTTTATATTACAAAGCATTAACGTCAAATTTAAATACATTTATGTGTTTATTACAATCATTTAAATGGAAATGATTGTAGATTAGATTATCTGTGCGACGGTGTACAATTCTATAAATAAGTACAGGGTGGTTATAATATAAGTATCTCTATTTATAGTTGTCTGTAGCTTGAAGAAATAACCCGAATGAAACCGAAAGCGGTACACTTATTATTCGAGAAGGGGGAAGAATAATGAAACAATAAAAAATAATTGCAATAATCACCGACAGATGGCTCTACTGAGTGTAAAATGTAATGTGTAATACATGAACAAAGAATTAAGGCGTCAAACCGGAAAGCACACCTAATTTATTGGAAAATGTCACAGTGAATGCGGTTACGCTTTCGCATGGCGGTGCCGATCATGTTCAGGTTCAACATGGCCATTGTGCTGTAGGACACAATCCAGGTGGTGCACAAAGTGTTCATCTGCGGAATGTAACGCATCAGGAGTGATGTTTCGCACACCTTGTGATATGCGGTAAAGTCATTGAGGTTTGTGACACCACCACGGTACACAATATTACACATTCATTTCACACTCAAAAGCGTTATCTATCGGCAATTATTGCAAATAATTTTTTTATTGTTCTATTCTTCTTTCCCCTACTCGAATAGTAAGTACACCGATTTTGGTTTCATTCCGGTTATTCCTTCAAGCTAGACAGCTCCAAATACAGATACTTATACTATAACCACCTGGTGTGTTAGAATTTACCATAAAGTATTGATCTGTTGATACATCGTAAAAAAAGACAAATATTTCAGGGTTCGTACGCTTTTACAACAATTTTTAATAGAATTTTTCGCCGTATTTAAATGCAGAAAATGCGTTATGTTATATTTTGCTCGATTAACTTTCCTATCTAGTTGAAATTTTACTCAACTTTGATTAAAAAAAACTTACCCCAGAATTTTCATTTAGAACTATTAAACATAATTATTTAACTTGGCTATTTGTGGGTTTTATTTAATTAACTTATTGATTGTACAAAATATGTCGGAAATGATAATTTTTTTGGATCATTATTGTAAGGAAGATATCTATGGTTATCTCAAAATAATTATGGCAGCTAGAAACAGCGGTCGACAGATGTATGAATTCATATCCGGTGTAAATGTTTACACACGAATTTTCTTTGAGTTTTGGCAGTTTAGAAGCTGATTTATACATCGAAGAATAAGTTCAATTCAAGAAATATAGAAAGTAAACTAATATTTATAAGTATATATATATTATATATATATATATATATATATATATATATATATATATATATATCACATGTACTAAATAAAACATGTAGTAAAATTTCGTCTTAGTTCTGTTTATATCCTATTTATCCTTAGAAACTGAAAAAAAAAATTCCGATAGCATTTTTTTTTACACATACGTTTTCCGAAATTCATGTATACAGGCTTCAGTTTAAATACTTAAAGCTTTATATTTCAAAAATGTGTAACTTTATTTTGGAAGGTAATAACAACATGTAAACGAATCGCTTTCATTTGACAGATTTGCCAAAAGAATATATTAAGACTGGCTTGCATATTTTTTAGCAAAAGAATATTTATAAGTTTAGTCAACACTTAGTCCATGCTAAAACTATTATATCAGACTAGCAAGCTACGCCCGCTGCGCTGGTCGGTTTTTACAAATGAACCTTGAATCAAACGAAATATATCGTTTAATTTTGACCTTGTATTTGAAAACAATCTGTATATTTACCTGGAATATCTTTCCACATTACTGAAAAATGACGTCAATCCGCTATTATATTTTCTAATGTGCAGTCAAAATTTTAGCTGCTAAGGACCAACTTTTTTATTTGGTCATTTACAGTTAGGGTTTGCTAAAGAATGATAAAACTATATGCAATATACTAAAACCATCACTAAAAATTATCGAACAAAAATTGCAAACAAATTAACTAAAATATCCATTCAGTAGAAGTTTTTATAAACGCTAATCTTTGATAGTCGGGTTCATCTGATTATAGAACTTTCCACATAATTCTAAAACTAACAGAACGATATAAAATATACTAAACCCATCCTTACAAATTATCTACTTAACAATGCAAGTCACAAAAAATACGCCCAGTAAAAACTTTCAAAAAGGCTAATCTTTCGGAATCGCGTTCACCTTACTACAGGGTAAGTCAAAATGAATATAGCGATTACAAACGGCTATAACTATTTAATGGAATAGAATTTATTGATAAGATTAACACAGAATGTAAATGGAACTTCAAAATTTGGAATACATACGTCATAGATGTTCTATGTGACTTCTCTTGGTCACACGGACAACATCTATGCGGTACTGCATTTCACGCCATACATTCTGAAGCATTTCGTCAGTCAGCGACGCAAGCGCATTACAAATGCGTACTTTGAGTTATTCAATTGTTTTGGCCATGGGAGGCACGCATGTCTTTCACATAACCCCATAGATCGGTCGAAGTGGAACCGACGATGTCTTCTGCTCTTGGCCACCTAGATCTCCGGATTTGACACCCTGCGATTTTTTTCTATAAGGTTATGTGAAAGATGTGTCTCACATGCGCAAAACAACTGAAGAACTCAAAGTACTCATTTGTAATGCGCTTGCGTCGGTGATTGAACAAATGCTTCAGAATGTATGACGTGAAATGGACTATCGCTTAGATGTTGTCGGTGTGACCAAGGGAAGTCACATAGAACATCTATGACGTATGTATACAAAATTTTGAAGTTCCGTCTACATTCTGTGTTAATCTTATCGATAAATTCTATTCCATTAAATAGTTATAGCCGTTTGTAATCGCTATATTTATTTTGACTTACCCTGTATATAACCTTCACACATAACTGTTTGACTAAGCAAAGTAGAACAATATGTAGTACACTATACCCATTCCTGAAATAGCATCTAACTAACAATATAATTCTCATCAAAATCCGTGCAGTCGAACTTTTTCAGAAAGCTGATCTTCATAATCGGAATCAAATATTGAAAATGCTAATATTTGATTAAAAAAATGGTCACCCGATTTTCGAATTTCCCCCTATAATTCTAGAACTAAGCAACGTAGAATGATATGTTATATACTAAACCTTTGCCTGGAAAATTATTTAACAGTATAGGTTCCATCGAAATCCATTCGGCAAAATCTTTTAAAAAGGCTAATATTTCATAATCTTATTGATATGATTGTAGAACTTCCCATAATAATTCTATAACTAAGCTACGTAAAACGATATGTTATACAATAAAACCTTAATTCCCTGAAAAATTATCTTACAGTTTAAGTTCTACGAAACTCTATTCAGCAGAACTCGAGATATCAGCAGCCGGAACGAAATTTCATATGTGTAGAAGAAAATAGAAGTATATTGCCATTAATATAGTTTGCATTTGAATAAAAAAAGGTACTTTTCGGTGAGCCGGGCGCCAGTGATATATGTACGTACATATATAAATATATATGTATATGTATGTATATATGTATATATTCATACATATAAGTGTATATATATGTATGTATATATATATATATGTATTTGTGTAGATATATGTGTATATATATATGTGTGTGTATATATACATGTATATGTCTATCACTGGCGCCCGGCTAACCGAAAAGTACCCCCAAAAAATACTGCAAAAATGCTGTCGTACTCTTGAAAAAACACCTTTTGGCTTAAAATCTATCATCAAAACTGTTTTTCTTTTTTTTCTTTTCTTTCTTTTTTTTTAAATAAAATTAGTAACAGTTTTTTCTTTTATTTTTCCATATGTATAGCCAATTCATTTCTTTCTGCAACAAAAAAAAACCCTTTTGGCTTGTTTGTTTCAAATTGTTTGGGGTCAAAAGTAAAATCAAAATCGCCAAAAACAAAAGATAAATCGCCAAATTTTGTTTCAATAGCAATCTTGCCTCTTGAATAATTTTTTAATCATTACGAACATTCCTAATAATGTTTAAATTAAATATTTTCGTTTTATAATATTATCTCTCATCAAAACTCTTTTTCCTTTTTTTTTCTTTTCTTCCTCTTTCTTTTTTCTTTTTCTTTTTCTTTTTTCTTTTTAATATTATTAGCAACAGTTTTTCTTTAATTTTCGAGATGTATAGCCTTTTCATTTCTTTCTGCAACGATAATGGTCGCCAAAAAATTAGAAATGGTAACCTTTTCGTCCAAAATAACAGAACTTTCTCTCATAATTCGGTAACTAATGTACGTAGAACAATATGTTATATACTAAAACCTTCCCTGAAAAATTATCTATCAAACAACGCAAGTTCCATCAAAATCCATTCAGCGGAACTTGAGTTATAAAGGAACGGAACGAAATTTCCATTTGTGTTTTATATATATGTTATATATATATGTTATATATATATGTTATATATATATATATATGTTTATATATAGATGTTGTAAAAATAATATAAATCATCAATATAATTCAACACATTTATATATTTAATGTAATCGCTAATAAAAAAAAATATATCAGCTGCAGTTTCTGAACAGGATTTCGTATATATATTCCTATTTCGCACATACACAAGTGAATAATTACACAGTAACCTTTCTTTAATATCAAACAGAATCGAGTCTTATGTTACTTCTCACATTATCGTTCAATAATGTTAGCATAAAGCAGTGAAATCAAATAATTTTATCGCCTTTCCATATCCCATGATTTTGAAATAAGATTCCTAATTCACTATGCAGTGTTATCAATTCATATCGAATGATCCAATTGAAATAGCAGTGAGTAGTTATTGTAGACATTCAGATGCTAATTAAAATAAAAGATGATACTGAATAAGTATAAATATGAGTATCAGATCTTCTTGATGTGAATATTGTGTTATAAAAGGAAATCCTATATGTCTGAATGAAACATGCCTTTTTATCATTAATGAATTTTTATGGTAAAGAATTCGAGTAGTGCTATATATTCGAAATTTTTATTCTGTGCAATATATATATTATATATATATATATACTGGGTGTCCCAGCTAAGACGTTACAAATTTCGAGGAGAGGTAGGGTATACCTAGACGACTCGGGATTACATAGGAATGTCGGGTCGGAAACGCCTTCCTGACGCAGTAAGGCCATTGAAAAGGCTGGATCACACAAAGCTTATACTTGGACACAGAGTTACGAGAGTGGATTATAGTGTACATTAGGATATACATAATATTACTGATCATTCTTCTACATATACATATGTGTTAAGTAAACAATAAAAAATAATCCAAACTTACATTTTTGCATAATGAATGCATCAACTGAATAATAATATGATCAAGTATTCACAAGAATGTACATATAAAAAAAGTTCAGAACGAAAATTTAATTGCTATTTTTTTCTTATTATATTCTTCAGTAGGATGTTTTTGACTTTTGAGTTTTTGATGTTTCTATAGTTTATTGTTTCGTAGAAATAAATACACCACGAAAAAGCTCTCTTTTAAAGATGAAAGGGTATAGCCAGGTTTCCTATTAAAATATGCCCTGCAGTCAACCAGATCGAGTCCTACATGAATCGATAGCCCTTCAATAGAGATGCGTTTTTGCCAAGTTTGAAACATATATCTCAAACCCATGGGCAGTTATGACTCTTTATGTGCGTTTTGGAAAAAAGTGCATTGTGCCGAAAGTAATGATCGAATTTCCCCGACAAAAATCAGAAATGTGTAATATTAAAATATAAATTGTGGATATTATTTTCTGCAAATTAGCCAGTTTTATAAAAAAATTCTTGTTTTTAATTTAACTTTTTAATTAAGAATGTATCGAAAATTTTCAGTGACCATCTTCATGTTTTTACAAAAAATACTACGAGGTACGATGTATATTCAGTGTGAGTTTCAACTCTCTACGCTGGGTGCATCATAGAAAAAAAAATTAAAAATGTTCCCCAGAGGTGGGGGGAGTTGCAAGTTGCATGTGTTATTACAAGTTCATGTGCAGTTCTATGTACAGTTTAAGCATGTAGCTATGCTGTTGGTGGCAATCATCTGAAGGAAAGCATTTTTTTTTTATTAGCTGACAGTTGACTGATTTTGTTTTTAATTTTCTGCGCAGTTTTACTTAACACGTTGCTTTTCGTCTTTTAAACATGAAGCCCCGCCTATGGTCGTTACATTTGCTTTTTCCATTATTTAACAAAAATTTTTATCACCATGTGTTTCTATTATAAAAAAGTTGTATGTAATAGTGATATTGTTTCTAATCGAACTATTAATATGCATAGTACTCTAATTGTAAAAATGCGAATTTTGTGTATTTTCTTTGAGAAATAATGTAACATATGAAACACAAAAGCACCGCCCATGGGCTGAATTACAGATCTCCAAAAGACAGATCTCCGAAATAATCTTCCACCAGTAAAAATGAAGAGAAATCTCGTTCTTATTTAAGACAGTAATTTTTTTTTTTGTGACTAGAGCGTTTAAATAAGGCAAAAATGTCTACTAAAATTTACTGGTGGAAGTTTTCCCCGATTGTGTTTTCCTCAGTGTGTTAACCATGTTCGGCACAGTGGTCCCACTCCGGGAACACCTAATTTTAATTCCAAACTTGCATTCTGCACCAAGAATATTTTAATAAAATTTTGATTCTACAATGAAAGCTTAAAATAACAAGTTCTTATTTTCTAAAAAAGTCGTTTGTAAATTTCGGTGTCAGTCAGTAATTTCGCATTTTACGAACAGAATTTGTCTGTGCCAGAAAGGGTTAACACTGTTTTCGATTAATCAACAACAGTGTTAAGTCAAACTGAGCCGAAAACTATTAAAAAAATCCGTCAACTCTGAACTAACAAAACACAATTGTATCCAGGGATGAGATTTCTCCGCTTTTATGCTTACCAGTATAATCTTAGAGAAAACGTCGTTCTTTTAAATCGCAGAATGTTCCAATTAAATAAAATAACATTTTCTGTAAGATTATACTGGTATGCAAAAAAGCGGAGAAATCTCATCCCCGACTGTATCCTTCAAATGATTGCCACCAACAACATAACTAAATACGTAAACTGTACACAGAACTGTGTATGAACTTGTAATAACACACGCAATTTGCAACTCCACAATCCCTGGAACATATTTTTTATTCTTTTTCTATGATTCACCCATCGTAGAGAGTTGAAACTCACACCAAATACACATCATACCTCGTAGTATTTTTGGTAAAAACATGAAGGTGGTCACTGAAATTTTCGATATATTCTTGATTAAAAAGTTAAAGAAAAAAAAAGAAAATTTTTATAAAACTGGCTATTTTGCAGAAAATAATCTGAAAATAATATCCACTATTTGTATTTAAATATTACACATCCCTGATTTTCATCGGAGAAATTCGATCGCTGCTTTCTTCACAATTCACCTTTTTCCAAACGCACATAAAGAGTCATAACTGCCCATGGTTTTGAGATATATGCTTCAAACTTGGCAAAAACACATCTCTATTGAAGGGCTATCGATTCAAGTAGGACTCGTACTGGTTGACTCAAGGGCATATTTTAATAGGAAACCTGGCTATACCCTTTGAGTTTCAAATTTCTTATCTCATTTTGATTTACGACATAATTCTATGAACCCTACGCCCTCAGAGAAGCAATTTTCAACGGTTAATACTGCCATATAAATTCATGCTTCATAGAGGATACTACTTTCTGGGAACTTTTCGAATGGCTGTTTTTAGCGATAGCGGTTTCAATGACCAAATGATAATTTTGTTAATGAACTATGCTATGTTTGTAGAAAAGATAGCTATCGATCTACGGAAACAAGCACTGGAATAGAAATAAAAGATGTTTGAATACAAGTTCAAAATAGCAGTTTCCTGCGTAGATGGCAAATAATTTTAGTTATTTATAGAATTTTTATATTATAATTTTTTGCACTAATTAAAATAATTCTCTTAAAAATATAGAAAATTCCATATATTAAACGTCAAATTCACCTAGCTTGAAATAACGCACCACAAATATATTGATATTATTTAATTGTTACTGTAATTGGTCAATATACAAAAAAAAAAAAAAAAAAAAAAAAAAAACAGTTTTAAAACATTAAAGCTATTTATAGTGTAAAAACAGATGTCAAAATCCCTTAGCACTTTCGGCTAAATCATCAATTAACCATAATCAGAGGATAAAACAAGTCGAAAATCACAGTTCTGAAGATGTACACCGGACAGGTAGCAAATGGACGAAACCAACGAACTATGAAATAAAGGGAGTGAAGGAAAATGAGGCGATGTGATAAGATAATAAACCATTACATGTACAGACCTGCCAAGTCTCAGGCTTTTTGGATACCAGTATTTTAGTACAGAAAATGTTGTTTTATTTAATTCTAACATTCTGTAATTTGAAAGAACAACATTTTTCTCTAAACAATTACTGGTGTGCAAAAAGCCGGAGACTTGGCAACTCTGCATGTATTATTGTCTCTTTTCAAAATTTCCAGGTACTCTCTGATTATGCAATTATTATATTGTAAACCGGGTGCAATTCTTTTAGCATTGTTGAACTATACATCAATGTCCTTAACTTGATTTTGTAATATTCGTTAACTACGTGATCTCGCATATTTTAGTATCACTTGTGTTTTTGGTTTTGGCTGACCCATCCCCCCCCCCCCCCCACAGACACACCAGCTTTCAATGACATCGCCTCATTTTCCTTCACTCCCTCCATTCCATAGTTTGTTGGTTTCGCCTGTTTACTACCTGTTCAGTGTTCATCCTTCAGAACTTTTCAACTCGTTTTATCTTGTGATGATGGCTAATGTTTAGTCGAAAGCGCTAAGGGATTTTGACATCTGATTTTACATTATAAATAGTTTTAATGTTTTAAAATTGTATTTGCACATATTACAGTAACAATTAAATTATATCGATGTATTTACATTGCATTATTGCAAAAGAATTCTCGTTTAACATTTTCAATTACTGTAAATAAGTTTATGCCTTTTTCACTAATTTTTATCAAATATTCTTTTTTATTTACTAAGGATTAGTTTATTGCTTAGTTAAATTTCTCCATTTTCATTATAGAACATAATAATTTCGGTGGTGACAAAGCGATAAAAAAATGAAGCATTTTTATAGTTTTCAGCTAATTTATAAAAATACTAACAAATGTGTATATTCCTTTAATAATATATACATTCCAGTCTTTTCGAAGAACAAGCTAACACAGATTTTTTTTTTGTAATTTTTACATATTTAGTACTTTAAATCAGTGCGTAATGAGTTTTTGACAGCATATATTTTCATTCCTTTATGAAATTAATTTAAACTTTTTGAAATAGTAATGTATGAAATCAGTATTTCATGGCTTATATTTTCCTAAAAATCAATGAATCCTAAAAATCCTAAAAATCCTAACAATCCTAAAAATCAATTGAAGCAACACTTTAATAAATTAATTTTTTCGTATTAAAAATATTTTTTCTCTATTTGCCGTTCAAAATTTAAAACGTACTAGAAATATTCTAATTTGCTGTGAATAATAAAACATAATTCTTGTATATATATTGTAGGTCTTTAAGAAACATTCTTGTGCAAAATATCGCATCTCAGCACTGGAGTGATGTTTAAAAATTTATCTGAAAACATCGCAGCATAAACATGTGATAAATTATTTACCTGATATAATTAGAGATTTAAAAATATATTCTTTTTTTTTTTATCGCCTATCATTAAAATTTAGAAGCGTCACTAAAGTATAATTTATCAGGAAACATATGTACCTACGTAATTATCTGTCAGACTATGTTGGGAAATATTTATCTCCACATAAATAAAATTGATTTGAAGCGTTAGAGTAATATTAATATTAATATTAAAATGACAAAAAAAAATAAAACATAAAACATAAAAGAAAGAAAGAAAGAAAGAGAGAGAAGGTGATAAATGATGAAAATATTTTATTTCTAAACATTGATCAATGACTTGATTAAATATTGGAAAATCTAAACATTTAAGAAAGATATTTACTTTACAGATATTTTTAATATCGAAGTAAAAAGTCGATGGTAGTAGCAAATTTTTCTTCTTTTGTCTAATATATATTCCAATCAGTATAAAAAAAAATTATTTATTTAATATTTAAAAATAATAATTATAACGTTGGAATGTTTTTATTATTGCTGCTATAGGTTTTGTTGCATTTATTTTTATTTGAAACTATATTTGTTTTTATCTTCAATAAGTACTTGGTTGATTAATCATTTGATTAGAAAACAGAACGGGCGACAATAAAATTACACTTAGTGAATAAAATTTAAGAAGGAAAATTACTATTCAAAGTTTCTAGTATGAATGCGTAATTTCTCAATATAAAATGAGTCAGATTTAGCAACACTGCGTATTAAATAATTAATAACAAATATCAATCAGTATAATGACTATGATCATAACAAAAACCCTTACGATTAAAAAAAACTTAGAATTTATTACAGTTTTAAAAGTATTTATGTTCATGTACAAATAATTGTTAAATAAACTATAACATCTTTCAATGTAATTGATCTGTTTCCCACTAAAAAATGTGTTAATTTAATAGTAGAATATTTAGAGATTATATAATTAAGCTCTTTTAGAAATAAACGAGCAGGGAAGACCGAGCTATGCTCGGTCAAAATTAGCTGTGAGTTCAAATGTCATGACGCATGACCAAAATGATCCACTAATCAAATTTTCTCGAATATGTGTCCAAGACAAATTATCTTCTCGTGACCGAAACCGGTAGCATATAAAATTTAGCCAAAATAGTCTGAGCCATTTTTTACATAAATTAAGTCTGACCCCCAGTGACCCAAAAATGACCCACTAATCAGATTTTCTCGAGCATGTGACCTAGCCCGATTGTTTTCTCGTGTCCAAAAACCGTAGGATACAAAATTTAGTTTAAACCAACTGAGTCGTTTTTAAGATAAACATAGCTTGACCTATCATGACCCATGACCAAAATGACCCACTAATTGAATTTTCTCGAACACGTGACCCAGCCCAATAATCTTCTCGTGCCCGAAAATGGTAAAATACAAAATTTAGTCAAAATCGTTTGAACCGTTTTTTAGATAGACTTAGCTTGACCCTGACTCATGATGACCCAAAATGACCCACTAATCGAATTTTCTCGAACACGGGACCTAGTCCAATGGCACCATAAAACTACACACAAGATTCGCTCGTATTAGAATATATGATTCATTCAGCATATTCATCAAATTTCCTATTTCATTTGCAAATTATTAAAAAATGTATTTATGTATATTTCTAAAAGTCATTGAAAAAAAAATTATTTCTTTATAACCGTATATTTAAATATATCATACTTATAAGTATGAATTATAAGGGAAGATAATAAGATAAGAGGGTAATAAATTCATAAAATATTCATATTATGCTTAAATTAAATTCATTTGCGAAATTTATAACTGAAATCTTTTAATTAAATATCATTTGAAAGAGTAATCTCATCGAGTAATAAACTTTTAATTCACAGACTCTAGCATTTTTAAGAAAACAAATATTACACAGAAGCATATTCATAATTCGTTTAAATGCTTATGAAGATGCGACTTAAAATATTTATTTGGTTGTTTTTAAGTAAATATTTATTTGGTTAATTTCTTACTAATCATTGAAGAATATATCTTATGTAACAATTAATTTTACATTTAATGTGTAAGTTCAAAAATTTAAGCAATCATGCATTTGCCATTTTAAAAAGCAAATAAATTTATTAGTTTAAAAATATATTATCACAATTGTAATTATATGCCCGTTTTCAATATATATTAATGATAAAAGTATTTTAGATTGCCTAAAGTATTATAAAAGTATTAATATAAAAGTATATAATGTAAAAATATTTCAAATTTTAATTGCTTAAAAGGCATATAGCCAACATATTGAAAAAGTACCCAAGCCAGGACTCGAACCCGGACCACCGGTATAGCGCACTTACGTTATACCATCTGAACCACTTGGGAATGATACACAGCCTGGCATTTTCTCACTATAACATGTTGGCAAGGCTAAAAACGCAGCACAAGATGGAATATTTTCCATGAGCCACCAACCCTGGGGTAAACATGAAATGGTCGGTTTCGTGTTTGCCCCAGGTTTGGTGGTTGGCCTCATCGTTCCAAATGGCTCATTTGGTAGAACGTCAGTGCGCTATACTGATGACCCGGGTTGGAGTACCGGCTGGGGTACTTTTTCACTATGTTGTCTATACGCTTTTTAAGCAGTTAAAATTTGAAATATTATGAATGCTAAGTGTGAGAAATTTTCTATGGAAAAATTTCCAAGTATTAAATATAGAAGTATTTTAAATGAGGGATAAATTCAGCAGTGGAGTTGCCATTCATTTCATATTGCATCGGGTTGAGTGGTGTTTCTGTGGCAATACCTTTCGCCGGTGCGCCTGCTGATTAGAGGTTTCATTATCTGTACCATCTTGTCTAATTATATATACAAAAGTCATCGACGCTGCAATTGGCTACAAAAATATGACACCACCTACCGGATTATTATCAATCCTAGTCTTTTTACGCTGAGACAGTACACAGAAAGACGGTATTAAATATAGAAGTATTTTAAATTAGGGATAAATTCAGCAATCGAGTTGCCATTCATTTCATATTGCATCGGGCTGAGTGATGATTCTGTGGCAACACTATTCGCTGGTGCGCCAGCTGATTAGAGGCTTCATTATCTGTACCATCTTATCTAATTATATATACAAAAGTCATAGACGCTGCAATTGGCTACAAAAATATGACACTACCTCCCGGATTATTATCGATCCTAGTCCTTTCACGCTGAGACAGTACACAGAAAGACGGGTAAATAGTTAAAGCGTTATGTCTCAAATAATAAATCAACGAACATTGAACCTTGCGAAGTATTATTCCTGAATATTTGAAAATACGTTAGAAAATTGTGACATCGTTCAATAAATTTTATTTCATTATCTGTACCATCTCATCTAATTATATGTACGAAAGTCATCGACGCTGCAATTGGATGCAAAAATATGACACCACCTCCCGGATTATTATCGATCCTAGTCCTTTTACGCTGAGACAGTACACAGAAAGACGGGTAAATAGTTAAAGCGTTATGTCTCAAATAATAATTCAACGAACATTGGACCTTGCGAAGTATTCTTACTGAATATTTGAAAATACGTTAGAAAATTGTGACATCGTTCAATAAATTTTGTTTCATTATCTGTGCCATCTTATCTAATTATATAGGGGAGATGGGGAATGAATCGGCCAAGGGATGGATGGGACGCTCTCAATATTTCATGCAATAAACATTTTTTTAGTTGCTTCCTATCCTCATAGATTTCACTACCATAGTGTGCTTCAGAACCAAAAGCAAGAGCACATGGCTGTTTTCAGTTTTCTTCAAATTTGCATTTCCTGAAAATTCTGCTTAAAAGTAATTTTTTTAACATTTGAAGTTACTTACATATCTTATGCGATATAAATAATTAATATATTTTGTAATTTTTTATTAAAAGGCTCAATATTGGTAGTTAAATTGAATGCATATTAACCATTGTGACAAAATAATTTCTGAGACAAAATAGCTGACAATTGAATATATGCATCATGGGGATGAATGGGACTGCTTCATTCGTCCCTAGAGGATACTGAAATTTTTTTATTAACTAAATAATATTATATAGCTTGATAAATTAATACTTTATGGTAATTATTCTTTTAACATTTCATCCTTTTTGTACCCATCGTGTGCAGTCCACCGTTTTTGGGCCTTTTAAGGCAAAGCTGAAATGAGTCCAAGATCATTGACTAACAAATAATCCTGGAGATCATATTACAATTTATAATCTCTCAGCCTTTGCCAAGGCAGCATTTTTGTTCAGCTTTTAGTCCTTAACATTGAATACGGGGAGGAAAATGCTTGTGTCCCATTCATCCCTGCTGTGGGGATTTTATGAAATTTTATTTTTGTGAAAATGTCCCATTCATCCCCCATCTCCCCTATGCAAAAGTCATCGAAGAAGCAATTGGCTACAAAAATATGACACCACCTCCCGGATTATTATCGATCCTAATCCTTTTATGCTGAGAGTGTAAACAGAAATACGGGTAAATAGTTAAAGCGTTATGTCTCAAATAATAATTCAACGAACATTGGACATTGCGAAGTATTCTTCCTGAATATTTAAAATACGTCAGAAAATTGTGACATCGTTCAATAAATTTTGGAAATATTTAATCTATTAAAATTAATATATTAAGGCTGTATTTATAGAAATTTTGTAGGATATTTGCAACTTTACTCGAATAATTTCTTTTCACTTTCTGGTGAAAAGTGGTTAATTTTCGGACCACTTAATTTCAATCGTTAAATACTACATTGTCACAAGAACCTTGAAATGAAAATTTTTCTTTCATTAAGTACTTGAAGAAAAGCTTTTACTTATTTTCCAATAAATTTGTTCGTAAATTCTGCTAAGAATGAATCATTTGAGAATTTTACGAATTATTTGGCCGAAGTATTTGGCACTGAAAGGATTAAAATTTTTGTTTTAATCTATAGCTTTAGGAAAAACCGAAATATAAATATAGAAATTTTTCATTGCTGAAACTTTCAGCTCTATGTTTTCAACATCGAGAAAGCTGATCAGTTATGATTGTAAAATACGTTATTTAAAAAAAAAAATTCCTTTTTACAAAAATATGCTTTTGAAACATGATAAAATAAAATAGTATACGAGGGAAAGTCATTACGTAATTCACAGATGATAATTAAATAATAACTTACAATGATATCATCATCTGTGAACATCATCTTGCAACTTCTTCAACATCCACCATACAGCTTCGATTTAGGCCCATACGCTTTTCATCTGATTAGTCCACTAAAAAACCATCTTGGAAGCAAGATGATGTTCACAGATGATGAAAAGGTTCAACTTGAAGTGGTAATGTGACTGAGACAGCAACCCAAAGAATGTTATGCAGCTGGTGTTGGGGTACTGATAAAACGGAGATATAAGTGCATAAATATTGGTGGAGAATATGTTGAGAAATAAAAATAGTTTTGAAGTGAATATCATTGTAAGTTATTATTTAACTATTTTTTGTGACTTACTTTATGACTTTCCCTCGTATATCTATAAATCATCCTAAATTATATTACTTCTAATCGATGTGTTAACTGAGCTTTACAACATTAATTTTTACACAGGCACTGTATAGTACAATCATGGAATATAAAGTTAAACTGCGTACCTTCACAATACTTAATTAATATACGTTAAAATATTTAATCAGATATTGTTATTAATAACGCACATTTCAAATTCCAACAGATAATAATAGTCATCCACAGTATGTTTAATATAATTCCTGCACTTACCTGCATGTAATTTCAAATTCACCACAATGCTAAGATTAGCCGTTTTGAGTTTCTAAATGGATTTTGTAAGTGTTTTATATAATTTGAATGATTACTGCTCAATTACGCTTTGATAATTTCGAATAGGGTTGATTTTCATGAAATATTGACCATTATTAATCAACAGGGATAACACTAAGCAAGGAAATGGTAGAATGATACTCTGTTTAAGTGCTTCTATAATTCTGAATTGAGATTCCGGAATTGACCGGAGCTGCTATTATTGGATATAGAAGAGATCAAAATTGAATTAAGATGCGGAATAAGTTTTTGAATGTTTTCGAATTAGTTCAGCTTGATGATGGCTATGTGTATAGGTGAATGTTCTAGAAGTATTTGACATTGATTAATATTAATGTAGTTTAACATATTTTTTTTAATTATTTATTTACAATTTTATCATCTCTTAAGTAAACACATTATGTGTAATTTTACTTATTTTTTAGGTAGATTTTGTAAGAAATATTACCTATTACATTCTCTTCTATGTTGGAATTTCTGAAATTTTTTTGCAGATATACGCCGATCATGACTCCCAGAACCCAAAACCACCCCTAGTTCAAAACTTTATATACATACACACGATAACGTCAATAATTCTACACAAATCTCTTCCAAACTGATACATAAAGTCAAGGGGCATAAAATCTCGGCCAAGCTCGTTAATGTGCAAAATCGTACCAAGGGGGGAGAGGAAATGGGGGGGGGGTTGTGAAAACAGAGAAAAAACCCATAACTTTTTAATTATGATACGTATCGAATCCGTTTAAAATTATTATTACTTCTAGGAAAAGGCCCGAAAATGTATGTATGACAGATTTTTGATACCATTAACAATGGCCCCAAAGGGGGGGGGGAGGGGGTTTTAGAAGAAAAATATTAATAACTTCGTCAATTCGCAAGATATCAAATCCGCTTAATATTATCTAAAACTTTTATATTGACAAGTTTTTTATAGGACCAACCCTTATAGCAAAAAAAAAAAAAAAAATCCCTGCCGGTTCCGCCTGCATACAAGTTAAATTTCGAAGTGGGCGGTCCCTACTGCAGCATCACGGCAAAAAGGTCTATCTAACAAATTTTGTAGAAACCTGAACAAGTAATAGTCGGAAGGTGCCAGATCTGGAGAATATGGTGGGTGTAATAGTCCATCCCATCCAAGCTGTAAAAGCATTTGGTGAGTTACCAAACTTGTATTTGGCCTCTCATTATCTTGATGGAACACTATACCTTTTCTGTTGATCAATTCTGGCCTTTTCTGGTTAAGTGAATCTTTCAGTTTGTCCAATTGATGACAGTACACTTCAGAATTGATCGTGGCACTGTCGGTAGAAGCTCAAAAAGGAACTATTCCCTTGAAATCCCACCACACAGACAACATCACTTTTTTTGATGAATATTGGCATTCGAAGTGCTTTAAGCCGGTTCATCAGTTTTTCCCCCAAGATCGCTTGCGTTTAACATTGTTGTACACAATCCATTTCTCGTCCCCATTCGCTTCAAAAATAGATAATTTTCTTGACGTTTGAGAAGCAAATCACATGCGACGGAATAAATTTCCTTCTGTAAGAACATATGGATTGTGGAACCCATATGGCGAGTTTTGATATTAAACCAAGGCATTTTATGTGATCATGAACAGTAGAATTCGATAATTTTAATCTCTCAGCGATACCATGAGTTGTTATTAGGCGGTTTGCATCAATAAATGCCTTTATTTTGCCTTCGTCAGCTTCAACTGGCCTTCCAAAACGCGGTGCATCTTCAACATCAAAATTTCTAGAACGAAATTTTACAAACCAGTTTTGACACTGGCGTTCTATCAATACATATTTTCCAAACACATCAACTAACTTTTTTCTTGCATGAACAGCATTTGCACCTTTTCGAAAGTTAAAAAGTAAAATAAATGCCGAATACTTCTGAATAATATACTTTCCGTATTTGATAGGACACCCAATAAAAATTATTGCGCAGTATAAAACAAACTTTTTTAACAAAGCCTGAGATACCAGCCTTGAGATACCAGCCTTGAGATACCAGCTGTCAAAATATATAATGACAATGCGGCTTAAGTGTAAAGTTGGCTGTGAAAAAATATAATTACGACATCTGTTGGGAAAAACGAAATTACTTTCCAAACAACCCATTATATCATATTCAGACTAACTCCGTTTATACGATGTGTATCAAATGTTTCATACTTAAAAATTATTTAAAAAATAATTCTTGCAATACGGTAAATTTGTAATACAGAAAAGAAGTACGTTTTTACTAAAAAAATATGTTTTTTTTTAAACAGCATATTTGGAGCAAACTCCGTTGGTAAGACATGCGTAAAGATTCCAAAAGATTCAGACTTCAATATTATTTTAAAAAGTAATTTTTGCTAAACAGTAAATTTATAATAGATAATAGAAGTATGTTTTTACTAAAAAAATTATCATTTTCTTAAAAGCAGCATATTGGGAGACAAAGTGTATGTTAAACATGTATAATTATTATAGATAATACTTGAAGTTTAAAAAGTTCCTACTTTAAATAAATTTTAATAAGACAATTTTTTATTCTTATTTATTCTTTGGTTTCAAAAAGCGTTTATAAATTAATGAACTAGTGTTTTCATTATTTCTTCTTTAAAATATCGTTTTTTAACACTTTCCAGCATAGTTGAAATGTGTTTATGAATTCGGTTTGTCTGTCTGTCTGTCTGCCATTTGTATGCCTGCCATCTTTCTGTCTGTATGTGCTCTAACTCTCGAAAATATACTACGATTGTCCTGCAATTAATATATGTTATTGAGGTTTACTATGGGATGTTCGGTTTTGAAAATGAAGTGTGTAGCACGTATAGTTTCTTTACAGTGACACCCAGAAGAATTCCTTTACATAACGGTCTACGGGGAAAAATCATTTGCGGTTTATTTTAATGATGCTACACTATTTCAAACATATTGGAATTTATATATATCACTGAGGCGCACTACAAAAGTCCTACAATAGAATATGGTGTGCATAGCATTTACAGTTCCTTTACAGGGACAAAGAATACCTCAAAAGAATACCGCTACTTTACGGTCCATGGAGAAAAATTGTTTGCGGTTTATTTTAATAATGTTTCACTATTTAAAACATATTGAAATTGATATATACCACTGAAATGCATTACAAGAGGCTTACTATAGAATATTGTGTGTATAGCATTCAATGTTCATTACAGGGACACACAAAATAATTCGGTTAAAGTACTGTACCGTTAATAATAATTAATACAATAGAATTTGCTACTGTCTGTTAACAATAATTGCTGTAAATGCATTTGCCGTTGCGGTACGCATTTTTAAATTTAACTAATTTTTTGCCTACTACTCAATAAACTCTATAGATCATACACAAGTCAGCACAAAACATATCGAGTACATTTTCGTTTATTGTGGGAAGTTGCTACGCATTTCCTAACTGAACTAAATGTTAGCATTCAATGTCGTATTATATACAAATCTATAAATTGTAGACCGGTTTTGCACAAAAGAATTTGGTTATTTACCTGAATATTGCTAATAATTCCTTAAGTTTATTTTTTAAATGTGTTATGTGTTTTCCAAATGGTTTACTTAGACAATTTGAAATCTAATATGCTTTTCTTTATATTTATTTAAATAATCTTTACACACTACATAAACTCTAACCTTAACTATTTAGTTATTCTTAATGTCACCATACAGTGTTATTTAGTATTTTTAGCATAATATTTAATTGTTTACTCCAGTATTACTATTCATTCAGTATTGTTTATTTAGTACTTACTTTTATCCATTATTATTGTCTACTTCAGCATCTTACAGTATTATTACATGGTAGTATTATTGCTCAATATATCATAGTAGTATTTAGTACTGCTCAGTAGAATTGGTAAATTGTATATTCAGAATTTGTATTTTTGGAAATTTGTATTTTTAGAATTTGTATTTCAACAATACATAGTATAATTATTGCTCAATATCATAAAGTATAATTTAGTAATGTTCAGTATAATTAGGTAAACAAACCTGTTGGAAGGGGCTAGTTGAGCTTAAGCCGAAAGGTAGCCCACATGCCCGGTTTGACCTTAACTTTGTTTACTTAGACATCATCTTTCAGCTTATTAAACGATGAATATTTTTTAAAGTATTTTAGACGTGTTGGAAAGTGTTACATACTCTATGCTTAATACATGATTTTTCGTGCTTCTTTAATTTTTTAAATTGTACTTTGAGTGGTAGATAGCGCAACTAAACTCGATAATTTTCATACTTTCGAAATACTGTTTGTGTTTTGCTTTCAGTGTGAGTTGTTGCCATGTATGTTCTATGTAAATGACCAAATTCTACCATCATTTTGAAATGTATATTATTCATTTTAGCAAAATGTGTGTTAAATTTTAAGTCAGTAGTAAACAAGGATATTGTTTATCTTGTTTAATATTTAAACAATTATTCAAAATGGTTATGCTTGGAAATATTCGTCTGCCACAATCGTACCCTATTTTTACTGGTCAGTGCATTTAAAGGCTTTGTTATAAAACTTTTCAAACAAAGACATTATTTTGCGCAATTGCTTTTTAAATATTGATTGATTAAATATTGTATATACCTATTTTTTAAGCATTTGTTAGTTTAATAAATAGGTCATAATTTTTTAAAGCGTTTAAATAATTTTAGACAGTTAAAATATTAACGTTTACACAAACATAAAATAAAGAAAATATTTTATATTTTTCTTACTCAAATAAACGAAATAAATCACTTATTTATAAAGTATTAATTATTAACGAACCCATCAAATCAGAACATCTTGATCAAACTGTTAAGTACGCTCCAAACCAGATGTTTTGGGGTTATTTTATACCTACAAAACCTGGAACCTTAGTACCAGTATAGGGAAGGATGAACTCCATTAAATACATTTAAATACTACAAGACAAGTCAGTGCCTTTTATGCAAACGTTCGCTAAACGCGCCGGTGCATTCAAACATACCTTGCTCCCTGCCATAGTTCTAAAAAGATAAAGATTTTTTTTAAATAGGAAAATAGAGGGGGGTTTTTTGTGTGTGTGGATTGGCCTAGAAATTTTCCTGATGTAAACCCAATCGAAAATTTGTGGAGAATTTTGAAGAGACGTATCAACACAATAGACTGATCAACCAAAAGAAGAATGATCGAGAATGTCATACAAATTTTTGCATCGTCATGATGATGTCAAACGTATATATTCTACATTAGTGGATTACATGTCAAAACGAGTAAATGACCTCATAAAAGCCAGAGAAGGGCATTTTTTTTTGCTAGATATCTGTACTATGGATGTAAGTGAACTTATATCAAATAATTTCGAAAAGTGAAAATCTGAAGTCTCTTAAGTCTCTTAATAAGAAGGAATTAACGTATCTTTGTACCAATTTTTGTGTGCCCCACTATATACAGGGCACGTACGGTTTTACCATAACTTTTTAATAGAATTATTCGCCTTATTTAAATGCAGAAAAGTATTACAAATCCTGCAATTAAACAAGACGTCTAAAATTTCTGCTATTGGAATATTAAAGAGAAAACTGGTATATGCCTTTATTTACAATTATTAAGCGTTTGTTAGTGTAATATATATATATATATATATATATATAATTTTTTCAAGCATTTAAATAATTCTAGTCAGTTAAAATATTAAAGTTTACACAAACATAAAATAAAGGAAATATTTTCTGTTTTCTTATCCAAATAAACGAAATAAATCACTTCTTTATAAAGTAGATTAAAGAAAATCCGTTTATTTAAAAAAAAAGAAATAAATGAAAGAGAAACATGAAATTGCCGGAAACTATTTGATTGCACTTGATTAAAGACATGTAGTGCTTTGATGGCTGTCCAGTGTTGGAAAATTTCAAAGTGATTAAGAGGATCTTGAAGCTTGAACGCAAACAATATTTCCATCAAAAGCATATAAAAATAAAAGAATAAAGCACTTATTTATTTATTTTTTTTTTATCTGGATTTAAATTTGAAGAAATAATCCTTATTTTTAAAGAAAGCTAAGTATATATTTTTGCTAACGCGACAGCTTTATTATTTTTTCAGTAATAATAAAAGAACGTTCAAATGAACTCCGTTTTACTAAAAGGTTCAAACTTAAATATTATTTTAGATATTTAATTCTCGTGATGTAGCAAATATCCAGTAGATAATAGAGATATTTTTTTTACAAAAAAAAAAAAAAAAAAAAAAAAAAAAAAAATGCATTTTTTTAAGCAGCCTAGTGTAAAGATTAAACAAACGTTGCTAATTAAATTCCTTTGGTAATTAAAATTGATTGCATTATTTCTCTTTAAGTAATGTTAAAAACGCATTATTTAACATTGTCGTAAATATGTATATACTTAAACCTGCTGACTAAAATTGTTCCTCAATAAATTTACTAAGTAAATGCACTTAATATAGAAAAAGAATTTCACAGATGTAACACGAATTAAACTTTTTTTGCATTATTTGAAAAATAATAAAAATTCAAAATTTCAGGTTTTTTTTTTTTGTCTTTTATAAATGTGTTATTTTAAATAATTATTATAATAATAAGCACCGAAATAATGACACATAGCATTAAATGTTCGAAGTTAATAACAAAGAATTTTTTTAGGGTGGGGAGGGGGACTAATTTTTTGTTGGCATTTCCAAAAATATCATATACCGGTAATGAGAAATTAATTAAAAAGTTATAGCTTTATAGAGTTTATGCAATTAAGGGAAAAGCAAACATTTCAAACTCATGCTTACTTTCAATCATGAAAGTATGAATAAAGAGGAATAGACATATTCACAAAATGGTGAAGGTTCAACTGTAACCCATTCCACGGTGCCTGATTACCATCGCGCCGAAATTCCATGAGAAACTTTTAATAGATATTTCCCTCTTATTTAACCCTTTTTATCCTGACGGTACTTATAAGTACCACTTTAATAAAACACCTATATATTCGTAATATGACCGCTTTTCCTAACGGTATTCACAATGGCACAAAGAGTGTATTTCTGACAGCAGGCAGGAGATGGCAAATTCAAGCACATATCCTCTTTTTTTGCATTGCAGGGATTTTACATTTGCCACGCTACATTCGAAATCCATTTTTCAATAGAATTGACATGCATGTTGTTCTTCATTTGAGTAATTTTAGTGGTTTATTACCGGTTATGTAGTCAGAGGCGTAGCGTCAAGGGGGGCACAGATCACTTTACTACCAATATTTTTATACACTATACTTGGTCTTATTTAATTCATACCGTTCAAAGATTAAATAAGGCTAAATGTAGTATATAATTATACTGGTAGTAAAATGATCGTGCCCCCCCCCCTGACGCTACGCCACAGTATGTGGTACTATTATTTTCTATTGTTTTCTATACTCTACAGGTGAACATTTTCTGTATTTTATTTGAAGTTTACTATTTGAAGTTTACTATTTTATTTTATATCATAGGGTAAAAAATTTATGGTGGTTACAGTTGCAGAATTAACCACTAAAACACTATAAAAATTATTTTCCTCTTTCCTATGTTTATTCTGCACCAAAACATATCCAATGATGCAAAAATACATTTAAAAAGTAGCTGGAAAATTAATTCAGGATATAAAGAGTTAAATGTCTGAGTGCTGAAAATTCGGCCTATAATCCGCGGAACAAACAATTGTGTTTCAACCCAGAAATTTTATCTTATAAAACTCACTAGATCGCTGTAAACCCTTAACTATTGAATAAAAATTAAATGATTTCAATTATTGAATAAAATTTCTGGGTTGAAATAAAATTTGTTTGATCCGCAGATACATTACGGCGCTACCGCGCTTCATAGCACTCAAACTGTTAAATGCCTTATTCAAGCACATTTTCTGTCATATATAAAGCAAAAATATTTATTGGATAACTGTAACCCATTCAGCGGTGCCTAACCCTCTGAGCGTTTTGAAAAAGGGTAAAATTGTAATGCTGTTTTCTCTGCATTTTGTTTTAAATGCTAAAAAAACATGATTCTTTCAGCATTATAAATAAAACTTAATTACAAATATGAAAATAACCATTGAGAGTATTAATCATTCTTCACTGTTTTGAAAATTCATTAAATCTGTAGAATTATATTATCTTAAACATTGCATATATTGCAGTGAAACCTGGAGCTTAGTGAACGGAATATTACGTTCCACACGCTTAGAGGGCTAAATACCATCGGGGCGAAGTTCCATGAGAAATTTTGAATAGATATTTCCCGCTTATTTAAATGCCTTATTCATGCACATTTTCCGTCATATATAAAGCAAAAATATTTATTGGATAACTGTAACCCATTCAGCGGTCCTAAATAAAATCAGGGAAAAATTACATGAAAATTTTTGAATAGACAGTTCCCTCTTATTTAAAGGCCTTATTTATGCACATTTTCTGTCATATATAAGGCAAAAATATCTATTGGATTTTACTTCTGGAAGTTTGCTCCGACCGGCGGGCGTGGCGGTAGTCACGTAGGAGCAAACATCCAACGGTTCATTTGAATCGAAAATTTTACCTTTTTTAAACTTCTTATTTATGCTGAATTTCTGTCATAAATAAGGCAAACATTTCTATCCGTTTGCCTCGACATTAATCCGGCCCTGATCCGATGTAAACGAACAAGAGGCGCCATCTTGTGACTACATCTTCAGTAAGTTCACTCGTAACCGGTAGACACTACACTATCAGGGCTACCACTGGTAACTATTTTTTTTTTATTTTATATCGCAACACTTACTTAAAACATACACTACACATACACTTTCGCAATACGTGCAAGAGAAATATACTACACTTTTTTAAAATAGTGGTGCGAATAGAATATAAAAATAGTCTCAAGGACTACATGCTAGACTTTCAAAGAATGTGGATTATTTGAGGAAGTTTATTTGGAATTTCTATTATTACTGTTTCTTGATTGAAACGAATATCTAAATGTATTATACACTTGATAATGTCTGTGTATACACTATGCATAGCTGCCCTTATGTGGATAGCACAAACACCACTGACATCAAGGTCAGCTGAAAAAAGGAAGAAGAAACACATATATGCGACGTGAATAATTTTTAAAAATAACAGTATCAAATATTTAATGAAATTTGAACAGAAGCTCCAAGATCGTAAATAAATTGATATAGCACACGTGTACACGACACTATTTAAGAATCTGGGTGATTCTTTTTTTCTTCTTATCAAAGTGACAACGCACGATTCTTGAACTGATTATTTTTAAAATCAAGAATCTGGATAATTATTTTTTTCCATTTAATTTCTTGTCAGGACGACAATATTACTTTACTATTATTATTATTTTTGTTATTTCACGTTAGGCGTCATTGAGAAGTTGTTGGGCATGTTAAAAACTGACCCCAGTTGAACATTCACATTTTTAATACAACACAGCACAAAACATTACACTCAACATCGCTAAAAAGCGCGTAAACTAAAAAAAATAATAATAGAGTTATGAGAAGGTCTCTAGACGAGTAGATATTTTGCCATAGATATTTTGCCGAAAGTGGCAACAGCTCCATCTATACGTTATTTAATCTAAGGAAGGCAGTCATTCTGTTACACTTTTACAATATAATATAACAAGTTGGAAATTGTACGTCAAACGTTACAAACGAGGTGCGTTCGTACGCACGTTTTAGAATTAAATTCATGATATCCCGTGCGTAGAACGGGTTAAACAGCCAGTTAAGTATATATTTTATGACACTGTTCATACAAATATCTTAACTAGTTATATAAATATGCAGATATATATGTATCAGCTACTTATATTAATATTCAGATCTTGATGATTTTTAATTCTGTGAAATGAATTATATCGTCTGCAGATTAATTTCTGTCATAGAATAAGTATCTCGGTCGCTTGACGATTCAACTTCGGAAGCTCCTATAACAAAAAAGCACCGATTAAAAAAAAAAAAATTCAAATTTCTTAATAAATATTTTTATTAATATCTCCTAAAGTTTTGATTCGATTTTAATAAAATTTGAAATGTCTCGACAAAATTCTGCAAAGATAATATATTTTAAATTGCAAACCATTTGGTTGGGTAGTTTTTGCGTTGTTATATGCGGACAGACAGACAGACAGACAGACGGACGGACAGACGGACGGACCAAGCGACAACTATAGATGCTACGTATTTATATAATTACGAACGCATCTAATAAAAAAATACAGTTCAGTTAAAATTGCAAAATATTTTCACATGGTATGTCACAATTACCCATCTCTCGATTACCCAACTGAGAATGGATATATGAACATAACATTTATGTTAATATGACCTCTAAACTATATTTTATAGAATGAATTAATGTTATTGAGGTACTTAAATATTTTCATTATTTTGTAATGATTTTTTTTTTCAAATTGCTTTCTATTTTTCTAATTTAATTGCAGTTTTTAAATAGTTTCTGTGAATGAATTTATATACCGTTAATTCATTCTATAAAGTGTAGTTTACAGGTCATTTTCACATAAGTGATAATTAAATATACATATAAAAAAACAAATGGCCTTATTAATGTGTAATATTTTTTTATGATAAAATATTTTCCCGTTCTGTTACACATTTTCAACCGACGGTATATAAATTCTTTCTCAGAAACTATTTTTAAAATGCAATTAAATTTAAAAAATGGAGAGGAGTTTGAAAAAAAAATTATCATTACAAAATAATAAATTTTTTTTTAGTATCTCAATAATATTAATTTATTCTATAAAATATAGTTTAGAGGTCATTTTAATATAAGTTTTATGTTCAATTATAAGTTGTTATCGTGCGGATTGTGACATATCATGTGAAATTATTTTGCAATTTTAACTGAACAGTATTTTTTATTATATTATATTATAAGAATTTATTTATATATTTGTAAAGCCTTAAATGTATTACAGAGGTTGGTGTAATTTCAATAAGTATTTAAAAATTTATGAGAACTGGAAACGACATGACATTACACTGGCGGCTGAAAGATTTCTAAAGGCATGAGACTTCTTAAAATAAAAAAATTACTATGTAATTAAATAACAGTGAAGTTAAACTTAATGATGTATATTTAGTAAAATCCAATACTGCAAAGACAAATTTATATTCATTAACATTTAAATAATACCTCATACCTGATTGTAACATGCAATATGAAATTAGAAATCCATTTATCATAATAAACATCATCTTGTCGACAATGACATTTTTTCTAATGATTAATGATAAAGTAATAGCTCTGATATTTCCTGGACACGAAATGTATGTTTAAGAAAAGGAAGATTCCATTAATAATATTTTTTCATATTTTTTTCTTTCTTTACAATCATAATGTTTTTCTCTTTATTAACCCTTTAACGGATAAAGCACTTCACTTGTTAAAATGTTTAAATAAATGATTGACACCGGTAATTATAAACAAATTCATTTGTATATTGTATATAATAAAAAAGCGATATTTCACATACATAAAAAAATAAAAAAACATTTCTATTAAAATTCTGCTGTCATTGTTGAATTTCGTTATTAAAATTTTGTGGTTTCATAGGGAAACCAATGTCCGTTAAATGGTGAAGGTGGAAAGTTTGAAAATTTTCTGCGTTGCGTGTCTAATTGATTAACACACAAAATCAGAGATGCCAAGCTCCTACTACTCTTCCGTAATATGTGGATTAATTTGACCCAGATTAACAACGTTTCAAACCAGAAAATTTATTTGATGAATTTTTGTTATTTGATTTAAGATTTCTACATGAAATTCATTTAATTCCATTTCTTAAAAAAAAATCTGGTGCAAAACGTATTAAATCTGGGTCAAATTAACCCCCATATTACGGAAGATTAGTGAGAGCTTGGCACCTCTGCACAAAATGAAAAACAGAAATTCAAAAATCAAGATTTTAGAATAAACAAAACGTCGTTTGCTGAATGTGAAATACTACTTTTTAAATGTAAATGCTACACGAAACGTTTATCAATAGATTTATTTCCCATACAGTTGATTAGACCTTTGATTACGTGGCAGGACAGGCGGCTATTTATAATACACTATATTGCCAAAGGTGACCGGTCACTTGTGATTTTAGACGTTTTGTTAACTATCTAGAAAAATACATGAGGAATTAACCTGAAACTGCAGGTGTGTAAACAGTATAGTATAGGTTATATATTTCCGCGAAGATTTTTTTCCCGAAACCCCATAGGGGACTGTCAACAAATTGAAAAAGGACGAATATCTTTTGGATTACCCTGTAAAAACTAATGTAGCAAAAGCGTTCAAACTCGAGATTATTAATAAGTGACTTATTGTAATATACTGTGTTCATTTTTATGAGGATAGTATGTATACTCGTAAAGAAATTAAGGTTTTTATAAAAACAGTCCCAAATTTCTCCAAGTTTTTTGCTTATAATTTGCAGAGTTCTTAATATAAAAAAAAGTTATTTTGAGAAAATATGTCAAACAACATTGTATATAATACTCTGCAGTCGTAATTAAAAAAATAATAAAAATTGGATGAAAAAGGAGCAGGTTTACAAAAAAAGTTTCACTGCGCATGCGCGAATGCAATCAAAATACAATGTGCATAATGTATTAGCTAAGAATATAGAGCAACTTTTGTGAAAGTCTCAAAATCATAGCTTGAAAATTCAGAAAATTATCGTCGATAGAATAAGCTCGAAATCCGTTGTTCCCATAAAGAAGCAAAAAGATGAGGGGTTGTATCAAATATGTGTTGATTAGTGCCAAGATAGCGTTGGATACAACCCCTCATCTTTTTGCTTCCTTTTGGGAACAACGGATTTCGAGCTTAATCTATCGACGATAATGTTCTGAATTTTCAATCTATGATTTTGAGACTTTCACAAAAGTTGCTCTATATACTTAGCTAATATATTATGCACATTATATTTTGATTGCATTCGCGCATGCGCTTTGAAACATTTTTTTTGTAAACCTGCTCATTTTTTATCCAATTTTTATTATTTTTTAATTACGACTGCAGAGTTTTATGTACAATGTTGTTTGACATATCTTCTCAAAATAACCTTTTTTATATTAAGAACTCTGCAAATTATAAGCAAAAAACGGCGAAATTTGGGACTGTTTTTATAAAAACCTTAATTTCTCTTTGAGTATACACGCTATCATCATAAAAATGAACACAATATATTACAATAAGCCACTTATTAATAATCTAGAGTTTTAACTCTTTTGCTACATTAGTTTTTACAGGGTAATCCAACAGATTTTCGTTCTTTTTCAATTTGTTGACAGTCCCCTATTGGGTTCCGGAAAAAAAATCTTCGCGGAAATATATAACCTATACTATACTGTTTACACACCTGCAGTTTCAAGTTAATTCCTCATGTATTTTTCTAGATAGTTAACAAAACGTCTAAAATCGCAAGTGACTGGTCACCTTTGCAGTGTTGCCAGTGGGCTACTTTTTTTTAATTCAGTTTTCTTGATTGCCACCAGTTTTCTTAGAAAGTAAAATTTGCCTTATTTAATGCCAGAATAGATTAGGCAAAAACAAGAGGAAGTAAACTATTTCAAAAAAGTGTTACCAATGAAGGAATCTGAATTTTAAAAAAGTAGCCTACTGGCAACACTGCACCTTTGGCAATATAGTGTATATTCAATCGTGCCACAATTTACAAAATTTTTTATTTGTGGTAAATTTATCTTGAAAATATCCTGGTATAAGTGTATGGCAGAGTTTATTTTTCAAAAAGTGGTAGAAATAGAAATAAAATAGTACACTGGTACTGCTATTTACTGACCCGGGCCAAAAAGTTAAGTAAACTACGTAGAAATTAATAATTTAGGTATGTTTATATTAAATAAATAGATTGGTTTATTGCATAAAAAGATATTTGAATACAAAATATTGTTACAGTATTTTTCTAATAATAACATATTTAAAATCCAACAATGAAAATTTAAACAGTAGAAGTGAGTCAACAATGTTTATATTATACAATAAACTGCAAAGACCATATTCTGTGCTATTTAATGGTAGACCTTGGTGAAGAATTTGGCGTCTATCTTGTTGACTTTGGTAACGCTTTTGGTTACCAAAATACTTTTTGGGAATTTCGAAAAAGCACTCCAACGAAAATAAAATTAAATATCGAGAATATATCTACGTTTACTTAGTCTCGAAAATACACTGCTCAAAACAATTAAAGGATATTGCAGTTTTAGGTGGATTTTGTATCTGGGAAACTTTTTAGCTGATTGATACATGGTCGACAGACATAGTAGGTTATATGAGAATAAATTACACATGTTTGGCAGAAAAAAATGCATTTTATTGCGCATTTGTGTACAAAAGGAAAAAAACACAATTTGTGGATATGAGAAAAAAAGAATAAGAAAAGGTGTTTTCTTCAAAGAAAATCATTTTCAGTAGGGGGTATGGTTTCCACGGGCGGCCAGCAACGTTGAACACCTTTGAGGCATGGACTCAATGAGGCTATTAATGACGAGTTGGGGTATTCTGCCCCACTCTTCCAGAAGAGCTCTTTCCAGTTATTGGAGAGTTTGTGGGGGTTGTTAGCGGCCAGAAACTCGTCTTCCTAGAGCGTCCCAAACGTGCTCGATTGGATTCATGTCTGGAGAACACGCTGGCCATTCCATTCGAACGACTCCTTCCTCGAAAAGGAAATCCTCCACCAGGTTTGCACGATGTGGCCTGCAGTTATCGTCCATTAAAATGAAGTTATCTCCGATTGCTGCAGCGTAAGGGACTACAATAGGTCTGAGGATCTCATCCCTATATCGGCGACCAGTCAGAGCTCCATCTCGAATGATGTAGAGGTCAGTGCGCCCGTCAATGGAGATGCCACCATACACCAACACTCCTCCACCGCCAAATCTGACACTTTCGTGCATGAACGCAAGGATTATTCCTACTGCCACGGTCCCTTCAGATGAAAATACGCCTGTTATCCGGATGCACAGAAAAACGGGACTCGTCAGAAAACAGAATATTGCTCCATTCATTTCTCCTCCAGTTGACATGCTCGGTTGCCCACTCCCTGCGGTCGCGACGATGCCTTGATGTTAATCTAACACATACCATCGGTCGGCGAGCATACAGACCTACAGCATGGAGCCGGTTTCGGACAGTCTGAGTTGAAATCGTGGTGCCTGTAGTCGAGCGAAGGTGTTGTTGGAGAAGAGTAGCGTTCATGTTTCGGTGTCTCCGAGCTGTTAACGCTAAATACCGATCTTCATTGGGCGTTGTTGCCCGTCTACGACCTTGCCCTGGTCTTCGGCCTGCACATCCACTCTCCAAAAAACGGTTCCAGATCCTGGAAATGACACTTTGTGACACTCCAATGGCTTGCGCTACTTCGGCTTGAGTTTGGCCACCTTCTAACCTGCCATCAATTCTCCAAGCTTCTGAATCTGTCAAATGACTTCCTGAGACATCGTACTCATCGAAACAAAGCAATCACTGAATGCCGATCATCCCTGTCTTCATTTTCTTTTATCCAGTTGAAAGTCAAATTTCATTCGCTGCCGCTGAAGCGACGTTTTTGACGTCGAACTCAAAATTTGAATACTCCACAGTTTGAAAACCAGAAAATTTTGCATTTGTGATTCTTTTCTTCTATTTTCGGCAAAAAAAATTTCGTTTATATCTTTATTTTATATAAAACTTCAAATATCCTTTAATTGTTTTGAGCAGTGTATATCATCACAGTTCACATCATCATCGAGAAAATTTTGTATAAATATAGAGGAAGTGCTTGCAGGCACTTGATGATCTAAAAGCATATGGACAACAGGATATAAGTGCATTTTCTGTAAGGTAGAAATCACGCCCTTTGTCACTGATTTTTTTTTTTTTTTATTTTTTTTTTTTTTTAAATAAAAGCGGGAATTCTCGTTTCCAGTTGGCAACGTTCAATTTTTAAAAACCAGAATTTTCGTTTACCGATACAAATGCGTTAAGATAACAACATTTTTAAAATAAAAGAAATGCGAGAACAATTTCAATTTGTGAAATTCTGCAGTATTATATAAAATTACGGATTTGCTTTTATCTTCTAATGTTACAAAAATAGTAACTTTATTAAATATTCTGTTTGTTTGTTCCATAAATTTTATATGAATAAAATGAACTTAGTCATGTAGTATTAAACTCTACAAAAATCGTCTTTAACCCGACAGAAGGCGCGCACCCAGCACTGACGTTAGAGATCGCGCAGGGTGACTGGATCACCCCAATCAGTTTTATACAAATATTGTGCTATAAACAAGAAAAATATCATTTGATTTTAGCAATAAGTTCATTAAATCATTAAGAAAGTATACTTCTTTAGTTAAAAAAACTTTTGTAATGTTTAAGAAAACTTTACAATCAAAATAATTACATACCTTTATCAGGAGTTTTAAATTTACATATATTTCTGGTAAACATAAAATGAATGGTTTTTACAGGTAAAATTATGATACTTTATGCAAGATATTGTAGTTTTACTGTCTTTAAATCTGTTTAGTTCTGTTATATTGCGTGCGATAATTTTTACTCCTGCTAAATGACTAATTATATTTTAAGATCACGTTTTCACTTTTTGATTTATTTTTTTATTTTTACAAAACTGTTTTATTTTTGCAAACAAAAATACTTTCTTCTGAATCAGAATTTTCGTAATCTTTATCCTTTTGCATAAACTCACTTTCGCTGTTGTGAGAACTGTATATTTCCTCATCAGTTTCCTTTTCATCAGCTTGATCAATTTCTTCTTCAGAAGACTCAATTTCATCTAATAAATTTCTCAAAAGTTCCATTTATTTTTAATAGTCTGTAAGTTTACGTTTGCACGCCATTATTCATTAAATAATTCAACGCAAAAAACAACATAAACACTTCAGAACAGAAAACTACGCTGTTTAGATTGAGAAATTTCGAAGCAATAACGGTCGCGTGGGGAGACTGAGTCACCCCTTTTTTTTACATGGATTCCAGAAAACGATTGTTTCACGCGCAGAAAGGAAAGGAACCTAGCAAGGGGAGAGTCAGACAGGAGGATACTGAAAGTATGATTGATTGCAGATAAACATTTTTCGCGGGACTGATGTCTGTCTAAGACTGGGGTGACTCTGTGCCCCGCGCGATCTCTCTCGGGTTAATATATTAAAGTAAAAGAAATGCTAAATCAATTTCAATTTATGAAATTCTGCAGTATAGTTTGGAAAATTTACATAAAATTACGGGTTCGTAAAATTGCGGATTTGATTTTATCTTCTAATGTTACAAAAATAGTAACTTTTTGTAATTCTGTTTGTTTGTTCCATAAATTTAATATGAATAAAAAGAACATGGTCATTTAGTATTCCACAAAAATTAACTCCACAAAAATCTTCTTCAATACATTACGCATTGAAAATAAAATTTTGAATATATTTCAGACAAAAAAAAAAAATACATTACTTAGAAAACAATAAAAACAATTATTGAAAAAATTATCCAATTTTAGATCTTTCTGATATCTAATTGTTAGATGTGTTTTGCTTGTAAGATAATTTATAATATTTATTTGAGTAAAGGATAAGGTGCGTGCACTTTAGAAATTTCAAGGAGCATTGCATCATAATTTCTAATAATTTTCCTTCAGATTAAAAATGTTTCTGTAATTAATCTCAAAAATTATAAAATGTATTTTTTTTTCATTCAAATAAGACGACAATTTGTATTCGAAAATTATGTAGAATAGTGCGTATCATGGTACTGCAATAAAATATACTGTTATCAATATTCCACACCGTCATAAATGAATCTACAATGTGACACGGTACGCACTAAAGAAGTGGGTAAGTGTGATCGAAGATTGCATAAAGGGTTTCCTTTAATATTCCTTTCAAAACACTTTATACTTTTTTTACTAAATCCAAATAAATTTCATTTAAAAAAAAAATAGTCATGTTTTTTATAAAGTAAAAATTTACCTGTCTATTTCTCTCGTTTTTTAAAAAATCTGAACCGGTCTGATAGCGGGCGAAGCCCGCTATTATATTCTGTCATATTAAAATCTGTCATGTGCACTAAATGCGATGTTAAAGAAAAATCAATTTCAAAATTATGCATGTTGTATAGAGACCTTCAAAGTGTTTGACATCAGATTAAATTTCTTTTTAATTTTCTAATAACGTCATATTAAGCTGCTTTCTATATTTATATATACTCATACTCCTTGTATTATTGAGAAATGTTTGAAAATTTCCGTTTTATTACCAATATGACGTCATATTAATCTTTTTTCAGCTGGTGAAACTTTTTATTTCATTTTCATTTTTCACGTGGAAATCTTTCAATTGAAAATTAATTATTGTAGAAACAATTTTATTGCGGATTTTAACTGTGGGCAACTGCTATAACGAATTTTTTTTTTTATTTAATAGGAAAAAGCTGTTAGATTTTGGGTTTTTTATGGCTCTGTATTAAGATAATACCATTTTTTTTAATTTTATGATTTTGAGCTTCATAGTAGATATTCAGCTATAAGTACGCAAAATTCATGGCTGTAATTTATATAGTTTCTGAGAACCGGCTCTGTGACAGACAGACAACGAAGCGGTACTAATAGGGTTTCGTGAGATAAACCCTATAGTTTTTACCATCGATTGATATTGTTACAGAAACCCGAACGCTTAGCAAACTTCTCCATTTTATAACAGCGTCGCCATCTTTCTTCAGAACGACAGCATCTCTTGAATAATCAGCTGACACTATAATATTTCAAACCGAAATTGTATTACATTAATAAATATAAAAAATACTTTATCATTTTTACGGTGCGAAATATATTTTATTTTAAATACAATATTACTGTAATTAAAAATTGTGAAAATCGTATTTTATATTCATGTAACAATATCTGAAAAAGAGGCAACAAAATTTTATATTGGTTTACAGATTTGCATTCCTCCTTCAAGATACCGGAGTTTGAGACCTGTCAATTATGTTGAGAGAACTTGGTTGGTGGAAGATTTACTTTCTTATTGCTATTTAATGTTACATTAAATTGACAATTGTTCACTAGGAATAGATGACGTTCTTGAACTTGTAATATTTTGTTTCCAATAGAAAAACAGCGGAATTTTCCACAGTTACCTCAAACGTTGTCTACATAGAATTCGGAATTTAAAGATGGAGATTCTAAACATTGCATTTACTTGTATCCAAGGATAAAATAATTAAATAAGGAACTCTTTCAATAAAAAGTTGAAAATTCAGTGCAAATTCACCTTGTTTAACAACTAAAATTCATAAAGATACAACTAAATGTAAATATATTGCTTGAAGGTACGTAAAAACATACATAAAACATTTAAAAGCACATTAAACTCCTTTTAAAAATTCAAAACCTTTTCAATCGAACTACTCAGTCATCATCAGTGAAAAACTAATTGTATTTCTATCTCTTACCGTTTAGTTTTTATTGATTTTTCAAATATACCGGTCATTTTTAAACACCCTGTATATATATAACGTTAATATACGTGCAGGTTATTGCAAAAAAGCGGTTATTTCTCTTTTGCCGATGATAACGAGTGATGTGTTTAGAAAATCAAACCTGCTGAACCTAACTTTAAACTTCTTCGTTATTTGTTGTATTAAGAAAACTTTTGGAGGTACCGATTTGACTCACAGTATATACGTATTTTATTTTTCTGATTCCGAAAATGAAAATTTTGTGAAAATCTGACGGTAACTTTTCTTAGTTTTGGCCCACAACTGGCCCGCCATGACTCAAATGACCCAGATATTTGAATGGGTCGTATTCAATTTACTTCCGGTTCGGGGTTCGTCTCTCTATTTACTTTCCAACAGACGGAAGTGTTACCGAAGGGTTGATTGTTAGAGTGTTTTCGCGTTTCGTACTATTTTTTGACGGGACCTGGTAACGCCAAGCGGATCAGCTAGAATACAATAACTTATAAGATTAGGTATTAACACGAACATAGAAAATATTTTTGATAAATAATGCAACCTGTAATATTAACGATTGCCTGCGTGGTAAAAGAAATTGTAACATTATTTTACAAACTCAAATACTAGATATTAACCCATTGAGTATAAATCATATAAATAAACAGCCATTCTTTTAATTCTAATCTACAAGCACTCAAAATGTATTATTGATTGCTATCAAATCAGTTTCATAAATCACTTGCATTATTAAATCACATAGAGGAAAATTAAACATGTGAAAATATTGAAAGTTAGCAGCTGTTGATTAAGAAATTTCATGTTTACAACGCATCAGACTACAACAATGACATCAATCACCAAGAGAGATTTTAAATATGTTTATAAAAGGATTTATTTATAAATAAGTTTTGTATGATATAATGCAGGAAAATATTGCTATTATTTTTAAATAATTACATACAAAGATACGCCTATGCTACACAGTAACACAGCTTCCACATTTCAGTCTTTTTTTAAAGCAAATAAAATCAGAAAATGTATTAAATAAAATAAGTTAATTCATACAAACAAAATACAAACAAGAGAAATTCATTATATATTTTTCACATTAAGTTAGGTTTATTTAATTTGAACAAAACCTGGAGTTTGGCAACAATGGTATAGTATAGTGCAGGGTCGGCGAACCTTTTCCCATCCGCGTGCCACATTGTTTAAAAATTTTTTTCCAAGTGACCATGGCGTGCATACTACCCCCCCCCCCCCCCCGCAATCCCTGCCAAAAAAAACTTATAAAAGTAAAGAATAAAATTCCTTTTATTATTTCCTTTTATTTTAGATTAAGATAAATATGGATGCAAGAATATCAACATACATATTTAATTAAATAATGTATAACATTGAAAACTAAAAAACCAAAACAACTTTTCACATGAAAACATTAATTAATTATAGTAATAATTATAGAAAGAAGATATTACATAAGAAATAATTATAGTAATCGTAAAAAAATATTAAAAACTCATATCGAAACAACTTGCCAAATGACTGTAATAATTATGGTAATAAATTGTTCCATGGCCCTTGGATCTGTTGATTTTGACATTTAGCAGGGTGGTGGTTTTTTAATTGAGATAATTTTATTTTAAAATAGACAATGAAAAAATAAACTTTAAATAAAATCATTTACGAATCATATCTGCAAAATATTTGTTTTACGCCCGCTATTAAAAGGAAAATTATTATTTTGAAACTATATTACAGTGCATAAGAAGAAATTAGCTATAAAAAACATTACCTAAATTGTCTGCAAAGAAATCTGTTTTCTCTTTGGTTTTTGTTGATTCAATTTTATTTTCTAATTTCATACGCAATTGTAAAATCTTCTTTTTTCAGAAGAAAATTAAAAACTTTGTAAAGTACGTAATGCAGTCACTGCGTTTAGGGATTTGGCTGTCAGGTTCTCTTCACCGAGTTCGTTATTACTCTCATTTAACTCATTATCACAAATTTTTGTTTCTTCTATCAATTTGCAGCTACCGTTTGTAGAAAAAAAGGTAAATCATAAGCCGAAAATGGCGGTTTAACATATCTCATATTTTTCTAGTCAAGATTTATTACGATTTTTTACAGGTATTTCCTTATCTCTTTGCTTGGTATTTTAAGAAACTGGAGTGTTGCTTTAAGCGAGTGACGATTTAACAATGTCTTAATGTAGTTATATTTTTAAAGTAATTAAAAAAAGAAGAAAGAAAAGTACTGAAAAAAATTAATGTGATTTTTTAATGGCATCTTGGAAACCAAATGATTGATATCGAGCTCATAACTGGTTACTTTTAATAAAATGCATCATGAGCTGGACTCATCTGACAAATTGATTCGATTTGAATTTTTAATATTGTACTTCTCTGAAAATAATGATTCACAAGCATGAGTAGAGGGAAAGATTGTCAACATGGCAAATACTAACTTCTTCAAATAACTATAAGTATCTGGAATTGAATTTTAAGTCGACATATTTTTATTATAAGCATTTTTGTTTATGATGCCTGATAATCTTTCTTTTCCGATCATCTCCAAATCCTCTCTCAATCTGACAAATTTCTGAGCCCATATTGAGCTGGATTGGAAGTCAATAAGTTCCATTTAAATTTCTGAAATTTCCAACCAATCGAATACAGTCAAGTTCGGTTTATCAATTTGAGTGACATCTGGATAGATAATAAATTGAAATGTTTCCGAAACACTTTTGAGTTCGGAAAATATTGATGCAAACTGTTCGATTAATGCATTTATTGCCGAAATAATATCTTCAGTGAGACTTGATCCGTCTATTTTTTCATGTAAATTAAAATCCCCAACTATTTTTTTTTAGTTTGGGAAATACTTACGGTTTTTGAACACAATATATTTTCTAGATAATTGAAGTTTCGCTTCAAAGCCTCGAATCATATCTATCATGATAATTACAGTGTTATTTGTTCCTTGGAGCTTTGAATTTAAGTCTTTTAGATGTTGGTACAAATCGGTAAATTACATTAATTTTGCAAGCCATTTAACATGCATCCATTGCGTATATTTCTCAATTTTACTTTCTTCATGTAAGATAAGCCTGATTTCCTTCAAACAATCAACGAATCTTTGTAGCACTTTGCCATGATTTAACCAGCGAACATTGTTATACATCAGTAATCCAATGTACACAGAGTTAGTTGACTTCATATAACACAGCGTCAAACTTTGTTTTATTTAAAGATTGTGACGATATGAGACTAACTGTTTTTGTGACTACAACCATAATATCACCAAGCGATTCGAAGACAGCCTTTGATGCACACAGGACTTGTTGATGTATGATGCAGTGAAATCCAAGAATAATATGTCGAATGCGAGTATGAAATAAACTGAAAAAAAACATTTATTTTATCCACCTTACTAGTTCCTCAGCCAGTTGTAACAGAAACTATTTTAGACAAATATATTTCATTTTCAATAAGTGAATTTATAACTGCTGTGCAAATATCTGCATCATAGATTGTAGTTGATAATAATAATAACGAGAATAATTCCTCCTTAATATCATTTTCAACAAAAAATCATACAAAAACAACTAAACGAGCAAACTTGGTTATATCTGCACATTCGTCAAGACATAATAAGATGAAAGGAGAATATATCAGATTTTTCTTGCTCTCCTGCATTTTCTGCCATTTTTAGGATTCTATCTTTGACTGTATTTCTTGATAAAGGAATATCTTCAATTTGTTGAATTACTTTAACTTATTTTAAAAATTGTCAAGAAATGATGGAGCGCTTTTTAACCAGGCTTCCTACAAAAACCCTCCATCGCAGAAAAGTTTACCATTCAGGGCAATGACATTCGCAGCCAAGAAACTTGCGACAGTATTTTGGAATCCTTGCTGACATATTTAATCATATACATGTCGACAGTTTATTTTTCTCTTTAATTGCACTGCCAATGAAGTTTGACTGAATTTTGATTTAGAAATTAAATCAACGGCGTGCCAAAAATATCCTCTCGCGTGCCAGCTACGGCACGCGTGCCATAGGTTCGCCGACCCTGGTATAGTGAATCTTCCTTTATTATTTTTATACGGACTTTTTTGTCATCTCTAAATATTCATAGCTTACTATTAGATGACTTCCAAAACCAGTAAATATCGTTAGAAATTTATAACAATGGACAAGACTGGCGCTATGGCTTCCAATGTTGATCCTTTGCATCACTTCTTGTCATCTTATAATATAAATTTTCTCAACATAGAAAAGAAACATATAAAAAGTACTTTCGAATAAAATTTTCTGAAAAACTGTTCTCAAACAGGGTTCCTACAGGTCAGGGAATTTCCCTGACATTAGTTTAGTAAAACACCAATAGTTAATAAGCATAAATCAAACACTTTATGCGAATTTTAATATATAAACTAAAAACTTTAACAATGTTTTAATACACAAATACGTACAAACATGGCACGAAAAATTACATACGACCGTTTCGAGGATTCTTGAATCCCCTTCCTTAGTGCGGGAAGAAATAAAAACCAAAAAGATTAAAATGGATTCAAAGAACTCCTCGGTTATAGTCCCGCGTACTGGCTTGATTGAAAAGGCCAAAGCAAGAGTTTATATATCTTAAGGAAATTACGTAATTGACCGGAACTAACTGAAAAAAGGAGTAACTGCGCAGGATTCCTCCACACTAGAGAGAGGAAAGGGGTGTTGGTCGTATCATTCATTAAAAAAGGAGTATGTTTATGAATATATTAAGCTTCGTAAAAGTCTAGATCCAAATCTAAATTACAGTTTTAGATAATTTTAGCCTCTGGATAATTAAATTGGTGGTTGGAATTCCAACAATGTTTAGCTATTGTAGATTTCTCACACCCCTGCCTTCTAACATATCTCTGGTGTTCTTTCAGTCTAATTCTAAGAGTAAATATGAATTTTTACTTATAGAAAAACTCGCCTTATGCAATCGCACGATTGCATAAATGGAGTTTTTCTATAAGACAACACTGATACATTTCCTGAAACTATAGGAACCATGTGAAATTTTTAATTTTTTATGCCTTTTAAATAATTTTCAAGCATAGATTTAAAAAAATAAAATATCTATCTCAAGAATGAGATTTTGTGTGCCATAATATTGAAAAATAGCTAATGACAGATAAGAGGCCGTAACTGGCAGATGATCAATCGAATTAGGTTCACTTCCAAGCACTGTTCTCATACATGCAGCGCCCTTTCAAATAAATGTATGTACCACGAAAGATTTTAAACAACACTTTTGTGCCAATTTGCATTCGCTCAAAAACACCATTTATCTATAGACCCGATATTGGACGGTTAATCATAAGACCAGATTAACTACAAAATACGACACTTTCACGTTAAATTGAAATCTTTGATAGAAAAAACAAATTTCAATTAAAAAATATATATACACATAAAATATAAAGAATCTTTTGAACTATTTTAGATACTTCCCTTGAAACTATATAAACTTCGTAATGGACTCTCCAAAAAGAATATATAAATTGTAACCGATAAAATTTTTGATAGAAGTAAATTTCCAGAAGTTTCAAACATGAGATTCCAAAATTACAGCTGATTCCGCCAAGCACTTCATGAATTATGCTTAAAACACTACCCGCAATACAATCTGTTTTGAAACGATTACAAATTTATTTAACACTTTCGGCCCGTCCCAGCTTCGCGCTGGTGGACAATGTGTCCACTAAAATGTAATTTCCTTTTAAAAATATCTTAAGCAATATATCCAATCAAAAATCAGCAATAGTCGTCTTATTCGTCTAATCTTCCATAATCAGGTCCATATGCGATGTTTCACCAGATTGGTGAATTTCTAAAATCACTGAAATGCGTGTTTAACTATTTTTTAGTAAATTTGCTATCCTGAATTTCATGCTCCTTTTTTTTTCAAAACTAAACCACTTTAAAGGAAGTGGCACCAAGGGGAGGAGAATGATCAAGTGACGGATCACCCTTCACCCTTCTTCAAGCCTCTTTTGGAGACTGTCATTCGCTTAAAGGCGTTGTGAGTGATGACTCCGCCCAGGTGAACTTTCATTGCCAGAATCTTTAGATCGCCAAGTCGAAATGCTCTTAGGTCTTTAATACATGTATCTGGGAACAACCCCCTTCCAATTAACAGTGAGTCTGGTGCTGTGAAATCCTCCTGGTCTTAGGTGCTCCAGATGTTGTCGAAGAACTTTATACTTGCTTGCCTTCTTTCCATGCGCTTCATTCAAATTGTATTGATCAGTTATAATCTGCACGTCTACGCTGTATACCCTATCTTCATTATATACGACTAGATCTGGTTTCAGGACTCTACCTTGAATCTCGAATTGCTGTTCTCTATGGACTGTATTTCCTCGATCTTGAAAAATCCTTTGCAAATACTTGACAATGTTATCATGCCTTTTTATCCGAAGACCGTGGGTCGAATAACACTTCTGGAGGATGTGGTCGAGCGTTTCGACTCCCCCACATCCCCTCCTGCAGCTCTTATCCTTATATCAACGTCCTCTTGATATCTTGGCTCTTGAAAATGAAGCGCTGTATCGAAGTTGTATGTTTCTAACGTAGTCTCTTCCACTGAGGAAAAGCGTACCGTCCGAAATCCAGTAATTGGCTTGAGGACAATGACGTGATTCTCGCAAACTTCTCCGTCACATGTGTCGTAAAGTCGTTTCCTCATTAAGTTATAATGTTGATTCGTTGTGTTGAAATGTCTTTTATTGAAGTAAAACAACTCTTCATTTGGTTGACAATATTTGAGTCGTTTCTTCGCAATTATCGGGATTACATACCTTAATGGTGGGATACCTAGACCTCCATCGGCCACCCTCGAATGGAAGGCAGCCTTTGGGAGGTCTTTAGGAAGATGAAGAATCTCCCTCACCACTTTCCTGATGGTGACATCTAATTTATTTAGGTTTTTCGCTGTTAATCTTGAGAAGATGAGCTGATGGTAAAATTTTGGAATGAGATAAACCCTGATCATAAAAACTTTCTGTTGAGGCCTAGCAGGCGAGCATTTCACTACTTTCAGGTCATCAATAATTCCTGAGGTCTCAGTTTTTGTTAATCCATCTACCGAGAACACCGTCCGCAAATACGTGAACGTGTCCTCGGTATTTAGACAGCGCAAATACCTTCCTTTCGCAGATACAATTGACTTATTCTTAAATATAAGTTTCTTTCTCTTGTGGTCTTTTACGTAACAAAAGGTAAAGGATTTTTCTAAGTTGATCTCTAAATCCATTTTTATAAGTTCCTCACACAAACTGTTCAATAGTCTCTGAAGCCCGTCAGCACTCTCAGCTAATAGTACTAGGTCATCAGTGTATGCCAAATGAGAGACTTTCTCACCATCACAGTCTAAACCAAAATCTGGCAATGCAGTTAGGGCTTCATTAAGTACAATGAGAAATAGTAGTGGCGACAAGGGATCTCCCTGCCGCACACCTCTTGTTGGACGAACCAACTTGCTCGATACACCATTGAAAGACAAGGTAGTAGCCGAGTTCATATAAACATACTTTATGTAGTTCACAATAAGAGGAGGTAGATGTAATTCCTCTAGACAACGCAGCATAAAAATGTGATTCATAGAGTCAAAGGCCTTGCTAAGGTCTAACACAGCAACTGTGCAAGCCTTCAAATTCTTTTTATTTGTGGTGATTATATGGTTAACTTTATCAATCGCGCAAGCCACTCCATCTTTAGGTTGGAAACAATACTGCAAGGGATCTGAAGTAAACAATACAGATATTCTCTTTACTAAGACTTTATGAAACAGTCTCATTAGATTAGAAAATCGATAGAGGGCGCAAATGGGAAGGTTGATTCGTACAGTTCTTTTTAGGAATAAATATTTAAATGAGTTTAATAATGTTTCAGGGATCCAGGACATCAATAAAAACAAAGAAAAGAGTTTAGCCTTGACTCGATCACTAATTTATTTAATTGAAACACTGACTGGCCATCCGGCCCTGCCGCAGATTTCTTTTTCGAACCCACCTCTTAGACCTCTTTTGGGTATACCAAAATATCCGGGTCAAATTCAATTCCATTTCCGACATCATCACTTCATTTGCTCGGCTTATTTGTCATCAGATGGTTCCAGTATTCAAATTCCTCATCATGTTGTAAATTATCAGATAACGAGTTGGAATTGAAAAGTGAGTCAAACGCTCCTTTTCTATTTTCCTTGAAGAGTCTCTGAAAACGAGCAAACTTCAATTTCTTCCACTTTCTATTTGATAAATTTCTTCCATCATCACGTTTCTTTCTCTCTCTTGATGGTCTACCAGTATTATTTATTATTGTAGTAAGATATACATTTACCAGTTCTTTTGCCAGTTTTTCATCCTCTGCGTAACACAGAAGTGCTCTATCAATGAGATTTATCTCATTTTCGGTGGTAACCCCATATTCCTGATTCCTATTCAACAAATTTAGGTACGTCTCAATCGACGTATACTCAATAGTCGTCGACTCCATGTTAAAAGTTACTTCATCATCACTTGACGATGAGCTCACTGCTGTCTCCTCAACTATAGTATCCTCATCCACCTCATCAGTCATCTCAAACCGTATAGTCTCAAGCATTCTCTTGACCGTCTCTTTATATTCCTTTCCTCGTCTTTTTCCCTTTATACTTTCCAAAGTTCTTCCTTGTAAAATCTTTTGGAGTTCTTGATTGATGTTCGAAGGTACATTATCCGCAAGCAATCTTGCTTCCTGATATGCCATCTCTGATACCTCTGCTTCTGTCCACCTTCTTTTCACTGGAATACGATCTTTAAATTTGGCAAGTGCTTCCTCGTGATACGCATTTCTATGCATGCGGGATACATGCACTTTCATCCCCCTGGCACTCTTGAACCTCCTGTGGCAGTGCCCACACTCACACGGGTCAGCAGGATCCAGATGAGCCGCCCCATTGATCGCTAAGTCTTGACTAGCACCGGAGTAACCAGCGCCAGCTTCATTTATATATTCTTCTGTAGCGGATCAAGGTATGGAGCTGCTTGGGGTGCTAACCCGTGGAGTTCTTCGTCGTTAGAGGGAGCTGCAAGGAGTACTCCATAGAGCCATAGAGAAACTGCTGCCGAGATATGACGAAATGACCTAAAATGTTCGACCCCCCCCCGTTTAATCCCCTTAGTGGGTGAATTTCTAAAATCGATGAAATGCGTGTTTAACCATTTTTTAGTAGATTTGTTATTCTGAATTTCATGCTCGTACCTAAAACTGCTGCCGATATAAGACGAAATGACCTTAAACGTTCGAACCATTTGATACCGTTAAGGGATGAATTTCTAAAATCGCTGAAATACATGTTTAACCATTTTTTAATATTTTTTATCCTGAATTTCATGCTTCTATCTGAAACTGCTGCTAAGATATGGTGAAATTACCTAAAACGCTGGATCACCCCCTTTAACAGCCTTAGTAGGTGAATTTCTAAAATCGCTCAAATACGTGTCTAACTTTTTTTTAGTAGATTTGTTACTTTCCTTAGGGGATGAATTGCTAAAATCGCTGAAATAAGTGTTTAATCATTTTTCAGTAGATTTGTTATCCTGAATTTCATGCTCCTACCTATAACTGCTGCTGAGAGTCGTTAGAGGACAAAACAAGTTGGATCGCTTAATGCAACGGCGATACGACAATTTTCACATAAAACTTCACTTCTCAAATTACTAAATATTGACTTACTCCACTGTCATTCTAAGCCTCTCAAATGAGCTGACGAACAGCGTTGCCAGTAGGCTACTTTTTTTTAATTCAATTTTCTTGATTTCCACCAGTTTTTTTAGAAAGTAAAATCGCCAAATTTTATGACAGATCAAAATAAGGCGAAAAGGTTGGCGAATTATACCATTTCAAAAAATTAGTGCCAATCACGTATTCTGAATTTTTTTTTTTAATTAGCCCACTGGCACCGAATGTTATTCGACAAAGTTGTTTTTGAAGGGGAACCATATGTCGTCCCAGACACCACTTTTAAAATAATAATATCTGTCATATACTTATACGGGGTAATTTGAAGAGAAATCTACCATAAATAATTTCTTTGTAATTTGTGGTGCGATTGAAAATAAAAAAAAGTTTCCATTCTTAGCCCATAATAAAACTGTTTTTATTTGTAACAATTGTCTAGCTAGTGCGCTGCTGTTCCATCACTGTTTTACTTTCTACGAAAATTAAAAGACCAACGTTAAAAAGTCTTTGTTTATTTATTTTTACTTTTTCAAGTAAGAATTTATATTCAGTATACTTACAGCAAAAAAAAAAAGAATCTAAAATATTTTCTTATCCTTCTTTATTTATACAGGGTGCCCCAGCTAAGATGTTACACACTTCGAGGGATGCAGGAGACAAATAGACGACTCGGAATCAAGTAGGAATGCCGGGTCGGAATCGCCTTCCTGAGCTAGTAAGGGGGATTTATTTTAAGAATTATTTTACGAAAAGGTCCATAAAATGGTGAAATGATTGACTGACACCAGAACTTACAAATGAACTTCTTTAAAAGTAAAAACTTGTATTTTTAACAGGAGAGAAGTCGCGCATACCCAGATAATGAATGGTTTTTACATTGTCACCAATAAATGCAATTAATAATTGTAATCTTATTCAGTCTTACACAATTGTTACAAATTCTATGATAATGTAAATTGTAAATTACTTTTCAAAAAATAGTAGTGACAATTGTAAAAACCGTACACACCCTGGGGTATGTCATACCCCATGCGACTGCTCCCGGGTTAAGTATTCGCTATAAACGCAAAATTTTATTAAAATATTCTTGTTGTCGTTTCTAAGTTTAGCATTAAAATTAGGTGGTCTCGCCGTGGGAACACTGCGCTTGAAAGGGTTAACACTCTCTCGAGAAACTATGCGCTGTGAACACTGCCCATCTTATCCACTGGCACCACTCTTGCAACAACTGGACCCAGTGTGGGCAGTAGGCGATTTTTTTTAATTCAAGTTTCTCGATTTGCACCACTTTTTTAAAATGATAAAATTCTCATTATTTATAGACATATTAATAAAGGTGAAAATAAGGAAAATTTTATCATTTCAAAAAAGTGGTGCAAATCGAGAAACTTGAATTAAAAAAAAATCGAGAATCGAGAATCAAGAAATCTCAATTAAAATAAGTAACCCACTGGCTACACTGCCTGGGTCAACGATTATCTTTTTGTGATCCAGCCTTTTCATTGCCTCCACTAGGTCAGGAAGACGTTTCCGGCCAGGCATTCCTTTGTGATTCCGAGTCGTCTAGGTCTACCCTATCTCTCCTCGAAGCTTGTAACATCTTAGCTGGAACACCCTGTTATATAAATTGAATACCTTTTATATAAATTATCTCCTGAAAACCAATGTTTAATAACAACTTATAAGATATTGTATTAAGAATGTTCAAAGGGGATAAACATGGCATGGTGTATGATACGAGTTGTGTTACAATGTATCCTAAAGAAAAACTACCCTAATCCCCCTAAACTCCCATAAACAATTATCTTTTTTTTTAAGTCGAAACGAGAGCGTTTGTTTCAATATATAGGCTATAAATCGTTTTGTAAAGTGATGGATTATTTTTCAAAATTAAGTATGTTTATTTTGGGAAGAAAATGATACTAAATGTTATACATTGTGAAAAGGAAGACAATTGAGCCTAGTTTTTTTAATATCCGAATTGAGGCATAATCTGTTTTAGTAACTGTAAAAATCATTTTATTTTAAAGGCATTTTTATTCCTTTATTTTTCTTTTCATAGTTCCAAAACTGAAAACTTTTAGTTATATTTCCAAACATTCCCGTGCAACATTCATTTTTCTAAACAGGCGGATTAAGACAGCAAAGACTCCCGGCGGAGATTTGCTGCACTTGGTTTTCCAGCTAGTAGTCCTACCAATTTTAGTGTCATCGCACTGTTTTGGTAAACATACGTTTCTGATATTATATAAGAGTAGCCCAAATGAAAGTATCATTGCTGTAATACCTTCACCATTTGAAGAGAAAGATGACTGCATATGCTTCTATAGAGGGCGCAGAGTGCTGAAAATGCATACGATATCGTCAGATCCCGCCAGATGCGTGTGTGATAGCGTGGGAACACGTTAAAATGTATCGTTAGCATCATGGATGCCTCCAAACGGTGTCATGCAATTTTTAACAGCGGAAAATGTGAGTGCTAGTGAAATCTATCGTCGAATGCGAAATTTGTATGGCACGGAGTGTATGTCACGCAGATCGGTATTCGGATGGTGTAGAGATTTTCGTAGTAGAAGAAGCAGTACACATCCCAGACGTCTTGCCGTGTTACTAACACATCTTCGGTCCACACTAGAAAGATCTCAAGGGATGGTGATTTGCCAACAATAATGAGATCCAAGCTGCCATTGAAAATTGGTCCCATAACCAACCCCAGAGCTTCTTCTCCCAAGGTTATCCATCGTCTCGTTAACCGCTGAGACACTTGTTTCAACTAGAAGGTGACTTTGTCTAGCCTATCTGTTACGTCTGTATTACTTCTTTCTGTTGTATACTAATGTATATTAATACCAATAAACCATTTCTCAAACCGACTGTAGTGCCACTTCCATTTGGGAGACCGATATAATAATAATAATAATAATAAATACCTGACGGCTCGGCCTACAGGCACAGGTAGATTTCAAAGACGCAGACCGTGGGGCACCTGTTTTTTGGGAATTGCAGAAGAAATACCTATTTGCCATGATGTGGCAGTTGGGACCACCCACTTCGAAATATACCTCTGCCTGTAGGCGGAGCCAGCAGGGATTTTTTTTGTTTTTATTTTTTTTTTACCGAAAGAGTTGGTTCTATAAAAAACTTGTAAGTATAAAAATTGTAGATAATATTAAGAAGATTTATAATAAACTTAAGCGGATTTGATATCTTGGGAATTGACGAAGTTATGATTTTTTTTCTTCTGAAACCCCTATTTCCCCCTCCCCCTCCTTGTGGGCATTTTTAATGAAATCAAAAATCTGTCATACATAACTTTTTGGCCCTTTTCCTAGAAGTAATACTAACTTTAAACGGATTCGATATGTATAAAAATTAAGAAGTTATGGGCTTTTTCTGTTTTCACGTCTGCTTGTAGGCGCAGCCAGCAGAGATTTTTTTGTTTTTAATTTTGTTTTGCCGTAAGAGTTGGTCCTATAAAAAACTTGTCAATATAAAAGTTGTAGATAATTTTAAGAAGATTTACAACAAATTTAAGTGGATTTGATATCTTACGAATTGACGAAGTTATGAATATTTTCTTCTAACCCCCCCTCCCCCCTTCCCCCCTTGTGGCAGTTTTTAATGATATAACGGATGGGGTTTTCTGCTTTCACAAAAGCCCCCCCCCATTTGCCCCCCCCCCCTTGGTTCGATTTTGACCATTAACGAACGTGACCGAGATTTTGTGGCCCTTGATTTTATGTATCAGTTTGGGAGAGATTTGTGCAGAATTGTTGCAGTTATCGTGTCCATAAAAAAAGTGACATAGATAGATAGATAGATAGATAGATCGATAAAGTTTTGAACTGGGGGTGGTTTTGGGTTCTTGGAGTCATGATCGGCGTAGATCTGCAAAATTTTTTCAAAAATTCCAACTTACGGGAGAATGTAATGGGTAGTATTTCTTACGAAATCTACCTAAAATGTTTTAATAAAATGTAAAAAAAAATGCTCAAGCTTTAAAAGCTCGCCAAACGTTAGCCAATCGACAAGAGTCGAAGGGAGGCTTTGCTATTTTGATCCACCAGTATAAAGTAATTTATAATACATACATGCCAACCTCCGGCTTTTTTTTCATCGAATAATCATACTGCAAACCAGAAACTAATTTAAAAAATGAAGTTAAATATTTGGTTGTTCGGAGAGTTCTTTCCGCTTGAGAAAACCAATTCATACCGGAAAATTCTACCCATCAATTAATAAACATTAGATATCAGAATTAATATCTATTAATTAAATGATAGAATTTTCCGGTACGAACCAACTCAAAAGATTTCAAATGTCTGCAACATAGAAGGACGACACATTTTATTAAATAATTTTTCTGGTTTATGTATGATTCTTTTTATTTAAATAAGCAGGACAAGTATGATAATATCTGTAAACTACGACTTTATAACTTTAATGAAAAGTAATATTGAAGTATTAAATGGAAATTGCTGCTTGTTTTCTTTTTCGGCAATCTAAAATACGCAGACAATCGAATATCAAGCTGTATGGATTTCAGATAGTGTTCTATAATTAATAAATCTGTAGACAGTAACATTTCATTTTATTCATTGATAGGAATTAAATGTTAAACATCAGTAACAGTAAACTCATCAGTTTGACGAATCAGTAATTATAGACAAAGCAAAATTCTGTATAACTGATATTCAATCATAATACATGTGTGTATGATACATTTTTGACAACTTCTAGATAAAACGACGCTTTATTTATCTTAATATCAATCATTGCATTGCAATGAACTTATTCAGTGTAATTAACATATCAAAGCAGTAAGGTTTATAGTGACAAATTCGTGACTTTGACGAATCAGTATTTAATTATAGATGTAACAAAACTTTGTTTAATAGAAATTAAATCACAAAGCTTTCACTTAATTTATTCCAGTTTGCCTCATGTGTATAATGAATTTGTGATTAACTCTAGATGAAGTACATCTTAAATTACTTTAAATTCTATCATAACACTTTATTTAATTTATTCAGGTCCTTTACTCTAATAATATCCATTATGATAAACAGAATCAAAGTCTCTTATTGCGTTGATTGGCTAAATAATTCCCTCAGACTATGTAATAGCTAATGTATAGATACAGCAGTGATATTCGCTACTTTTTAGGAAAAGCATTGTCACGTAGAGTTCGTACGCTTTCACCACAATATTTTAACAGACTTTTTCGACTTATTTAAATGCAGAAAAGTGTTACAAATCCTGCAATTAAACGAGGCGTGTATAATTTCTGCTATTTAAATATTAAACAGAAATGTTCAATTAAAAAATTGTAGTAAAAGCGTACGAACCCTGTCATACCACTACTTGCGAAAGGCAATATCCGCCTTATTAAATGACTGGAATTCTACAATTAAATAAGGTGAAGATTTTTTAGGAACGTATTAAATCATGATAAAAACCCTATTATGAAAATATTGACATATTTTATTTGTTTTAAGCATCACATTTAGTCCACAGGACAGAGATTATTATGACAGAGTATAATAGCGTGCTTCGCCTGCTATAGGGTTGGTTCAGATATTCGAAAAAACGAAAAAATATAGCGGTAAATTTTTACTTTGTAAAAGACATGACTTTTTTTTTTTGGAAAATTAAATTCATTTGTATTTATTAAAGAAAAGATAAAGTATTTATAAAGGAATATTAAACGAAACCCTTTGTGCGATCTTTGATGACACTTACCCACTTGTTTTATTTCCCGCCGTTTTCCTTTTCCGGTAATCTGAAATTCGCAGAAAATCGTATAACGAGCTGTATGGATTTCAGATAGTGTACTGTAATTAATAAATCTGTAGACAGTAACATTTCATTTTATTCAATGATAGGAATTAAATGTTAAACATCAGTAACAGTAAACTCGTCTGTTTGATGAATCAGTAATAATAGACATAGCAAAACTCTGTATAACTGAAATTCAATCATAATACATTACTATATTCAGACTGCATCACGTGTTTAATAACAATTTTGACAACTTCTAGATAAAACGAGGCTTTATTTATCTTAATATCAATCATTGCATCGCATTAAACTTATTCAGTGTAATTAACATATCAAAGCAGTAAGGTTTATTGTGACAAATTCGTGACTTTGACGAATCAGTATTTAATTATAGATGTAACAAAACTTTGTTTAGTAGAAATTAAATCACAAAGCTTTCACTTTTCACTTCTATTTTCACTTAATTTATCATTGCATCGCATTGAACTTATTCAGTGTAATTAACATATCAAAGCAGTAAGGTTTATTGTGACAAATTCGTGACTTTGACGAATCAGTATTTAATTATAGATGTAACAAAACTTTGTTTAATAGAAATTAAATCACAAAACTTCATTTTATTCAATGATAGGAATTAAATGTTAAACATCAGTAACAGTAAACTCGTCTGTTTGATGAATCAGTAATAATAGACATAGCAAAACTCTGTATAACTGAAATTCAATCATAATACATTACTATATTCAGACTGCATCACGTGTTTAATAACAATTTTGACAACTTCTAGATAAAACGAGGCTTTATTTATCTTAATATCAATCATTGCATCGCATTGAACTTATTCAGTGTAATTAACATATCAAAGCAGTAAGGTTTATTGTGACAAATTCGTGACTTTGACGAATCAGTATTTAATTATAGATGTAACAAAACTTTGTTTAATAGAAATTAAATCACAAAACTTTCATTTAATTTATTCCAGTTTGCTTCATTTGTGTAATGAATTTGTGATTAACTCTAGATGAAGTACATCTTAAATCACTTTGAATTCTATCGTAACACTTTATTTAATTTATTCAGGGTCGTTTACTGTAATAATATCCATTATGTTAAACAGAATCAAAGTTTCTTATTGCGTAGATTGGCTAAATAATTCCCTCAGACAATGTAAAAGGTAGTGTATAGATGAGCAGTGATACTCGCTACTTTTAGCGAAAAGCATTGTCACACATTGTTCGTATGCTTTTACCACAATTTTTAATAGAATTTTTCACCTTATTTAAATGCAGAAACGTATTATAAATCCTGCAATCAGTGGCAGCTCGTGATTGTCTTTTTGGGGGCACTAAATGCATGCTCGAAACACATATTATTTTCATACCATTATGTTTTACAATAAATTATTTACTTGTTTAACGGCAGAACAATGGAACAATGTAGTTAGCAGCATGGAATACCTAGTAGCGTACCAACTGAACTTCCAGGTTAAAGGTAAGTGACTTGCGAGGCAAAAGGGAGTCGTTGGAAATTTAAGAATTAAATAAAACTATTTAAAAATATAATAATGAAATAGAAGTGAAACAAAAATAGTAAAAAAGTAAATTAAAAACAAATGTCCATTAGATACAAAAAATGACAGACGAAACCTACCGAGGATAGAACCCATCTCAAAAAAGAAAAAAAAAGACTTTTCAGAGACCATACATTTAGTATAAAAGTTACAAAATCATAACATTAAAAAGAGTTTAAACTAAAGGGTTTTTTTTTCCTGACAGTAAATAAAATAAAGTATTCCTTTTAATGATAGTGGTATGGAAGTAATAAATTTAGCAGCTATGCATTCAGTTCCCCAAATAAAGCCAGTCACGAGTCACCACTGCCTGCAATTAAACGAGGCGTCTGCAATTTTTGATATTTATATATTAAACAGAAATTTTCTATTAAAACATTGTACTAAAAGCTTGCGAACCCTGTTATACCACTACTGGATAAAGGCAATATCCGCCTTATGAAAAGACACAAATTCTGCAATTAAATAAGGTGAAGATGTTAAAACGTAGTAACTCTGGCGCCAGCCGGCTGCATAGTCAGTACCACTGGTATAGAGCGTATAACGCTTATGTTCAAATAAAATTAATGCGTAAAATACTGTATTATCTTATAAATAATAATAGGACTGAATAAACTTTTCGCTAAATCTGCTGAATTTAAAAAGCTAAATTGTTTGCCATTTTTTATCATTTGCAAATGAATTTTAACACCTTTAGAACACACGCGCACATATACAGGGTGAATCTAAACTCTTGGGCAAAACTTTAAGGGGTGATAGTACACATCAAGACAAACAATATTAAATAGGAAACTAAAGGTCTCAAACGGTTTCGGAAGGAGATAAGCGCCACTAAAGTTTAGGGTCCAAAATTTCAAAGGATTATAAAAAAACTGAAAAATTGGTCGATTCGTTTGCGGATTTCGCTGAAACTATTCTTTATGTTAGTATTTTCTTAAAAATAAATTTTAAAGATAAAGTTCAAAAAATGCCGATAGAGGGCGCTATTGACTTTGGAGTAACGAACAACTATTTTTTACCGTTATTTTTTGTATCTGATTAAATGCTTTCAAAAGCTTACACTTAAACTTAAATTTTGAGCTCAAAATCTGAATCGTTGGTAGTGGTTAAGTAGCGCAAACTGAACTGTGTTCAGGCGGTTGAAATTTGAACCCCCCTGAACACAGTTCAGTTATTCCCGATCTTGGTGTCGTAGACCAGGCAGAAACTACTACTCCCTACACGTAAAATAAACGACAGAGGGATGACAAAATTGAATAAAAATTTTATTGTAAAAATAAATTTTAAAGATAAAGTTCAAAAATGCCGATAGAGGGCGCTTTAAACTTTAGAGTAGTGAACAACTATTTTTTACCGTCGACTCCGACGAGGACCTGGTTGCGAGGATTGCCGTCGTAGCAGGCGATATCTGGGATATTCCCGGGGTATTCACTAATGTTCGCAACTCCCTCCGCTGGCGGTGTGAGGCCTGCATCGATGCTGGTGGGCACTCTTTCGAGCAGTTTTTGTGATTCCTCACGAACATCATGCGTGTGCCATTTTCTACGTGTCAACCTTCATTCATATTGCGCACTACATGCATACATCAAATTGTTTCTTTTTATTTTGCACGGAGAAATTGCTCATGTCTGTTATGAATAAATTTTCTATTTAATTTTTTCATTACTCTATAGTTTATATTACGTGTCGGGGGTAGTAGTTTCTGCCTGGATTAATTTTAACACAATTATTCAAATTGGTAAAGAAATCATATGAGTTGTAATTTTCCAATTGCACGAAAAATGGTCGGGCTAGAATTCGAACCTGGGATCTCTTTGCTCAAGCTGCCATGCTCTACCAACTGAGCTATTCCGGTTGAATCCGGAGGGCATGAACTAGATGAATTATGCCCCCATGGGTGGGAGGTATTTCAAATTTCAACTCCAGAACGCAGTTCAGTTTGCGCTACTTAATCACTCCCAACGATTCAGATTTTGAGCTCAAAATTTAAGTTTAAGTCTAATCTTTGAAAACATTGAGATACAAAAAATAACGGTAAAAAATAGTTTTTCGTTACTCCAAAGTCTAAAGCGCCCTCTATCGGCATTTTTTGAATTTTATCTTTAAAATTTATTTTTAAGAAAATACTGACATAAAGAATACTTTTAGCGAAAACCGCAAACGAATCGACCAATTTTTCGTTTTTTATAATCACTTGAAATTTTGGACCATAAAAATTTACTGCCGCCTATCTCCTTCGGAAGACGTTTGGGACCCTTATTTTCCTATTCAATATTGTTTACCTTGATGTGTTCTATCACCCCTTAAAATTTTGCCCAAGAGTTTAGATTCACCCTGTATATACACTCACGTCCAAAATTAAGGTTACAAACAGATTTTTCAAAATAATTGTAAATATCTACCAGAAAAATTGTTATGTATATAATTTTTTATGTATATATTTTGAAAAACGAGCAGTGCAATACCAACCTTTGGTTTAGAAAAAAAGCTGTTTAGCGTTAGTATTTAAATAAAAGAAAACTGCCCAGTTAAACTGACGGCATTGAGCTCACAGGCTATTCACACTAACTCAAAGCCATTAAATAATAAGCCTAATCAGATAAATGGGAAACTTTTCGCAAGTTGAAAATAGCGCCATCTAGCGGATGGGATGCTTGCATTCGGCACCAAGAATATTTTAATAAAATTTTGCTTCTAAAATTAAAGCTTAAAATAGGGAGTTCATATTTTCTAAAAAAGTCGTTTGTAAATTCCGGTGTCAGTCAGTAATTTCACATTTTACGAACAGAATTTGTCTGTGCCGGAAAGGGTTAATTGCATAGTGATGTAAATTTCCATGACTTTTTATTCAACTTTAAATAAATAAATCAACTTCTTCGCCACCACTATATTTATATAGAAATATTAATCCAGTAAATTTCCCCATTTTTTTTTTCATTATAATTTTAGCTTTAATGTAAAAGATCCCAATAATTAGCAAGCTTTTAAAGGAAGTGCAAAAACAAAACTTCGATACAAACGATAAAAATCGTACAAAATATCGATATAAATCGTTTCGTTTCTCTGCGACGCACTTCTGTTTCGCCTTCCTTCCGCAGCAGATGAAGTGGCGCTAGTGTCCCCGCTAACAAATTTAACACTATCTGACTGGGCTTATTATTTAATGGCTTTGCACTAACTGTATATTATACTCTTATTTCAAAGAATTTGAAATAAGCCCTCGAAAAATGGAGAAATTGACAATATTTTAAGGTGTGGGACCATCCCCCGTTTCTCCCCCTTATAATTAAACAATAAAACCCTAAAACTAATCAGAGAAGCACCTTACCACAATGAACCTATATACAAAATTTGAAGAAAATCGGATAATTCTACATGAAAACCCCATTTATCTAAATTAAGGGGGGTTAGCCCCCGTCTTCCCCTTTATACTTAACCCCCAAAACTAATCAGAGAAGCGCCTTATCACAATGAACATATATATAAATTTTGAAGAAAATGGGATAATTCTGCTTGAAAAACACATTTATCTATATTAAGAGGGGTTAGTCCCCCCTTTCCCCCCTTTATACTTAACCAATGAACCTTCAAAACTAATCAGGGAAGTGCCTTACCACAAAGAGACTATATACAAAATTTGAATTAAATCGAATAATTCTGCATGAAAAACACATTTATCTAAATTAAGGAGGGGGGTTAGTCCCCGTTCCCCTCCTTTACACTTCACCAATGAACCACCAAAATTAATCAGGGAAGCCCCTTACCACAATGAACCCATATACAAAATTTGAAGAAAATCGGATAACTCTGCATGAAAAATTCATTTATCTAAATTAAGGGGGAGTATTACCGCCCCCGTTAGCCCCTTTATACTTAACCTAGGAACATCCAAAACTAATCAGGAAAGAACCTTATCACAATGAACCTATATACAAAATTTGAAGAAAATTGGATAATTCTGCATGAAAAAAAAACATTTATCTGAATTAAAGGGGGTTAGCCACCCGTTCCCCCCTCTATAGTTAACCAATCAACTCCCAAAACTAATCAGGGAAGCGCCTTATCACAAGGAACCTATAAAGAAAATTCGAAGCAAAACGGTTACTTCTGTCAAGAGTTATCGCGTTACGTACATACGTACATACATACAGAACAGGCTTGAAGCTGGCCAGTCACATGCGGGGGTGGCTGGATGGTTACAAGTGGCACCGAAAGTGGTATCCAGTTTGTGGAATCAAATCCAAACAAGTGGTACTGTCAGCAGAAAGGCCGCCACAGAGCAACGACACATGCATAGGCTCGCTACTTGACATTAAGCGCTCGACGACATAGGCTGGTAACGGATACTCAGCTTGCTCATGACCTTACTGCTGCGTCTGGAATAAGAATTTCTCGGCAAACATTATATAGACGTCTAACAGAGAGGGCCCTCTACGCCCGACGTCCAATCGTGTGTGTCCCTTTCACTGCATCCAACAGGAGAGTCCGGTTGTCGTGGAGCCGAATACATCAGTCTTGGACACAAAAAGAATGGGGGCGTGTTATTTTCAATAATGAGTGGAGATTCACGACACAGAGTGATTCTCGTCGAATCTTCATCTGGAGAGAACGTGGAGCTCGCTATCATACCTCCTAAGTAAAATAAATCGACAGATTTGGTGGCAAAGGAATCCTTGTCAAGGGCGGAATAATGTTGGGCAGTCGTAAACCACGTCTCTGATGCGGGTACTGCAGACGCACATCGCTATAGGGATGAGGGCCTTGAAGCCTATGTGAGGTTGTTCCGGGGTGCTGTAGGCAAGTATTTCATATTTATGGAAGATAATGCGAAGCCACACAGAGTTCACATTGTTGATGATTTTCTTGAAGAAAAAGATATTCGCCCTATGAATTGACTCTCGAGGTCTCCGGACCTCAATCCTATTGGACATGTTTGTGATGGTCTTGGAAGAGCCATTGCACAGCGTAACCCCCCTCCCAGGATCCGACCGGAGTTAAAAGCCGCGCATTTGGATGAATGGGCTTTGTTGCCACAAATATTTATTGACACCCTCATAAACAGTATGAGAGCTCGTTGTGAGGCTTGTATCGCAGTGCACGGTGGTCACATTCCATATTAAACAGACTTTTTCCGAGATAAATGTTTTATAAGTGATTGATGATTTAACACTTTTTAATATATCCTGTTTCTTAATTCACAATCAAAATATTTTTCATATTGTTATGTTGATATATTCTTTCTTCCACTGTAATATACTTATGTGCCAAATTTCGTGGCAACACAGTGAATAGTTCATCAGTTTTCACAGATTTTAGGCCTATGACCTTAATTTTGGACGTGAGGGAAAACTGTTTTCACTCACTTTAATTTGGCTGCAAGTAACCGTATGCAAACGATATCGGTACCAATATCTACCGGGAATAATGTCTACTTTTTAATGTCATGCATAAATTATTTTCCAGGGATCGTCTACATATTAAATATTTCACTAACTCTCGATTTGAAAAGTGTAACACGGCTGTTCAAACTTTGTTTGACTCCTTTATATCAATTCTGCCCAGGAAATTGCTCATTTGTTTCTTTAATTTTAATAGAGATAGAATGGTTCAAAATTTGAGAATGCTAATATTAAATGAACATCCAAAACATTAATTTATATCTTCTTAAAAATCATCTGATCGAATTGTTTCTTTTCGAATGAGATACAATGAATGGTTCCAACTCTTTCACAGCTGTCACATCATCTTTGAAAATGTTAAATGACTCATTTGTTAATTTTTTGTATTTTCAATATTGTTTCTTTATCGGAATTAACGGATTTACTTAATTTCATTTGCAGATTTACAAGATCTATATTTATATATCTTTATTATATGTGTTGTTCGCCATTTTCACAAAGTCAAATCAAAACATTTGAAAAGAGAAACATTTTTACTTGTAAACACACACATCCGCGCAAATCATCCCTCAAGAAATGTGTTGCAGAGCCAGCACTTTTGTTCGATGTTGTCTAGGAGTTTGAATTAACGACAATAGTTCTTTAACGATGACACATTTAATATCTAAAAAGAGTAGAAAACAGAGGTCATTTTAAATATACAAATGTTCTTGAAGTTTATCTCACAACTGAAGCAGCATCATGGCGAACTTCCTATATCATAATAGCATAATCTCACACATATCATATCATAATCTCACATGCATATGAACATTAAAAAACGTAATTATTAAATAACAAAACCATATATGCAACCTACATGTCAAAGTGTCATTACTGAAATCAAAACTTAAACAAACCCGCTAGTCTCCTGCACGAGACAGCAATACGCTCTCGCGTACAATTTTTCACACATTGCTTTAAAAATATGAATTGCTCGTCGTACATAAACTGAAAACTCTATCTAATGAGCTAACTCACTTTCTAAAATCTTGCAGGAGGGAGTAGAGCTTTTATTGTTTTAAAACACAGATTTGATAGGAAGTTAGCGGTTAAAAATGTGTTCACACAATTTGAAAAATAAGTAAAATATGGTCGCTTATACATTTTAACTTCTATGTAAATTTAGTTGGGAAAAATAAATGAAATTAGGATAATCATCCGTAGATGGTTGAAAATATCAAATATCTTTTAAGACTGTGTTATGTGATTCTTTTATTTCTAATGCACAGGCTTTATAGTGTTTTATTGAATCCTTAAAGATATCGATGCAATTTTTACACTCCATCATACCTTCAAGCATAAATTCATCAGCGTTATGTTCAAGACAGTAAAACAAATGAGCTACAAAAGAGAATTTTTCCGCAACATTTCTCTTCTTTTAAAACATCAATAATGGTTGATTTGTCTTATGTCATAAATATAAAAGCAGCTTAAAAATCAGGAACTTGAACCCTTTCCGGCACAGTGGTCGCACTCCGGGAACACCTAATTTTAATTCCAAACTTGCATTCGGCACCAAGAATATTTTAATAAAATTTTGCTTCTACAATGAAAGCTTAAAATAAGGAGTTCTAATTTTGTAAAAAGTCGTTTGTAAATTCCGGTGTCAGTCAGTAATTTCGCATTTTACGAACATAATTTGTCTGCGTCGGAAAGGGTTAAAGAAGCAGAATTTTATTGATAAGTTAAATTTCCATAGCTGCCAAACTTCCATTTTGTTTTAAAGTCGAACACATATATCTAAGCCAGGATAAAAATATTCAATAAAATGTTTCCTGATCGATGTGAATGTTTATGAATAAGTTTTTATATTAACACTAAAACTACCGAAAATTTTACTCAAGTTTCTTTTAAACTATTTCACACCAGAAATTTTATTTAAAACTACTTAACTTATTCATTTGACGTATTTCTGTGAGTTTTATATTAAATTTATTTTAAAAAGAAATTTCTGGTTTGAATCGGAATACCTTCATTCAGTAACCGTCAAAATGACGGCTCATGGTAATTCTAGTGTTAAAAAAATATAGGTTTCACTTAAATAGAAAAACAAAATGTTACCAGGAATGGGTTTTGATTGAATTTAATAAAACATAATTAATATATTGAATAACACATTGCTCCATCTAGCTTGTATAAAAATGCAAAAGTAACGACCGTGAGTGGAGTTGCACAGATCCAAAAGACGCAGATTCGCGTTAGCTGATAGCAACGTGTTAAAAAAAGCATTGAAAGGTGGATAGGAAAACGACTATAAAAATGGATCTTTTCATTTTTAAATATATTTTTTAAGTTGTTTATTATACCTATCCAATATTATATAATATTTAACCTCTCTTCATTTATTAAATAGTATTTTAATTAATACATGCCCCAATCTGGAAACATTGGCGGCAAAGACTACTTTTAACCCTTTAACGGGCGGTGTTCACAAAAAAGGACACCTAATTTTAACACGTTGACGGACACTTTCGGCTATAGCCGTCAAAACGAAATTCACAATGTGGCATGACGGCTATAGCCACCCAAAACGGAACGGTCATTTTTAGACACTACGGCTATAGCAGCAAAAATGTGCATTTACCGGCGTACAAGTAGAAGCCCAGTGTCATGTTATGGAGACAATATTTTATGTTGAAGTTCGTTTTCCACCTGTTATACGAGTTGCAGCTTCAGTATGCACGTGCAGGCTGGATAGTGGTCAGGGAAAAATACAGTAAAAAAATGATAAGTACCAGTATATTATTATAGAAAAATTCAAATTGATTATTTGATCGAATAATCAACATAATTTTTTCTATAAGAATATACTGGTGTCTATCACTTTTTTTTACTGTATTTTTTCCTGACCGCTAGCCACCCTGACGTGGTTGTGAAGAGAGTAGTGCAACCTAATTAAAGGTGCTGAATTATTCAAAATTAAGTTTATTTAAGCAGAAAGAGTAAAACAATAATTCTAATATTTTAAAAATTGCAAAAACATATAGCGTCAATTTTCGAACTTCACTATTTCCTACTGTCCGTCAACGTGTTAATTCCAAAACTGACAAACGGCACCAAGTATATTTAATTAAATTTTTCCTTTTATAAAGTACTGGAAAATAAGCAAGTTTTTATTTTCTAATGAATTCGTTTGTAAATTCTGGTGTCAGTCTATTATTTCATCATTTTACAAACAAACTTACTCCGTGCTGGAAAGGGTTAAAGCTTTCTTGAGCTTCGTGCTTTCTATTGCACAAAATAAAACGTAACCAATATATATATGTATATGTTACGGTCAATATGATTAATCCGGTCATTGTTAATAATAACCGGTTATTATTATATTCTACGTAGCCAGTTACATTATACTGTTTCTTTGGCATATTAATATTTTAAGCTTATTAATTATAACTGGAGAATCTGTGGAATTATGCAGATATAAAATACAAGTTTCTCAAATATAATACTAACATATTCTAATTTGGGGTTCACACACAGATTTGCTCTAAATTACTGAAAGCGAATTTTAGAGTATTTCTGCGTTAGAATTCCTCAGGTGACTTGTGCTAAGCATAATTAATTACCCGACCTTTAAACGAGAAATGAGAACATATATTGTAGTCATATATTCGTGCTTTTGAGAGTTTTGATTAACAGATTAATGTTATTAGTATGCATAAATTGTAATTCAGCAGCTTTATGGCTTCCTCATTAATACTCAATGTTCTTGGACAAGAAACATTATTTCATCTTGCAAAACATTCATGTTTCTATTATATTTTTAATAATATAATTATATTTCAATATATATAATATAAGGTTCAAAATTATTTGCTGAATTAGTATATTTTAAAAGCTTGCTTAGAGGGGTTTATATTTGAGTACTACTATTACAATAATTTTCGCCATATTTATTCGCAGAATGCGGATATAGTGGTACTCGAAAATAAGCACTTCTACTAAAAAGTACGTTCATTACTGAGGAAAGCGATCTTAGTAATCATTTGCTTTCCTTTTTATATTAATACGTGATATATAAAAAAAACTAAGTAGAATTTGACAAGGAAAATGAATATTTACAATTCTTAATTTTCAAGATTAAAACTAAAACATTTTCTGTATATCACAATATTTTTATTATTAACCCCATCTGAACAAGCGTCCGTTACAAAAATTTTAATGTTTTATTACCTGTATTTTTAGTTGAAAATTTCAGTTTAATTAAATCGCAACAGTGTTGCCGTGTTGCCAGATAGTCAAAAGTCAATTTCCCCAAAAGTTCTAAAATTTTCCCCAAATTAGTGTTTTTTCCCGAAAAAGTTCCCAAATCAGTTTTTAGTCAAAAAAGTAAATTTTAAATCTTAAATTTACCGCTATAGAATTATTTAACCCTTTTACAATTAACCCTTTCAAGGGCAAAGGCCTTCTTTTACTAAAATGTTGAAATATTTGATTGACACCAGAATTAATGATCAAATCTATTTGAAAATAACTAAAAGATTTTCTTTGCGTATATTATAAAAGCAAAATTTTATTAAAAATTTCTGGGTGTCACTTAGCAGTTTGGAATTAAAATTAAGCGTTCGCGCCTTGCAAACACCGCCCTTGAAACGGTTAAACAATATTCCCCAAATCGAGTCTTTAAAAAAAAAAAATCCCCATTTACAAAAAGAAAAAAAAACGAACTTGGGAATCTTCATTTTTATTGTGATCAATTATTTTTTGAAGAAAATAACATGAATTAAGAAAAGATGAATAGATATTACAATTAAATGCATACTATATCAGAACTTAAAATAAGTGTAATCTACGAATCCAGATCCAGTGTTCTCAGGTGACTAAAAGTAAATTTTAACCCGAAAACATGAAATAATGAAAAAAATTCCCAAGTTTTTCCCGAAAAATGTTGGCATTACCGAAACATTTTCCCATTTATAACTTGTCCCCAAAAATTTTCCCCGGAAGCTAAAAATTCCCCAAAATGGGGACAAAATACCCACTTTAATGTTGTGATTAAATAACAAAAATTTTCTTTTTAAAAATTATTTGTAGGAATTATCAAAGATTATGAGCACACTATGTGTCAAGTATACTCGACGCTCATCTGGAAGAAATTAAATGTCAAATTCCAGCGTTCTAGGGAACGGTTTTTCAGAAAAGTTGTAGAATTTTCGCAGAGATATAAGTCAAAATTAAGAGATAAATAGACGAAAAGTGTTTGCGAATTTAATCGAAGAACACTCAAAACAGGCCTTTTTAATTCTCTGGTGGCAGTTACATTAAACTTTCTTGTTATGTTAATCTCGTACTTTGATGTTACTTCCGCTGTGTTGTATCAGCTTTGATTTAATTGAGGAGGTCGGGGCAAGAAAGTGCTAAGCCATATTTGTAAACTTCTGTGATATATTAGTTTTAAAGTTAGATGAAATACTCAAATCAAAATATA